>CM066217.1:14745768-15945768 GCA_033675125.1 Athetis lepigone
CGAGTACCTTGTTTTTTTTTTTTTTTGGTGAGTGGGAAATCATCCAATGACTGCTCCCGTCCTGGGTGCGGCGGGAGGGTGTGTCAGACTCTTACTGACTAAAACCCACTCATGTTCCTTCGATTGCCTTTTATGTTCCAGGGTCACGGTAACTGTTATAAACATAACATTCCGCAGCCCCGGCAGGCGTTGGCCCTGTTGGGCCCCTTCCTGTGCTGACTCCTTCTCTTTGAGGCGCGCGTGGAACAAAACGCGCCGTCGACGCGGTCCTGGTCCTAGCCGGGCGGCGAGCTACCCATCGCTCGCCATCCGCAGAACCGCGCCTACGGTGGCCGGTAGTCGTCTTGCGACTCTCGACGTCTTCGCCTGGGTCTTTGTCCGGGGCGAGAGGCTCGTCGTTGCCTCTCGCGCGCCGCCGCTTCCTTCACTAGCATAACTGCTTCGCAGAAGGAGGCGACGGCATCCCATTCCGTCTCGCCCCGCAGCATGGCCTGAACCAGCGCCGGGCGCGAGAGGTCACCGCCGCCGATCGCCTCTACGAGGACACGTCTATGGTCCGCCCATGCGCGGCAACCCCCACCGTGTGCTCGACCGTGTCCTCCAGGCGACCGTTGCTGCAGTGGTGACACCCAGGCGTCGCTTCCGCCTGAATCCGACACAGGAACCTCCCGAACTGACCATGTCCGGTGAGGACCTGTGTCAGGCGAAACGTGAGAGCGCCGTGGCGCCTCTCCAGCCACTCCTCAAAGAGGGGCCTTACCGCCGCTATCACGGCGTGCCCAGCACTAGGTTGCGACAGTCGCTGTCTCCACTCCGCCCTGAGATCTCGCCGGAGCTCCGTGAGCCGGGCCGCGATAACCCGCGGCAGCGGGACTTCACCCCGGCGTTGCACTTCCACGCGCCACTCGTACGTGTGTGCAAGGACTGTTGCCTCCAGATCCCACGGCAGAGTGCCGGCAAGGAGGCACGCCGCCTCGCAGGAGATCGTGCGGTATCCCCGCACCATGCGAATGGCCATGACCCTCTGGGACGCCCTCAGAAGCCGGGCCGGAGCCGTGGCTAGGTTGGGCGCCCACACCGGAGCCCCGTAGAGGGCCATGGACCGCACGATCCCCGCGTAGAGCCTCCGGCAGGAGGCGTTTGGGCCACCGAGATTGGGCAGGAGCCGTTTGAGGGCAGCTCCAGCCCTCGCCAGTTTGGGGCCCAAACGTCGGAAATGCTCCGTGAAGTTCCATCGGTTACAAACGAGTACCTAAAGACACACAAAAGTAATGGTTTATTTCTTTCGTGTTATAGTCCACCACATTTTTGTCGTATATTCGTTTTGTTGGCGTACAGGGAATATGCTCACTTGTCATAATATGTGCCAATAGTTTTATATAGTTTAACGAAAGGCGTTACAATACGGGTACTATTCTTTACTTTATTACATTTTGTTTGTACAATCGACAAACAGGAATCATGCCACCATAAGCTTATTTTCTTACAGACATTCAAATACAATTAGGTCGACAATCCCGTAAACATGTATCAAAAATGTCACGCTTCTAGTCTTATTATTTTGACAGTTTCAAAGGATTTGTCGTCGAAATGGGTCATGATTCAATTTTGTCGATAGTACCTATGAACTCCATAGGTACAAACAAAATGAATTAAAGTTACCTGAAAAATAATATTGTTAAGTATATTTATAAAATAAATTGTGCAAATAGTATTTTCAATTTTGTACTAAATAAGCGAAGTAAACTGAATATATTTATCCATTTTTTTTGATAGTTGCTTAACCTTTCGACGATGAAGCGCCAGCCGGCTGTCGCGCTGTCATAGACAGACGTCTATTCTGTCTCGTATTATGTGTGTTCGAAGTTTTAAAATAAAACAAGCACTTACATTAATGTTAGAGAATATAGTTCCGGTGAGTATGTAGTAGGCTCGCGGCGCCCTGTTGATGATGTCGTTAGGCGAGAAGATTGCCCACAGCGAGCTGAGCGCGAGGAACAAACACAGTGGTACAAGCGGCCGCACCGCCTCGCTGAACGTACGCAGCTTGCCGGTGCCTTCGCGGTACGACCTGAGAACATTGGTATTATGACGTTTTAAGTTTTTTTCACAAATCCAAGGATATCTACTTTATAAAAATAAGTCGGGTTTTCCTTCCTGACGCTATATAACTCCAGAACGCACCAACCGATTCTCACGGTTTTGCATTCGTTGGAAAGGTCTCGGGCTCCGTGAGGTATATAGCAAAGAAAATTCTGGAAAAATTTCAACATCCACGCGGGCGAAGCCGCGGGCGACCGCTAGTTTTCTAATAAAAATTCAAACTATAGTAAATAATAACTACTTCTTCAAATTGGGTTAAATTTCATTTGAATAGATTCATTGGTTGTCAAGAAAACCTCAATTGTACATGACGCCCTGCATACCTATCTACTTTGCTGACTGTACATAAAAAAAGAATATTGACGTGTAAAAGTGTTACATAATTATAATCTAAGCTATTTATTTAGACGAGAAACAAAATACGTTCACATCAACACAAATTGGGTTAAATTTCATTTGAATAGATTCATTGGTTGTCAAGAAAACCTCAATTGTACATGACGCCCTGCATACCTATCTACTTTGCTGACTGTACATAAAAAAAGAATATTGACGTGTAAAAGTGTTACATAATTATAATCTAAGCTATTTATTTAGACGAGAAACAAAATACGTTCACATCACTTTGATATAACACGGAAGGATTTCAAATAGTGAATTCGTTCTAGAGAAACCCGAAGTACCGCACCGTAGTCCACATTTCACGTAAGAGGCTTGTGAAGTCGGCGCACAATGTTACTCTCTGAAGGCAGACTATTTTTCAAAATTATAGACCCGGTACTTTCACAAATAATAGGGAGGGGTTAGGGGTTCTTTTCCTACCCCCTCCCCATCGCACAGACAGGCATACACACGTTTTCACGATAGCTACTTTTACTTTTTGGTTGAAATGACAAATATAAGATGAGCTGGAATTTCACTCACTTGTAAATATTCCACACGATGACAGTCTGGCTGGTGAGCATCGCGGAGAAGTACAGCACGAACTCGAACGCCACGCCTGGAGCGATGCCGCCCGGCAACTGGATGTGCCACGTCTCGGGCCCGAACACTGACGTCACTAGTAGGAGGAAACAGGAACCCTGGTGGCGAAGGGCCGTCTCACTTTATTTTATCTTTATTATAGTCTTACTTAATTAACCTTTCAACGACCCAGCGACAGCCGGCTTTCGGGCTGCTATTGTCTTTCTATTGAGTCTCAAATCGCTTGATCGTTAAAAGGTTAAGCCACAATTAACTTAAAAAAGCAGTACGTAATTAAAAAAAAATTAAATAGAAAGTTTAGCACAGGCACGTTTAGGTAAAAAAAAATTCAAAAGGTTGCATTCAGCTGAAAAAGGTTGCAAAAAAGAGTCTGTTACGACGCACTGGCCGGTTTAGGTTTAAAAAAGTGACGTAATGCCTTTAATAATAAAAAAGTGCATTAAAAATAAAAAGTATATGGCAACCTGACTTTTTTATTTAGATCTAATGACCAGTCACCAGTGCCTTATTCACAAATTCGAACCTAGCAAAGAGGTTGCTTGACTAGACTATACTTAATAAAAATAAAATTTTAATCTTTTTGTTTTACGTCATCTATGGCCTAAAACAAACAGAAAGATTTTGTTATTATGCGTGGGGGATAATGATATCTACATAAAATTTAGTTTAAAAATATACTTTTCAAAGCTGATGCTTTGAAAGCCCACTAAAAAAAAAAGAGACGTGACGTCTTTACCCATTAAAAATATAATTACATGGCAACTTAACTTTTTTAATAAGTTGTATCGACCAGTGCCGTGTTAAGTTGCATGACAATAATATAATAAAAACATATTTTTAATATAATTTTTTTTTGTTTCAGTCACTGGTCTCATTAGTTCAAATAATAGGTTACAATAAGCGCCGGTTTTCACCAAACCAGAGAGGAGGAGAGATGTGTCGCGCAGGTAGTGGGCCTGCATTATCTTCACATTTAATTTCACCGCTAAGTTTTAGTGCAATACAGTATTCTATGGTTTACAAATACATCTCTCTTCTCCGCTTTGGTGGAATCTTAGCCATCTTCATCTTATCCCTTGGGATATTATTACGGCTGATTTTTCTAAATATCTACACACATTTGCAGTTAGGCTGCTCTAACGCAGGGAAGGTATGTATGGAAGACTCACGAGCATGGTGAAGTCGTATCCCCACGGCAGGAACATGACGCCAGTGTTGTACTTCTCCCAGTGCGTCAGGTAGAAGTTGACGAAGATGTTCCAGATCAGGAAAAAGAACCGCAGCGGGCTGACTTCATCTCTGTAAATAGACCACATTTTGATATTATTTTATAATTACTATACGTACTGACGACATACGTGATGATTTTCGATATTTAGAAAATTATCCGATCGTCGATGTATCAGAGTTTAAATAATGAAAATGATTGAGCTTGAAATGGTTGGTCTTTCGGCATGATTAGAAATTCATCAATTGACTTCTTTCACCCTGGGTGAGGCAAAAGGGAGTGTCAGAATTTTACTGACTAAAATCACGGTACCCCGGCAGGTCGATGAATCTTACTAATGTTAGTAAGTCCAAAAAAAAAACAATAAATATGTGTAGGCGCTATTGCTTAATGGGTAGTAATAAAAGCTCCGACAAAAAAAGAAGAATTGTACTTACTCAAAATATTAAATTTACTGCTTAAAATACTAACTTTCCGACTACTTTTTACCTAATTAAAATGACGAAACGACCGAATGAGATACTGAAAACTCCGAAAAATAAACATGAACGTTTATTGCTATAATACTTTTCTACCCGCATAAATTACGTTCAACTGAAAACTATGCTTTTAACTATGCTTTTGTAATTTTAACCTTTACTTTTATTTTATTTATACATGATCGAGGGTGGGCTGGGTCGACGGAGCCCCGCTTCGCGGGGCTCCTACTTCTAGGTGGCTTATAAAAAAATAACCACGAAGGGGATGGCGGGGTCTATTCGCTCGCTTCGCTCGCTGACACGACCCCGCCATCCCCTTCTAACCTAACCTGTCCGAGTCGGGGTGCCCTAGAGTCTAGATTGCAACCAGTTTTCATTATTATTGAGAGTTAAAAAATAAATTTGATAACCAACAATAGAAATTAAAACAGTTCATGCAAGTTGTAAAAATATTATGATTATTTTGACGTAACCTCTGTTGTCGGTAACTTTAAACTTAGTAATTTTGTCGGAGATTTAGTATTCTATTCGGAAATTAGGATTTTTTGTCGGTAATTCATTATAACGCTGTTTAATTAGAATAATAGTCGGCCACAGATCGCTGGAGATTAATTTGTTTGTCGGAACCAATATTATTTCCCTTGCTTAATTACTTGCCGGAGAACACATTGAACGTAAGTATTTTCAGAAATAGAGTCTATATACAAATATTTGATTTCATTAACGATACAGACATTTCAAGAATTACAAATTAATTAATATTATATTTCTCAACGTTTCGGGAGCTGGCATACAATCAGAGCTTGCGGCACGTATTTTTATTAAGTAATTTAATATTTAAGGAACGAGTAGAATTTCCTCAATTCGACTTCCTCCTTTTACGGCTCGAGAACCTATTTTAGAGTCCGTTGTCTGTCTGTCCGATTCTACCAATAGGCTGTATAATTTGAACTGTATTTTGTTACAGAATAGTTGTGACTACTACAAAAAAATACAGAGGAAATCCAAGATAAGTATACTTTATTTGTGTTCCGGAACTCAGGTGCCGAAACCGTATACCTACGAGTGAGGGACGCACTGAGCCAGTTTTGTTAGATTTTTTAAAACATTGTATGCTCTAACTACAGACACAATTAAAAAAGCATTGTGTTTCGCATGGATCCACGTCCTAGACACACAAAAGGTTAAACTTAGATACCTAGTCCTTAGCCATGTTGATTTGCACATTAATGTAATGGACGTCAAACGGAAATCTCTAAAAACCTAATTATCATTTTCAGCATGTTCCCTACAAGTTATTACCATTGTAATTAGGAACCTACTTAAAATATTAAGTAGCCAGTAGCCATATTACCCGTAGAAGCAACAAACATAATTATTCATCTTTATACATCATTTAATAGTAGTAGTTTTTTTATTCAACAATGTTCACGATCCGTATTGATTATTTTGTTCATTAATAAGTTTCTATCGGCAATATTATTTACCTACTTACAAAATAATGCGTGTTATAAAGTTTACCTAAACATATGGTTGGCGATAACAGAATAATTAGGTGCAGAGTAAAATCACAGTTTCACCAGATAACGTGTAATTGTCAATAAAATTCCCGGATCTATCTACTATTTTACACATTTGACATATGACAGCGTTTAAATGGTCTACTCTACGAGTACAAGCGTACTACAATACAGGTATCTATTTATAGGTATACCAGCGGACCCGGCCGGAAAATGTTTTGCTTAGAAGCAAATAGCAGGGCTTATTGGGTCCAATAATAAAACACAATCATATAAAACACCCCATCCAGAAGCTCATTGAAATGTACTCAAATAATGTCATCCAAACGACCAAACCAGAATGTCCAATAGAATTTTACCAAGTATTAAAAATGTCAGATCGATAGAACATCCCGGTGGCACACTACGATAGCGCACTATCTAGTTGAGTGAAGGATATTCTATCCGACAACTCTGGCCTTTTAGAGATATCCTATCTAATAATTTGTTATAGTCCTAAAGTGAAATTGTTATTGGTACTGATTCTCTTGTTCACAAACATAACTAAATTTAGGTTAAATGCATCTCTCTCTTTCCATTTCTTAAAGAAAAGGACAGAAGATAAATTTTAGTTTAATCCTGTAAAATTAGACAACGCCTGAAGAAAATTGACGTATATTTAGACACCATGTTTTTAAATCGCGTCTAAATTATGGACAGACGAATATTTTATCTTCTGTTCTTATCTGAATTAAATGGAAAGAGAAAGATGCACTTAACTTAAATTTACGTTAGTTTGTGAATAAGAGAATCCGCACCATTATTTTAACAAATTAAACTAAATCATCGGCCTCTGCTCTTCTACTGTATTAGTTTCTGGTACAAAGGTTCCATTCATAATTTTTATACTAAACACTATAAGAAACTACTAAATGAGTGATACCTTCTCGCGCTGCCCGGCGAAAATAAAGGAGGCCTACTCTACGTAGCAACGAGAGAGCTGTATTTACGTAAAATTAGTGTCTTGTCGTAAACATGTTGCAATTTGTTAAGTACCTACTAATACTACACATGCAAAATATCTGTATCTAAGTTACGCTTCACGACTAAACACAAATGGGCTACTTTCGTTTCTGTGATTTCGACTTCGTATCGTGTCGAAAAAGCTAGTAAGTAAAATTGAATAGATTTTTCTATTTATGTATTAAGTATCATTCTTCCGCATGTAAATACTTGTCTTACATTCTGATTGTGTACAAAAAGCCAACGGTCAAGGAAACTGACAATCATTGACAAAAAAGATACTCAATTTTTCATTAAGATATTCTGTCGAATGTCTTGGTTATGTAGGTACATCCTTGTTTCTTTGGCCAAATTGTAGAATCGCGTGACAATTACCTTCGTGACCATGTCAACCAAAAAAACTAATGCATATTACGTTCACAATTTCTGAGCAACATTTTCGTTTATGAACTTCATCAATCGCGTGCAGCCTTCGGCATGCGTCGTCAGAAAATCCCGAATTTTCGCTTATCGCCATTTTAATTGAGTAGCTACTTGGTATAGGTTACTGTTAGTCAGGAACTTAGGGCCTTTATTTCATAAACGTTGCTTTATTACATGTAAGAATTACGGGAATTACAAAATTAATGAAGTTAATTCTTTTAATAATTCGTATTATAAACATTATAGGTATAAACAACTGTCCCAATACACTTTAGGTTTAGTACCTAATGCCTTTTCATCAATAAATTGAAGTAGCTAAATAAATGCTGTATATAGAATCATGCTCATGCCTAATTTACAATCGTCGTGCCTAAATAGCCGACCGCGCCATCATATAATAAACATAATATACCTGCCAAAAATGCTGTACAGTATTGTGGGTATGAGGACTGCGGAGTAAGAGTCAAGGCCGTGGTCGAAGAGCTCGCCCAAGGGCCCGCTGGTGCCGGTGCGCCGCGCCTGCTTGCCGTCGATACCATCTGGAACAGTTGGCGGCGTCTTATAGATCCAACGCTATATTCTATTCCATAAGGCTCAGATTCCACCAAAGCGAGAGGAGAGGAGAAGTCTAGTTAATAACCAGTAGGATTCTGTATTGCTAACCGCGGTGGGAGCTGAGAATAATGCAAGCTGATTGGCTGCACAACACATCTCTCTACTTTAGATAAACTCTGACTATAGCCTTTCGCTGGGCTGGAATTCTGGCTGAGTTGTTGTCGAGTACGTTGTAAAAACTACTCACTACCAGCATATTGTAACTCGATGGGGAATTCACCAAAGAGCGCGAAATTCAGGGAAGTGTGAAAGGTCAAAGAGGAGACGCTTGCCCAGTTGACCCAGCTGTGATATAGGTAATTCAGATCGACAAAAATGTATTCGAAATAAAGCGAATAATTTAATAACATAACATCACACACACCTAAATACAATTCGACTGTACCTGATTTCGAATTGTATTTGGATATTGTGTTTGGTGGTGGGCTACCAGTAAAATTACGGGTGTATCCCATCTGGCCCGGTGACTTGGCCCGGTACCGGGCCACATGAGACAAAAAAGTTTTATCTGGCCCGGTGATATGTTTACCGGGCCAGATGATACAAATCAAGTGCCATCGTCCCCGGCAAGGGGCGAAAAGAGGATACGCCTCGTAATTTGTGAAATACTAAATATATGCATCTATGAAAGGGATTGAACTTATAAATAATTATACCACCGACCAGTAATTTACTGAACTTTATGACGTACGTGGTTCCAAATGTTGATGCAGGAGTACAAGTCGACGCTGCCTATTTTGACTTTAAAAAAGCTTTCGATTTGGTGGATCACGACATATTATTAGAGAAGCTGGCAGCAGTCGGCTGTACTCCCAAATTACTGCAGTTCTTTGCTAACTACTTGAGAGATCGACGGCAGTTTGTAGAATATGCTGGATATAAATCCGAACCTTATTACACGAGGTCAGGAGTAAGCCAGGGAAGCAATCTGGGTCCCTTGAACTTTATCATTATGATAAATGACTTGCCTGAGGTTGTCAGGGCTGCCACTTGTCTATTATTCGCGGATGATCTTAAGATGTTTATGGCAATTAAAGATTTGAGTGACTGTGCACGGTTGCAGCGTGATATTGATAGTGTAGCAGAGTGGAGCAGGAAGAACAAACTGCAATTTAATGTTAAAAAATGCTCGGTTATAACCTTCAGCAGAATGAGAGTGCCACATCATCACGGGTATTCGTTAGATAACACGCTAATTGAGCGGGTAGAAAAGGTACGCGATCTGGGGGTGCGTCTGAACACCGAGTTAACATTTCGTTAACATAATATTATAAATGTTTGTAAAACATCATATAGAAGCCTGGGTTTCATACTCCGTCGGGCATCGGGTTTTACAAACATTACAGCGGTAACAGCATTGTATAATGCTCTGATAAGAACTCAACTTGAGTGTAATGCTGCCATATGGGCTCCACATGAGATTAAATATAGTCTTATGTTGGAGCGCATACAGAACAAATTTATCAGGTATTTGTACATGAAACTGTACGGGGTCTATCCCTTCTATCCGTTGATGTACCCAACCTTGTTCGTAATCGGCATGGTTGGGTACAACAAACTGGAGACAAGAAGGGACCTGGCTTTGACCACGTATATTTTTAAGCTGTTGCGCGGTAAAACGTTCAATGCTGGTGTGTTGAAGGAGATAGGTCTGAATGTGCCCGATAAGTATGCATTGCGACGCCGACAGCCACGGTTGTTAGCAGTGCCACGCGCGCGAACTAACCTGCTCAGTAAAGCGCCCCTGACGCGAGCCTTGCATACACTGAATGACACTGCCGATAGGATAGATTTATTTAATTGCTATCTGAATGAATTCACAAAGGTAACATTGTTTGTATTATGTTATGCTAACATATAACTAGTTAATAGAAATTCAGAATGTAACTAAAGACCACGCTGCCGCATTAGGATTATTTCCTGTAATGGTAGTTGTGATTGTGATAAATAAATAAATAAATAAATTAATTAATAAATAAATTAATTAATTAATTAAAGTGCTTAGTATATAACAGGGGTGGCCAACTTGAGCAGAACTAAGGTCTACTGTTTACTGAGGAAACCTTTTGTGATCCACTAAACACAACCTACTTCTTAAAATCATAAATGAAACAGCGTACACAATCATTATAATTTATATTGACCAGTCATAGAAGGTTTTGCTCACATCACATTTGAGATCGTTTCTTTAAATTTACTTAACATTATATCGGTCCTATACATTAGTGCGAGTATTGCGCCTGAGCATTTTCCACAAGTTTATCATAATCAGGTTTGTAGTTGGAAATTACCAACCTTAAAGAATCCAATGTATGAGCGTCTATCAATCGAGAACGGTGTTTATTTTGTATATGTTTTAAGTAGTAAAATGCTGACTCATGTAAATATGTTGAACCAAAACACGAATGAAGTTGTTGAACACATTTTTTCAAGTTTTATTTAATGCCCAGAAATCTTGACTTGCGGAAGACCTTGCTTTTATAAATATATCGTTGCGCAGATTAATCGTTTCGTTTTGTAATATTTTTAATTTATCTACCAATTTTGTAGCCAATTTATAGATATCACTATGATCAATGGCATCATTAAACGGAAAACTTATAAATTGAACCAACTGTTCATTTTTCCTGAAATCACTAAAGCGGTTTCGAAGTCTGCTATCATTACCCTAATTTCTGTCGTCTAAATTGTATGTAGGATGTTTTTCCATATTATGATCCTTGATATTTACAAATTGTTCAAATTTTTTCTTCTCTTTGTCAACTATCGTAGATTCTGTTTGATTTTGAAATGCTGCAATAGAACTCATAATTTCTGTTAATATTTTATTCTTGCCTTGTAGATTCAAAATTGATTTAAAAATGATACAAGATGATGCTGCTGTAGATGATAAAATTTATATTTTTTTGCCTGGCTACGATCGACTGGACTAGCAGTCGCGATCAACCGGCCGATCACGATCGACCGGTTGGTCACCCCTGACTATTATATACTAAGCAGTTTGATTTATAAGTTCAATCCCTTTCATAGATGCATATATTTAGTATTTCACAAATTACGAGGCGTATCCTCTTTTCGCCCCTTGCCGGGGACGATGGCACTTGATTTGTATCATCTGGCCCGGTAAACATATCACCGGGCCAGATAAAACTTTTTTGTCTCATGTGGCCCGGTACCGGGCCAAGTCACCGGGCCAGATGGGATACACTCAAAATTACTGGTAGAGAAAGAGATATACACACAATAATTGGTTAATATTTAATTCTAACAATAATAATAAGGCAAAGGGCCTTTTCTTATATACATATAGAAGGCACGAGCATTGATTATCTACAAGTCCAGGTTTCCTCACGGTGTTTTCCTTCACCGATGTCTGTGATGTCCAAGATAAACTTTTATTTGACTTTATGTTTAATTCTATACAAATAAAATAAAATGAATAGCTTGTTGTGTTGCTAAGCGCAAGACTCGAGATCAACTGAACTGAATTTGTAAATTACCTGAAAAGTCGTTCAGATAATTTCTTAAAAATATTTAAATAAGTGCTAAATCCCTAGTTAATTAGTGCGCGGCATTTACGCGTACGCTGATTTAATTAGGTATATGTACATCGAAAATCAGGGTCAATGTCTTTAGAGTTCTCGGTCGAACCAGGCAGTGTGACACGATCGTTTGACGGCGATCATCTGCGATGCGCCCGTGCCTGTCAACGCAGCCACGTGTTGTACACGCCCGCTCAGATAAATCTTTTGTTATTTTGAACTCATCGCGCCTCTTACTATTGAAGATTAAATAAATTGAATTGCCAGGCATGCCAGGACTAAAATTGAGCACAGAAAAGCTTAACAAAGGTTTATGAAGAATTGTTACTATACTATTTATATTTACATAAATTAATGTATTTAGCACTTACCAACTGTTACAATGATTTAATGATTTTACACAAACCTGTTTGTGACGGTCAAAAATACATAAAAACTGAGATTATCCTTATGTCAAAATATGCCTACCTACTTTTTATACACAGGTAGAGACTGAGTTACAAAAGCTTATATGCGTTTCTTATAATTGCACGAAACCAGTTAAAGGCAGGGAATTTCCACACCTTGGTTGTTTCTTCTTACCGTGTGACTACCGTAGCTTTGAAATCAGTCGTATATGCGAGAGTTACACTGGAAGAGTTCTTCAAAAGTGAGTCAGCGAGGTGTTGGTAAAGCCCTTGGTGTTCCAAAGGTAAGGTTACCAGGATACGACGGATAGGTAACCAGTTAACATCAGGCAGGACGATTGCCTTTTGCCACCACAGAGGTTTGCCACATATAAACGGGAGTGTCGAGGACCGCACACCGCACATTGTAGGAGTTCCATAGTTTTAGATGTTGGAGGATAATCGTTAATTGGTACCTAAAATCTAATGTATTTTTTCTGGCTGCTAAGCTGTGATAGATCTTCATCACAAAGCAGTGTTTTATTTTGTTGACACACGTGATTTGAGACACAATAAAGAGACAATAGCAGCCCGACAGCCGGCTGTCGGTTGGTCGACAAAAGGTTAAAGCAAAGTAGGTAGTAGTTTCGAAAACAGAGCCCTGAATAAAAAATAACAATTTGCGCAAAATCATTTTTGCGAGAAAGAACAACGATACCCGCTCTAGGATAAACGAGAGAAAATACCGATTAAAAGCCAGTAAGTTAATGTAGAACTGTAAAAAATTGTCTTTTCAATATTTAAACTTTATTACATTTATCTACCTATGCCAAATTAAACTTTTTAAGGATCTCTGGTTAACTTAGGTCAGGCCAGGCGCCTTAACCTCTGGGCCATCAAGACATTACGTACGTTTTGGAAAACAATGCGCCAGAAGCATAATAATAATCAAAAGTAAAAAGATAAGGAATAGAAATAATTAAAATTACAGTTTATGGTAATGAGTGACCAACTTACAAATATAATTCGAATGAATGTGAGATATGTCCTAATTGCTTACATAATAATGAATTTATTTTCAGGACATGATTCATCTGAAATAATTAGGTTCATTAATAAAACTAAGTATTGTTAGTGCTCATCGTGTTCAACCTGGATAGTAGTGGACTACAGCCGATTATTATGTTTCTTTATTTCCATAATAAATGAGATATATACTTACATAAGGAACTTAACCGCTCAACTGGTTGTTATAGGAGTAATTCATTGACTTGGACCGAGGTAGTGTTGACCAAGAATAAAGTAATAAAACAATTCCATACCTAAAAACGCTTTTGTTTTCTCCATATGTTTCTAACTTCCGGGTAATACGTTTTTTTTTATTTCCAGAATATTACAAATATTTCGAAAAACGTTAGAAATATATAGCCAATCTTTCGTGCTGCTCTCGAAATTTGCACTTAGCAACACATTCAGCGATATACTTTTATTTTTAAAATATGTACCATGTGCCTTCTCTGTATGAGAAGAGGCCTTTGCCCTGCAGTGGGACAGTTATAGGCTGGTATTATTATTATATTTATATTATGTACCTAAAGATAATAAATAATTATCCTGTATGCATATATCCCGTTTAATGTTTTTGTGGTCACAAAAATACTGTTACCGCCACGTAACATTATAAATATTTACAACCATATCTAATATACAAATTATGCATAGTTTTACTTAGGAACGAGGATGTGATGAAACATTATTATCGCACGACACATTAAATTTTAACATTAGATAAGAAAGGGCAACAAGAAGAATAAGAGATCACAACACGCAATCACACACATAGCTATTGTCCGTTAGCTTCGATTTATTTTATAATGGTAATGCCCTGCCCTTATTCCTGGGAGGATCCTCAATACAAAACCGGCCAAGAGCGTGTCGGGCCACGCTCAATGTAGGGTTCCGTAGTTTCCTGTCCGTCACAAGAAGTGTTCCCACTTATAAGTTTAAAAAAAGGCTATTTGTTACGTTGACATACTACGTACGCAGAAATTATTTTGTTCACGTTTTTGTCTTTTTTGCACAAGAACTGTTCTTTTCATCAAGTTCAAAATAATCTTTCTAGAAAGTCCTTGTAAAGTTCCACTTTCCAGATTTTTTTAACCTACGGATCAAAAGTTAGAGGGGGGGACGCTTTGATTTTTCCTTTTGGAGCGATTATTTCCGAAATTATTGACATTATCAAAAAATGATTTTAGTAAACCCCTATTCATTTTTAAATACCTATCCAACAATATATCACACATCAGGGTTGAAATTAAAAAAAAAATCACTCCCCTCTTTACATATAGGGCTACCCTAGGCTACCCTAATAAAACATTTTTTTCCAATTTTTATTTTACCACTTTGTCGGCGAGATTGATATACATATTGGTACCAAATTTCAGCTTTCTAGTGCTAACGGTCACAGAGATTAAGCGAGGACGGACAGACGGACAGACAGACATGGCGAAACTATAAGGGTTCCTAGTTGACTACTGTAAAGGTTTATGTTGGGATGCTAAATAATAGAAAGTAATGTTCAGTAAAAACTGTATTGTTAAAATGCTACAAATGTTAACTGTTGACTGATAGAGCGAGGGAGCACGCGCGTGGTCCTTTAAGGCGTTCTGATCACGTACTGATTTGTTTAATTAATAATTTACATCGTTTGGCGTAAACGCGCAAAGTGATGATTTGGCTCAAATGCAATTAAATGTTGATGTGCGGGTTCACCGTACATCTACGGAACCCTAAAAATACAGTATTGTACAGAAATGTCAATTACAGTGTTCGTTCCTGTTGGCGATATTTGGGCCTATCGTCAAAACCAAGCATCAAGAGTGCTCTAAACATACAACAGACAGAAATAATATTACGACTACAGATAAATGTCGCTATATTATTTGTTATGTTAACTTAATATTTTATTTATAGTATATAGTTATATTCTATTTTAATCCCAGAAATACAGAATTAAGAATGATTACAATATAAATTAATCAATATAAAATTACCAGACAAACTTATCGTATCATGAGACATTTTCATGTTGTTTATTGGTAGTTACTTATCTATCATTAGACAGGAAAAAATGTATCTCTAACATATTATTTTTAGCATAGTTTATAATGAGCAGTTAAATAATGTAAACAATTTAAAACTTCATTAAAATGTACTGATTAACAACTTAACAATAAGGTAAGCGCAATAAATTAGGCAGATCAAAGCCTAAACTACTACTAAGTATACTAAGAGAAGGAGTCAGCACAGGAAGGGGCCCAACAGGGCCAACGCCTGCCGGGGTTGCGGAATGTTTATAATAGTTACCGTGACCCTGGAACATAAGGGGCAATCGAAGGAACATGAGTGGGTTTTAGTCAGTAAGAGTCTGACACGCCCTCCCGCCGCACCCAGGACGGGAGCAGTCATTGGATGATTTCCCACTCACCAAAAAAAAAAAAAGTATACTAAGATACTAACATACATAACTTGTTAGTTTCGGACTGTTCTGAAACGTTCAAAATAATACAGACCAGAGTCAACATTTTTTAACACATTTCCGGAATACATGTGTCATGTATGTACAATAACGGGATATTGTAAATATTAACTAGGTAAAGCATGTAAGGGAAGTTTTTTCTAACTGTCTAAGCTGCTGAACTCTCTCTTAATGGCACTCAGAGGAATGAGGAGAGCTACTGTGAGCTCTCCCCATTCCTCTATGTGCCATCTGTCAGTTCTTCACCGATCGTAGACCGAGAAGAGTGACGTACGAACGCAAGTATGGTATACAGGGTAGAAACCTCGACTTGGCAGCAACCTTAACCATTGCAGCTACACAAAAGTAGACTTAGAATATCCATAATATTTCATGAAATTAAGATAAATATTAAATGAATTGAAAAATGCACAGTCTGCAAGAAAAAAAAAATATGCGTCTCCTAAGACCATTTTTGTGTAGTCGTAACAGTTAAGTAACCCTTTTTACCCCGAAAGTTTCCCCCGAAATGACCCTTACGTAACATAGAACGTTGTGTATGCCCTTCTTCGATTTATTACTTTTATTGAATAACTTGTTTTTCGGTGTTTTTGGAAAATACGAATTCATATATTGTTTGCTAGTTCAGACATCAGATACTGAAACAAGGTTATGACAGACGGTGCGACCAAATCAATAAATAATTAACTGTAATACAGGATGACCATGACTCTTCATATTATCGACGTACCCTTGTGGTACATCCTGGCCGTCCTAAAGTAATCAATCGCTCAATACGGTAAGGTAATCAATGTGTATTAAGTATGACCTATACTGTTGTTAATGAAGATTTCGCTTTCAGAAGTTTTGTCTTTATACTTAGTTGCACACAAAGGTGCTATTGCTTTAATCTTTCAAAGGTTGTTATTGTCGCATCTACGTTTTGATATTACCCATAACATGTAATCTTTTTGTGGCCTGTCTTCATGTAGGGCTTTACAATCTTGTATTTCCGTTACGTAAGGTATAAGTTTACATTGATTACATACAAAACAAGATTACTTTGTTATTTTTGGCGAATATTATAGCGACTTTTGAATCCAAAGAGATGCATATTCATGAACTTTTTTCGCATCTTCCAAACACAATCTTCCACTTGCTGGATGGCAGGGTAGAGGTAGACAGGCAGTGAGATGGTAGGACTCTATTAACAATTGAGAGTTGGACATATCACACGCTCAAAAGATCCGGCAGGTTTAAAATGCGTGAGAGAATTTGTGTATATCTGGGCTTGATGATTATTTGATCAGCGATCGGAAAGGCGGTAAGAGGCAGGTTCGCTTTTGGCAAGTTTTCGAGGATCTGGAAATATAGACATAATCTCCAACGATTTTCTATTTAATCTTAGGAACTTAATATTTGATTTACTCAAATATGCGTAAAAACGAATTTATTACGATAGTATGGCAATCAATTGGAATGAGGGTATGTAGGTACGTTGTGTGAGGAATTGAGGATGTTGGGAGTGAGTCACCTGCTGCCACTGCATAGTCGGTGAACATCACGCCAGGCATTGTTCAATGGTTAACCAATCAAGATCTATTGTAAAAACGGTTCCTATGGAAAATGCGACTAGTGTTTGCAAGAAAAGATTAAGTACCAGTTTGCTGTAAATCATCAAGAGTCGATTATTGCATTAGGTAGCACTATTTCCGTGTTCGCTCAAGAGGGTGTTCCTACTGCACACATTGTATCTACCTGCCTACATTTAACATGAGACTAAACATTATCTACTCAGATCGAATGTTAACAATAAAACCGCTAATTTTAAACTGAATTCGGTATATTTAGCGCCTCGGACGTCATGAAATCTGACGCCGCCCGTTTTTTAAGGTGGTTTAGAGCTAAAATGACGTCAACATTTCAGATTCTGATAAAGTGTGGTTGCCTATGTTTCACTAGTCATAAAATTGTGAAAAAGATTTAACTGAAATTAGTACCTATTGGTTTTGACGACTGCACGGGGAGCGACGTCGGCCGGCAGCCAATAGAGATTTACAATCAAAATAGTAACGCCAGAGATTTAAATGTTTCAACGTAAATTAAATAACTGACTGACAAGGCTGGGATCGAGACCATCGATCCCATCTCACCTTGATGGTGTCTTATATTAATTAAAAAAGGTAAAATATTTTTTTGTAACATTTAAATATATGTATACTTAGATATTTTTACAAAAAATGTTAATAGTTATCCACTAATGCACATAAATAATGATGTACGTAAAGCAAATAGAAAGTAATGTATAAGATACCAAATGTTGTTTATACATTTTTCATAAACTACAGGTCAAGAACAGGTCACCGGTTCTAGTAGGTAACTTAGGAGGATGACGATACTGACATTTTAAACAAGTACCTATAAACGGTAATTGTAAAGTGGCTTCGTGGTCAGTAAACCAAAAAACTTAATAATTAGCTAACTATGTACTAAATAGTTTGTTTCTGTCATTTATTTTAGTTTTTCAGTTAATCATTTAACCATTCGACTACTAAGCGACAGCCGGCTATCGCGCTGCAATTATCTTTCTATTGTGTCTCGAATCACGCCTGTTTGAAGGTCTAAGAGACGGCATTTATGTTCAGATAGACTTGTTTTACACCCGACCCGTATTGATTTATTTAATCAGAGGTCGCGTTACCGGCGGAACCCAGCATTTCAGTCCAGACAAAGGGCAATGACAGTGTGTAGGTTATCTACCTACGCAAAAGTTTATAAATAAATACCCAATCCAAGGAAAAGGGATCAAAGAATGACGATAAAGTTACAAAGTTCAGTCGGGTCGCTGTAAGTAATTTTTGCCGAGTTTGAACTAAAGTTCAACGTTAATAGATTTATTTATACTTAGAGGGAAATGCAAATTCACTGTAATCAATATTATAAATACAAAAGTACTTAACTGTTGCAGTCTGTCTAGTACACTAGCAAAACTAAATCATTGAACCAATTTGGATGACGGAGTTGGTATGCCGTTGGACTACTGATACTCACGCGGATTTAGATGTTTTTATAATTTGAAATGAAAGGCGCTATGGTGTTCATTACTTTGCAGTCCTAGTAGGTGGCATGAAGACATATTTTCATCTTTACTTACGTGTTTTACGATAACTAGTACTCATAGTAGGCATTTATTATTTTTGGAATCCCTGCTCTGACTGACAGTCAACAGCTATCTGTAATATTTGTTGTAACATTAAAGATTAGGAAAAAAAAATACGTGTCCAAAATTCTACCGGACAGACTAATTCGTTTATTTTTTTGTCGTCTTGCCTATTGTCAACCAAATACAAAACTACGGGACCCTACTATGCTTGTGGTCGGTCACGCACTTGAGCGGTTTTAAATTCGAGATTCGGTCTTCATGATATTCTCATAAGAACATAGTCAGGCTTAATACTAGGTACTCAAGTTTTTTGTCTGAGTAATAAACTTTTTTTTTATACCTTGACCTTTATTTGCAAGCTCGAAATTAGTAAGAAAGATATTTTATACAATATGCTTACTTGCACACAGTAGGTAAGTACATAGTTTAATTTTATATATTAATGGCATTGGCATTGCAGCAAAACAATTAGGGTCATTTCGCCTGTTTGCGTCCATTTAGTGCAGTTGGCAACTTTGACGGCGATAATAAAATTGTTGTAAAACTATTTTTTATGAAAAAAATATGTGATGTGTTAGTTATATTAGTCTATTTTAAGATTTACTTGCAGTTTTGTTCGAAACCTTTAGTGATTTTTTTTTAAATAGGAAAGTTTCAGAAATAGGCGTTTTACCCAGTTTGCGTCCAAAAAATCCAATTTGCGTCCACCCGTGGACCATTTTGCGTCCACCCACTAAGAAAAGGAATAAAGGGGTGATATTTTTAAGAATTTGTAAAAAAAGCTGAATCACAAAAAAAAACTTTATTTGTGAATATAAATTATAAAAAAGAAATGGTCAGGTGCGAGTCGGACTCGTGCAACGAGGGTTCCGTAATTAATTTTTTTGTTAAATACATTCAAATTTACGGTTTTCGGAGCTTTTTCTTTACTTGTGCCACATGACAATGCTTCTTGCTAAATTTCGTGATTCTAGGTCAATGGGAAGTACCCTATAGGTTTTGATTCCCTTTCGAATGTCTAAATGTGCAATATAAATGGAAAGTAAACAGCCATACATTTTTGTTGCGTTGATTTAGAAATTCAATTTTTACACTTCTTTGAGAGTTAGCAGACCTATGTATGTGATATTAATTTCAGCTTGAGATCACGACGCCTTTCAGAGAAAAAGGGTCTTGACAGACGGGCGGACGGACGGACAGCAAAGTGATCATATAAGAGTTCCGTTTTTACCTTTACTAGGAACGAAAGTACGGAACCCTAAAAATTAACATTATTTTCATTAAAAAATTGCAAAAATAAATATATTTCATCTCAACATTGATTGTAAGTAGTACATAAATCGGGCACGCGGTGATAGCGGCGGTAAGACCCCTCTTTGAGGAGTGGCTGGAGACGCGCCACGGCGCTCTCACGTTTCGCTTGACACAGGTCCTCACCGGACATGGTCAGTTCGGGAGGTTCCTGTGTCGGATTCGAGCGGAAGCGACGCCTGGGTGTCACCACTGCAGCAACGGTCGCCTGGAGGACACGGTCGAGCACACGGTGGAGGTGTGCCGCGCATGGGCGGACCATCAACGTGTCCTCGTAGAGGCGATCGGCGGCGGTGACCTCTCGCGCCCGGCGCTGGTTCAGGCCATGCTTCGGGGCGTGACGGAATGCGATGCGGTCGCCTCCTTCTGCGAAGCAGTTATGCTAGTGAAGGAAGCGGCGGCGCGCAAAAGGCAAAGACGAGCCTCTCGCCCCGGACAAAGACCCAGGCGAAGACGTCGAGAGTCGCAAGACGACTACCGGCCACCGTAGGCACGGTTCTGCGGATAGCGAGCGATGGGTAGCTCGCCGCCCGGCTAGGACCAGGACCGCGTCGACGGCGCGTTAGTGTTCCACGCGCGCCTCAAAGAGAAGGACAGGAAGGGAGGTTGCGGAATGTTTATAATAGTTACCGTGACCCTGGAACATAAAGGGCAATCGAAGGAACATGAGTGGGTTTTAGTCAGTAAGAGTCTGACACGCCCTCCCGCCGCACCCAGGACGGGAGCAGACATTGGATGATTTCACACTAACCAAAAAAAAAAGTAGTACATAAATAATCATTGCACGTTTAACAATAAACAGTAATCAGTTCTGTTCTTTTTGCTAAATAATAGTCTTGATTAATAATCCGTTTGCCTGTCTGTCTCTCCTTCAGGTCAAAACCACTGAACCGATTAGAATGAAATTTGTTACAGATATAGTCTGGGACCCGAGAAAGGACATAGGATAGATAAGTTTCATTCCGGAAACCCCCGGGAACGGGAAGACAATTGTATTTAACCAAAATACTTAGTGGACGCAATTGGATTTATTATTATCCACTGTAGGTACAGTTTGCGTCCATTGCGGACCCAAAGTGGAAGTTTTGTAAATTCGATGTAGTAATTCGCGTCCACCTTATTTTAATCGTTAAATGTAAAAAACCTAAGCAAATTCATGATTAACATTATTCCTTTTTTCATTATAAAAGTCTAGAAACAGCTATTAATCCTGAAATTCACATAAAACAATAAAAAACTTATCATCGAACGCACCGCTGCACACTATTTTTTGTCTAAAAAACCGCGCTTTCGCGCTTTCTTGTTAAACAGCCGGGACTAAATATTTTTTTAAACCGGATTGGTTTGTCGCACGGACCTTTTGACCTTATGTGCGTGTCTCTTATACATTGAGGTATTACCGGTAATGACTATTCGTTTGACTGGTGTGTAAGTTTTCTTATTTTCGAGGATTTTTTGAAGGAGATCCGTAAAATGGACGCGAATTGGTCTATGGACGCGAACAGGCGAACTTACCCTATATGCTTAACTGAATATTAATTAATTTTTGTAGTTTTACTGCTGCCACTTAGGTATTATTCAGTTATATTAAACTGAACATTACCAAGAAAAATCCATAATTCCATAATCCAAACTAATATTATAAATGCGAAAGTAACTCTGTCTGTCTGTCTGTCTTTCTGTCTGTCTGTCTGTCTTTGCTTCACGCCTAAACTACTGAACCGATTTGTGTGAAATTTGGTACAGACATAGTTTGGAACTTGAGAAAGGACATAGGATAGTTTTTATTACAAAAAATAAAATAAAAAATATAAAATTTATTCCGGATATACAGCGCCATCTATTGGTCAAGAGTCGGCATCAATTCAGTACTGAAAATTCATCGGAAAAATGTAAATAAATAGTAAAAATCTGCCGAAGTCACTATTCCACGTGAACGAAGTCGCGGGCAAAAGCTAGTAATATTATAAATGCGAAAGTAACTCTGTCTGTCTGTCTCTTCTTCATGCCTAAACCACTAAACTGATTTGAATGTCTGCCTCTCTTAATGGCACTCAGAGGAATGGGGAGAGCTACTCAGAGCTCTCCCTATTCCTCTATGTGCCATCAGTTCATCACCGGTCGTAGACCGAGAAGATTGACGTACGAACGCAAATATGGAATATCAGGGTAGAAACTTCGACGTGGCAGCAAGGAGGAACTACCTTAACCCTTGCAGCTACACAAAAGTAGACTTAGAATATCCATAATTTTTCATGAAATTTAGATCAATATTAAATGGATTGAAAAATGCACAGTATGCAAGAAAAAAAATATGCGTCTCCTAAGACCATTTTTGTGTAGTTGCAACAGTTAAGTAACCCTTGTTACCCCGAAAGTTTCCCCCGAAATGACCCTTACGTAACATAGAACGTTGTGTGTGCCCTTCTTCGATTTATTACTTTTATTGAATAACTTGTTTTTCGGTGTTTTTGGAAAATACCAACACTCCTTTGGTTAAGTAACAATGTAAAATTTATATAGGTATTGTTTGCTCAGACATCAGATACTGAAACAAGATTATGACAGACGGTGCGATAAAATCAATAAATAATTAACTGTAATACAGGATGACCATGACTCTTCATATTATCGACGTACTCTTGTGGTACATCCTGGCCGTCCTAAAGTAATCAATCGCTCAATACGGTAAGGTAATCAATGTGTATTAAGTATGACCTATACAGTTGTTAATGAAGATTTCGCTTTCAGGAGTTTTGTCTTTATGCTTAGTTGCACACAAAGGTGCTATTGCTTTAATCTTTCAAAGGTTGTTATTGGCGCACCTACATTTCGATATTACCCATATCACGTAATCTTTTTGTGGCCTGTCTTCATGTAGGGCCAGCTTTACAATCTTTTATTTCCGTTACCTAAGGTATAAGTTTACATTGATTACATACAAAACAAGATTACTTAGTTATTTTTGGCGAATATAATAGCGACTTTTGAATCCAAAGAGATGCATATTCATGAACTTTTTTCGCATCTTCCAAACACAATCTTCCACTTGCTGGATGGCAGGGTACAGGTAGACAGGCAATGAGATGGTAGGACTCTGTTAACAATTGAGAGTTGGACATATCACACGCTCAAAAGATCCGGCAGGTTTAAAATGCGTGAGAGAATTTGTGTATATTATCTGGGGCTTGATGATATGAAATAAGTATTTGATCAGCGATCGGAAAGGCGGTAAGAGGCAGGTTCGCTTTAGGCAAGTTTTCGAGGATCTGGAAATATAGACATAATCTCCAACGATTTTCTATTTTATATTTGATTTAGGTACCTACTCAAATATGCGTAAAAACGAATATAATACGATAGTGTGGCAATCAATTGGAATGAGGGTATGTAGGTACGTTGTGTGAGGAATTGAAGATGTTGGGAGTGAGTCACCTGCTGCCACTGCATAGTCTGTGAACATCACGCCAGGCATTGTTCAACGGTTAACCAATCAAGATCTATTGTAAGAACGGTTTCTATGGAAAATGCGGCTAGTGTTTGCAAGAAAAGAAGTACCAGTTTGCTGTAGTAATCATCAAGAGTCAATTATTGCATTAGGTAGGTACTAGCAAAGCACACTATTTCCGTATTCGCTCAAGAGGATGTTTCTGCTGCACACATTGTATCTACCTGCCTACATTTAACTTGAGACTAAACATTATCATGAATGTTAACAATAAAACCGCTAATTTTAAACTGAATTCGGTATATTTAGCGCCTACGACGTCATGCAATCTGACGCCGCCCGTTTTTAAGATGGTTTAGAGCTAAAATGACGTCAACATTTCACATTCTGATAAAGTGTACAGGTTGCCTATGTTTCACTAGTCATAAAATTGTGAAAAAGATTTAACTGAAATTAGTATTGGTTTTGACGATTGCACGGGGCGCGACGTCAGCCGGCAGCCAATAGAGATTTACATTCAAAATAGTAACGCCAGAGATTTAAATGTTTCAACGTAAATTAAATAACTGACTGACTAGGCTGGGATCGAGACCATCGATCCCATCTCATCTTGATGATGTCTTATCTTATTGATTCAAAAAAGGTAAAATACCTAATTTTCATGTACCTAACTTTTGTATTTGTAACACTTGTATTTTCTTGTAAATATATAAATATTTTCACAAAACTTGTCCATAGTTATCCACTAATGTAAGTACATAAATAATGATGAAGGCAAATAGAAAGTAATGTACCTACTTAGATTAGAAGATACCAAATGTTGTGACACTAAATCATTTACCGAGTCACTCTGAATAACATTTACATTTTTAATATACTACAGGTCAAGAACAGGTCACCAGGGTTCTAGTAGGTAACTTAGGAGGATGACGATACTGACATTTTAACTAGCATAAACGCTAATCGCTACGCTACCGTGTAAAGTGGCTTCGTACTCAGTAAACCAAAAAACTTAATAATTAGCTAACTATTAAGTACTAAATTGTTTGTTTCTGTCATTTATTTGATTTAGTTTTTCAGTTAATCATTTAACCTTTCGACGAACAAGCGACAGCCGGCTATCGCGCTGCTATTATCTTTCTATTGTGTCTCGAATCGCGCGTGTTTGAAGGTCTAAGAGACGGCATTTATGTACAGATAGACTTGTTTTACACCCGACCCGTATTGATTTATTTAATCAGAGGTCGCGTTACCGGCGGAACCCAGCATTTCAGTCCAGACAAAGGGCAATGACAGTGTGTAGGTTATCTACCTACGCAAAAGTTTATAAATAAATACCCAATCCAAGGAAAAGGGATCAAAGAATGACGATAAAGTTACAAAGTTCAGTCAGGTCGCTGTAAGTAATTTTTACCGAGTTTGAACTAAAGTTCAACGTTAATAGATTTATTTATACTTAGAGGGAAATGCAAATTCACAGTAATCAATATTATAAATACAAAAGTACTTAACTGTTGCAGTCTGTCTAGTACACTAGCAAAACTAAATCATTGAACCAATTTGGATGACGAAGTTGGTATGCCGTTGGACTACTGATACTCACGCGGATTTAGATGTTTTTATAATTTGAAATGAAAGGCGCTATGGTGTTCATTACTTTGCAGCCCTTGTAGGTGGCATGAAGACATATTTTCATCTTTACTTACGTGTTTTACGATAACTAGTAGGCATTTATTATTTTTTGAATACCTGCTCTGACAGTCAACAGCTAGCTGTAATATTTGTTGTAACATTGAAGATTAGGGCTAGTAAGGCGTTTATATTTTGTGGCCATGCTGAAGTAAATATCCTTACTTTAGGCAAATTTATAGTTAAATTGTAAAACTTTCGGAACGTAAAGATGATGATTTTTTGTTTAGTCTACACTATAGTGTAAAAACCAAGATTTTCGATTCAGAGATCGATTGCGAAATATTAAGCGTTAAAGTGTTATTTTTTAATTGAAGTCATATAGGTACTATGACTAGGTAAATGGTAGCTTTCAAATATGTTTTTTTGTACAGCAGTAGTACATAATATCAAAGTTACAAAAAAATGTCACATGTTAGCACAAGTATCAAAGTATCGCAAGTTAGGGTCATTTCGCCTGTTCGCGTCCATTTAGTGCAGTTGGCAACTTTGACGGCGATAATAAAATTGTTCTAAAACTATTTTTTATGAAAAAAATATGTGATGTGTTAGTTATATTAGTCTATTTTAAGATTTACTTGCAGTTTTGTTCGAAACCTTTAGTGATTTTTTTTTAAATAGAAAAGTTTCAGAAATAGGCGTTTTACCCAGTTTGCGTCCAAAAAATCCAAATTGCGTCCACCCGTAGACCATTTTGCGTCCAACCACTTAGAAAAGGAATAAAGGGGTGATATATCTTTAAGACTTTGTAAAAAAAGCTGAATTACAAAATAAACTTTACTTATTTATAAAAAAATGGTCAGGTGCGAGTCGGGCTCGTGCAACGAGGGTTCCGTTATTATTTTATTTTTGTAAAATACATTCAAATTTACGGTTTTCGGAGCTTTTCCTTTACTTTTGCCACATGAAAATTCTTCTTGCTAAATTTAATGATTCTAGGTCAATTGGAAGTACCCTACAGGTTTTGATTTCCTTGCAAATGTCTAAATGTGCAAGGATATAATTTAAATGATCAACAAAAAAATCTTTTTGGCTACCAAAATGGATTAATGATCACCAAATTGTGTTAGGTTAGGTAAGAACTGTGACCAGACAACGTGATCTACTAGTGATTCATATAAAGTTTCAGTTTTCAGTCAAATTCATATAAAAACCAAATTGGATTTAGTTCATAATATTTTAAGAAGCGTTATTTGGTGACCATTTATCCATTTTGGTAACCGTTAAGAACTTTTTGGTAGTAAAATTGGTACTTTTTTGGGCGGTGTTTAAACACAAGCCAATGTGCAATATAAATGGAAAGTAAACAGCCATACATTTTTGTTGCGTTGATTTAGAAATTCGATTTTTTCACTTCTTTGAGAGTTAGCAGACCTACGTATGTGATATTAATTTCAGCTTGATATCACGACGCCTTTCTGAGAAAAAGGGTCTTAACAGACGGGTGGACGAACGGACAGCAAAGTGATCATTAAGAGTTCCGTTTTTACCTTTACTAGGAACGGAAGTACGGAACCCTAAAAATTTACATTATTTTCATTAAAAAATTACTCTACAAAAATAAATATATTTCATCTCAACATTGATTGTAAGTACATAAATAATGATTGCACGTTTTACAATAAACAGTAAACAGCTCTGTTCTTTTTGCTAACTATCAGTCTTAATTAATAATCCGTTTCTCTGTCTGTCTCTCCTTCACGCCTAAACAACTGAACTGATTTGAATGAAATTTGGTACAGATATAGTCTGGGACCTGAGAAAGGACATAGGATAGATAGTTTTCATTCCGGAAACCCCCGGGAACGGGAAGACAATTGTATTTAACTAAAATACTTAGTGGACGCAATTGGATTTATTATTATCTACTGTAGGTACAGTTTGCGTCCATTGCGGACGCAAAGTGGAAGTTTTGTAAATTCGATGTAGTAATTCGCGTCCACCTTATTTTAATCATTAAATGTAAAAAACCTAAGCAAATTTATGATTAACATTATTCCTTTTTTCACTATCAAAGTCTAGAATCAGCTATTAATCCTAAAATTCACATAAAACAATATTAAACTTATCATCGAACGCACCACTGCACACTATTTTTTATCTAAAAAACCGCGCTTTCGCGCTTCTTTGTTAAACAGCCGGGACTAAATATTTTTTTAAACAGAATTGGTTTGTCGCACGGACCTTTTGACCTTAGTGCGTGTCTCTTATACATTGAGGTATTACCGGAAATGACTATTCGTTTGACTGGTGTGTAAGTTTTCTTAATTTCGAGGATTTTTTGAAGGAGATCCGTAAAATGGACGCGAATTGGTCTATGGACGCGAACAGGCGAACTTACCCTATATGGTTGACGACTACATTAACAAAATGGCATTCTGTTTAGTCTGTCGGTTAGACCGCCCAAAAATACCAGACACAATTTTTTAGCTTTATCAAAGTTCCAGAGGGACTTGCTCGTGTCGTCACTGTTCTACTATTCTGTAAAAATTGTAGTTTAACACACTGTATATGTATATTCGTAATTCTTCGTTAACGAGGAAAAAAATACGTGTCCAAAATACCTACTACCTGACAGACTAATTCGTTAATTTTTTATTCGTCTTGCCTATTGTCAATCAAATACAAAACTACGGAACCCTACTATGCTTGTGGTCGGTCACGCACTTGAGCGGTTTTAAATACGAGATTCGGCCTTCATGATATTCTCATAAGAACATAGTCAGGCTTAATACTAGGTACTCAAGTTTTTTGTCTGAGTAATAAACTTTTTTTTTATACCTTGACCTTTATTTGCAAGCTCGAAATTAGTAAGAAAGATATTTTATACAATATGCTTACTTGCACACAGTAGGTAAGTACATAGTACAAAGTTTAATTTTATATATTATTGGCATTGCAGCAAAACAATTATATGCTTAACTGAATATTAATTATTTTTTGTAGTTTTACTGCTGCCACTTAGGTATTATTCAGTTATATTAAATAACCTGAACATTACAAAGAAAAATCCATAATTCCATAATAATATTATAAATGCGAAAGTAACTCTGTCTGTCTGTCTGTTCTTCACGCCTAAACCACTAAACTGATTTGAATGAAATTCGGTACAGATATAGTCAGCGACCGGAGAAAGGACATAAGGTAGTTGTCATCCCGTAAATCTCCTGGGAATGGGAACTATTATTCCACACGGACAAAGTCGCGGGCAAAAGCTAGTAATTTATAATTTATAGTTTTGAATACTTAGGCATCTAGAATTCTAGACTTTAACTGTAAAATATAGAGATAAAAATTATAAAAAGAAAAATAGCTTACCTAGGGTATACGCCACAAACAGATTGACAGCAGAAACTGCCCACACCCAAGATGGTATGTAACTCTTAGAGACGTTGTCTTTGGTCAATGCGTGGAAGTTGTAGTCATAATATGAGAAGACTACGAAGTTGAGCACCGTGAGTAGGAAACCCGTGAAAGTCAGCAGGTTCGGAGCCACCCAGACTGGGCAAAACTGGAAATATTGTGTACTTTAATAAAAGAGGTTTTAATTAAATGATATTGGAATATTTATGTATGTTTGAAAATATATGGGTGGATAGTGATAAAATTAAGCTTCCTGTGATGAATAAAAAAAAAAGATATAACACAATACAACATTGAATTAAGATTAATTTTGTCCAAATTGTTGGGGCACAGTTCAGTAATTTAAAACTGGATATATTAAAATGGGATGAGACTAAATTAATGATCAATATTTTATTATTTCTGAGTGAAACCTTACCTGGACACACCAGTTCCAAAACGGGTGCATAACATAGTTACTGAGGATGCTAGTGTCCAGCGAGTTATACTGTAACAAAAGGTTTATTAGCAATATTTTTTTTTAACAAAAACAATAGGGACATTTCGAAATGTTTATAGTTT
Source organism: Athetis lepigone (assembly GCA_033675125.1). NCBI lineage: Eukaryota > Metazoa > Arthropoda > Insecta > Lepidoptera > Noctuidae > Athetis > Athetis lepigone. The sequence goes on from CM066217.1 coordinate 14,775,103, forward strand.
TGTTGCAAAATATAATAATGTACGCTTTTATATTTGTCTCAACTACTATCGCCTACATCACCTACAAAAAACTCATATTTCGTGGGACACTTACTTTATATTTTTCAAAACCTTTTAATTTATCCTCCGACAGGAAGCGAGCCATGACGAACGTCGGTGAATTATGTTTTGTTATATGAAACCAATACGATTTAAATCCATTGTTCACATCTCATAATCAGGAATACAGTGACACAGAACTTTTTGTTATTTCCTTTTTTAATTTAATACTCTATATTTTTTTTATAAACGTAATTTCTGTAAATTTCATATACTACACCATTCTCCCACAGTTCAAATTGACAACTAACTATTTTTTTTTAATTGACCGTGTTGACCTCTGACCCAGGAATTCTATGGACGCGGCATACCTACAAAAAAAACGTGTATACCTACACTTTACTGAGAGGATAAAATGGCGGCTAATAGAGTAGCCCCTCGATCGATAGTTCTGTAAAATAACATCGACAAAAGATTGTGAGAATGTTTTCTTAGTTTCACGTACTGGCGAAAAATACCTCAAGTTTTGTAACTTCGGTCTTTCATAAATAAGTTGTTTGTTCGTCCTTCTTTCACGGCTAAACCGTGGACCCCTTTATATAATAAGTCTATACCTCTTTCTATTAGATTCTATGCTGCTTGTGGGCCTACATTTTGAAAAGTATAAGATTTTACTTATTGACACCCTGTTCATTTAATTTGATAAGGTTTCTTGATCTTCCATTGTATAATACAATCAGGGAAAAGCCAAGGGTACACAAAAAAAAAGGGGTCCATAAAGATGTTTCTAATCTAAAGATGTAAATTAATTAAAATATAATATTTTTTACTAATAAAGAAACATTTCCTTTATTGATATGGTGTAAATCGAAAATCTGTGGTTTTTTTTTGGCAAGCAGGAAATTGAACGGTGTTAACTAAATTATTAATAACCGGCCAAGAGCGTGTCGGATCACATTCAATGTAGGGATCCGTCGTTTCCTTTCCGTCACATTAAATATTCCCACGTATGAGTTCAAAAAAAGGCTATTTGTTAAGTTGACATACAAAGTACGCATAAATTATGTTTACGATTTTTGGTTTTTTTTTTTGTACAAAAACTGTTCTTTTCATCGAGTTCAAAATAATTTTCCTAGAAAGTCTTTATAAAGTTCTACTTTTCAGATTTTTTAAACTTAAGGTTCAAAAATTGGGGGTGGACACATTTATTTTTTACTTTTGAAGCGATTATTTCCGAAATGATTGACATTATCATCATCATTATTTTAGTAAACATATTCATTTCTAAATACCTATCAAACATTATATCACACGTTAGGGTTGAAATAAAAAAAAAGACTTCCCACTTTACATGTACGCTACTACCCTAATAAAACATTTTTTCCAATTTTTACCAAATTTCAGCTTTCTAGTGCTAACGGTCACAGAGATCAAGCGAGGATGGACAGACAGACAGATAGACAGACGGACAAAGGGTTGGGGTCTGGTGTTTAACAAATAAAACAAAAAATGTTGGAAAAACAAAAAAAAAATTTAATCAATATTTAGTATTGCCTTCCCTAGCTTTATTTACAGCCTGCAGTCTGTTTTTTATCGACCTTATTAATTTTTTGACGGTCTCTTGAGGAATGCCGTGCCAATCCTTTAAATCTTTGACAATGTTAGTAATGTTACTAAATTGAGCCTTTTTTTTTGTCTGTCTTTGAACTTTCTCATTAAGTCTCTTTATCTTCTTAGACTGTTTTTGAAATATGTACTTTAATTTCTTTATCATTTTAGATGTGTTTATCTGAAATCAAATAATTAAGTTTTAATAGATATTGAAGACAAGTGAGAGATATCTCCCACGCAGTCAATTTAGTTGATGAGGTGACTTTTATCACTGAGATAAATTCAAAAATAATGATGACAAGAAAAACTGAAGCTGGTGGTAGCCGAGGTATTAGCAGCAAAATCTGGCGCATCTGAGGTGCTAGCGCCTAAATCTGGCACATCGGAGGCGCTAGTGGCCAAATATGGCGCAGCGGAAGTGCTGGTGACTATATCTAGCATAGGGGTTGTGCTAGAGGCTAAATCTATGCCACTCCTCTTTAGAATTTCTCCAGGCTGTCGGTGTGCCTATGATAGGCACACCAACAGCTTTAACCTGAAAACCTCTCTTTATTAGTAAAATAAATAATAATCCAAATAGAAAAAAAATACAAAAAAAAAATTATAACTTCAAAAACAGTATTTTGATCTTTATTACAAAAATGTTTTTATTACAAAAAAAAAATACCTTATTAGGAGCACCACATCCAGATAACGATTGTGAGTTTGTTACATTTGTATCATTTTCAAGTAGAATTTCAAACATGTTTGATTCAATGGCAGGCTGTAAACAAGAATTAAAACAATTAGTATATTGATGTTTCTTGATTTTGTTAAAAGGATTTTAATTAATCTAAAGATCAAATTTATAACACACAATGTTACTTACCAATAAGGTTCGTGTAGGTAAAGCATCGTCACGCAATGTTACTTTATTCAGTGTCCGGTTGAAACATGATTCTTTAAAGTGAAGAGAACAAATATGAATTGTTTTTGTTGGCATCTTTAAATTTTCAACACCAATTGTTTCCAGCCATGTTTTCTTTTTTTCATTATTAGCCGGCAGCCTTAAAAGTAAAATAAAACAAATAAAAAACCTTAATATAGCATTTAATAAAACATAATATAGCATTTAAAAAACCATAATACAGCATTATCGATAAATATAAAAATGTGTAATGCACTACTCTATCCCTTCAATAGCAAGAAAATGATTTCATGAAATACATGTTGAAAATGAAAGCAAAAGGGAAATTATGAAGGCTTTACTGTTCAAACTATTCAACAAATGCAGAACCTTTTGTTTAATAACGAAATCTAAAGATATTTCAAACAAAATTAAGTACGTACTGGTGCAAAGTTATTTTTGGGCGATTTCTGCTTCTTTTGATGCCACATCCGATTATATTGCAATTGGGCATCTTGCTATATACAATTTCTATTATAGAACCGAGTTCGAACACAATAACACAGCAAATTACTTAAAAAATCACAATTTTTATCCAGAGCTCAAGAGCATTTGACAGTTGACGTACCAAACTTGTTTACTAAACAGCGAGAGGATAAAATGGCGACTGGCCGCAAATAGGTATTTTAATGACGTTAGGAACTAAGAGTTGCCATCATAGTAACTCTCAAAAACATTGTTATCCTTTTTCACTTATGCAAAATTAAGAGAGTTAAAATGAGATGGCAGTATTTTTATGATGTTGGCGTCGAGAAGCCACTATATTTGTATAACTGCTGTTTCTATAGTCAAACATTTCAGGTCTATATAATTCTAAGGTCTTTGGTGTTGACGCATTTCCGTACTTGACGTTATCGTGATCTATTGACATTTCTACATTTTTATATTTGAATCTACTATTAACTTGCCACCGAGGCTTTTAAGCTTGGTCTCTCAGTTTATTTTCTCGAAAATAATAAAAACGTATTGTGGTTTTGTAAATAAGATGAGCTACTATAGTCGCAAAGTAATTTAACCAGTTCACAAAATAATATTTTTTTAACACTTTCATGGTTTTTATCAGAAAAACACTCCTCAAATCCAACTAAAACCCAAAGAACTCCTGTGACCGGTGCAGATATTTCTAGTGTGAAGTGTGGCTCACCAAAATGCAATAATTCCCTTAATTTGGATTAATTTTTCCTTATCAATGTAGTTCCGTAACAAGAGTTTACTTTTAGCTCGTAACAATTTTTTGGTCATTCATAGAGGAAGCCCCGACAGCACTAGACCGGAAATGTCTATTTTTGTCTATGATTGTTAAAAAAATTGGCGCCATTTTCGGGTTGCTGAATTTTACGTGATTGTTTGTAATATCCGTGAGACAAGTAAAATGAGTACAAGTATTCGTATCATCGTTAAAAGAGTATAATATTAGATTAGAGCGGTGCCTTAGAGTGGCGATGGAGTCCCGTATGTGAATAATTTAAAAACTAAGTAGGTATTTTCCTTTTGCTCTTATTTTTCAAGAATAGAATATTTTTAACTGTTTTAGTATCTTTTAAAAATATGGTCTCTCTCATTTGTTATGTATTGAAACGAATATAATAAATCAAATATTAATATACAGTGATCTTACTTGCTTTGCTCCTTTCGACGACCAAGCGACAGCTGGCTGTCGCGCAGCTATTGTCTTTTGATTGTGTCTCGAATTACGTGTGTTTGAAGGTTTAATAATATTTTTTTACAATTTTAAAAACAAAGAACCTAAATGATAGTTATTCTTGTATTTTTATTGTGCAAAAATATGCAGTTTGAAAGTAAAGAATAAAAATATAAAGTTTGTGGTGCTATTCTAAATACTTTTCAAAGGTCCAACTCTTGACAAACAATCATGTTCGAAATTACCGCGGTTAGCAATAGGTTTTTTCTATTATTATTTAATACTAGCGACCCGCCCCAGCTTCGCACGGGTGTTACAAATCTTTAAAAAGGCCGGCTTTTCTGTACTATAATATTATGCATGTATTATACATATAAACCTTCCTTAAGAATCACTCTATCTATTAAAAAAAAACCGCCTCAAAATCCGTTGCGTAGTTTTAAAGATCTCTAAGCATACATAGGGACAGACAGACGATATCGACTTTAGTATTAGTGATGATGATAAGTATAATATGTAGGTATTGCATTAAAATCCATTGAGTATTGTTGAACGCCTATTCAAATATGTAATTAGAACCAGCTAGGTATAATAACAGCAGCTAATTTAAATAGATGTAGCAAAATAAAGTTGGCAAACACAGGCGAGTAATAGAAATAACTGCACAAATGAGTAATAGAAATAACTGCACATCTTTAGTTACCCTGCAGACTGGTTCTTATTCCAACAGTTATATGTACAAAATATATCAACAGGTTATAAGTATATTAGACATAGTAAATTAATTATAGTTAATATGTCGGCGTCACCAAGGTTCAAAATTTTAAATTAAGTAAACTGCCAAGTTTTATTAGCAGAAGTAACAAACATAGCTTAGCTATCACCTATACCCATATTGCATATAAATTGGAAATTAGTTAAATATTAATAGCGGACGGAAACAAAGTGGCATCATGTATGTGGGTACACAAGTAACAACCAAATAACAAATGTGGTATCACTATCACTAGTGATAAAACGTCATGCCGATTGTACTGTTTTCTCAAAGGAGCTCCGTGGTTCGGCTCGGAGCATTAAATAGATATCAGACACGCCTCGTAAGAAACAGAACGCTTTCATTGTGTACACTTATAAATTAATATTAATTTAATTAATTATTATTTTTGTTGTTTGTGATATTTTAATTAATAATGTTACACAAAACCGCGGCTCTTCGTACGAAGAGTCTTTATTCAAAACATGTGGTTTACTATTCTTCCGCCAAGGTGAGTTTTTAACGTATTAATTACCGATCAGTTTCACGCGTTTATCAACGGTAAACGTAGAGTGTAAATGTTTCATTATTTTAATTTAACGATTTATTCTTAAACTTACGCGTTGAAAAGTTTTGACATTGTAAATAGAGATTAACAAAAAAAATTTCGTTAGTATTTTTTGTCCATAACAGAATTCACTATTAGTGAGTTACGAAATATATAGCCGGTTCATAACGTAGAGTAAAATGCGTTTTTTTTAATGTTTGCAGTTACTCTTAAACCAGAAGAAAATGAAATCCGTTACTAGTTCGATAAAATACTTTTTGGCATATGAATTTTTTTGTATTTTTTAAATTTAATAAGATCATCAAATAAAATTTAAAAAAATGTTTACCGTTTAACCTTTGGACGACGAAGCGACAGTTGGCTATTGCGCTGCTATTGTTTTTCTATTGTGTCTCGAATCACGTGTGTTCAGAGGTTTAAAGCAATAAGTTACCTAATTAACTACAGCTGACGACGATTTTGGCATAGCGTGATATGTAGCTGAACATGTCATTTATTTTATTGTAACGAAAGAAAGCAAAAATAATACAAATAAAAGGAGAGCAAAAAATTTTGTCATAGTATTTTGCAGCGCGTGCACTATACCTTTTCATGTTTTGTAAAATTCTCTTTTTAGTTAAGTATGTATAAGTAGTAGTAGGTATTTTATGTGTAACTTGCAATTTTTGACATTCGCAAATAATTGTACATTCATATTTATACCGACCCACAAATGATAAGGAGAGTAACATTGAAGCAAGGTTGATTTCACTATTTGTTCGTAGACCTGACACACCGAGGTATTTTAATTCCTAGGTAGCAACTGATAACAGTAGTTATTGTTATGATGCCCGATAAATACTTAGGTACTCACCTACGTTTAATTGAACATACATTAATAAGATAACTTATCTAAACGTTACACCCATATACAAAAATACATTTTATATAGATTCACACAGCATGTGAAATATTTAATCACTAAGAAAACGAAAATTAATCTAGCGTGACGGAAACTTATGGTAAAAAATAGAACGTTAATAAGACTAATTAAACGAGAAAAAAGCCAGTGTGACCTCTAGGTAAAATTTTGTTAAATTTGGTTTTGCTACGACTGCTACGCGGACTACGAAACTGCGTAGCGCTACCCAAAATAAATACATAATTCTTTGGTAGCATAATTTTGTAGCGAACTTTTGCTTAAATACCATTTTTTTAAAATACCCCTGTACTTCATAATTTTAAATGACAAAAAGTCGTGTAAGTTACGTACGTTACATTTATATTTAAAAGACGTCTTTGAGAGCATGAGAGCTATTCATATTACAATCAGAATTTCGGGAGGAAAGTTCCTAACGCTACCAATTAGATAAAGAAACTATAAATTATTATGGAAAAATTTTCCTATTTGATGGCTATCATTCATTTGTTCTCATTATCTATCGTTGTTTGTTACCTTAAACTTGTTGACATCCACTATCTTTAGGGTGTGTCAAGAACTCTGGATTCATTTAGAATCATAAGTTGTCATAACAAACGTTCTATAAATATTTATACAAGGGTTGGCAAATCTTATGATAGATATATTTACACACCTACGAGAGTCTGACACGTATTTTCCCATGTGTAAAACATTACATCATAGACTTTAGTTTTGTTTATTTATAATTCGTTTACATTTAAAAGATTTCCGTAAGAATTTGCCTAGTATATTAAAAACATCAAAGGTACCTACCAAATATTAAACCAACTGCGGTTAATTGTGTTTCTGTAGTACGTAATGTATCTTTAGTACGTCTACGTATGTTGAGTACGCTCTTAAACTCTGCAAATTAGGTATACGATTTCAAGTTACATAGAGTGGCACAATGGGCGGTCTTATCACTGAAAGCATTATTTTTTGGACGATCTTTGAATGAACTTAAGAAAGACGGACAAGCAAAATTACAGGTACTTAGTCCCTGGTGTACTCTAAAGTTTACACAACAGAACTAAGGCCAACCAACCAAACAAAATTAAAAGGTATCTCCTTCTTCATATATTCAGAGCGGTCGCATAATAGCGATACGTAGAGAAGACCAATCAGTATGGGAGAGAAGAGCGCCGTTCTCGCCGCTGAATGTCAACCGACTGGTGAGGCAAGGCGTCAAGGTCATCGTGCAGCCGTCGAATCGAAGGGCCTACCCGATGCAGGTAAGGAGTTAAGCTTATACTTGGGGCCAGTTTCACATTCTTCTAATAAGTTATGTTTAAAAATAACTGGCAGATCGTTTAAAAAAGAATCTGTTCCTTTTTAAATATATCTGCAAAATAGCGTCTTTTCGCGGTAGTGAAACCGGCCCTAAGACATGACATTTATTATCAGCGTTGGTAAATTGGATCTAAAGGCTAATGAATTATCGCAGTTAAATCATATCTATATTTCTTCTTCTTCTTAGTAAAATAACACATTATATTACGAGTACAATACATTGCCAGTTCTTTACAAAAATTAGGACATTTTTGGACGTGTGCTCCTTTGAATAAAAAAAAAACTATAAAATTAATATCGATACAACATTGGCGAAGACTCTTATGAACTTCCTTTTTGAAGAAGATTGAAAAGACGTTCTTTCTAACAGTTCTATCAGGCTACAATCGTACACTGCATTTGAAAACCACACCGCTTAGGTAAACACTTCAGAATGTACAAGCTTGTGACGTAATACCTATTTTCGCAGTCCTACATAAATGCAGGAGCGATAGTTCGGGAAGACATCAGCGAGGCGAGCGTCATATTCGGCGTGAAGCAGACGCCTATCGACCTGCTCATCCCAAAGAAGACCTACTGCTTCTTCTCACACACCATCAAAGCACAGGAGGCGAACATGCCTATGTTGGATGCCATTTTAAAAAAGGTAGCGAATTTAAATACATATGTCTCTTTTTATATACTTAATTTGCAGACTTTATCACTGTTTACAGATCTTCAAACGAAATAAATAAATAATAATAAATTTCAAGTTCTCCAAGTCTTACTTTTTCAAATTGATCATTTCATTAAATGTTCTAATCTAACCCAACTATTTCATAAAGTATTAGTCGTCCAATGGCTGAACATTTCATGAAATAATGTTTTTAGAACAAGCCACATGTTATGACTTTCTAGATTTTTCTTTTATTTTTGTTTTTTCTTTATTATACCAGACTACCTTAAATCCGGGCTAAACATTTTTTATTTTCAGAATATCCGATTGATAGACTACGAAAAGCTTATGGACGACTCCGGTAACCGCGTGGTCGCATTCGGTAAATACGCGGGAGTGGCTGGCATGATCAATATTCTGCATGGCATCGGTCTTAGATTGCTTGCTCTTGGACATCACACACCATTCATGGTAAGAGTTGCTACTAAAAATGTTGTTGTAATTGACGCATTTGCCTTTTCCAATCGACGGTAGTCCATGTGAATGTTTTCACTCAAACATCTTCAGCCCTCTATAAAATCTAGCTGGGTATTTTTTTATTTAATTTCTTTAACATATCAAACTGTCCAGCTGGTACAGACTCGCGAATCAATGACTTTTAATTGTGTCTGTAAGTACGGCAAAAGACAGATTTAACCCTTCAACGATTTCACGATAAACAACATAGCGGTGGAAAAGCCGTACCAAACACCTACGAGCATAGATTATTTCAAGTAATAGCAAATTTATCTAAGAACGTAAATAATCAAACTTGTTCTGTTGTACTTCATACAAAAGTAGTCTTGTAAGTGATAAAAATAAGGACTATAATGAAATGGGAGACCCCGACAGCCGGCTTTCGGTTGGTAGTCAAGAGGTCTTATAATAACTAACTCTCCCAACGCATGACCATCATCTCAATAGGCGAGATGACAAAAAAAAAGTAATTAGTCCGTCTGTTAGATAATCAAAAAATTTGGGACACGTATTTTTTCTTTTTTTTCGTAAACAGAAAATGACGACAATACAGTGCGTTGAAGTTTCGTGAAACGTCACACCTTTGTATAATTTTTACTGAGGAGTGACGTCACAAGCCCCCTCTCCGGAACTTTGATGCTCTTTATCTTTGTATTTTGTTATTACTTTGATCAAGCAAAAAATATGTGTCCAGTATTTTTGGACTGTCTAACAGACGGACTAAATAGAATGTCATTCTTTTGATGTAGTCAACATCCCTATTACTAGCAGAACTTAAAAACTAAATGGGTAGAACCTTGGAAAATTTGATAGAATAATCTTTTAATGATTGTGTTTGTGATTATAAAAATAATCTCAATAATACACTGGGTATTAAGTTTATCTCTGATATCAGTGGGCAGGAACAAGATAAAAGAAATTCAAGTGCTTTACATTAAATTATTCTTTAGGTGGGGTCGACACCGATTTACGATAGTTTATATTTAGAACGCGATTGTAAAAATGCACATCTGATAACAAATGAAATGAATTAAAATGAACTTTATTTTGTAAATAGGTTATATGTATAACACTTTTACACGTCAATATTTTGTTTTTTTTTTTTATTTTAAAAGAACGATGGAGCCGGTGTTTTGTAACTGACTACTCTGAGAAGAAACATCCGAAACAAACTCAGAGGTCAAAGTCTCTTTTAAAGTCCATACAATTGTATTGGTCAAATTATGCGAGGATAAATAAATAATAAATAAATAAAAATTCTTTATTGATACAGAAACCTTTGACTTTGCTTAAGACTAGGATACATAGCTTGATTAACTAAAGGTTGTACAAATAATGTAACCCTGACTCCTAAACTAGGTGATCCTGTGACTTAGGAGTCAGTGTTCTGCTGACACTGTCATACCAAAAACCTTGTGTTGTGTTCTGACATTACAAAAAATAGTCATGTACCTTACAGGTTACAAAATAGGTTTAAAAAATTTAAAAAATAAGAAATTAGAACTAACAACAGAGGAGGATCATGAAGGTTAATGACTGATGTGCTTTCTTGATGAGAAAAGCACACAGATTTGAGTGGACCTGTCCAGACAGTGCAAGCATTGTTAAAAGAAGGTTAATAACCTTTTTTTAAAAGGAGTTTTTAAAAAAGAGACACAGAAACTCAACATAATTCAAAAGATGTTATAAATTAACGTAACCATTACGAAACTAATTACTGCTTTGCCGTGCCACGATTTTAAAAGAGATCTATACTCCACAATTCACTTCATTTATTATTATTATTCATTCAACTTATCAAAATAATACATACCTAGCTAGCAAGACAGGGCTATTGTGTCGAATATATGAAATACTAGCTTCCGCACGCGGCTTCGCCTGCGTAGATGTTGAAACTTCCATTCCCTATTTTATCCCTTCAGGGTTGAAATTTATCAAAATCCTTTCTTAACGGATGCTTACGTCATAACATCTAGCTGCATGCCAAATTTCAGCCCGATCCGTCCAGTAGTTTGGGCTGTGCGTTGATAGATCACTATGTCAGTCAGTCAGTCACCTTTGAGTTGTCCATACTAATATTATAAATGGGAAAGTGTGTCTGTCTGTATGTTTGTCTTTCTTTCACGGCAAAACGGAGCGACGAATTGACGTGATTTTTTAAGTGGAGATAGTTGAAGGGATGGAGAGTAACATAGGCTACTTTTTGTCTCTTTCTATCGCGAGCGAAGCCGCGGGCAAAAGCTAGTAATATATATTTAGATGTTGAAGTTTTTCCGTGCAGCACATAGGCCCTTCGCACAACTACCGCAACTCGAGCATGGCGCGGCAGGCCATCAGAGACGCGGGCTACGAGGTTGCACTGGGCATGATGCCTAAGTCTCTGGGGCCGCTCACCTTCGTCTTCACTGGATCTGGGAATGTATCGCAGGTGAGAGTAACACTAAAAACTTTCAACTATAGAAGCTAGATTTTTTATAATGTGTGCCTATAATAATAAAGTCATCGTTTGTATTTGAACATATATATTCGATTTTAAATTCAAATGTTGTAAATGAAAAATAATCATGTTTTTTTTTCAAACACATTAAATCAAAAACTATCATACATTATGTATACATATGTATTCTATCTAGAAATTGTATTGTTCTATATAATAATGTTTTATTATATCCTAGGGAAGTCAAGAACTATTCCAAGAGTTGCCTCACGAATATGTTCCACCAGAGATGTTAAGAAAGGTGGCTGAACATGGAAGTAAGTGTCTCATCATAATTATATTTTCTTAAGTCCATATGAGAAGTGGATATTTTTTCGTATAAATTTTAAGTTTTTTTATTAACCTTTAGATCGCCAGAGTCACTTGTAAGTGACAAGGGAGCGCACGCATTGTACACTAACAATACAAATTTCAGACTTAAAGCGTGGTATATTTAGTTACTTGTAATACCTGAAACTTTGAAATCCGATATTTAAATATTTTTAGTTTAACGTATTTACAGTGAATTTGTTTTTGGCCTACAAGGCACGCGCATATGTTCGGACGGTCAAATGGCGTTTATAAGTGTATTTAAAAGAATTAAATGTAATAGATAGATGATTTGACTTAAGTCACGGTGTTCGTATTCATAGGCCCGAACAAAATTTACGGCTGTGAAGTCCGCCGCAGACATCACTTGGAGAGGAAACACGGAGGAGGGTACGACGCACAGGAGTACGACGAACATCCTGAGCGATACATCTCTACCTTCGCGCAAAAGGTAACGAGGAATTAGGGTTATTTATGGTTAACAGGGTGGGGTAGACATGAATTGGTCGTGTCTTTAATGACAATAAATGTTTATAGAAGATATTTTTTTCCTATTTAATGAATTATTATTATTTTCACTGTCATATTAAGACAAGTATACTAGGTGTATTTTTGGTCCTGCACAACCCGCTAGGAGATTATTCTACCCATGAAAACAAACAACTTTTATTATGGGAACCAACTCTGAAATCTCGAAAAAAATATCAGCTGTTTCATACATTGCGGTCGGCTGGCATTGAACTTTTGTTAGGAACAGCTGATATTTTTTTCGCGATTTCAGAGTTGGTTCTCATAATAAAAGTTGTTTGTTTTCATGGGTAGAATCATCTCCTAGCGGGTTGAGCAAGACCAAAAATACACCTTGTATTTGTTTTTAATTTAACTCATCTAGGTTTTAGTCTTTTAAGTTAATCTCTTGGGCTAAAAAATCCTCTTTTGCAACACCTTCTCGAATCTAATAAACTTTATGACTCACGGGTTTTTTAGGTATTATGTTGTTATGCTACGTTTTATTGCCTACAAGCTATTACCGATTAGTTAGGTACCTACATTGGTGGTAATCTTTAGATAGATTGATTACCCGCACCTACTATATACTTACAAGTACTTCGTGATAAAATGTAAAAAAAAAATAGGACACAACGCAAATTATAGTGTTTGCAATAAATGTGTAGGGTCACATTTATACGATAACGTTATATTTTTTTTTATCTCTTATCAGTCGTTTTCAACATATTAAGATTATAAGCTGAGTCAAAGAAAACTCGCAAATGTTCTCGGCATTTTTATCTAATCAAAGGATTGAAAATACTTAATTGAGCAACTGATTGTAAATTAATCGGTCAAAACGAACGTCAGCGGTCGTTCTTCTACAACATATTTCCTGATATGCTTCTTTATTTAGAAACATAAACACTTGATAATTGTAATACGCTTTTAAAAACAATACATTTAAGTACGAGTTTGGCCCCGATTCCTATTTCTTTAGCCCAAGTTTGGACTAAAGAAAAGATTTGATGAATTGCATGTACTGGGCAGTCGGCAGCCCCAAGAAAAATAAAAGATAATAAAATCGTAAAGATATCGATGTGTCCATAGCAACAAGATCAACATACAACCATTCATAATTTTATATCAGAGTGTGTTGATTTTACTCTTCACAAAAACTAATATTTATTTTTAAATTGCTATTAATATATTTGTTTTTAAATGAGATAACGCCTTTCTTATCTTATGTGGTTTATGGAAAATAACGTCATAATAATTATTTTATTATGTAACAGATAGCACCATATACATCGGTATTAGTGAATTGCATCTACTGGGCAGTCGGCAGCCCTAAGTTGCTGACCATACCTGACGCGAAGCATTTGTTACTGCCCTCTCACACGCCATGGCTGCCCAAGAGTATCGGCGCACCGGCACTACCCCACAGGTAAACGGAAAACAAATAAACTATTTACTTATCTATCAATAATATAAAGATAAAGTACTTAATTTATTTGTAACTAGCTGCTGCCCGCGACGTCGTCTGCGTGAAGGCTTTAGCTCCGCCCCCGTAGGTGATTGCGTGATAATATATAATTATGTAGCTTATAATTATGTTGACCTGACCTCTTAGTAATATTCATGCAAAATTTTAAGTAAATCCATGCAGTCCTTTTAGAGATTAGCCCGAACATACATACAGACAAACAAACAACAAAAGATATTTAACGTTCAAGCGTTTTTTTTTTCAAAATAGTCTCCCCTCTCTCAAAGTTAAACGGCCGGTTCGAAAAAAAAAATCATGATGGTAGTCCTTGAATTGAACCTTAAAACGGCTCAGATGAAATCGTTGTTAAATTGTTAATGCGATGTGTTTCGTTATGGAACTTGACCATTTTTTTTTTACATTCCACGATATATAAAATTAACGATTGTGAATTGTTACAAAACTTTTCTGTAAACTACGTTTGTAGTTTTGCTCTCAGCAGCCAAAATATGCAGAGAATCAGGACTCGTGACTTGCTCCCGGCAAGCGACGTACAGCTGCCCGTGTGAGAAGCAGCTCGTCCTGAGGTCGACACCCGCAGTCTTTAGCGTCTGCCCCTGCGACTTGTTGATAGTCATGGCGAAGCACACACTCACAGGGATTTGCACGCGCTTGAATTGAAAGGGGTAGCTGTTCGGTTTGAGCGGAATACGTGGTATGAACACTGCGTTGCCGACGCCACAACCCGTCAGAATTTCCGCTTCAATTACTTTGCAGTGAGATGACTTTGAGCCCGGTCCCGTTACACAGCTTCGGAGGGGACAGATTTCGAAGAAGCATGATCGGGACGCAAACCTTCAGCTTGATGGCGTGCGCTGGAAGTCCACTTGTTGTGAGAGTTTACGAATTCTACGGGATAATATGTGGCGTCATCTTGATCGACTACAGTGTTTTTGGACGGATAAACTATTTCGCTTCCCTCAATTTCCGAGAGAATACTTTCGTTGATGGCTGCAGCTTGATCATTTTTGGGTGTTAAAATGGCTCGCTGGCACACCCAAGAACTCTGTTGGTTTGGTATTCGACTGATGTCCCCATACACACAGCATATGAGTTCTTCTAAGGTGGCCACCACTCTACCGAGAGATTCTGGGAGCACCTCCTGTTCACCTCTTTCCTCAGGTAGAGTGCCTTCACCGAGACTTAGAAGGACATCTGAGAATTCTTGGGCATGTGGATTGCCACCGAGCTGAGCTCGCATATTGATGGCCAAGCGTAGCCTATGAATTTGTGACCACAACGAAGATCGTTTCAACGAAGCATTCAACTCGTCAGCCCTAGACCCCCGCGTCACCACAGGGAGTGTTTGCCGGAAATCGTCACTAAACAGAAGTGTAACACCACCCATTAAGTGTTTATTCCTGCGGTTGTCCTGCAGGGTTCTGTTCACGGCCTCCACTGCTTTCCTATTAGCCATCGTGCACTCATCCCATACGATCAGAGAGCAATCCCTGAGCACATGTCCCTTGTCACTTTTACGGGATACCCCACAAACAGGCATTTCGGCGCTTTCTTAATCTATGGGTAGTTTTATACATGGCATGCGCTGTTTTGCCACCAGGAAGCAGCGTAGCAGCGATTCTTGACGATGTTACAGCAATGGCAATTTTGCCTTGCCTCCTGACCTCTGCAAGAATATCAGTGATAATAAATGTTTTCCCTGTTCCGCCAGGAGCATCCAGGATAAACATTTTACCCTGGTCGAGTCCAATGCTTTCCAGAACAGTGTCATATATTTGTTTTGTTCTGAGGTGAACCTAGTGACGTGGTCATTTCGGAGAGTGGTCATCAAACCTGAACCGTAATTGGTTTCGGCGGTGTACTCGACGATTTCCACGATCTTGATGCGGTAATGATCTGGGAGTAGGTATACCGTACTCTACCTGGGTTTACCGCCGATTGAAATGACCACATCTTGAAGTGAACTGAGACAGGTGTTTAGCACGCGTTCAACAGTTGCTTCAATTTCACCTTCAGAAGCACGCCTCAAAGCTCTTAAAAAGTCCTCGGACAGAAGATGGCGGTACTTCTCCCACAAAGCTACCGGGTTCACGATGAAGAAATGATTATCATCATTGAACCGACTTCAAAAAAAGTAGGTTTTCTGTTCGACCTGTTTGTATGGGTGTTTGGCTGAGCCGATTTTAATGCGATTTTCAGTAAAGTGTTAGTTACATTCTGGGAAATATAACACTAATGGATTTAACCGACTTCAAAAAAGTAGATTCTCTATTCGACCTGTTAGTATGCATGATTCTCCGCCTTCATGTTATTTTATACATTGAAATCAGTGATAGCTTTGATTTCCACATCAGATGTTTCTTATCTTCGATCTTATAAACCAGGAAATGCCTATCAGACCGAACAATTTTTGCTAAGACGTCATTCTTATTAAATGTGTTATGGTGCAGTTGGGTGCTTGGAGTTCCACATTAGGTGCTCTAGATCTTCAATTTTAAACGTCAACAGAGAGTGCTCATCATGCTGAACAACTCTTGTTAAGACGTCATTCTTATATTTTATGTAAGGTATAGTGTACGTACGGGCTCATGGAAGTCCACAACAGGTGTTCCAGATCTTCAATTTTTATACGTCAACAGAGAGTGCTCATCAAGCTGAACAACTCCTGCTAAGACGTCATATTTATATATGATATAGTTTAGCTGGGCTCATGGAGTTCCACCTCAGGTGTTTCAGATCTTCAAATTTATTTTCTGAATAGAAGTTGCTTATCTCGTGAAGCAATTTTTGCTATGAGACCATTTTTGTATCTCTTATAGTTTAGCTGGTCTGTTGCAGTCCTGCACCAGGGGTTCAAGTTTCCAGGATAAGTTATAACCTATATGTCGCCCAACTTAATACCTATACAACAAAAAAAAACATTGAAATTCGTTGAGTACTTCCGAAGATAGCTACTCCCCGCGACGTCATCAGCGTGAAGGCTCCAGCTCCTCCCCCGTAGGTGATAGCGTGATAATATGTAGCCTATGTTTTGACCCGACCTCTTAGTAATATCCCTGCAAAATTTGAACTAAATCCATGCAGTACTTTTTGAGTTTATCCCGGACATACATACAGACAAACAGACAAACAGACAAAAATTCTAAAAACTATATTTTTGGCTTCGGTATCGATTGTAGATCACGCCCCAAGTATTCTTTTAAAAAAATATTCAATGTACAGTTTTGACTTTCCTACGATTTTATTATATGTATAGATTATTATATGTATAGATAGATCATTTAAGTTAAAAGTACTGTACCGATCTAATAATAAAAATGCACCAGTACTAGTAAAGGTTATTATTATCGCTGAGTATTTGAGTAAAATTACATCGACAACGGACGCAGAGCGGTATTAGCTACTAAATCAGTGACGCATAATATGCTACGCTAACACGCTATGAACTACGAACACGCTACGAATAAGCTACGAATACGCTATAAACAAACTAGGAACACGCTACCGCTACGAGCAAGCTACGAACACGCTACGAGCAAGCTACAAACACGCTACAAGCTACGATCGAACTACGAATACGCTAAGAGCAAGCAACGAACATGCTCCAAGCTACAAATACGCTACGAGATAGCTACGAAAACGGTACGAGCAAGCTACGAACCGCTACGATACGCTACGAGCAAGCTACAAACACGCTACGAGGTGGCTACGTTTACGCTACTAGCAAGCTACGAACACGCTACGAGAGAGCTACAAACACGCTACGACCTGTTGACGATTACTATTACGATAGCATGGATTAGGAATCCTAATCCATGCTATCGTAATAGTAATCCTAATTTAGAATGTCACGTGTACATTAATTACAAACAATTTTTTGTTCACTATGAATCGTACGAACGATAAAGTGATTACGATTATGTTACTATCGTGACTAAGCTGTTTACTATTTTACAACAACAATTTGAGATTGATATTGTTACGTAACTATCATTAAAAATCAAATGAAATTAGTTTCTTCTCATTTACGTTTTATTTATTTACAGAATGCTGGCTATTTGCGACATATCGGCAGATCCGGGCGGTTCTATCGAATTCATGAATGAGTGCACCACTATTGATACACCTTTCTGTCTTTATGATGCCGATAGAAACAAGGATACAAAGAGGTTTGCATTTATACTTTAACTTATAATTTTATCAAATATACATATATTTCAGTGCAAAAAAAGTATATTTCAAGAAAATACCCATGTAAATTAATAAAAATATTTTTATTAAACTTACAAAAAAACTTTTCCCGTACCGGGAATCGAACCCGAGCCTCCTGGGTGAAAGCCAGGTATCCTAGCCACTAGACCATACGGGATCCCTCTTTTCACCGTCAATTTTATCTTCAGTTTCAAAGGGCCGGGCGTACTGGTATGTTCCATAGACAATATGCCAACACAACTACCAAGAGAGTCCACCGACTTCTTTGGTGATTTACTGTACCCGTATGCAGAGGATATCATGAAGTCAGACGCTACCAAGCCTTTGGAGGAACACAACTTCTCGCCTGTAGTTCAAGGAGTAAGTTAATGTGGAGGCTTCTTCATTTCATTTTCGAAAATTTTGTAAAAACTTTGTTTTGTAAACGACAATGTTCCAGTAAAAAAGAGGGTTTTTTGATGTTTTGTTCTTTTAAGCCAAATTATTTTTTTAAGAAACTATGGCATATGCATCTCGCAGATTATTACTTTTTGTTTTTAATATAAATCGTAATAAAAAAACTCACTTTCATGACTTAAGGCTTAAAGTCTAAGAATCACTCACTACATTACATTGATGTAGGTATTATACTATGAATTTCTTACAACTGCGCAAAACGAATGTGATAGGATGTCTCCTTTATCAGCGGGCTAAACAATGATAAGTCAGAGACATAACCGCTTCTAGTGAAAGTGGTCGTAATTGAGCAAACTCGAATCAACTTATTTATCATAATAATAACATAAATTAATCTCTCCTGTGTTATATCTATTCTTAGGTTTGTTTGTGACGTCATTGTGACCTACTTATAAACTTTGTTTTTGAATGTTTCAGGCTATCATAACAAGCAACGGCAAATTGACGCCCGCTTACGAGTACATCAACGAACTTAGAATGGCTAACACGTAAGTATATCATTTTGACAATACAGTTAATACTTTCACGAGTTTCTGCATACAAACAAAAACTGATCTTAGAAGAGTTCTTTCTTTCCTTCTGTGACACGGAACTCTATACATAGTAATATTTGAATATGGTAAAGGTAAATAAAAACTCAATACGTACAACCGTTTTCAGTCGTTCTCGCCATAAGGTAGAAGGCA
Source organism: Athetis lepigone (assembly GCA_033675125.1). NCBI lineage: Eukaryota > Metazoa > Arthropoda > Insecta > Lepidoptera > Noctuidae > Athetis > Athetis lepigone. The sequence goes on from CM066217.1 coordinate 14,794,220, forward strand.
ATGAGCAACAGACTCCTATCCTGATCCTCGGCAGTGGGCTGGTGGCGGCGCCTGTGGTGGAGTACTTGGCCAGGGACAAGAACATTGCGGTCACTATAGGTTTGTTGACATTAATTACTAGATACTAGCTTAGCTATCCCCGCGGTTTCACCCGCGTTATGTTAGGTTTTTGGTTACTGCTCCGCTCCAGTAGGTCATAGGGTAATGTTATGTAGCCTGTGTCTTATTCTAATGTCTAAAGCTACAGTAATTACTGTACTGTTTCATCAAAATCCGTTCGCTTTCGCTAAACAATTTGACATCTCCATACATTTGACAATCGTTTCCGTTTCGCTATCTATTCTACAATGCCACTTGTCTAGGGGGGCAGTTTCATCAAAATTCGTTCAGTAACTTTTGCATAAAAAAGGAACAAACATCAACACACACATACAAACTTTCATATTTATAATATTAAGTAGGATCCATTATCGTACATTTAATGGGATATCGGTATATTTCATTGAAACATAATGGCATAAAAATTACAGTAATTCACAATCGAAACGCCGGCTATGTCGAATAATCGAATTGGTTGGACTGTCCGTGTGGTAACCACACTCATGCCTTGTAATCTATAAGTATAACCCAAACGTGGTTCGTGAAATTTTCCCATGGTTTTCTTAACTCTGTACGTCAGTACGTATTCAGAATGAATATTGTTTTTTTTTATTATTATTATAGATATGAGATGACCATATGTATGGAAATTCGATGTTTAAGCATAAAAATATCGCTTCAGCATAAAAAGAGGCTTTTTTCAAGCAATTGCAAATGACCTAAAACCGCATCTAGTAGTACATACAACAGCATTAGATCTTACCTTGATTATATTCACAGCATCAGCAGTAAAAGAAGAAGCAGACGCCCTAGCAGAACGTTATGGAGTATCCTCAGAATATTTAGACGCTAAGGATAAATCAGCCCTTCAGTCCCTAACCTCACGAGCTCGGGTAGTAGTGTCTCTACTGCCGTATGAGATGCACGGCGATGTGGCGAAGGCCTGTGTTAACTCGGGAGCTCATATGGTCACCGCGTCGTATGTGAGGCCTGAGGTGCAGGAGTTACATAAATCGTAAGTTTTTCTAAGATAAATATAATAAGACTGTAGATACAAGTCAGTTCTGGAGTTGCTAACATCTCATGCTCGAGTTGTGGTGTCTCTACTGCCGTATGAGATGCACGGCGACGTGGCGAAAGCCTGCGTCAAATCGGGAGCTCATATGGTCACTGCGTCGTATGTGAGGCCTGAGGTGCAGGAGTTACATAAAGCGTAAGTTTTTTTAAGATAAATACATTAAGACGGTAGATACAAATCAGTTCTGAAGTTGCTAATATTTCGGGCTCGAGTAGAAGTGTCTCTACTGCTGTATGAGATGCACGGCGACGTAGCGAAGGCCTGCGTCGACTCTGGAGCTCATATGAGCCTGAGGTGCAGGAATTGCATAAAGCGTAAGTATTGCTAGATAAAGGCTACACTTGTTGCCATTGTTAATAATATGTATGTATCTGCAGATTTGTCAGAAATTTGACACATTATGTAAGGAGGTTATGTCAAATATCTTCAGTAATCTAATCCACTGTTAGGGAAGTAAATGGCCGTTAATCAGTAGCGTTACTAATTGAATGGTGGACTCTACCTCGATGTGGACCTATGTGTTTTGACTTGGTTCTCAATCTGAGGCAGCGACTAATAGCTAGGGCTCTGACTATACAATAAAAGTATCTAGCTATTCCTCTGGATTGTTTTGCTTCAGGGCCCCTGTAGATACTATCAACTCATGAGCTGGGACCAATTTGTCAAAGGGCCTTTGGAATGTTGTCCGTTTTGCCACCCTATTATTATTTTTTTCTAGTATTTTTTTCTCTATTTCAGTGCAAAAGATGCGGGCATAACCATACTAAACGAAGTAGGCTTGGATCCCGGCATCGATCATTTGCTTGCTCTCGAATGTATTCACGACATACAGAGCCATGGAGGAAGGATCGACTCATTTGTCTCTTACTGCGGAGGTAATTGGCTCACTTTAAACACAAATGCCAGAAGAAAGTTGCTTTGATAAACTGTTTTTTAGCTTAGAATTATTAAAATAAAATTGAATAAATACCTAACCTTGGCTTTACCTTGGGACAACTCATAAACGGGCATCAGAGGGCTTTTTCCATTCTAGGTGGGAATTGAATATACGACCTCCGACTCAGCATTCAGGGTCACTAACCACTAGGCCAACTGGCCAGTCATTTGTTTGCAGTTTTCTTCTACTTACGGAAAGTCAAGTAACATATTTTTTTCTTTTTAGGTTTACCAGCACCAGAATTCAGTGATAACGCTCTTAGGTACAAATTCTCATGGAATCCGCGAGGAGTACTACTCAACACTATATCTGCTGCCAAGTATTTAAGCAAAGGACAGGTAAGCAACATTTTATAAACTACGAAGCTAAAATTAATATCTAAAAATAAAATTTAGAAGCCATTACCAGCTGTAGAGACCATTTGGTACGTGTAACAATATAAGATCAGAATCTAAATACTAAGCGTCTTACTAATAATCGCTGCATAAAGTTATGACAGGTTTATACGTCAAAAAATGTATGGTTACACACAGGCTTTATTCATGACATAACTTTACACAGTGATTATTAGTAAGGGCACAAAGATATAATACTTATTATGAAATAACAAAAGTTTATGCATCCCAAATCCCACTATACTACGGATTACTACCACCCGGAGAATACGTAAGGCCACTGGTTCCAATTCTTAATCGTCTTTGACAATCGCTACCGGTAGCCAAAAGCCAGATCAGCCTGTCAAATAATCTTATCAATAGGTATCGTGTACCCGGAAACTGTTGTAGGGGTCTGATAGGCGGTCGTTCTATGTGAAACACTGGTATTCATCGGGATCCGATTTGGCTGCCAGCTACTCTATTATAGGTGGGAGAAAAGGTAATGGGTTGTGAAGGTCTGATAGGCAGTTGCCTAGTTGTTTCATGTAATACACTGGTATTTATCTGATTCCGATTAGGCTGGAAGCCAACCCTCATAGGTGTGGAAAAAAGGTAACTGGGTTATGGAGGTCTGATAGGCAGTCGCTTCATGTAGTACACAAATATTCATCTGGATCCAATTAGGCTGGAAGTCAACCCTCATGTGGGTGGGAAAGAAGGTTACTGGGTTGTAGAGGTCTGATAGAGAGTCGCTACATGTAAAACACTGGTATTCATCTGCACTCGCTACAACTAAAACGCTGGTATTTAAATAAATAAAAATAAAATCATTTTATTTTGGACAACTACAAGATCCATATATTGTTAGTAACAGGTTTTCACTTAGGCCCGTATTAATAGATATTTAGAACCGAATAGGCTGAAAGCAAGCTAACATATATGCGGGAAAAACGTTAAGAAGATGATGATTAAAGGTACCATGCTTCCTCAGATCGTAGAAGTATTAAGCGGAGGAGAACTGATGTCGGTTGCACGGGAGCTGAACTTCCTGCCCGGGTTCGCGTTCGAGGGCTTCCCCAACAGGGACAGCACTATGTACTCCAAGCTGTACGGCATTGAGGATGCTCACACCATGTTCAGGGGAACCATTCGATACAAAGGTAAACTTAGAGCTTGTTACACATACAATTAGAGATCAGTTTTTGCTCATATATTTACCCAGGTTCACCGCCGTCGTCCCTGTCACGTCAACGAAAACGATATGACGGTGTCCTCTCCGGTGTCGGTGTCGGTGTCCGGCGGGCTCAAAAGGGCCAACGCCTGCCGGGGTTGCGGAATGTTTATAATAGTTACCGTGGCCCCGGAACATAAAGGGCAACCGAAGGAACATGAGTGGGTTTTAGTCAGTAAAAGTCTGTCACGCCCTCCCACCGCACCCAGGACGGGAGCAGTCATTGGATGATTTCCCATTCACCAAAAAAAAAATTATGACGGTGTGCTAAGGATATCATACATACCTATAGCCGCTTGCCCACTGCACGTCACATCTCCTCATACTAAACTCGGCTCGCTGCCATCTCGTTCTAGTTGACGTGCGGTGAGTGCGGTGACAGAGTGGCGGTGGATCATCGGACATTCAGTTTCAAAAAGAAATCTTTTTTGCCATTATGGTTGACCCCTAAAACTTGTCATTTTAGGTTCTATGTTCGATTTGTCGCCAGGGCAGAATATTCTTCCCTGGCTACAAATCGAACATAGGCGTGCGAAATTTCTTTGACAACTTCTTGGCCCTTTTTTGTGCAGTGTTTTTAGGTTTAAAATTTGCGCACTGTTTGATTTGAACCTAAGTAAGGTTGTATGGCAAATATTATATTTTCTATTTTATTCCAAACCAGGTTTCGCAGACAATATGATAGCAATGCAGTTATTTGGCCTAGTCGATCCTAACCCTCACACGTCTTTGCATCCTGATGGACCTAAAATCACATGGGTAAGGCCTACTGGTATATTATTTTATTTCTTTATGAAACTGCATGCCAGAATGTTAATACACACTAGCTGCACAATGAAAGTCCGCCTTTGGAGCTAATACCATGGCCTCTTATAGGCGAGATGACAAATAAAGCTGATTAGTCCGTCAGTTAGATTATCTAAATATTTTAGACACGTATTTTATCTTTTTTCTCGTAAAACAAAAAACGAAGAAGATACAGCTGGTTACATTTTTGCGTAACGTCACGACCAGATACAATTTTTACTGAACGCAGTGACGTCACAGGCCCTTACTCCAAAACTTTGATGCTCTTTAACTTTGTCTCTTTATAATTTGATCAACCGAAAAATATGTGTCCAGTATTTTTGGACGAGCTAACGGCCGGAGTAAACAGAATGTCATTTTTTTCTAAAACCAGAAATAAATGATGAAGAATATTCATGTTACTATACTATACTTCTTTATTCAGCGTCAATTCGCCTGTGAACTCCTGGGACTGGTGGACTCTTCGATCTTCTACGAGAACCTAAGGACCAGGTTATCGGAGCGCATCGGTCCTTCGGGGGCGCAGTCCTTGGAGTCCCTGGGACTGTTGGACGATGTGGAGATCCTCAAGTGCGGGTCTCCTCTCGACACTGTCAGCCATTATCTGGGCAAGCGGCTGCAATTACGTAAGTTTCCACTATGATACGTACTGTTCGATTTCTGTATTCGAAGTAATAATATTATTTTAAACGTAGGAACAGCCCAGTGCATACTTTTATTTAACACTAACTGACTCCGACAGTCCTTGTCCTGCTCAACGGTCTTGGTTTCACAAAGATCCCTTAAAAATGGTGGGTCAGTTTTTTCCGGATTGATTATCCGTTCGAGTTTCCCAACTTTTCTGTTTGTATAATAATATCTTCCTGAGATTTCAACGAATATTCGTTGAAATCTCAGGAAGATATTTGTAAACATAAATTAATCCACTTGACCCGATCGTTTTTTTTTTAATTTGAGAATAACCACATGTTTGGCTATTCATTTTTATTTATTTATATAGTCAACTTCAATTTTCCGTTTGTACTTTTAATGAGTTTTATGAACACCATCTATTCATTACAGGAAAAGACGAGACTGACATAGTGGTCCTCCGTCACGAACTCGGAGTGACGTGGAGCGACGGCAAGCGGGAGCGCCGCGAGGTCACCATGACGGTGCGCGGAGATCCCTCAAAACACACTGCCATGGCCTGGACTGTAGGTCTGCCTACCGGTATTGCTGCTAAAATGGTGTTAGATGGTAAGAACTATGACTTAGTAAATACCGTACGCAGTTGCTGAGGTTGTTTTTCGAACTGTTCTTATCTACAAAATATTTGAATTCCATACCATTTGACATGTTCAATTCCATACAATTAAAAACCATAAAGGGATCAGGGATAAGAAGTAATTCAGTAGTCGACGGCGCTATTCCAAGCACAATATTGGTGCCGATTCTCATATTCACAAACTAACATAAATTTAAGTTAAGTGCATCTCTCTCTTTCCACTTAATTAAAAAAAGGACAGAATATAAAATATTAGTTAAGTCCTGTCAAATTTAGACACTTCATAGATAATTTAGACGCGATTTAAAAACATGGCGACTGGAAATGTATGTCAATTTTCTTCAGGCGCTGTCTAATTTGACAGGATTAAACTAAAATGTATCTTCTGTTCTTTTCCTTAAGAAATGGAAAGAGAAAGATGCATTTAAATTAAATTTAGTTAAGTTTGTGAACAAGAGAATCAGCACCATTGACTGTATAATTTACGCTTGATGTTTTGAACTCTAAAACATATTTTAATGCTCTTTCATCAATAGATAGAGTCAATTCATAGTCGATAATTTAGGGGTGAACAAATAAGATAATTTCAATAGTCGACGACGCTAGTCTATTATGTTATCGGGCATACTCCGACAAATTCTCTAGCGCTGAGTTTAACAGAATAGTGAAATCTAAGCAGAATATGTTTTGCAGTGTACTCGGGCAAATTATAGTCATCAAGCTGTATTCAGAAAAAACCTTGGGCTACAACTTATAGAAATCTACTTAAAAGTATCTGTACTCTTTTTTAACTCGTCCAGTTAAAGCTTATCTTTAGCTTAATGCTCACTACCTATTACGTAAAATAACACGCACAAACTTTCATAGACCAACAGCTAACTTAATCACTCCTTTTCCAGGTGAAATCCAAGAGCGTGGCGTAGTACTGCCCTTCGCCCCTGTAGTGTACAAGTCACTGTTATCACGATTGAGAGCTGACGGCATTCACGCGAAGGAAACCACGACATCACTTAACTAAACCTAACCAGTAAAAAAGTTTCAATGAACTGAGTTCAGTGCAATGCAATCTTCTGAACAATTTTGTGGTGGCCAAGAACATTCTAAAAGACTATTTCCAGCAACCAAATGTTTTGTAAATATTTTTTAGGTTAAGTTTAGTTAATGTTGATTAAGTTATTGTAAAATATTTCGCTAATGTTATGTGGTGTGTGAACGAGTGTGACAGCGTTGTGAGAGAATTATTTTCTTAATAAAAACAAAATACTAATTAACTAAATTTGCTTTTTTTTTCTAAAAAGTAATAAACTTGTGAGTGTAACCTTAACCTCTACAAGTCTATGTAAACACCACGGACGCCGTTATCTACTGAAAAAGTATCATTATAAACGTTTTTGATTTCAGCAAGGCACTGCTGAAAATGAAAATACTATTGTCCAGTAATGTCATCTGGAAAAAAAAGGTGTGACATGATTGTCATTCTTATATCATTTTTTTGCTAACCTAAAATGTTTTATCAAATGACTTGATTCTGCTATTTTGAGTTATTTTTTACGGTTATTTTTATAAATTTATTGAGCTAAATCTCGATTGTGTCGATACGTCCATTTTACACTTAAGATTTTTTTAATGCGTGACAATTTAATAATGATGACTTTGCGTTAAAGTCACACTGAAATGGAAAACGACCCGAATAACACAGTAAGTACTGAAGTAGTAGGTGAGGATCTCCCGCTCCCCTTCTACAGCCATACAGTGAGAAACACAGAAATCGGCGCGAATGACGAAGACATGACCGTTTCAGTACTCTATAAACATCGCGTTTCATGAAACGCATATGAAAACAAAATACCTGTTCTTTTTAATTCTAGTACCTTTAAACGCTGAAGATATGCTAGTTATCTTGTGTAAATATATACACAACTTTTTTAGATTACGCAACCAAAACCTAGGATACATTTTGGAGAAACAAGATTTTTTTTTCAAAGCATTAGCGTTTTGTCGTCGATGTTGTCTCCTTAAGCCTGCCCGCTCACATCCAATAATCACACCGATTTTTTGCACGTAACGATGGCAATTTGCAACTGCAACTATGCTCCTGACGGCAGAATAGTGCAAAACACACGTCCAAAAAAAGTCAGGTCTACGAAGCTATAAACGGTTCAATGATCGGTCCAACTCGGTCCAACAAAAGTCTGACATGGCCGGGAGCCCTAACATTTTAATGATTTAAGCTTTTGACCGTGTAGTCATGTACAGGTGACAAACCGAAATGTGCCACGCACGCTACGGTCACGACCCAGTGACAAATTTCTATACTTATTTGACCTTTCAACGACCAGTCGAAAAAAGCGACAGCCGGCTGTCGCGCTGCTATTGTCTTTCTATTGTGTCGAATCACGTGTGTTCGAAGGTTTAAAAAGCTTGGCGCTGAGGGCACGATTTCGTTGTTTCGACGTGGCGGTCAATAGGAATTAACCTTTCGACGACCAAGCGACAGCCGGTTGTCGGGCTGCTATTGTCTTTCTATTGTGTCTCGAATCACGTGTGTTTGAAGGTTTAATATATGGTTAGTAAGTTTCGGTTGCGTGCAGACGGCGGGTCGCGAGACTGGGCGGTGCATGTCGGTGGCGGCGATGCAGGCGCTGCACCGACTGCGCGAGTGCCGGCTGCTCTGCGACGCCATCGTGCGCGCGGATGACGGCGCCGCCTTCCCCGTGCACCGCGCCATACTCTCTGCCTGCAGCCCATACTTTCTGTACGACACTCTATTCTTAGTAGCTAGCTTTCTCTATTTACTTCATCTATGAGGCAATATTGTAGGAGGAATTTACATGTCTTTGTGCTACTGAGAACGATGCACTTGCACTAAACTAAGGGCCTGCGCAGACAAGAGACAATGGCGCAGAAAATATCTGCAGTGCGCTCTTATTATTATTCTCATAAGGTTACTTTTTACCGCTAAGGTCCGCTTGCAGTCCGCCAGGAGAGGTGCGGTATGGCACGGATCAAGTGCAACCTTATTGTGGTATAAATAAAGCGCACCACGGGATTTTTGTCCGCCGTTGTCTCTCCTCTGCGCAGGCTATAACGCTTCATCGTACTGCATCTATTGTGGTAGCGTCACATCACTGCTAGGCCAGGAGAAGTTGACAATCTTGCTTGCTTTTAGATTAACGTACTCAAAGCAGCCTCTCGCATTTGTAGAGCAAGTTTGCAGTGAGAAATTGTATTAAGAGTCTTAAAGTCTTCGTTTATATTTTGATGTGTGGAAGGTCTTCGCCGATAGTTATCAACGAAAAATGAATCATGCTTTACACTTAACAGGGCACTATTTACAACAACACTGCACTCTCGCGAACAAAGCGACGTGCTGATATCGGGCGTGCGCTCGGAAATCCTGTTGCTGCTGATTGAATACGCGTACCTACGCCGCATCGACGTCACGGATACGAATGTGCACGAGTTGCTGATGACGGCCGACTACCTCGCCTTCCTCGGCGTACTGCAGCTCTGTTGCGACCATCTCAGAGTCTCTCTTAACCCGAAGAACTGTCTCGGTATTATGATGTTTGCGAGGTTAGTGTGATTTTGACTGACTGTTTTTTTTTTCAGCTTCGTTAACGTGTCCTGATCGTAGGAGGAACTGTTCTTGATACGCGTTATTACCAAAAGTTGCTAAAAAGGTGTAGCGGATTACATTCCTCTGCTTCTCATCTAAATGTCCTCTGAAGGGATCTGGTACACTTGCGCGAAAGACATTTGCGCGAAAGACACTTGCGCGCGACCGTTTGGGCAAATGGACACATGCGCGAATGGACGTTTGCGCCCATAGACATTTCCGCGAATGGACACTTGCGCGACTAGACGTTTCCGCGCCAAACCACTTGCGCGAAGCCCTTTGCGCGACGGACACTTGCGCGCCAGACAGTTTCGCGAGAGACGTTTGCGCCCAAACACTTCCGCGACTAGACACTTGTGCGAACTTTTTTCCAAAGGACATTGGGCAAATTTAAAAATATTATTAAGGGGTACCAATATTTTTTTATTTACCTAATTTTTATTATATGGCGTCCACATACCTACCGTGGGTGGTAAGTCGTTTTCAAAAGCAAGATGGCGGCCATGATTTTTTCACAAAATACGTCATGGGTGTCAATTTCAAGGTTTTTTAGGGTGCTAAGGTCGAAAATGAGGTCGATTTGAGAATCCAAGATGGCGGCCATCACCTTTCTCACAATATGCATCATGGGTGTCGTTTTCATGGTTTTTTGGGGTGCTAAGGTCGAAAATGAGGTCGATTTGAGAATCCAAGATGGCGGCCGTGACCTTTCCCACAATATGCGTCATGGGTGTCGTTTTCATGTTTTTTTGGGGTGCTAAGGTCAAAAATGAGGTCGATTTGAGAATCCAAGATGGCGGCCGTGACCTTTCTCACAATATGCATCATGGGTATCGTTTTCATGGTTTTTTGGGGTGCTAAGGTCGAAAATGAGGTCGATTTGAGAATCCAAGATGGCGGCCGTGACCTCTCTCACAATATGCGTCATGGGTGTCGTTTTCATGGTTTTTTGGGGTGCTAAGGTAGAAAATGAGGTCGAATTGAGAATCCAAGATGGCGACCGTGACCTTTCTCACAATATGCATCATGGGTGTCGTTTTCATGGTTTTTTGGGGTGCTATGGTCGAAAATGAGGTCGATTTGAGAATCCAGGATGGCGGCCGTGACATTTCTCACAATATGCGTCATGGGTGTCGTTTTCATAGTTTTTTGGGGTGCTAAGGTCGAAAATGAGGTCGATTTGAAAATCCAAGATGGCGGTCGTGACCTTTTACACAATATGCGTCATGGGTGTCGTTTTCATGGTTTTTTGGGGTGCTAAAGTCGAAAATGAGGTCGATTTGAGAATCCAAGATGGCGGCCGTGACCTTTCTCACAATATGCGTCATGGGTGTCGTTTTCATGGTTTGTTGGGGTGCTAAGGTCGAAAATGAGGTCAATTTGAGAATCCAAGATGGCGGCCGTGACCTTTCCCACAATATGCATCATGGGTGTCGTTTTCATGGTTTTTTGGGGTGCTAAGGTCGAAAATGAGGTCGATTTGAGAATCCAAGATGGCGGCCGTGACCTTTCCCACAATATGCACCATGGGTGTCGTTTTCATGGTTTTTTGGGGTGCTAAGGTCGAAAATGAGGTCGATTTGAGAATCCAAGATGGCGGTCGTGACCTTTTACACAATATGCGTCATGGGTGTCGTTTTCATGGTTTTTTGGGGTGCTAAGGTCAAAATGAGGTCGATTTGAGAATTCAAGATGGCGGCCGTGACCTTTCTCACAATATGCATCATGGGTGTCGTTTTCATGGTTTTTTGGGGTGCTAAGGTCGAAAATGAGGTCGATTTGAGAATCCAAGATGGCGGCCGTGACCTTTCCCACAATATGCATCATGGGCGTTTATTGAATCGACCTCATTTTCGACCTTAGCACCCCAAAAAACCATGAAAACGACACCCATGAAGCATTTGTGAGAAAGGTCACGACCGCCATCTTGGATTCTCAAATCGACCTCATTTTCGACCTTAGCACCCCAAAAAACCATGAAAACGACACCCATGATGCATATTGTGAGAAAGGTCACGGCCGCCATCTTGGATTCTCAATTCGACTTCATTTTCGACCTTAGCACCCCAAAAAACCATGAAAACGACACCCAAGACGCATATTGTGAGAAAGGTCACGGCCGCCATCTTGGATTCTCAAATCGACCTCATTTTCGACCTTAGCACCCCAAAAAACCATGAAAACGACACCCATGATGCATATTGTGAGAAAGGTCACGGCCGCCATCTTGGATTCTCAATTCGACCTCATTTTCGACCTTAGCACCCCGAAAAACCATGAAAACGACACCCAAGACGCATATTGTGAGAAAGGTCACGGCCGCCATCTTGGATTCTCAAATCGACCTCATTTTCGACCTTAGCACCCCAAAAAACCATGAAAACGACACCCATGATGCATATTGTGAGAAAGGTCACGGCCGCCATCTTGGATTCTCAAATCGACCTCATTTTCAACCTTAGCACCCCAAAAAACCATGAAAACGACACCCATGATGCATATTGTGAGAAAGGTCACGGCCGCCATCTTGGATTCTCAAATCGACCTCATTTTCGACCTTAGCACCCCAAAAAACCATGAAAACGACACCCATGATGCATATTGTGAGAAAGGTCACGGCCGCCATCTTGGATTCTCAAATCGACCTCATTTTCGACCTTAGCACCCCAAAAAACCATGAAAACGACACCCATGACGCATATTGTGAGAAAGGTCACGACCGCCATCTTGGATTCTCAAATGGACCTCATTTTCGACCTTAGCACCCTAAAAAACCTTGAAATTGACACCCATGACGTATTTTGTGAAAAATATCTGCTTTTGAAAACGACTTACCACCCACGGTAGGTATGTGGACGCCATATAATAAAAATTAGGTTAATAAAAAAATATTGGTACCCCTTAATAATATTTTTAAATTTGCCCAATGTCCTTTGGAAAAAAGTTCGCGCAAGTGTCTAGTCGCGGAAGTGTTTGGGCGCAAACGTCTCTCGCGAAACTGTCTGGCGCGCAAGTGTCCGTCGCGCAAAGGGCTTCGCGCAAGTGGTTTGGCGCAGAAACGTCTAGTCGCGCAAGTGTCCATTCGCGGAAATGTCTATGGGCGCAAACGTCCATTCGCGCATGTGTCCATTCGCCCAAACGGCCTCGCGCAAGTGTCTTTCGCGGAAATGTCTTTCGCGCATGTGTCCTGATACCCCTCTGAAGTGAACAACCGAATTAGCAGCGAGAACATTATTTTCAGCCTAATTAAGTCAACAACAGAAAATTTATTGTTTACTAAGCTGAACAGATTGTTGAGAGTCAATAAACAATTAGCGATTTTACCAAGCTAACGTGTTGGTTGCTGTTCTTCGATATAACTTTTTAAAGTAAGCTATCTGACTAACAGTAGGTGGCGTTGTTCCAGACGCGTATTTTGTTACAAGCTCGAGGCGGATGGCAGACGTTATCTGTTACGTTATTTCGTGACTGTGGCGACACAAAGCGATGAATTTCTCCACCTGCCTCTCGAGGAACTTAACTCTATTATACTGGAAGACGAACTGAACGTGAAGAGTGAAGAAGCAGTTTGGGAAGCAGTGCTTCGCTGGGTAAACTATGATCCAGACAGCCGTTGGCAGCATACCGTTAAACTGATGGGCAGCATACGACTAGGATTACTCGACACACAAGTAAATCTTTTCAGTTTTAATGTTGTAGAATAGTGATTTATGAGTGCCAGCAAAGACGGGAAGCAGGTCGAAACTTCGCTTGTAGGTCTTCTTAAGGTCTTTTCACTGTCATGCGGGCTAGGCTGCCATGTTTGTTACGGGTCGCTTGCAGAGCGTGTAATTTTCACCCGCCTCCCGTCCGTGTGTACGGGCAGCACGCGTGCGTGCCTAGCCCACATGCGGACGCTTGAAAAGGTCCTTACGGTCCATATATTATAACTCTGAGAACTTTAGAGTCAAATAGTTGAAGCTGGGTAAAAAAAATCTGTACAATTAAGCTACCTACCTACTACTATGTTTTTCTTTTCAGTTTTTCTTAGAAAACGTAAAGGACCATCCATACGTAACCGGCAACGAGGGTTCACGACCCATTATTATTGAAACATTGAAGTTTCTGTACGACTTGGAGATGATTGCCCAAAGAGATGGTGAAGTGGCTACACCGGAGATTGCCCGGCCAAGAGTCCCTCACGAAGTAATGCTATTCTTCCTTTTTTTATTTTTGGAACTACCTGTAATTACAAATAAGTATTCAGATATTAGTCGTTCATTCCAAATCCTGCTTAATGGCAGGCCACTTTTAACAGATTCTGGCGATAAGATCTACTTGATGGGAACCTAACAACAATACAATTTTATAGATCTTGTTCAAAATAATTATTGTATTATATAGTCCAGTTACAGTCGTAACATAAAACTACCTTTGTCATTGATTTAGAGTTTATGTCTTTCAGTATACTGTTTTTTTTGCTACATCTCTCACTCTTCTTTGGTTTGTTCACTTTAATTTAAAAGAACTAATTGCCCGTTCTGTACTCAGGTCTTGTTTGCGATTGGAGGATGGAGTGGCGGCTCACCAACAGCATTTATTGAAACGTATGACACAAGAGCGGATCGTTGGATAAAGGTACTTGATATCCCACTTTTCTGAAAAATGTTTGCTCTATTTACCACAGCCATTTTAGTTCGTCGTCCGTGCTAGAACCCAAACGCTGCGAATGGCCTTGTGTTTTACCATAATTTAAAGCTGATGTTACTCGGAAACTGCCACACTGAAGTGGAACTGGGCTGGACACATCTGCCGCATGTCGAACGATCAATGGGTACCTTTACATGGCAAACGACATCACGGTAGGCTGAGGCGGAGGATGAACTACACTCCTTCAATAGAGAATGGTCCCAAATAACTCTATGTAGAGAGAGGTGGAAGATGGATAAAGAGGCGTTTGCCCTGCAGGCTGCAATAGGAAAGTTTAAGCTTGTTATAATAATAATTTATTACCCAGGTAGAGGAAGTAGACCCCGCAGGCCCTCGAGCGTATCACGGCACCGCAGTCCTAGGCTACTGCATCTATGTGATCGGTGGCTTCGACGGCATGGACTACTTCAACTCATGTCGCTGTTTCGACGCAGTTTCCAAGTGTTGGCGAGAGGTAATAGTTGAAACAGATGTTTAGTTTTCGTTATTTTGAAGCAGGCAGCCCATCTAACGGTTAGGAGTTTACATCGGTTAGAATGCTCTAATGGTATTCAGAAGAAAAGCCCTAAGTGCCTGTACTTTGAATGAAAATGCTTGTAGGAAACACTAGCAACCGCATTCATTAAACGACTGCTGTTTGGCCGCTGAAATAGGTACAGCGGTTCATCTTCTCAAAGCTCTACAACTACTTTAATGTTTGAAAACATTTATCTCAAACCGGAACCGGCCCGCGAAACTAACTTTTAATTGTGACTGTAATTAGGTATGATAAGGCTCCTAAACTATGTCATAACTGTGTATTTTCTAGAATTTATCAAATAAGTCAATATGGGTTAGCGGATTAGATATTGGTGTCGATTCTCTTATTTCCAAACTAACCTAAATTTAAGTTAAGTGCAACTTTCTCGTTCCAATTTTCTTTAGGCACTGGCTAATTTGACAGGACTAAACTAATACTTTATCTTCGGTCCTGTTCTTAATGAAATGGAAAGAAAAAGTAAACAAGGGAACCAGCGACAGTGTCAACCAAATCATACAAACGGAACACGAGACCCAAAGAAAATTTATTTGGGTCCATGTTGCAGAATTCAACCAGCTAGTAAGACAAATTTCTCCAACCAGGTAGCACCAATGAACGCTCGCCGTTGCTACGTGTCAGTGGCGGTGCTGGGGGAGACAATATACGCCATGGGTGGCTACGACGGCCACCACCGACAGAACACCGCAGAGAGGTTCAACCACCGCACCAACCAGTGGTCGCTCGTGGCGCCCATGAACGCACAACGCTCTGACGCAAGCGCCGCTGCGTTAGACAGTATGTAGTCTTAACTAGTCTTCCTTTTATTTAAGACGTTGGGCTCCTTAAGCTTTCAGTTGTGCTAAACAATTATTTATTTGAGTGGACAGCAGGTTCACACCCTGAGTGCTTCTTTCACCGCAGTGGATACTCCAGTACGGACCTGCAAGGTCCTCGCTCGATTAGACCAATATACATAGTTTAGGGCTTTTAAAGAGACTGTGACCTCTAAGATTGTTTCGGAGGTTTTTTCTGTAGCTAAGGAAAATCGGCCCCATCGTTCGTTTAACCTTTCAACTACCATTCGACAGCCGGCTGTCGCGCTGCTATTGTTTTTCTATTGTGTTTCGAATCACGTGTATTCGAAGGTTCAAAATGAGCAACACAATGTTGGCTTGTAAACGTGTTATCGTCTTTACTGAATTTAATTAATTTTAACATTTTTTGCTTCTAGATAAGATATACATAACGGGCGGCTTTAACGGCCAGGAGTGCATGAACAGCGTAGAGGTATACGACCCCGACACGAACCAGTGGACGAACCTGGCGCCCATGCGCTCGCGCCGCTCCGGTGTCTCATGTATCGCTTACCACAACAAGGTATTTAGGTATTATTGCTTGTAATTTTATTGCTTCTCTTAGAATAGAATAGAATAGAATCATTTATTTGCCATAAACATGTGTATACATACATACACACGCAGGTGCATGCATGTAGGATGATATATTAATAAAGCGCTTAAAAAACATGTTTGCCGCTTGACATGGCATGCAAATATTTATAAAACAATAATTATCTAGAGTCTACTAAATAAAAAATGGACACAATAACATTTACTAATCAAATACTTTTTCATTTAAAAACTCTATAATTTTATAGTATGCTCTCCGTACTAAAAACAATTTAAGCCGACATTTCAGAGCTTCGGTATTAAGTTCTCTCCAGATCTTAGGCAGTTTGTTAAACACAATGGGTGCCATACATAAAACTGCACTTATGCGCAGAAGTATATTCTGCGCATAAGTGCAGTTTTACACGGATGGAGGCAGAGTTTGTTATTATCACGTCTATTTCGATGTGTTACATCCTCGAGACGCGGAAATAAATGAGGATTACATTTAACGAACATAACAACTTCCAGAATGTATAGGGATGGCAATGGTGCCGATTCTCTTGTGCACAAACTAACGTAAATTTAAGCTAGTGCATCTTTCTCTTTCTATTTCTTAAAGAAAAGGACAGAAGATACATTTTGGTTTAATCCTGTCAAATTAGACAGCGAAGGATGAAAATTGACGTATATTTAGACGCCATGTTTTTAAATTGCGTCTAAATTATCTATGGAGTGTCTAAATTTGACAGGACTTAACTAATATTTGATCTTCTGTCCTTTTCTTAATTAAAAGGAAAGAGAAAGATGCACTTAACTTAAATTTACGTTAGGTTGTGCACAAGAGAATCGGCACCAATGTAAGGATCTTATAATGTTCGAAGTGTGGCTTGCAGCTATCAGTTACCTTCAATTTGAACATTGACCTCAGGCATCTTTTTTGAGCTCTAAAAATGGTCTCCCAATCCTTGGAATTGCCCCAGAATATCAAGCCATACCTAAGGACAGATTCAGCTATTCCATAGTAGGCTATTAATAATGTCTCTGTATTCATTGTTTGTGATAGTCTGTATAAGGCAAATGCGCAATTGCTTAGTTTTTTAGCTAGGTTTTTTAAGTGAGGTTTCCAGGTAAGATTTTGGTCTATTATTAAGCCTAAGAATTTAGTCGAGGCAACTGATTCAATTTTATTATTTATATTTTTAATATCATTATTATTTTCTATATTTATTCGTTGACCAAAGTAAGTGATTACTGTTTTATTCAAATTAATTTTTAAATTATTATTTTCTAACCATTCTATGCTATTATTTAAAGTATTACATATGTCTTGATTAAACTCTTCTTTTTTATTGCATGGTATAGTTATAGTACTATCATCAGCGAAAAGCGTCATTGTATATTCTATACACTTGGGGAAGTCATTTATGTAAATTGTAAATAAGAGAGGGCCCAGAACACTTCCCTGTGGAACGCCATATACAACCTGTCGCTCTTCTGATACAGATATTTCCTCCCATTTGGTTTTACTATTAATTCTACTTATTGCTGTAACTTGTCTTCTATTTTGTAAATAAGATTTTATGAGATTGTGTATATTTCCTCTTACTCCATAGCACTCTAGTTTACTTAGTAGTATATTATGTTGGACGTAGTCGAAGGCCTGTGTCATATCGCAAAAAATTGCACATACCGGATTTCTATTTTCTATCTTTATCATTACTTTATATAAAAAGTCATATATGGCCATGTTTATAGTTTTCTTAGCTCTAAAACCTTTTTGTTCGTCACAGAGTATCTTATTTTTTTCTAAGTATGTATTTAATTCTTTGTAAATATATTTTTCAATTATTTTAGAAAAAATTGGTATTAGTGAAATTGGTCTATAGAACTCCATTAATTCTCTATTTTGTTTTTTAAATAAAGGTTTTACTACTGACTTCTTTAAAGCGTCAGGAAAAACACCTTCAGTAATGCTCAAATTAATAATATGACTCAATGGTCCACATATATCACTCGATACTTCTTTTATAATTTTTGTACTGAAGAAAATTTTTAAATTTTTCCTCTTATATAGGAACTTGAAGATGAAGAGTAGTATATAGTTTGAATAAATATTTGAATGGTTTTTAAGACCTTTTGCATGCCAATGCTGTCTCGCTGATCGTCCTTGTGATTGAAAGTCATTAAGAATTTAAACAGTTAGGTATACCTAGTTTAGGAATGTTACGGATATGAAATTTCGGATCTGGATCGGATTTAAGAAGAATATTATATCGGTTTTGGGTATGGTTATGTAATTAACAATTAGTTAAGGATAGTTTTGGTTGTGGATATTAATATTATATCAAAGTATTATTACTTACATTATGGATATAGACCATCCCGTGCCTCGGATAGCACGTAAAGCCATTGGTCCCGGTAGTCATTCGTAGAACTTTGCAGTCGTAACTGGTAAGCCAGAAACCTGACCAGTCTAACCAAGAGGTATCGTATCACCCAGTTACTGGGTTGTGGAGGTCTGATAGGCAGTCGCTTCACGTAAAACACTGGTATCCAGCTGAATCCGGTTAGGCTGGAAGCAGACTCCACATAGTTGGGAAAAGGCTAGAGAGATATGGGAATAGACCAAGTAATAATAAATGCAAAACGGGCACTGTAACTTTATAAAAAAATAATTTTGTCATTTATAACATGTATCATTTACACTCCGCTCCTAACTGAAATTTTCGGTTTCGGATATTTATTTATTATTGATGGACAAAAGTTTCGGATACGGAGCTTCATAGCATAGCATCCCTAGTATATTAATGTTAAGTAGGTACTATGACTCGAAATCTCGACAGCTATTTACATAACAAAAAATCCCTACTCCCACATTCTTGTAGATAACTTTATAAGCATTAAAGAGCAACATCATTATTAATCACGTTTGAGTTGCTCAGACTGGTTTTCGTTATCATTTCAGGATCAACATAGGTCAAAATATTACGTCGCAGCGGGAATTATAAAAAAATCGTTATCAGAAACTTCATATTCCTTGCCTTTGATAGAAGCACTAGTTTAATCTAGATTTATTCAAATGTCTCGTATATACTTACGCAAGAAAGTAACTTGATTCTAAAAATGGAACGTTAGCTTTTGCCCACGACTTCGTAAGTTGAATCGCTTCTCCGGGACTCGTCGAGCTTCATCGCCCAGCGCTTTTGGCGAACTCCACTGTTGATTCAGACTTTTAGGAGTTGCAGTGGATGGGAATAGTGTGGCGGGAATGGTCCAGTAACAAAAAGCTTTTGGAAACTACAGGTGATAGATTTATTCCACTTCCCCTTCTTGTTTCTAGATATACGTGATCGGTGGTTTCAACGGTATCTCCCGAATGTGTAGCGGCGAGGTATACGATCCCGCCGCAAACACCTGGGCCCCAGTCCCCGATATGTACAACCCTAGAAGCAATTTCGCCATAGAGGTCATCGACGACATGATCTTCGCGATCGGGGGCTTCAACGGAGTCACCACGATATACCATGTGGAGTGTTATGATGAGAGGACCAATGAGTGGTGAGTCAAGGGGGTTATTTTTTCAATGTGGTTATAGCAAAAACAGACATATGCTAAAAATCCGTAAAAACATTTATCTTGTGGTGTGTCCACGGAGTATTAATACAATAGAATAAGTATAATAGTACAAGGTAATACTTACTTCGTGGTTATGTCCCCAAATCAGACAATGAGGTGGTGTACTTATTCATGTAACCTCACACCGTTGCAAAAGACGAATGCAACTAGCTTGGTGACATTTAGAAATAACCAATTTCTTCTTCTATTATTAGAACATTTTGCTACTTAGGCTTTTTAATTTTCTCTTGATTTTAATTCACAACAGTTTATGTAAGTTTGATTATTATGTAGGTATCTATAATGTTATCTAGACCTAACGCACATGATATAGTGCATTTGATGGGATTAACTACCGGATTATTATCATTCCCACTACTGTGGCTGTTTCGATTTATTACATAGCTATCCTGCTCGGTTTCGCCCGCGTCTTTCGCAGATTTTCCTTTCTAGTGCGTCGTACCGAAGACTGCGATACAATAAGATCACACCTACCATGATGCTATATAATTTATCGAAACTACTCCTCAAATCTGGCTATCATTAACAATTTTTTATTTATGCACAATTGTACAGACTGTTTTTTTTTTCTTATGTTTGTTTTTAGTATTTTCTGCGTAGTACATAAGTCTAGTTTTAATTTTTTTTTTTGTTTTTTCTTTGTTGTTGGGAACCACGCTATTGCTTTGGGGTCAACCTGTAAGATAGTGTGTAAGTTAAGGAATAAATAAATAAATAAATTTTTATGATCTAACTGGATTCAGAGGTAGCACGATTGAACTAACAAAAGTTCTCTCAAACTTTATTAGTTATTAGGTAAATTAAGTGTTATGTATGTTAAATGTTGGTACACATACCAATGTTTCATTTTCATGAACTTATGTATACTATGACCTTTTTTTTTTTTTTTTTTGGTGAGTGGGAAATCATCCAATGACTGCTCCCGTCCTGGGTGCGACGGGAGGGCATGTCAGACTCTTACTGACTAAAACCCACTCATGTTCCTTCGATTGCCCTTTATGTTCCAGGGTCACGGTAACTATTATAAACATTCCGCAACATACTATGACCTAACTTTACAATATTAGGTTATAATTAAGTTCGTTAGCAGGGGGACTGAAATACATACATAATTGCATCCATTGAGTAAATGGTCCACTACCTGATAGCCATGTGCTATTTTTAATGTGTTTGTTTTTTTATTATAAGCTTGTGTAATTAATTAGTATCCATTTAGAACTGAGTATGTACGGAGTTGATTACTTTGTGGTGCCTACAGTCAGTTTACATTTGCAGTAAACCTGTTTGTTCCAGACATTTCTCCTACTTTCACTACTTACTTATCAAATTTATTCCTTTAGGTTGGTATAGCAAAGTTTACAGATAGGTACGGTTTTACGTCATAGTACGGTTTATTACTTAAAAAATATTACTAGGGCGCGTTCTGAAAGAACGGTTAATCTTAGGTAATCATTTTATATATTTTACTAGCTGCTGCCCGCGACGTCGTCTGCGTGAAGGCTTCAGCTCCGCCCCCGTAGGTGACAGCGTGATATATAATAATATGTAGCTTAAAATTATGTTGACCTGACCTCTTAGTAATGTCCATGCAAAATTTTAAGTAAATCCATTCAGTCCTTTTAGAGATTAGCCCGGACATACATACAGACAAACAAACATCAAAAGATAACGTTCAAGCGATTTTCTTTCAAAATAGTCTCCCCCCTCTCTCAAAGTTAAACGGCTGGTTCGAAAGAAAAAACATGATGGTAGTCCTTGGATTGATTCTTAAAAGAAAGCTATAACGGCTTAGATGAAATCGTTGTTAAATTTTTAATGCGATGTGTTTGTAATTTTTTCTACATTCCACGATATAAAAAAATATTAACGATTGTGAATTGTTACAAAACTTCTCTGTAAACTACGTCTGTAGTTGTGCTCTCAGCAGCCAAAATATACAGAGAATCAGGACTCGTGACGCGGGAGCAAGCGACGTACGCTTCCCGTGTGAGAAGCAGCTCGTCCTGAGGCCGACACCCGCAGCCTTCAGCGTCTGGCGACTTGTTGATAGTCATGGCGAAGCACACACTCACAGGGAACTGCACGCGCTTGAATTGTAAGGGGTACTGGTGCGGTATGAGAGGAATACGTGGTATAAACACTGCATCGCCGACGTCACAACCCGTCAGAATTTCCGCTTCAATTATATCCCTTTGCAGTGAGATGACTTTGAGCCAGGTCCCGTTATACAGCTTCGGAGGAGACAGGTTCCGAAGAAACATGATCGGGACGCCGACCTTCAGCTTGATGGTGTGCGCTGGAAGTCTACTTGCTGTAAGGGAGTTTAGGAACTCTACGGGATAATGTGTGGCGTCATCTTGATCGGCGTACAAACTACTTCGTTTCTCTCAATTTCCGAGAGAATGCTTTCGTTGATGGCTGCAGCTTGATCATTTTTGGGCGTTAAAATGGCTCCCTGGCACACCCAAGAATTCTGGTTGGTTTGGTATTCGACTGATGTTCCCATACACACAACAAATGAGTTCTTCTAAGGACCACTCTACCAAGAGACTCTGGGAGCACCACCTGTTCACTTCTTTCCTTTGGTAGAGTGCCTTCTCCGAGACTTAGAAAGACATCTGAGAATTCTTGGGCACGTGGATTGCCACCGAGCTGAGCTCGTATATTGATGGTCAAGCGCAGCCTATGAATTTGTGACCACAACGAAGATCATTTCAACGAAGCATTCTCCTCGTCAGCCTTAGACCCCGCGTCACCACAGTGTTTGCCGGAAATCGCCACTGAACAGAACTGTAACACCACCCATCTAGTGTTCATTCCTGCGGTTGTCCTGCAGGGTTCTGTTCGCGGCCTCCACTGCTTTCCTATTAACCATCGACGCGTTTCTGAGAAAAAGGGTCTTGACACACGGACGAACGGACGGATGTGAACTAACTACAAATTTACGGCTTTCGGAGTTTTTCCTTTTCTTGTGCTACATGACCAAGCAAGAAACAATCTTGCCAAATTTCATGATTCTTGGTCAATGGGAAGTATCCCATAGGTTTTGAGTTTTGGTTCTCTTTCAAATGTCTAAATATGCAATATAAACCGCCGTATCTTTTTATTGCATTGATTTAGAAACTTGATTTTTTCACTGCTTTGAGAGATAGCAGGCGAGAGTATATGATATTAATTTCAGCTGGATATCTCGACGCGTTTCTGAGAAAACGAGTCTTGACAGACGGACGGACCGACGGACAACAAAATGATCCTATACGGGTTCCGTTTTTACCTTTTGAGGTACGGAACCCTAAAAAACAGGTAGTTGTTTACATCACCATTTTACATCATCATCATCATAATTAGGTATACAACGACATGAACATTTATATTACTTACAAAGCCATAATCACACAGATAAATACCGAACAAAAGTATTAACACATTCACTGCTTAAGATATTATTAAAATAATTAGCCAGGAACCAAATTTTTTTAAAGCGTATTTTGATTATGTATATATGTATGTTTAAAAATATGGATAAAAGTAAATTGTTATTATTATTCTTTTAATAAAAAATAACCTTTTTCGGATCCGAGTGTTCGGCACATAGCGCGCCAGGTGCCGGTCACTCGGATCCGAGCGCTAGGGACAACAACGGTTGAAATAAAACTACTGCACAGATTTCGATAATTCTTTTACCATTCAAAAGCTACATTATCCCTAAGCAAAATAGGCTATAGATAGTAAATAAAATATAATACGCATTTGAATAATTATTTATTAAGGAAAACATAAATCTGAGCGATACAATCATAATTATCAAAAATCAAATCAAAGCCATAGAATCAAATTTAAAACAATAATCATGTAATTTAAAACACTTAGGAATGTGCTAGGCAGAAGCATTTTGTACAGAAACCTGGAGAACCTTCACATTGCTTACATTCATAAATTGTTTGCACCCTTTTTTTTTGTGCTTTGCAACCTTTGCATTCTTTTCGGGCCACTTCGATGGTTTCTTTCGTGACACTTCCTACTGTCTTAAGTCTCGTCCGGGTCTTTTCTATTTTAGTGAGTTCGTGTTTCACTTTCAAAACATTGCGTCGATTGACGTTATTAGGATCAGGTAAAAGCTTTTCCAGTATCTTCATACGGAAATCATATAGATTTAATTTATCATTCGCCGAAAATTTATTGTACAAGTGCAATGCATTAGTGAGGCTCATTTGCAGCATATGCACAAACAGCTTCTTGTACCAACGCAGCGTCTTCCTTTGGACTGGATAGTATGCCAACATCTGATCTTGAAGATCAACGCCCGACATAAAATTATTGTAATGGACGATTGCCATTGGTTTCATTACTTCAGATCCCTTTTGGAAGTAGTCTCCATCATCTCACTACCATGTTCTGTAGAAATATACAGAACGTATCGCTTATCCCTCCATTTTCCGACATGAACGCCGTTTAAGAACAAGGATTTGTTTTCTCCTTTTTCCAGTGAAACAGAGCCAATTTCGACGGGATTATCTTTTCTGTTTTTTCTTAACGTTCCTGTGCAGTACGTCTGTCGATCTAGCAATTTCACAGCCAGGCCATAAGAATTGTAGTAATTATCCATATATACATGATGGCCACAGTCCAGTCTCTCTTCTAGTAGTTTGAACACAATCTTACTACTATGTCCTTGCCCTGATGTCTCATCATTAGCACCGGCGTAAACTTGAAATTTTAAAACCGTACCATCTGGTTCTGCTAAAACATAGAGTTTAATGCCATATTTATGACGTTTATTTTTTATGTATTGTCGGAACAGCAACCGACCGCGCCACAATACCATGGACTCATCCAATGATAGCTCTTTACCTGGACAATAAACAGTTTTCATTTTATTGTTAAAATGATCCATAAATGGTCGGATTTTATTGAGACGGTCTTCTTCACTGGATTCAGACGTAAAGTGTAGGCACCGTAAAATCAGTAGAAATCGATTTCGTGCCATGAATTGTCCGAAGCATGGAATATTAAACAAATAGTGTCGTTTCCAATAATCACTTAAACGGTTTAATCGAATTGTTCCTGTGTGAAGAAGGAGTCCTAAAAATGTCAACAGTTCTTCCTTTGTTAAATCTTTCCAAGATTTTATTCTGGAGTTTTGTTTGACGTTTTGTGCATTACCGACTCTTATTGCGTTCGCGTTGGTCTCGCGAACTATAAGATCTAACAACTCGTCATCAATCAATAATCGGAATGCTTCGTAAGGATCAGTTGGAGGCGGCACTAAGAGTTCCTGTTCCTTAGTAAATTCTATGTTTTTCATGGAGCTTGGATCACTGCTCCAGGTGGTAGTGGCTCCTTGACCAGAGGGTGAGTTATTGGGTGATAGATAATAATTATCTGGTAAGTCCGAGAGTACTACTTCCAGATCTCCGAACAACCAGTATTGATGGAGAGGCGTCATTACGTTCTGGCGAAAGGTTGGGGTGATCGCATCGGATCTCAGAAGAGATACGCTAGGTGTTGAACAGGTAGGGTTTAATAGACAGCTATCTGGTATATCCGGGAAAAAATCTCCATAGTCCTGAACGATATTCGGCGATGTAGGACGGCAGTCAATTTCATAATTGAATTCAAAGCTACCGTCTCCATCAAATTCCAGTTGTCGAGGCGCTGGTTTCGATGCTGAGGAACTATTTGGATCTGGTAACTTCCACGATTGAGCAGAATTATTACGCGTGGGGCCATCCCTAAATGTAGGTCTTAATCGCTTACATTGAATGATAGGCCTTCCATCTGACTCACATAAACCACGTTTTGATGCAGATGAACTTGAAGGTTGAGCTGGTGGTACACGGCTGGCCGTCTTTGAGGCAGGTGATCTTGAAATAAAATGAAATGAAATTAAGTACAATTTACTGTTATTATTGAGTTAAATTAATTTAATGTCAAGCGTTCTTATCAGATACATAGTCATTAGTTAGTCATACCTTGAAGGTTGAGCTGGTGGTATAGGGCTTGTCGTCTTTAGGGCAGATGACCTTGAAGGTTGAGCTGGTGGTACACGGCTGGTCGTCTTCTGCTTCAGTCTAGTATCAAAGATACTATCATCACTGCCGCAACTAGACGAGACCTCTGAACTTGAAGAGTCTTTATCAGCTCTTTGAGAATACACATCCTCATCACTATAGTCAGACTCATACTCATCACTATGCCGACGCTTTTTTCTAGAACTACTCGTAGATTTACTTTCAGACGGTCCAGCTTTACTTTCCATTTTAGTGCAAAAATAGCTTTGATACGATCGTGTGTACAAGTCACAATAAACCACTGTTAGAATGAAACCAATACGCGTTTTCGTAAGTTGAATATGTTGTCAGAGTGGCCGCGCAAACTAACATAAACTCGCCTCAAACGCCGGCGGCTTACTGACGACTACAAAATACACGGGCCGCTCGCTCGTATCCGAGTGGACGGCACCGCTACTATGCCCCCTCCCCACTCGGATCTCGTGTGTACAAGTCACAATAAACCACTGTTAGAATGAAACCAATACGCGTTTTCGTAAGTTGAATATGTTGTCAGAGTGGCCGCGCAAACTAACATAAACTCGCCTCAAACGCCGGCGGCTTACTGACGACTACAAAATACACGGGCCGCTCGCTCGTATCCGAGTGGACGGCACCGCTACTATGCCCCCTCCCCACTCGGATCCGAGTGTTGAGCACTAAATGTGTTAACAGTCAATGTTAGTGTTGCCCAAATGCAAGAACAAGACGAGACTTAGCCAGTCTTGGTCTTGGTCTTGCGCCAATACACCTGGTCTTGGTCTTGGTCTTGGTCTTGCGCTCCCAGTCTTGGTCTTGGTCTTGCAGCAAGAGTCTTGCAAGTCTTGCAATTACCTATTAGTCTATTACTATTTATTAAAGTTTACTTTAAATCTTAGAAAAACGTATTAGAATTGGAACATTGTGAGCTTGAATTAACATAGCCATAGTAAAGATCAAGCAGATTAATAAATAACTGAAGATTTGATAAGAAATTCGAAAAATCTACTGACCCATATGTCGTTTTCCATGGAAGTAACTGTTTCTTAATAAACATTTATGATTTATAAGCTTACATTTGCTAAAACATGTAAAAAAACAAATTAATTACAATAACTTGACTGTATTTTAAAGAACAATACTTATCTGTCTAGAAAGAGATTAAACCCTCAACTTATAAGAAATTTAATAAAAGAGTTTTACGATTTATCATTTATTTGAATAAAAAATAAAATACAACACAAATCAACAGCTTTATCATTAGGTTATGATACTTTATATCAATTTTTTTGACCAAGAATTAATACAAAGTAACCATCTGGCTGACTCATCACTTTAACCTATTTCTATGTTTTCTAATTACTAATGATGCTTTAGAAAATAACCTCTCAGCAGGTACTGAAGTTGCAGGTATTGAGAGAAAATCACGGGCCATTTTCGATAAAATCGGATACTCTGTCTCATGCGTCCACCACCAATCTAAAATGTCTTCCGAGCTGGCAGTTCTTGGTTTTCTCAGGTACTCCTCCAACTCGTCTATCACTAAGCCTTGAAGACAAGATCCAGATGACGTCGAGGGACATTCATAGAGTTTATCAAAGTCTATTACGTCTTCATCTTCATCACATAGGTACTTTACAAAATATTTATAAACATTGTAGATAATTTCGCGTGACTGACCTCGTAAAGGTTTCCCTCTTTTTCCTAAAGATGCCATTGTGCAATTTTAAATTATTTAAATTTGGGGGTGTTAACAACTCTTAATATATATTTTGAACTGGACGCGACCGCACTTTATCGCACTTGAACAACGACTGACAAACGTCACATAGGTAGTGTGCGACAGAGATAACGCTCTACGAAGCCGAAATTAGCCGATTGTCTCTTTCCAAAGTTCGATGTGCAATATTTATTGCCGGGTACTGTACTCAGTGAAATAGCGCTAAGTCCTAGCTGCAAGACGCAAGAGTCTTGCAGGCTATGTCTTGTTCTTGCTCAAGTCTTGCACGGTCAGTCTTGGTCTTGGTCTTGCTAAAAATACGCGGTCTTGTTCTTGGTCTTGGTCTTGCAAAAACGCAAGAACAAGACCAAGACTGCAAGACCAAGACTGAATTTGGGCAACACTAGTCAATGTTTATTCAGTACTAAAAACATGAAATTGATGAAGAAATGATCGATGACCGACTTCAAAAAAGTAGGTTGTGAAATGTATCTACAAAATGCGTTAGATCGTATTGTTGCGTCTCTAGCCGAACTTGGTCTCGAATTATCACCCAATAAATCTACATATTGTGTTTTTAGTAGGGGCAGACGTAGAATACTACCTTCTCTTAAAGTCAATGAACAGTTGATAGCATTTTCACCGTGCACTAAATATTTGGGTATGTGGTTAGATCAAAGTTTGCGCTGGAGTAAACACATAAATGAAACCATCGCAAAAAGCTCAAAATTTTTAAATATATTAAAACTTTTATCGGGAAGCTCATGGGGCATACATACAAAACATATACGCAAACTTATGGATCTTTCCTCTATGACTGTACTGCCAAAACACATTTATTGAAACTGGACAAACTGCAAAACCAGGCCCTACGAATAATAGGGGGTTACATTAAAAGCTCCCCTATCCATGTTATGAAATCAGACTTATGTATCTCACCACTATATTTAAGAAGAAAATATTTAGCATACAAATACTGTCTTAGAAGCAGGTCGTGGTCAAATAACGCCACAATTGGTCTTGTATCCGAGTTGAGCGACTATTGTCTTACTCCTTATTGGCAAAACAAAAAAAAACCATTACTTGTGAACGTATACAATGACGTTAGACATTTAGAAATTACAGCATCAGAATATCTGAAAATGTTTAGTTTAGAAATCTGGACTTCCTATATTCAAAAAAATATTATAATTGACCTTAAAAGTTTAAACACCTCTAAACGTAATTACAACCCAAATGTATTACTGGGTGATATTGTAGCAGAACTGAACACAATATATTTCGGATGGCATAAAATTTATACTGATGCATCTAAAAGTGCTCAGGGACAAGGAGCGGGGTTATTTGACCAGACTTTAGAGAACAAATTTGGATATAAAATTAATTGTGATATATCAATTATGTCGCTGGAGCTCATAGCAATCTACAAAGCAATTAATTACGTCATAAATCAAAATTTAAATAAAGTAGTAATTTTTTCAGACAGCAAAAGTGCACTCCAGCATATCGCTCGATGCGCCTCTGGCTACAGCAGAGGTACATCGATAGCGTATGATATTTTAAAACTTATTATTATACTTAAAAACAATAATATAGAATATAGATTGCAATGGGTTCCAGCGCATATTGGGCTAAGAGGTAACGAGGAGGCTGACCGTATATCCAAACAATCCGTAATAGACGGATATGTAATTAATTATGTACCTGATTACTGGGAATATATAGCTAAATTTAAGTCTTCATGCTTTGATTCCTGGAAAGAACATTTTCTTAAAATATCTATGGACAAAGGCATTTGGTACAAAAGCATTCAAGGTCAACCATCTCGTGTTCCCTGGTTCGAGAATACTAAATTAGATAGAAATTATGTTAAATTGATTTTAAGGCTCCGTTCTGGGCACTATCCATCGGCAAAATTTGCATTTCTAATGAAAAAGGCTGCTTCTCCTAATTGCACAGTCTGCAATCAAATCGAAGACGTACAACATTTGCTGATGGAGTGTGCTCGGAACGGAGTAGAGCGAGAGTTATTCGTGAATGATTTTAAAATAAATAAACTAGATGTAGGCTTAATCCAATCCATCTTATCTGTACCATCTTCGGATATTACTAAAAAGTTATGCCATCTAATTATTGTCCTTCATGAATAACCCTTATTCATTAGCTTTTAAGTAATACTATATAATAAATCTTTTCATGTTAGCCAATGTATGTAAAAGGGTACGATGGGGCTGACATATCTTTTGATAAAAGCCCCTAAATAAAATCTAGATTAAAAAAAAAAAAAAAAAAGTAGGTTCTCTGTTCGACCTGTTTGTATGGGTGTTTGGCTGAGCCGATTTTGATGCGATTTTCAAAAAAGTGTTTGTTACATTCTGGGGAATATAACACTAATGGATTTAACCGACTTTAAAGCGACCGAGGTTCTCTGTTCGACCTGTTTGTATGCATGTTTCTCCGCCTTCATGGTGTGGCGGAGAAACTCCCAGCTTAAGATATTTTATATATTGAAATCAGTGATAGCTTTGATTTCCACATCAGCTGTTTCTAATCTTCGATCTTATAAACCAGGAAATGCCTATCAGACCGAACATCTTTCGCTAAGACGTCATTCTTATTTAATGTGTTATGGTGTAGTTGGGTGCTTAGAGTTCCACATTAGATGTTCTAGATTTTCAATTCAACAGAGAGTGCTCATCAGGCTTAACAACTCTCGCTAAGACGTCATTTTTTATGTTAGCTATAGTGGACGTAGCTGGGCTCATGGAAGTCCACAACAGGTGTTTCAGATCTTCAATTTTTATACGTCAACAGAGAGTGCTCATCAAGCTGAACAACTCCTGCTAAGACGTCATACTTGTTTATGTTATAGTTTAGCTGGGCTTATGGAGTTCCACCTTAAGTGTTCCAGATCTTCAAATTTATTCTCTTAACAGAAATTGCTTATCACATGAAGCAATTTTTGCTGCGATACCATTTTTGTATCTCTTATAGTTTAGCTGGTCTGTTGCGGTCCTGCACCAGGGGTTCAAGTTTCCAGGATAAGTTATAGCCTATATGTCGCCCAGACTTAATACCTATACAACAAAAAAAAACATTGAAATCCGTTGAGTACTTCCGTAGATAGCTGCTGCCCGCGACATCGTCAGCGTGAAGGCTCCAGATCCTCCCCCGTAGGTGATAGCGTGATAATATGTAGCCTATGTTTTGACGCGACATCTTAGTAATATCCCTGCAAAATTTGAACTAAATCCATGCAGTACTTTTTGAGTTTATCCCGGACATACATACAGACAAACAGACAAACAGATAAACAGACAAACAGACAAAAATTCTAAAAACTATATTTTTGGCTTCGGTATCGATTGTAGATCACGCCCCAAGTATTCTTTTTAAAATATATTCAATGTACAGTTTTGACTTTCCTACGATTTTATTATATGTATAGATAAGTTTAACCTCTAGAACACATTGATTCGAGACACAATAGAAAGACAATAGTACCCCACAGCCGGCTGTCGCTTGGTCGTCGAAAGGTTAAATTTCTCATTGAATTTTAGAAGGCCAAATGGTTGTTCTCTCTCAACTAATATAAACTACCCATGTACTTACCTATAATTATCCATACTAATATTATAAATGGGAAAGTGCGTGTGTTTGTTAGTCTTTCACGGCAAAACGAAGCTACGAATTGATGTGTTTTTTTGAGTGGAGATAGTTGAAGGGATGGAGCCTGATTTAGGCTGCTTTTTGTCTCTTTCTAACGCGAGCGAAGCAGGCAAAAGCTAGTTTTTCTATAAAGA
Source organism: Athetis lepigone (assembly GCA_033675125.1). Classification (NCBI taxonomy): domain Eukaryota; kingdom Metazoa; phylum Arthropoda; class Insecta; order Lepidoptera; family Noctuidae; genus Athetis; species Athetis lepigone. The sequence continues at coordinate 14,825,423 of CM066217.1, forward strand.
CTAAAATAGAGCTTGCAAATAATAATGAATAATGATAGCTAATTAAAAAAACCACCTGAAAATTAAATATTAACTTTTATTAAAGAAAAAGCGTATCATATGATGAAATATATGTTCATTACATTCTCATTACATATAATGAGGGATCAGTACATGGGTTATCTGTCTATACTAAAATCATTGAATGGCAACGTGAACATGTTTTTCAACATGATTCATAGAAAAACAAGCAAATGAGACGATTTCAGGTTTATCTCTGGACTGGCTATACATGTGAGGGTCAATTTCATATCAGGTGGGCTGTTGGCTTGGCTAACTTCCAAAAAATGTCTAACCGACATCTAGCAACATTCATATTCATTAGAATGGGGATTAGCGCCATAAGATAAATAACTTTTTAGTAATCCAAATAAAAAAATTAAGCATTTATTTTACTTCTAGATCATTCAGAGTTATGAAAGTTGAATCATTTAGACCACACGCTAAGTACAAAATTTAAGGCGATTACAGTCGATACCTGCGGAGAAGTCACGAGACTTTTACCTTATCTATTTCATTTATCTAGTGTGCGGAAAAACTAATAGATAGAATTTGTCTAGCTCCACTTGCTTGTTACTATTTCCACACTGCGTCGTCGGTGAAGCTCTTAGCTCTTGACGTGGTCGAATACGGTTACCATTACAGTTCGGGGTTGCGGAATGTTTATAATACTTACCGTGACCCCGGAACATAAAGGGCAACCGAAGGAACATAAGTGGGTTTTAGTAAGTAAAAGTCTGACATGCCCTCCCGCCGCACCCAGGACGGGAGCAGTCATTGGATGATATCCCACTCCTCAAAAAAAAACCATTACAGTTCCTCTGAGAATGGAAGAGGACAGAATTCCAACGGAATATTGCAGGCAGCTCTATCTTCTGTGTATGTAACCACTAAGAAAAGATTTTTGGAAATTTCAATCCTTAAGGGATAAAATAGGTGACGGAAGTTTCAACATTCACGTGGGCAAAGCCGCGGGTGAAAGCTAGTACTTCATAAAACGTTTTACTTGATGTCAGTCGAAATGTTACTTAACGCCGTACCAACTTGAACTAGAGATTTGAGCAATTTAATTTGTAATTATCTCCTACCTACCTATTTTTTATACCATATCTAGTTTACAAAGGTCAGTCAATACCTATCACTCAAAAGGCTCACCTACCGATGCCGTTCACTGCATTGATTCTACAAACAAAGTGCATATCTTTCATAACACGTTTTTTAACATGTCCATTCTACACAATATTATTCTACTCATTCTATAATCTACCAATAATATTGATATGAATAAATTGAACTTTGTTTATACGCAAGAATTTATTTAAGTAGGTGTGTATCGAGTTAATGTTATTAACCTAACGTTCGCGGACAAAATAAACATTAACCAAAAATGTTTACACAATCATTTACTTGTGAAAATGGGGAAATAGTTCGCTAAGATCTTCAAGACTTCTGCCGAAGTGTAAGTTAGTAATGATCGCCTAATGCATCACATGCCAAGTGTCAACCCTCTCATCCCATCCGACAAAAACTGTCTCCTGAAGACATACAATACCGGATACACAATGACCGATTTGAAACAATAGCTAGTGTAACAAAATCGCGCGATGTTGTGTAACTAAAGAGTTTTGACTTGACACGTGACGGTTGATACCAGATGAACTTTGTTTGAAGATAATTTTTCGGAGTAGAAAATATTTTTAATTAAATACACGTGGTAGGAGTAAAAATAGTTTTGAACACATACAACCTTACATTGTGAAGAATATGCCGCATAATACAGTTTTATCGTCTTGTAGCGCATTGTTACAGAGAGCGACTGTTTTACTTTTCATATTTTGAACTTAGTCCTGCAGTAAGAAGCTTCCAATCAACGAATACTTTGATGGTCTTAAAGAAACGCAGTCAACCAAAAGTCAGTTTATTTATTACGAGCTGTCTTCCGCGGTTCTCTGCTTCCGTGGGACATAGCGTTATGTTATTTAGCCTACATATTTCCTATTCTGACTTTCTGACGTATAAGCTATATTACTGTAAACTTTCATCAAAATCCGTTTAGTAGTTTTTGCGTGAAAGAGTACCAAACATCCACACACACATACAAACTTTAATGAAGCTCACAGTTGAGAGAATCAAACGAAGACGTAACAATTGATGGTTCCTCAGGTACGAGGCGACAGACATGAACATCTACCGGTCGGCGCTGTCGGCGTGCGTGATCATGGGGCTGCCGAACGTGTACGACTACATCCACAAGCACCGCGAGCGCCTCATGGAGGAGAAGCGGCAGAAGATCCTGCTTTCGGAGACGGCGCGCCACGGCCAGCATCGCACTGCCTTGCCAGATGTTAGTACACTCACGATATTAAGTTGCAGTTCTAGCACTACCGGTTCTCTGAGCGAGATTGCTTTACCCCGACTTCCTGATAATGTGCAGGCTCACACTAAAAATTATGGGGCTAGTCTAGTCAGGCGCCGGCTCTGGCCCTATTCATTATTGATTGCTTTCCTTATGTATTCCTAGGAAAACTTTATAATTGAAGTCATTATGGACCTGGTTGTACCAATAGAAAATTCAATATTTTTCTCTGTATATCAAAGAGTTTGATTTATTTTCTTTTGATTACTGTCAATATATTGTGTCGCACGATACATGTACAACTGCTATGGAGCTACAGTAATCCAATGCCAAACCGGCTACGTAAATGCTCTCTAATCGTGAGTCACGATTAGAGAGCATTTACGTACGTGCGACACAAACGTGACACTGTTTCGTAGACAGCTACGCCGAAAACTGTTAGAATCGTAGCGGCCTACAGGGCGTACCGTAGCCTAACTGAAAATAATATAGGTATCTTTTTTGTTCAGTTATATATTACTCTAGAGGTAGGTTTTACAATAAATGAACTAACACATGCATAGCCCTCGTAAACATTGTTGATAAAATAAATCTCGTAGTCAGCTGCTACGACCTTTTCTGGAACTCTACGAGATTAAGAATGTACCTATTTGATTTCAAGTGGCTACGGGGCATTAGTTTAACTTCTGCATGAATGAGTTACATCATGCCTATTTACTTAACCCCTGAAGTTATTACAGAGGTCAATACACCCATTTTACGCAGTGTTATTTTAATACCTATAACTGTGACGGAACGCCAAAGCTATTGTTTTAATTCGTTATCATCATAACATCAGACACATGACGTCCAAAGCTAAAGAAGACGTCAAATTTGATAGTCATTAAAAGGTATATTAAAAAAATAATATTGGCGTCATACAAAAATGTTAGGTGCACTGTAAATACCTATTGAAGTGTAATTAACCATGACCCTATTGATGGGGTTTATTTATTATTATCTGCGCTATATTTATGGCAACCAATACATTTTGTATGAAAGCATAAGAGTATAAGACTTGGCATAATTGTTACTGATGTGGCTTAGGGTGGAAGAGGACACCGGGAAGACATCGGGAAACATCTCTCTGTGATGGAGAAGTTACTTTTTCTTATGCCGCGCCGTGCGTTCTGTTCTTCGCCATAATTGCTAATTTATCATCTGGAAGTAAAGGATTTATATTCTGAAACATAAAAACATCTTTACATTCAAAGAAATTGAGCTATAGCCCATATACAAGAATTACATTCTGAAAAAAAAATCTAATAAACTTACACTTTGAAAGAGTACTGATAGATAGTACTTTGAAAGAGCTTTAAAATTATTTTAATTATGTTTATTTTTATTAAAACCTAATTTATTTAAATACGTTAAGATAAAACTATCTAAAAACTAATTAATATCCAAAACTAAAATAAAACTAAAAATCCATATTTCGATAGTTACTACGTAACAGATACTTCACTCCAATACAAAAACCAAAATACCTACGCTATAATAGCCTACAAAATCATAATAATAATACCAGTTGTTTGCAGCAAGGAGAAATGTACCATAAGTACGCACAAAGAAAGTTGAGATTCTTTTGCCCGCCGCGCGACTAACGTGTGTGCGTGTCGTCCAGCAAATCTGCTAGGGTTATACGTATGATGACAATGGTAATAAAACAAATGTTTTAGAAAAACAATTATTATTTTATTTGTTGATCGAATATTTTTTAGTTTGATAAATTTACTGATGCTTTTTTTTCGTTCCTTGAATTCCCGACTAATATATTTTAGTGTCAAAAATATCCAAAACCGCGTGAATAATTTTAATAAATAATCAAAAGGGAAACAAGAGAATTGGGAAACAGGGGAATTGCACAATAATCAGGCAATAATTACGTGGTTTCGGCATTTTGATAGTCAGCGCTGTACCCGTGACGCGCGAGCACTCAGCCGGGCGCGCGACAGCCCGGTGTTCGTTGTATCGTCGACGATACGCGAAGCGGTAGGCATAAAACGCGTGGCCTTGAGCGAGTGACGGACGCCTGGTTTTAGTCAGTAAGAGTCTGACACGCCCTCCCGCCGCACCCAGGACGGGAGCAGTCATTGGATGATTTCCCACTCACCAAAAAAAAAAAAAAAATTCGATACTAATTTCCATACTATAAATACTATATTATACTATATTACTATATATTCTATATTACTATATAATATTATAAATGCGAAAGTAACTCTGTCTGTCTGTCTTTCTGTCTGTCTCTTCTTCACGCCTAAACTACTGAACCGATTTGAATGAAATTTGGTATAGATATTGTCTGGGACCGGAGAAAGGATATAGGATAGTTTTTGTCCTGGAAATCCCCCGGGAACGGGAACTACTATTAAATAATAAACAAATAAAAAGAAAGGGTTTATCCGTCGGCATCGTAAAACTCGTCATCACTGCCGACGGGCAGCGTGCCCAGAAGGCTGGCAGCATTGTCACGCTGAATTGCAATGCTTATTCTTTGGGCAAAGATGCCAGCCTTCTGATCACGTGAAGTGTCGACTAAACGCTTTGCAATCTCTTTGTAAAGAGAACGGGCGCTTGGGCTCCATGATCCCAAAGTTTCAATCCCAAACGGCGCAAAAACGTTGTATGGCAGGCACTAGGTTGTATAATTATATTATTATATTGTTGTTGTTTAATTATGTTATTTATAAATCACACTGGTCTGTGCACACTTGCACAGCTAAGTGTGCACAGACCGATTTAAAAATATAAAAAAAACAACAACCTCAATCTAATGACAAAAACGTTAAAAAAGCACAAAAGTACGTGTCAATATTATGTAGATACAATTACAATTAATACAAGTGGTTACGGGGGATGAGATAATTTAACACCAACAGCAAATAGCGTGATAAAAGCCGTAAAAATATTTCCTGCTCAGTGTATAGGACTGACCAAACAGCATTTTTGTAAAATTAAATGTTATGTGCAGTGGGTACAATAGATTTTTGGAGTCAATTTTCATCTCATGGACCCTCAATTTAGATTTTTGTTGACATGAGCCCTTTCCCCGATTGTCATCTACCTCTAAGTACTTTGGGAATTGACCTCTTTACTTCATTTAAACGTTTGTTATTATAATCAGCATCAAAGTAAAAAAATATATTGTAAATAAAGTCATGGCAAAACGGTCTGCCGGCCGTCTTATCATTCGATAGCTATGAAGTACAATTAGCCCAAGGGTTCTGTATAAAGTTTATTGAGGTTTTAAATCCAGTAATATCCCAAGATTTTTTGAGATGTACTCTGTTACATTATTTTTTTTTAATATTACAAGATTTACAAGATTTTTCAAGGTCACGGCAGGAAATTTTTAGTGAATAAAGGGGAATGCCCATCGCCCATACAAGAAAATGCCTGAAATAGACAACAATGAAATCTACGCCAGATTGTACTTCAAATCAAAGAAAACCCAAAGACAATTTCAATAATTATCTAAAACTAGGGATAACCTAGTTTGAAATGTTTTTGCTTAGAGAGGTTATGTCTCAAGCCAAGCCAAGTCGTCGTGTTAAGCAGGTCCTATTTAAGTTATTGTTTGTAATTAGGTACCAAGCACAGATGGCATATCAAAATCCTTTACATATGGCCTAAGTTGTCGTCAAATATCATAAAATACACACGTAACGTAACACAATCAAAACATCGAATTAAAGTGATGAAAAAATTAAATGTCAAATCACAAGATATTGTCAAACTGCCAAGGCAACGGACATGTTTCATACTGCCTAGGTTACTTTCTCTGCCGTAGTTTTTAAAAATAATTTGATTCAGGTATATTGATAAGCATTATTTAATTACTTAGATTATGAGATATAACAAAAGATGTAATTAACTGTTTAAAAAAAGCTTTTTACGGATCTCTGAGGATTGTTTATAAGACCACAGACTAAAAATGTAAATGAATGCATGTCATTGAAGAACTGTGCTAAGACGGAAATCAAATTAAATACAGAAATAATAATGTTATATATACCCCTAGTTAAACAAACTGGAAAATAAATTAACGAGTTATATTTAATTCTAAATAGAATTTACCGCTACTGGTAATTACTGTCCATTCCAGGCATTTTCTTGGCTTTCCCCTTTTCATACCATCCAATATAATAAAATAATTTTCTAAAATGAATTGAAAATTCTAAAACTTATCTTGTTGAACTGTTTATGCCAGCCGGGGATGCGGAATAGTTCTAAATTACTGTCCGGAATATAAAGAGCAAAAGAAGAATATGGGTGGGTTTTAGTCAGTAAAAGTCTGACACTAGGGGCGGAGAAGTCATTTGATGATGATCACATCCATAAAAAAACTTGTTGAACTGTTTCTGAAATATAAATTTACTTGAAAGATTTACGACGCGATCCGCGGAACCTTAAAAGCGTGATAAGTAAAAGGTCAATGGTCAGTAAAAATAAACTCACAAAAGTTAACAGTTGGCCCCGACCGTGACTGAGTACATTGTTATTGTGAACATTTTCCAACAGAACTGATATTTATTGTTATATTGTGATTTATTATTGTTATTATTATATACCTCAGGCTGATATTTCAGCTTCTTTATCAAATGAACTGTATGTTCAATTTGATAAGGGTTTGTCTAACAACTTTTTGTATTTTAGATATCCACGCAGTCATTTCGTAATATTCCTTGAAATATTAAATTAAGGGTGCTTGTACACGGTGCATGTAGCTGGAGCAAGTAAAGATGCGGGTTACACGCGCGAGTAATACGCGCAAGCTATTTGTTCGAGTTTCTGAGGCACTAGACCCGCACATGTTTTTAAGGGTGCTTGTACACGGTGCATGTAGCTGGAGCAAGTAAAGATGCGGGTTACACGCGCGAGTAATACGCGCAAGCTATTTGTTCGAGTTTCTGAGGCACTGGACCCGCACATGTTTTTAAACGATATGTTTACGATGCATATAACCCGCGCAAGTGCCTCAACATGCGCAAGCTACATGCACCGTGTACAAGCACCCTAAGGGTCACAGGATTCCGCGTCTACTGAAACCTTGTAACTTATACGTCAACTCTCTGTTATTAATAAGAAATTTTGAAACAAAAAATATGTTTCTTTATACATAATAATATAAAGTGATCCTCAGCGGACGGAGATGCCTACCTCACCACACCTTATCATAGAACCCACCAAACTCGACGAGTTTCCGTCTGGGATATTCAAATTGTTCTTTGCAGAGTAACCGGCCGTGGTTGGTGCAGGTGCACCTGATGGAAGACAACGACGATATGCTGGAGCAACTCGGCTTGATGGAGAACCAAGCCGCCAACAACGACGCGCCAGCACCCCCACCCCCTCCGCCGCCGCCGCCGCCTCTCCCCCCGCAACCTATGGAGCAGGACTAACGCACTCCAAGGTAATCTATGAAAACCTCCGACTAGGACCAGGCCCGTGTCGACGGCGCATTTTGTTCCACGCGCGCCTCAAGGAGCAGTCAGCACGTCAAGGGGCCCTCTAGGGCCAATGCCTGCCGGGGTTGCGGAATAGTTATAATAGTTACCGTGGCCCCGGAACCGGAGTGGGTTTAAGTCAGTAAAAGTCTGACACGCTCTCCCGGCCCGCCCTGGACGGGGGAATTCATTAGTTAGATGATTACTCACTCTCCAAAAAAAATGCTTTATGTTGGCGGCTGAAAGTTTGTCATGCTCACTCTATTGTCTCGCGGTTTCTGGCGTGTGTTTTGGATCATTCCGTGCCCTTCAAAATGGTTGAGCTAAATGGTGCCGATCCCTATGTAATTTTGAGTTTGGAAAACTTTAGTAGGTAGCAGTGGCGTAGCTATTGGGTCACAAGACTGGCGAAATGCCACGGACATCTGAACCGAGGGGCACTCAGTTCAAGAGTTGATGGTATAGGGGCCAGGAATCGGTATGGGTACGGGTACGGGTTTGATGATGTAGTGCACTGGAGCGAGGAGCCCCGTACGGGCCCGTAACGCTACTTCTAGGGTCATTTGTTCTATTAACGGAAACTCGACTGAACGATTGTTCGAATGAACTTAATCGAATAAACGAAGATACTTCGACCAAACGATTTATTGAATATTTATTCATCGATGAATTCCTATTTTGAACAAGTACAGGATTCATAATTTAATTTCATTTTAGAAAATGACAAGTGCATTTTTCCGACGATAAAAGGTTTTTTCGCAATAAAATCCATTCGAACTACAGTTTACTTGTGTTTCCGTTAATATAACATAAGGATTACTCTCGAAGTAACTATACCTCAGAGTAGATAGAAGTGTTAGTTAGAACCTTCTGGAACAATGAGTTTAACTAAGACAGTATAGTTCCGCCACTGGTAATTAGGACATGCCTATTTTAAATTTCGTAGAATATCTTTGGGGTCATGAAGTTGACCCCGTGCCGCGTACCAGTTATATACAATACTGAATAAGATTAATTGTGATAAAGGCGTATTTAACCAATTTTATGTGGACTACTAAGCTCGGATTACAGAAAAAGCAGTGTCAGCCTGAGCTTCAGTACAGTTCTATCTATTTTTTATATTATATATAATCAACATAATTTAAAACAAATATGCTCCGCTCCATCTGTCACTCTGAACGTGATAAACTTTGAGTGACTTATCCAAATCCATACTAATATTATAAATGGGAAAGTGTGTCTGTCTGTTTGTTTGTCTTTCTTTCAAGGCAAAACGGAGCGACGGATTGACGTGATTTTTTAAATGGAGATAGTTGAAGGGATGGAGAGTAACATAGGCTACTTTTTGTCTCTTTCTAACGCGAGCGAAGCCGCGGGCAGAAGCTAGTATATTATAAATGTGAAAGTGTGTAAGTATGTACTTGTAGATGTTTTTAGTCTCTCACGAAAAAAATACTGTACGAACTTTGATGAATACATTAAAATAACATATAGGATACATAAGCGGGAGCGGAGCAATAATCAAAAAAAAAACATAACGCTCGTGAAATCGTGGGGGACAGTATGTTATATGTTTTTTAACAATGAACGGGGAGAAAGGAAGTTTTAGGTAAATAATAGATAAAAGTTATTTTTGCAATTGAAACATGACTAAGATTGTTGAAAATAAGTCCGAAATAAAATTGCAACCGCTCCCAGTTGCAATTTTATTTCTGGGAGCTTGCGGATAAGAAGCATCCTTATAATATAGTGCTAAAAAAATGTAAGAACGTGTGCAAAATAGGAGACGTTCGATTTTGGGCTAACACTATGACAGATGACAGGTATACGCTAACCCCATTTGTATGTCTATATTTTTATTTGGTGTACTCATTGTGCTAACCCGGGCTATCCTTTCAGAATTTTATTTTAGTTTTTTAAATAGTAACATTTATTTTGTGCTTAGTTGTTTCTCATAACATACTACGACGTTTTAAACGTGACAAAACAAACTACTTAGAAACAAAGTTGTAAAAAAAATTACGTGCATGCCTGAAAATCTGTTTCTGCTCATCCGCCATTTTAGTTAAACTTGTGCCGTATAATGTAATAGTGATGCTAACGCTACTCGCAAGACGAGAGCGGGGCGCCGCGCGGGGTCGCGGGGAGAGGTTTGTTTTCAAGCCAGGTGCCATGTTAGCTCGCACGAGTAGTATATTCTTTGTTGTTGTACAAGTGAATGACGAATGTTACAGTATGTTTTGACAATAATAATTATCTCTACGTCTAGCAAAAATCTACAAATTGTCAATCGGCTATTGGCTCAATGAACGATCTACAGCGAATCTACACTTGACTTGCTATTAATGATGCACTTTCCTTTACCACACATGCCAATACATTATTATGCAATATCTGCATAATAATTTGCGTTTATAATTAACTCCGTAGTTACAAAGTAAACTCATTGTCGGGCTTTTTCTGTGGTTGACTTTCGTTGTAATAACATCTTCTATTTTTTTTCAGGTAACACAGTAACTTTTCTGTTATCTGGAAAGCCTACCCTACTATAGTAAACTACCTAATCAATAAGATGAAGAAATAAAAGTCTTAGGAAAAAGTATAGTGAAGTTAATATTATGTAAATTATTATGTTACCGTCCTTTATTTTTAAAAACATTTACCTTTATTATAGCAATTTTGGCATATTTATAATGTGATATTTTCATAATGTGAATCATTCCTGTATATTTGGAATATTTTTGAAAATTGTATGAAATTTTTCAGACAAGTATATGATACTTAATAAGAAATAATTATTGTTGTTTTATCTTTTATCATATATTAAAAACTTCAACATTTAGATTATGTGTTTTAGGATGCAGTATTTAAACAATATTTACAAAAGATGACATTACGGCAAGAATAAAATTTCTGCACATTTTCGTAGCAAGCGTAGCAATCTCGTAGCCGTTGGCTACGAAACATATTTTGATAGAATAGTACATTATGATACAAGAGCGCTGTGTTGGTCATTACATACGAGGCAATATTTGTGCGCGAGCCGCAGGCGAGCGCAACAAGAAAGCCGAGTACGTAATGACAATAGCGCGCGAGTATCATACGACGTTTTTCAACACACTTGTGAGTAAAATAAACACATTTTCTGAAAATGACTGCGCTTTTTCACTGCATGAAACTATCGTACGCATCCTTTGACTTTGGCGGCAACAAATTACTACTCGCGTTTTACGCCTCCATAATTATTTTCCGGCGGAGTTAAAAATACAGTTTCTTCTTTACTCGACATATTTAAATACTTATATAATCAATTTGGAATATCATCAATTAGATAAACAATAAAAATTTAGAATGCCGCGCAAGGCGTAACTTTTTTTTTCGCGCTCTGCCAATACCCGGGCATGACCACAGATAATATATATACTAAACTCTCAATACAGACAAAATTAAAAAATAAATGTATTTTAGCTTTAAAAAATCGGGTTTGGGTGAATTTTTAACAATTTGTTGTAGTTATAGTTATTTATTATTGTTTTATTTAAATTCCTTTGTTATTTTAATATTTAAGTAACCAGTAAGTAATAGGCTGGTTGGCAGTATCATAGAGTCGTGTTAAAAAAAAAAGTTGTTGCGTAGCAACGAAACGTTTTTAAAAAAAAATGTGTATTAAGCGACAAATTTAAGGATGCGTACTGGACATACTCTTACTTTGAAATCTTGAATAAATTAGAATTGGTCGTGTTAAGATTACCGCACGCGTGCGATAATGTAAAGTGAAACGCACGCGTGCGTAATATACTCAATAACGGGTCTAAATGCAAGGTAATAAGACCCACTTTACGAGCAAGTGTGTTGAAAATAACTTTTTGGAGATCTTTATTTTATGGAATTGTATATTCAATTAAACTAATAATTACATAATCGTTATGTTTGTTTATTTTTACTGACTAATGCTAGGTACAGGTACATGTGACTATCAGAGTGCGTTGGAACTATGTAGTTACTTCAGAAGTGTGAACATTGTTATAACAACGGCTATCTATTCTTGAACATAGACTCACAGTCATATCTCGAATCTAAGCAGGTCATTTACAAAACAGGGACGTAAATTTAAGAAAAACACGATAATATTATTATAAACAAACAACATTTTATCTTCTTCTTTGACTTCATGTCTTATAGTACAAAACTTTCTTTTATCAAAAAAGTATTTAATAAATCTTAATTCATTCGAACCTTGATTAAACGTCGTATTGTCGGTCGTTGTTCTCACAGACGGCGTCACTGATGACAGTGGCCTGCGCCAGAGTTTGAACACTAGAGTCTGCCGCCATGCTCTGCCACACGCGCTCCGTCCACACGACCGCCGTGAAACACGCGCCGTTGCTAATGAAAGCTCGCAGCGTGACCGCGCCGATACCGCGACCCATGCATCGCCAACCATCCGTCCGCACAGACTGCACAAAGCAGTCCCATGCACTCGCGTACTTTCCTACTACGTCTCCTTGGAACCTTGATTTCACCACATCAATAGGATATAACAACACCCACGACAAAGCTCCTGCCGTACCTCCGGCCGTAAACACTTTCATCACTGATTGATCTCCTCGAGTCATCGCCTCATATGACGTGAAGTAGATCGCCAACGCAGGGCTGTCACGAACCATCGTTACACCGAGCCCCCGGAAAAGTGCTCTAAAACCTCCAGTTCGTACGATATGGCGCGCTCCAGACCACGCTCCGGTCGGCATGCCTTCTCCGGGTTTGGCGAGCTGCTGCCGTGTCTTAACTAGCTCGACGGGAGCACACGCGAAGCTCTGAAGAAATCCCGCAGCGGCTCCGGCCGTCGCATGTGTGCTCAAAGCGTCTGGGTTGGGCAATGCCCTCCTTGTATTTCCATATGCACCAAATACTAAAGCATTTACCGCCGCTATTCCACCCAATGGAGCACCTACTCCACGGTAAGCAGTTGACAACGTTCCTCCTTTCAACAAGGCCTTCGTACATTGCAGCGCACTTCCTCTGCCTGACTGTATGTGGACTTTCAAAGTATCTAAAGGATGACCAGCAATGATTCCTGCACAACCTGAAATTCAACCCAATTAATTAGCAAACATTTTCAATGTCAAATTGATAGCAATTTTACAGATGTTTTCATAAATCTTACCCCCAATACATCCAGCTACGAAATCTAGCGCCATGTTTCCAAGCGTACACAATTTCTTTCACTAGATGTGCCTGCAAGAAAAAATGAGTTTATGTTTCAATCACTCTATCGTAGACATACTAATTTGACATAAAAAATACTGAAGAACGGTATACCTACGACAAAGATCATAAAGCCGATTTTTTTCGCTACACGAATATAAAATCATGCCTAACGAGGATGATAGTCTCCGCTGGGGGCTGTTCGAAGAATATAGCCGTTCTGTAGGAGATTACACGTCTATCTATCACTTATTTACATAAACTCTTGCGGTGACCTTCAGTAAGTTCATTATCTGAGAACAGAGCTAGTTTTTACTTACCTCCGGAGTTCAAATAAGATAGTCGTAATGAGAGTTCACGTTGTCTCCACTTGAGGTGACGCCAATGAACATATTGGTAGAGACTAGAGCAGCAGGGAGATCTCGCACGGCGGTCCTGCCACTTTGGTGAGTAGCTTGAGTATGCGATGCGCGAGCGCCTATGCCGCGATCCCGCCGCCTGCCCGCTCGCTCGCGACACTTCCACACGCATTATCTTCTCCTTTGGGTCATTCTTATCGGAAGGGTCAAAATACGTCTTTGAAACAAAATAATTACACCTACACCAATAAGTTATTCATGCTGCAAATTTTTCCATTTACATGCGACAATACTTAATTGTTATGTTATTACTTTATAATTAACGTACAGTGAGTTATTGACGTCTGACGGCAACAACAATGGCTTAGCTCAAAACAAAGACATTAAACTTAGACTACTAAATCATAATGAAACAGATGATCAGGTATTATATCAAATAGTAGTTACCTTACCGGCTCTATATCTCGACTCTCTTTTCTTTCCTTGAATCGGATTCCTCGTTGCTAAGAACCGTGATCCACCATCTCTGACGATGATGACCGCAACCAGTTGGGATTTGTTTAAATTAACTGTTTCACTGTTTAGATCATAAATATGTACCTAATTTCAGAAAGTTATTGATTTTAAGGTTCCGTACGTCCAAATCTAAAAAGCCAAACTAAAAGCTTTAGATGTTCAAGAGTAAGTCGCGTACTAAATTTTAATGATATTCCACCCAAAACTGCATTGAACTGCTTGAAAATGATCTCAGTTTGAACATCTTCTCTGTTTATCTTTCGGATTTCGTTTAAATTAGGTGTTACAAAAATATGTTACTATTACTTACTTACGCGAACTTCAAAAGCGATTTTGTTATGAAATAAGATTATGTAGTGTAATTTTAAAGTACCTAATAATAAAAATACTTTTAATGAAAATACCTTTTGAATTTCGAATCCTTATTGTAACTTTTATAGTTGTGGTTGTACACATGGTTTTGTAGAACATACACAAACAAGTTCGACGAACAACTGGGTACATGAAGAATTATGCCACTATCTCTAGGACAGACGAGACCCTTCACCCCCAAATAGATGTTGTTGACCGCGATGAAATAACAACAAGCATCGTATGTAGATACGGTTTCAATAACATTGTGCAAGTAACTTACTTTAATAACTTAAGGTAGTTCCTAACTATACTGCTACGTTGTACTAGCATCCTACGAGCTAGCTGCTAGAACTAGTTCAACTGCTAGCACTAGTTTAAACCCCCAAACAGACGTGATTCGAGACACAATAGAAAGACAATAGCAGCGCGACAGCTGGCTGTCGCTTGGTCGTCGAAAGGTTGAAGTTTAAGTGTTGTAGGTGGAATGTTAGATACAAATAATTATTCTGCAATATACGTTAATCTCTGATTACATGATTATCTGTTTTGGTGTGTTTTTTTTTATTGAATCATTTTAGCCACACGAAGGGTTAATACTACTGTAGTTGAAATAAAATAAAATAACAATATTTCACAACATGAATGGCGCTGTGGCTCAGCGATTGATTGCTGCGCTGCGTGTCGTGGGGTCAATTCCCGACGAGAAAACAATGTTTGACCTAAAGATGGTGTTTCACAAGGTGTCTAGCTGTTATTATTAAAATTTGGTGTGATTTGTTTTGATTCGTAAACTGATACTATTTAAAACTTTTCCCTTAAAGCAAGGTAGGCTGCATCGTTTTAGTTGTAAGTAATTTTGTAATAATGTCTGTAATTATAGTATAAAAGTTTTAATAAATAAATAAATTAAATACTTAAATAAATAAAAAGTTATTTGAAATATTGCTCGTACGAAGAATTGTTCGTGCAAGGTTCCGGCTGCATTGTTAATTAAAATAACATTTTCTCTAAAGCAAGCCCCTTATGATTTCTCTGACGCCAACTTGCTGACCAATAATGATCTTATTTTAGCATCTCCGCCCAATAGCAGCAATGCGAGCATAATTTGTGGAAACGCAAAAGATTTAAACAATTCAGATGAAATAAATAGTTTTATATTTTTCTTATTTTAACATACTTAAATTTTGTTTCACCCATATTGGCCATAAAGCCGGTTACAACTATTATCCAGTAAACGTTCGGCGACGGGATTACGTATCTTGCAGAAGCCGAGCGATCGCGATAATTCGGCAATATTTGCTTCTCAAACGTCAATTCAAAATACGGTCAATTAGCAATCTAGCTATAGTGCTGCCTCTGTGGAGCAATCAGTTAAATAAAACATGCATTTTTCGTTTGGTGATTTCGCCAACTTATGGTTTTTAAGAGCAAAGTTAAGTTTGTTTTTTTAAGTTGATATTTAATTAGTTCCAGTGATTGCTACTTCATCGTCATCGATGCAATGAGAGCATTAGAACAATCGGCGAGCGATTAGCAATCGATTCATACATAATACGTTTTTTTTTGACGCTAAGCGATTGATCGCGCGATCACTGCGCAGATATTGCTGATTGCTGTTTCATAGGTAATAAGCCAGCCGACGGCTGGATGATGATTATTGCGATCTGTTTTTACAATGTGTAAGTATTAGGACGGCAATGAAGTTACACGCTGTAAAAGTTATCACCCGATAAAAAATCCGGAACGCTTTATCGCTCTAACGCATAGGAGCTTGAAGGTATGTTTCTACAATTTGCAACTAAGTGTTTGGTTTGGGTGTGTGTTGATATAGTATGACTCGCGACTGTAATAGGTATTTAGTTATAGAATTATAATAATTTAAATCATCAATCTCAAAGTGCATGCCGAACATTACACAATTGCCCATAAATGATAACCTTAGATGAATGTTAGGTAGCCCTCGAAATTCAAATTATGTGAGGTGCATACAACTCGATTGAATGTCTTTTTCATGAAATAGGCAAACAATCGAGTTATATGCACTTTGGCTGTTTTGATGATTTAATTAAATGATTAAAATTCTGTAACTAATGGCCTATCACAGTCGCAATTCATTCTATATCAATACACACCCAGACACGGAGCGGCGAATTGCAAAAACGTTCAAAAATTTGAATTTCGCGGGCTACTGTGAAGCCTCCCCCTTAACATTTAAATTATATGGCAACAAATATGCATAACTGTAATGTCAAACGTCAATGTCAGAATGTCGATTATCGCTGTCAAATGTCACTCATCTGTCATCACATCATCGTCATCGATCAGTGATCGTTCCACCATGATTTGGACGTAGTTAAGCAGAAAGGACTCAATCCACACTTTAGCCAAAATTGAGTTAAGTATGTCATCGTACTCCTGAGGGTCGAATCTATCATGTAGTGAAAACCCTATTTTTAAAATGTCCATGCAAACTAGTTTTTCTCACTACCCCGACTCAACCCACAGTATGAAGAGCATACAAAATGTATTTACTGAACGAACTCAGTCCGCTTGAATTGTTTCTGAGTAATGACATTGCTATGAGTGTGTTCTTAATGTCGATAAAACAGAATAAACTCAAACAGTTTGAATCCTTTCTAAGAATTAGTTTTGATTAGAAATATCATTTTAACAAATAAGTAAAACGACTCAAACAGATTGAGTCGTTTCTGTGATACAGGTTTACTGACATAAACTATTTCTTTTTGTTTATTAGAAACAACTCAAAACACTTGAGATATTTCAGAAAAACAGTTGATGAACAGCGCATTTAATTTTAAATAATTTAAAAACGACTCAAGCAAAATGAGCCGTTAGTTAGAAACAGATGTACGGATGACACTCATATACTTTTAATTGAATTGAAACGACTTAAAACATTTGTGTATCAGGTATAAGTAATTTTTTTTTATTGGAAGGACTCAAACTACCTATCTCCTTACGAGTTTGAAAACTATTGTCTGCGATAAAATTATTTAGTTTTGCGTTGTTATGATGTATAAAAAAATGTGAGTTACATGACTTTCCAATTTTATTAGAGTGGCAACATTCTGAAAGGGCAACTGCTGAAGGAACAGTAGTGGGTTTTAGTCAGTAAAAGTCTGACACGCCCTCCCGCCGCACCCAGGACGGGAGAAGTCATTTGATGATTTCCCAATCTCCAAAAAAAAGAAGGTTTTCTTTTTACAGTTTTTTTTTATATTCTTCTGCGGTGTTAATGCGCTCATGATGCTTGAAGTCAGCTTCATTAGGCAAAGAAGCCGGTCAAGTGCGAGTCGGACTCGCGCAATGAGGGTTGCGTACAAATTTGTCAACATGTAAATTGTTAGTTAGGCAAAAAATGTACACCTACATTATATGCGGGCGTATATGGCTCAGCCATATACAACCAACTGGTCGCATTGGATTCGGTAGAACGCAGAGCCAGGAGGTTGATTGGCGACAAGAAGGTGGCGGCCCAACTACAACGTCTAGCACCGATGTGCTAGACGTTGTAGTTAGCGTAAAGTTGCCTGTCTGGCGGTGTTTTACAGAATGCACTTCGGTGAGACAGAGTGCTCACTAGCTACACGAGCTCATTCCCCCGTCTCCGTCTTAACACCGGACATCCAGACGTACGGCGGGATACCACCCTTTCTTGGTCGATATTCCTCGAATCCGCACGCAGCGTTTCTTGAAATCCTTCATTATGCGCACCGCAAAATAATAGAATTCCCTGCCGGCGTCTGTGTTTCCAAATGCATATAACCCGGATGTATTCAAGAGACGAGTGCATAGGCATCTTTTGGGTGAGTTCACTCCATCGTAGGCCCTGTCTATGCCCTCGGGCTAGTATGGGACCAAGAGCAAGCCCATAAGAATAAAAAAACATGTATTGACCGTAATCATAAAGCTAACAAAATTACGTAAAAATGTCATCACCAAAATTAAAAAAAAATATATAGAAAAATCAGCGCAAAAGTTAACGATGTCAATTTCCGTCATCCTCCAGGTCAAAATCAAGAGTTGGCCCGTACCCATCAACATCCTCATTGATAGAACTGTTTCCTTTACGGCTATTATAAAATGTGTGACAGTCTTCGGGTATTAATGGGAACATAGATCTGAGATCTTCAATCTTTGCTTGAGGAATCGCTTTGCACTGGGGCCAAAGATCTTCAAAATCTTCTTCTGAAAATTGGATTGCACCAACTGTAATATAGGATCCACGTTTGAAATGACACAGCGACGGTTACAGAACTTGCAGCTCTCTGCACTGGGGCTATCAGTATTAAATGGAGGGCACCTGCATTAGGTGGCGGATCGGCTCCAACTCCGAGACGTGTCCTGAGGTATGGACCGAAGTTACCTCAACATTTCGTCCCTGAGCGTGACCGGACCAAAGGCTACCAAATTACAGGATTATAAAAAAGGGACGATGATTCTAAATTTAAAAGTAGGGAAACGAAACAAACGCCACTGAAAATGTGTCAAATCCTTTTTTTTGTTGGTGGGTGGGAAATCATCGAATGACTACTTCCGCACTGTAGGGGCGGGAAGGAGTGTCTGACTTTTACTGACTAAATCACAACCATGTTCCTTCGGTTGCCTTTTATGTTCTGGGGCGACGGTAACTATTAGAACTATTCCGCAATGCCACGTGCCGAACTTCAATCCAATTTTCAGAAGAAGTATTTGAAGATTTTTAGCCTCAGGGGCAAAGCCATTCCTCAAGCAATTCTCAGATCGATGTTCTCATTAATACCCGAAGACTGTCACACATTTTATAATAACCGTAAAGGAAACAGTTCTATCAATGAGGATGTTGATGGGTACGGGCCAACTCTTGATTTTGACCGGAGGATGACGGAAATTGACATCGTTAACTATTGCGCTGATATTTCAATTTTTTTTTATTTTTGTTATGACATTTTTACATCATTTTGTTAGCTATAAGATTACGGTCAATAAATATACAACTCTTTTATAATAATACTTCTTTAATTTTTTTTTAAATATTTTTTTCTGGTCAATGGGTAGTTTTGAGTCCATTCTGAGAAATTAAAAAAAGATATCTGTCTCACCAAACTTAAGTTTAATTGTAAGGACTCAACCCACATTTCACGTATTTTTTCGAAATCTATTGCAAAATATATCACTATATTGATAGGAATATAAAATATGAAACACCTTCTTAGTAACCACTGGCAAAAACAGAAAAAAAATCTTCAATTTGTTAGAGAAATTACAGCTGAAACTTTAAACGCAATTATCTCAAAAGTGACTTATTGTGGATTGAGTCCTTTCTACTTAACTACGTCCATTTATTATAACGAATATTGTTTTGATAAAAATGAACATTAATAATTTAATTAGTTAATAAAACACAGTACAATATATCCTCTACGAGCTTTTATAATATAGAAACCCTTATCAGCCAGGCTAATAAAATGAATTCAAGAAATATTTTGGAAGACACCACTGAAAAAGGCGATGATGAGAAAATAGCTAAAGAAGACTACATTGAAATAGAAATACCATACAACTTGTACGAATACCTCAGTTCAGACCACTGCAATATTCAAAACATGTGTCGAATATGTCTCGCTACAGATAATGATATTATGTACCCTATAGTTACTGCCAAAGAAAACAATATTTTGACTGATATGTTTACTGCATTAACCACTGTTCAAGTAAGTGCAAATCGATTTAAACTAATAAATTTGAGTCTGGCTGGAATCTTCTAATCAGTTGTAGAGTTGCTTACATGTGCAAAACATATTAGTTACTGTAGTGCAAGTAACATAACTACAGAGCAATTTAAGCAGATTGGAGAAAACATTAATAGAAAAGAATCTACCTTGTCAAAACAATTTTTTTTTATTCTACAAGAACTATTAACTCTTTATCAAGTGTATAACTCTTCATTATTTTCCTATGAGGTCAAACAGAGAGGCTTGAGTTACCAATAATGTGATCACTATGTCCATTCAGCTAGTTCCAGATGATGGATTGCCATCAAATATTTGTGAGCAGTGTCAAATGCAAGTTGTGCAGAGCTATGAGTTCAAGATGAAATGTGAAAAGTCCGACTGCATGCTCAAATCAATATTAAAAGGACAATTTTTTACCAAAGAAGAACTACCTGATCAAAGCATGTTGGTATTTGTAATCCATATAACATACCATTTTTTCAAATGTGTTCACAAAATATTTCATAAAACTTTTCATGTTGGAAATGAAACTAAGAAGAAAGGTTATCTGTTTTCAGAGAAATAAAGCATGAGGAAAAAACAGAAGATGATAATAATCACCATCTTTATAATATTTTAGATGTAAAACAAGAACAGGATTTACTGGAAGGTTTGTAGGTTTATGAGATTATTTTAGTTAGGTAATAGAAAAATGCTAGTCTCCAGCTTAGAATTTATTTTATAATTTAATATGACATAATCATAATCATTTATTCACTAGAAATGTGGTAATACAGTGGTGGTAAAGTAAATTAATTTTAGTCTTGTCACATTCTACCATAACAATAAACAACATAACATAATAATCAACTAAAACTTTTTTTAACAGAAGTGCAATATTTGGAAAATCTCAGTGATAACAGTAATAGTGGTAATCTTTGTATAGTACAAAAAACAAGGCACAAGAAAAGGTAAATTTAATTTTATATAAACAAGTATCTTAAATTTTATCTTTTAATGATTATTTTACTTAACTTATAATATTTAATTTCAGAAAAAAGTCAATTAAAGATAATGATGGTAAGTTATGCAATATTTACCAAATGTAATTTATATTTGCCTATTTCTGCTACTTCTCCATGTCTGTGGAATTTTCAGTCCATATTTCTTATGTTTTCCTTCCTGTATTTCAGAATCTAGCATCTTACCAAATGTTAAAAATAAGAAAACTAGGAGAAAACACAGAAAAGCAGGACACAAAGTTACATTAACATGCAAGCTTTGTTCTAAGGTATATCTGTAAAAAGTTACTTATTTATGGTACATCTTTAAACTGGTACCAAACTATCTGAGAATGAATAAAAAATTACTTATTTTACTTGTTTATGTTAAATTATTGTGATAAACATATTATAATAAACATTTTATTGGGGTTACATATTTTTAGGTATTCCAAGATCAAAAAGCATTTGTAGCCCACAAGAATAGCAAGCATCCAAATGAAACTATATATTTTTGCGACCAATGCGCACAGACTTTTAATTCTGAACATGATCTCAAAGTACATGATTCTATTCACAATAAGGAAGGAAACAGTTGGAAGTGCAACCAATGTTTTAAAGAGTTCCGTGGTAAGTAATATTTATAACTAAGGTTATGCATCTGTTCTAATGTTAGCTAACTGAAATAGATTACAATGTGGGTCTATATATCCTGAGTTGCGATTCTCAGATTGGTCAGGATTTTTTTATTTCTCGCACCAAGATATTTTGATTGATTTTAACCTTTTGGCTGCCCTCAGTGCCAAGCTTTTTAAAAATGTATGCATAGATATTAGCTATGGGATTGTGACCATGGCGCGCTAAGCACAATTTGTTTTGTTATCTATACATGACTCAGGCGGTCAAAAGAATTTAAATTTGTACCTATCTATAACTCTTTCGGGAAATAAAGCTGTAAAATAATATGTAAAATATTGCGTTGATTTAGCGCGAGCAATGCTCCTTCGCCACATTTCGCGGCACATGGAGACGAAGCGTTTCTCGTGTGAGGTGTGCGGCAAGTCGTTCACCGAACAGTACGCGCTGAGGAGACACTCTCGCGTACATACTGGCGAGATTATTGAGAAGAAACACGCCTGCACTATGTGTGATAAGAGGTAAGGTAAAACGGTGCTAACTCTCTTGTTCACAGACTTAGCTAAGTTTAAGATAAGTGCATCTTTCTCTTTCCATTTCATAAAGGACGATAATTTATTGATATTACTAGTGACCATGTTTTTAATCATGTCAAAATTATCTATGGAGGGTATATACCCCTATTATCCCTCCATGGGATCCATCCATCTTTGAAACTTATAAAATCCTAGGGACATAATCTTGCTGCATGTTGTCTATAAGCTCATACGGTAACATTGCTCTACATTCTGCCATAAGACCTATAAGTGCACTGGTGCAGGGAGTGCGCCGTATACGCCCTCTGCACATGTTAAATTATTCCATCTGAGTAGAGATTATGTCCCTAGTAACACAATTGAAACTGTGCTGGTCAGATACAGTGAGAGCGGCCTCCTCGCAGCGCACATCTCCCGCCACATCGGGCTGCGTCCGTGCGAGTGCAGTATTTGCGGTAAACGTTTCCCCTCGAACCGTTTGCTGATGTCACACCGACTCGTTCACTCCGATCGCAAGCCTTTTGCCTGCCAGTATTGTGACAAACGGTAAATAAACTTATTCCTTTTTTCGAATGTAGTTTTTTATGTAATGATAAGGTAGAAACTATCATTTTTTGGATTGTAAGTTTTTTGGTCATCGTACAATGCCGTTAATAGGCAGCCAACTCAAAAGTGTTTCTATTTGCAACGGAAATCCTACTACCTACTAATATTAAAAATATGAAAGTTTGTATGAGTGTGTTTGTCAAAACAAACATGTTGTAAAAGTGTGGATGTTGTAAAAGTTCGTATATGTGTGTCGCACATATATGAACTTTTACAACATCCACATGTTTGTTACTCTTTAACGCAAAAACTACTAAACGGATATAAGCTACATAACATCACGCTATTACAGACGGGAGCAGAGATCATTAACAAAAAAACCTATCCTGACGCGGGTGAAATCGCAGAGGACAGCTAATGTCTTTTATGCGAAACCTGGACTGCATTATCTAATGAGTCCTTCTTATGGGTGCCCTCTATCTGGCAGAAACTTGTTTCTCCGAAACCTATTTGGCATAACTCACTTGGCAGAAACTTTTTTAAACGAACATTGTTAAGGTATAAAAAATATTTAACATAATTGTTTTTTGACCTAATGTTTTTATGTCCGAATTTTAAATGGGATACTTTTAAGATGGCAGAATTGTATTGGGAATAATTACCTTTGTCAGAGTTACAATTTTGCATAATTTCGTTTAGCATAACGTTTATTTAGAGCGCCGATTATTTGGCATAATTTGACTTAGCATACTACAAAGATCACAGAATTTCAATAGAAATATTTATTAGTCATATTGAAAAAAAATATGTATATTGTTTTAAAAAATCACTATAGTGTGCTACAAAAGTGAGTGACAGAAATGAATCGCTGCAAAACCGACTTCACGTAGTCTTGTCTGCCCTACCCCTAGAGTGTAATTTAAACCCGCGAAGGCGCGGAGGGGCGAGGCGGCCCGCGAGCTGAGGAGCAGGTGGTTTTAACGCACATCGCCGCGGCTGAGGCTGGCCGGCGAAGCCGGCCAGCAAGCCGAAGCTGCGGTGGTGGACGTAAAACCATCTGCGACGATTAGCTCGCGTGGGACCGCCGGAGCCCCGCAGCGCCGGAGCCGTGACAGAAGCCATGCCTGCTGCATGTTGCATGCTTGCTGCATGTTGCATGCCTGCTGCATGTTGCATGCTTGCATGCTGCATGCCTGCTGCATGATGCATGCTTGTTGCATGCTTGCATGCTTGCTGCATGGTTGCTGCATGCCAAAATAAGATATAAAATGCATGCCAAAAGATGATTCTGGCTGTGAATTTTCTGCGATATGATGGTTCTACTTTTGATTATTATGGATATAAAATATATGCCAAAAGATGATTCTGGTTTTGAACTTTCTACGATGTGATGGTTATACTTATTGATTATTATGGATATGAAATTTATGCCTAAAGATGATTCTGACTTACAAAATTATGGGTTTCGGTGTATGGTAAATGAGTGTATGCCAAACGATTTTCTGCGAAAAGAGGTATATGCTATCCGTTGCTATGCAAAATAAAATTATGACGTAAAAAGTTCTGCTATAAAGGGTGGACCCCCTTCTTATACCAATCACTAGATCGTTATAACCTTCTTGTAGACTTCCACAATGCTAAAATATTATTTTACTAATATAAAAAGTAATAAACACGTTGAATTAATAATTGTGTGCGATTGTTTCCAGGTTCCGGCACGAGTCGACGCGCAATACACACCACCGCACGCACACAGGCGAAAAACCCTATGTATGCTCTGTGTGCGGCAAGAGTTTCATACAGAACTCCAACCTCACGCTGCATATGAGGACTCATACTGGTAATGTTATCGTTTTTAACTGTTTGATTTAGCACTGAAACTTATTTTTTTCATGTTTTTTTTTACACCATAAATGCTTTTTTTTGTGGATGAGAAATCATCAAATGACTTTTCTCGCCCTGGGCAGGGTGGAAGGGGGTGTCAGACTTTTACCGACTAAAACCCATCCATGTTCCTTCGGTTGCCTTTTAGGTTCCGGGGCCGCAGTAACTTTTAGAACTATTCCGCAACCCCGGCAGGCATTGGCCCTAGAGGGCCCCTTCACATCTCCATATGCTTGACTTGGTTAAATATGCTACGACAATACGCTAGACATACAACAATCAAATCAGCTTGCACATAAACCTGTCCCAGTTGCACCACAGCAACCAGTTTTAGATCTTCCACATTGAGACACATCCTTAACAAAATGGTAATTTCGAATATTTTTCAGGCGAGCGTCCCTATTCATGTTCAGTATGTGATCGCAAGTTTACTTCCGGGTCTACACTCAAAAGCCACGAGCGTATACATACTGGAGAGCGACCTTTTAGCTGCGAAATATGTGGAAAAAGGTAAGCAAATTGGCTTACGGCCGAATACTCAATCAATACTAATCTTAAGATCCTGCGTAGATGAGAAACTATGACGAACAAAATTTCCGAGTTGCGCTCTTATTATTATTGACATTAGGTTGCTTTTTGTTCGCTTTCAGTTCACCAGGAGACGTGAGGTATTGCACGGACAAAGTGCAACTTTATTTAGTACTAGCTGTCCCCCGCGTTATGTTTGGTTTATAGTTACTGCTCCGCTCCCGTGGGTCACAGCGTGGTGTTATATAGCATATGTCTTATTCTGATGTATAAGCTATATTACTGTAAAGTTTCATCAAAATCCGTTCAGTAGTTTTTGCGTGAAAGAGTAACTAACATCCACACAGACACATACAAACTTTCACATTTATAATATTACTAGCTGACCTGACAGACGTTGTCCTGTCAACTATGAATATTGAAATCGAATTGACATACTACTACCTACCTACTACCTACCCACTACCTACCCACTAACTACCCACTACCTACCCACTACCTACCCACTACTTACCCACTACCTACCCACTACCTACCCACTACCTACCCACTATCTACCCACTACCTACCCACTACCTACCCACTACCTACCCACTACCTACCCTATACCTACCCTATACCTACCCACTACCTACCCACTACCTACCCACTACCTACCCACTACCTACCCACTACCTACCCACTACCTACCCACTACCTACCCACTACCTACCCACTACCTGCCCACTACCTTCCCACTACCTACCTACTACCACATCAAAGGGACGTTCCTTTACATTTCAAGTGACATTTACTACACGTTAAGACTTATTGCGGGAATGGGTGTTTTTGACATTTGTATCTAGGTTTTTATTGTAATACTAGCTGACCTGACAGACGTTGTCCTGTCAACTATGAAAATTGAATTCGAATTGACATACTACTACCTACCTACTACCTACCCACTACCTACCCACTAACTACCCACTACCTACCCACTACCTACCCACTACTTACCCACTACCTACCCACTACCTACCCACTACCTACCCACTATCTACCCACTACCTACCCACTACCTACCCACTACCTACCCTATACCTACCCACTACCTACCCACTACCTACCCACTACCTACCCACTACCTACCCACTACCTACTCACTACCTACCCACTACCTACCCACTACCTACCCACTACCTACCCACTACCTACCCACTACCTACCCACTACCTACCCATTACCTACCCACTACCTACCCACTACCTACCCACTACCTACCCATTACCTACCCATTACCTACCCACTACCTACCCACTACCTACCCACTACCTGCCCACTACCTTCCCACTACCTACCTACTACCACATCAAAGGGACGTTCCTTTACATTTCAAGTGACATTTTACGTCAGATAATTCGTGTTTGACGACGGTACGATACTAACGTCACTCAATTGTTTTGGCTTCCCGAAACCTCTCGACTAACACTTGAACTTTATGGTATGGTGTTAAAGCTCAAATTGACTCTACGTTTTAGTTAGAAAACGTTTGTATGGGAAAAAGAAAAGGGCTGTTTTTAGGGCTTTCCCGACAATTATTCGTTTTTTTTTCGCCGTATAAACCATCCTTGAACTACAACGAACATTAAAAAAAAAACAGCCAAATCGGTCAAGCCGTTTTCATGCCAAGTCGTGACAACGGAAAACGGGTTTCATTTTTATATATAAGAAGATTAGTAGGTTTAATATAATAATAAGAGCACACCACACACATTTTAGCCTGCCATTGTCCCTCGCCTGCACGGGCCTTTAGATATCAGAATCATAGATATAAAAGTTTATGTGTTCGCACAGTTTCACGCGGAAGAACCTGAAGGCCCACATGCGCAAGCACACGAACGAGCGTCCGTACGAGTGCGGCGTGTGCAACAAGAAGTTCCCGAACGCCTCGCGCCTCAGGGATCATTACCGCGTGCATACTGGTAAATATTTATACATGAATTATGCTCACACTGACTGACTGATTTATTAGTTTAGAGACTAAAGGTCATAGCTCATTACAGCTACCCGGCAGCCACTCCGCACCGACTCGCCTCCTGCGGCTAGTATTCTTTATATGAACTTGTATGGGCATGCGCTCACTATATCAACTCCGTACAGTCACCGAATCGCCTCGGTTATAAGGCGAGTCGGAGCGGAGTGGCTGCCGGGTGGCTGTAATGAGCTGACCTTAATGGCGCATTTACATTAGTCGGTTAGACCGGTTATTCGGTCACCGACTAATATAAACAGGTATTCGTTTGGTCGTATTCGGTTTCGCCGTATTATTCAATTCAGCTAAGCGTTTCAGTTAAACCGAATGCGGCCGCCACCTTCGTGTGACCGACCTAATGTAAATGCGCCTTTACCTACAGAGTATATAATTTGAAATTGAGTTGTTGAAAGAGATGACAGTTGTTCACAGACAGTTGATGAAATAACTTCTTGGCTTTAATTATTTATCGTCAATAATCGTCATTGTTTTCTGCTGCATTGTTCGTCTATAGCGGAGTCTCATTGTCGTGTCATATTCTGCTTCCAGGTGAGAAACCATTCGATTGCTCACTGTGCACGTTAAAGTTCGCCACAAAATCTCAACAGTTGAAACACTCCAAAGTACACCAGCTTAAAAAGAAAGTCCGCTCGAAAGAAAGCATGCACTCTACAGAGACGGAATGTGACCAGGAGCGGGAGAACCGCGGTCTGGTCATATTGCAACATGTCGAGCCCATACCCGTCATTACCGATAGAATCATGTTTAACAAGGAGCATGGAGAGCTCATAACAGTCAATGAAAATGTACCTGCTGATGAGTCACCCGAACACCAATCTAAAGAACTGACACTTAACATTGTACAGGAGGTCCCATTAGAAGTTACAGGAGAGTTAGTACTACAGGACGATAGTGATATGAAAGGAGACCTCTTAGTTGTAGATAATAGCCAAAGTGATAATTACCAAGGTGATGGTATATGCTTGAATACTAGCAACGTGAATATCATCGACGATGTAAACTATGACGGTGATATGAACTTGGTGACGGTGAACGAAGGCGGAGTGAGTATTTCGACAGCGAATCTCGAAGGAACCACAGTGAAACTGTACCAGCTAGACCAAAGTTTAGTGCAAATACACAGCTCAGGCGGACAAGTCACTATAAGCAAGATAACCAGCAAAATGACTGCCAATTTTTAATTTCAAAGGTGTTAGAAAATTATTTATTAAAAAAATTTTTAATATTAAATTGCTGTTTTTTTTACACCAATATTTTTTGAGAAGTTTGTTGATTAAGGTGATAACAATTATAGTTAATTGGGATGAGTCGTTTTTCAAACAAATCTGCTTTTATAACAATGAGTGAAAAAATATACTCAAAACTCAAAAAAAAAAAACAATAGTTTTATTTTACCTAAATAAAAATACTTTGGAACTATGCATATTCTATTTGACTACGTAAATGCGTCGTGTTTAGAACCACGAGCCTTTCTTGGAATCTTCATATTTCTTGATATTGACAAGCATTGAATTGTGGATCTCTTTAGCGTTTCTGTTCTGGCCATAGTAGTCAACAAATTCTCCATCAGGGTTTACAAGATAAATAATAATTGTATGGTCCACCTGTAAAACAAAACAAGGTATTACAAAAATGTTGGAGTGAAAAAAAGAATCCCTTTCAAATTACTTGTCTCTAATCAACTCTAGTGTGGCAATCAAGTTTAAGAACAAAACAGGCTAATGTATAGATGACAAACCTAAATGTGACGAGCACCCCGAGTCACAATCCTGTGATAAACTTCTACTTATTTAAAAAGCTTGGTCAGCACCAAGCTTTTTAAATAAGGCACAATTTCGCTGTTTTGACGCCGCGGTCAAGGTTGAGATAGAAAGTTAACAATAAAGACATGAACTTGACATTAAAAATAATATTGTGATGTTTAATATCCTATTATACTTACAATGTAATCATTATCTACATCCTGAGGGCCTGCACTAAAGTACACCCTATATGACTTGCAAGCCTTTTGCACCTGTTCCTTTGTTCCCGTCAGTCCCAAGAACCGTGGGGAGAACTCTTTGCAGTATCTGTAAGTAATATTATGTATATCTTTATAGTCTGATAAATATGCACTGATATATCTAATTGCTGCTGCAATCTTCAGGGCCATGATAGAGACCTTTATTTATTTATTTAAGCTGCTGCTATCATTATTGGAACTCTAAAACTGCAAAGTTTTTACATTATCGAGTGTGGGTCATTATCCCTATGGATAAGTGACAAACAGCTACAAAGAGACATAGCAACAGTAATATTTTGTAAAATTATTTAAATATTGAACTCACTTTCCAACTACTTCAGGTGTCATAGCAACAGTAATATTTTGTAAAATTATTTAAATATTGAACTCACTTTCCAACTACTTCAGGTGTCATAGCAACAGTAATATTTTGTAAAATTATTTAAATATTGAACTCACTTTCCAACTACTTCAGGTGTATCTCTCTGAGGATCTACAGATATAAACAGTGGTTGAACTGGTGGCAGCTTAGGATCACTCTCTGAAAATGATTACGCAATAAACAAAATGGTGGCAGAAATTCCACAACTACCCCAAAAAGAAAAACGTAGGAGCATAGATTATAAAATTTATCCAAGAATGTAAATAACCAAACTTGTTCGTACAAAAGTAGTTTGAAATGGGATACCCCAACAGCTGATTGTTGGTTGGACATCAAGAGGTTAAGTTAAAGACATCAATTGAGATATTCTATGTAAATATTGATGCAATTTGTCCACATATTTACGTCATTAAACAAACTAGGAATGCTACCAGGAAATTATTATGCTTAACAGAATTCCAAAACAATTTGTCATGAATACATACCATGCATTTTCACAACTTCAGCTAGCTTTTCCAGTTCATCAGGGCATATGTCTGGACAATGTGTGAATCCAAAATATATTAAAAGCCATTTTCCTAAGAAATCCGTGCTTTTCACTAGTTTTCCCTGGAACAATTAAAAAGTTTTAAATAAACATGTTTTTATTTATTTTATAACTGTCAGAACTTTTGTTAACTTTATAAGGGTTCTTTAGTTAATATTGTAAGAATCCTACTTTGTTCATACAACTAGGGTTGCCAGGTGTTAGGATAAAGCAGGACATACGTAGGATTTTTGATTGCTTGTCCGGCCAAAATAAGCGGCATCCGGCCTGTTAGGATTTAGGTAGGATTTTTCAATTTCGAAAATTCGAACGAACGCCGAACACTTGATTTTGCTTTTGTTTTACTGCAATTAGAAAATCCCGGATTTCCATTTTTTTTAAGTAACACCAAAATTTTTCAAAAATCTGAGGCGTCCGGATTTTTCGACCGAATGTTAGGACAAAAAAAAATTTGTTTTACACTTTTCATAAAAAATGGACAAAAAAAACAAGATGTCCGGATTTTTTACCCAAATGTCAGGACAAACTCACAGGTCTGTCCGGCTTTTGCGTCTGAGGACCTGGCAACCCTACATACAACCTACCTCTGTGTTAACCAACTCGAATTCACCTCCTATCTTGGCCTTGCCGAGTTGTCTCTTTCTTTCACGATCCACGGCTTCCTGTTTTTCTTGCCTTACATACATCACAAACGCAGTCAAACCTCCGCCGATCAGCGCGGTTGCTGTCATAGACTTCCATGTTATAGCTGATGTGATCTTCTTCGGTTTCTTAGGTGGTGCCGGGGGCACAGCACACTTTTTCACAATCGAAGTAGTGAACGCACGACTTAACGTGACACACCTATTTCTCAAGACAGAGTTCATTTTCAGGAGTAATACGTAACTATTATAATTTAGGGACTACTGTGTGTTATCAATTTCATAATAATAATCAGTTTCGGCACGGCTTCAGCGTGTTCCTTCAGTCATTCAGTGTGAGAAAATTGACAATAGACTGACAGTTGATGACTGTGACAGACAACTGTCATTTAAGACTGTCGTTTCGGTTTACATCATTGTCAATATTGTCAATCTAATTTGAATGCAAATCGATTTTTAAAACTTCGTTAATTAAGTAAAATGGAGCGTAAATTTTTATAAGTCTATTTTTTGACCCACTGCTAGAACTTAAAAGCCAAAATATCTCTTTTATCTATCTTTTGCAACTTCACCTAGAGAATAATTAATAAAATAATACCAGCCTATTCCTGTCCCACTGCAAGGCAAAGGCCTCTTCTCATACAGAGAAGGCATGAGCATTGTTCACCACGCTTGCTCAAGGCGGATTGGCGATTTCAGACTCATTTAAACTACAAATCCTTTGTCTATCCACCATCTATGTCTGTGATGTCCAAGATAAACATTAGAAAGTAGATAACGAATTGAAAAGCCACATTGGTACTTGCCAGGATTCGAACCCACAACCTCTTGCATGAAAGGCGGGCGTCTTAACCACTAGACCATCACGACATTAAAATAATAAGTTCCCAAGTACAGATCTTTAACGCTAGCTCAAAAAGTCAAAGCTTTGTTTTAATCAAGGCATGCTATTGACTCATGACTAGAACCTAGAACCCAGTTTGCATTCAAATTCAAGGCGATGCAGTTTTATTAAAGACAATCGGAGTCCCGGTAATAGAACAAGTTATTAATGATTGAACCTGATTGAACTATTAGGGTAGTTTTTAATAGAAGCACGCTCTCTACAACGTCAACTAGCTAAATATGGAAGTCGGTGGCCATGCGAAACAACAAACAAAACCGTGGTGCTTGTGGTGCCACATCTTATTAGGAAAACAGTTTGCGCAATTATTCGGGTATGAATGGCAAACTGTACGGTTGTCACTGGGTGTCACCTTCACCTAGCTAGTTGTCGATGGGGCCACAAAGTGAGACACTTGCCATACATTTACGGGAGCACCCCATGATCTTATCTTGTGCATAACTCATATATTTTTGTTTTTTTTTTTATGTGTATTAATTTTCTTGTGCAATAAAGAATAGAGAATCTTCTTCCCATGGCAGCTCAAATCGGCTCAGAAATCTCACAGGGGCATTTGGCTGACCATGCAGCCCTGTGGTTTGCTAATCTTCTTCATCAGTCCTACTACTTCACAAAATGATTTTTCTGTATCTACATAATATGCAAATGCTTGACTTGTTGCTGAAACGACCAAGAACTACATGCACGCCTTTATCATTTGAAGTGTTCCTTGAAATCCTCCTCGATACCAGTCTGAGAATGGCACCTGCAATTTGCGAAATTGTTTAAAAAAAAAACCGCCAAGTGCGAGTCGGACTCGCGCACGAAGGGTTCCGTACTATCATTTAAAAAAAATACGAAAAGACACGTTTATTCAATGGGGCCCTTAATATATTTTTTTTGTTAATTTTTAGTATTTGTTGTTATAGCGGCAACGGAAATATATCATTTGTGAAAATTTCAGCTTTCTAGCTATCATGGTTTATGAAATACCGCCTGGAGACAGGCAGACAGCGGCTTAGTAAGAGGGTCCCGTTTTACCCTTCGGGAACCCTAAAAAAAGAACAACTGAACTGAATGCCTTCTTTTGTGTTTTAACAATAATGCAATAACGAACGCTATAACTTAGTAGTACTTCGATGTCGTATGAAATCCACGTCACGAAGATGAACTTGACTGCAACATTGTTGCTTAACCTACCTAACCACAGGACAGCTTATTCAACACTGTCTGAACCCCGCGGTTTCATTCGCGACTTTGATTATTTCTCCCAAAGAATATAATAGTATAGAGGGTAATTGCTGAGCTAATTATATAACACCAGCTGTCCCTTGCGGTTTCACCGGCGTGAACTTAGTTTCTGGTTTAATGCTTTGACCTAGGTACAACATAAAAATGCTTAAGACACACAGTCAAACAGTACCCAAGGTTGCGAAATGCGGGCGACACTAAAATAAAATGTGTTGAAGATAATATTTATAAGAACTACTAAGTATTTTGAGCCCTAAATACTGATACCCGGAAAACGTTGCGCCGAACTTATCTAACTGATGCATGGTCGAACTAAAGTTTTTGCTGCAAGCGAGTGGTATTGTATGTCTGTTAGGTGCCAACTCAGCACAAATCACAGCCACGACTGAACCCGTTGCTGGCGTGAACTAAGTCATTTAAATTCATTTCGAAATTTTCGTGGATCGTGCACCTTGCTAATGAAAAATGCCAGTGGGCGGTACTGCCACAACCGCAGCCCTTGGGTTTATAAACTTCGTACTTTTGCTAGAATCTCCCAAAACCACCCAGTGCCCACCACAAGAAGGAACGCGAGTATTATTTTAAAAATGTGGCGTATTATTTGTGTTAGTGTTTTTTTAACTGCAATAAAACTAAGTATCTTTCTTTAACTTATCTCTACCAACTTCGAAAGTTTCTATTTTTTTCGAATTAATGTCCGGAAAGGTAAATAATACAAAAAATGTATACCCATGACCATTTTACATTTTTCAGGTAACTTTATTGGTGTCGTTATGGACAAATGCTTATGCTCAAGAGTACTTACCACCTAAGATAGGTGGTCCCAAAAAACCAATACAGGAACCGACGGTATGATTTGCAATAAAATTGTTGGCAAACTTCTTAGCAGGAACAAAATCTAACTGCTATGGTTACTTTGTTGTAGTTGCCAGCAAATTACGACTTCTCGTACGATGTACAAGACAACGGAGTGAGCCTCGACTTCGGGCACAACGAGAAGAGGAAGGACGACCATGCGACTGGCTCTTACCACGTGCTGCTGCCCGACGGCAGGATGCAGCTCGTCGAGTACGAAGCGGGGCCCGACGGTTATAAGCCACAGGTTTGAAATTGTACAAATTTTTCTTACTCGAAGGTCCAGCTCGGTCTCAAGCCCTCAGTACAGAGAACGTAATGGTGCAAAAAGTTTAGCTCATCAGCGGAAGGAAGTATCTGACTGCGCAACCAGTTGAACGAGGTCAGTAAAGTAGAGGAAATTGAAGGACTGGGAAGAATAACCCTTTTTGCGAAGGATTACACACGTCTTTAAAGCACGGCTTTCATTTTTGTTGTACCTTCCCATTCAGCAAATCTCAAATTCGCAGATTATGTACATGGGCACGGCCACGTTCCCGCCGGCGGGCGGCTCGGCGGACAAGTTCGACGGCTACCACTACAACGCGGCGTCCAACCGACAGAGCGTGCGTGCGTCCGCCCCGCGCGGGGGCGCACGAGCCGCGCCCGCGCCCGCGCCCCTCTCCGCGCCCCCGCCGCACGCCGCGCCGCACAACGCTACTCAGTGAACCAACTCCTCTCAACACATCCAACTACCAGAATAGCGAATCCAACGGAGCCGTTTTAGCGATTAAAATATTTGGAAATTCGCGACCTATTAATTTAAATTTTTTTATATGATTTGGCGCTGAGCAAATATTGCCTGTATTGATTTTATTATTACTATTATCAAGAAGATCATGCATTTAAATAAAAAAAAATAACTTTAAATCTATTTCTTCAAGGAAAGCAACGTTAAGGAAATGTTGAATACTTACAGAAAAGGTGTCGCGCAATAGATTCCATAAAAATGTAAAAAAAAACAAATTAATGTAAATAAAGAGTTACCGTTTACGATATCTGAATTATATTATATTCCCATATTACCAACGAAAAGTTTAAAAAGTCGTGACTGAGAAGAAAAAAGTTGACGTAGATAAAATGCAAGGCCATACAATTTTCAACGCGTTTGTGCCTCCATGCTTCACCCGCTCTATGGACTTTTACTTCGCTGACGTTGTTTTAAATTACATACCTCTGCTATAATATCAATCAGGCGAAAATATAATAATAGTGAAAAAGTGTGTTACTGAAAACGCAATATCTTGCCAAAAGAAAATGTTAAGCTTAGTTCACAACATGAATTGTATCTTTGGTGGGGGATAAGGTTATGGAAAGAGTTTCTAAAAACGTGTAACAATATATTTACATTAAATTCTACTTTACATTAACATACTTTAGATATTCACTACAGTTAATGATATTTACAATAACTGAAGAAATCACACACTCATATTGTTTAGTTTGTCTATGAAAGATCATCGACATTTAAATTACAATGTGTACCCAATGTACTACACTTCATCTTGTATTAATTATTCCCTTATTTCTAATTTCTCACAGAGATTCTATAATACACCAACATCTGAATATTCAATTTAAATAGAGATGATCTACCTAGGTAGTATTTTGTATCAAAAACTTGTGATTCAAAGTTTTTTCTAATCCTGGCCTTGCCGAAACGTTTCAAAATGTTTCTGGTTTGGCGCTTGTCTTTCTCCTCTATACATTTTATCCATCCAAAGTGAGCCTGCTTCCAGCGGTTTGAAAAAGTAAGTAGACGCTTTTACATTTCACAAATATTTTTTTATCAGTTTGAAGAAGCATCTATATTGCTTGCCGTAAACTAAGTTAACTTATTGCTTATAGTGTACGCAGTTTTCCATCCGAAATAGTTAACTTTACACAATCTGTACACAAGTATGAAATACTGCGTCAGTTACACTAAGCTAACATAACTAAGCTCTTGGGCTGCAACCTGCAAAACATTGGCATTTATTTAAGTAGCATAAAGTATATCTGCGCGCTGGTCGGATGCATATCTATGCTTTAGACAGGGCATCAGATACAATTTTTGTAGTATGCAATATGTCTCTGCTCTGGTCCAGCCACCATTAGCAAGTTAGGTACTATGCAGTATATCGATGCTCTGGTCGGGCCAGTGCACGCGTCTGTGTGTTGACACCGTGTCGAAGCCCACGTTGTCAAACGACTGGTATTCCTTCTGCATGCTCGACTCGGCCAAGTTGCGATACCTGGGAAACAAAAAGATTCGTTGTTATAAAGTTGAGGGTCATCAAGTCGGTATTTTACACCCGTGTTTTACACAGAATAGACGCGTTGGAAATGTGGTGCTGGAGGAGACTACTGAGAATAAGCTGGACTGCGCACCGCACCAATGTATCCATACCAAAAGAGCTTCGTATCAACCAAAGACTTTCTTCGATTGTGCAAATAAGAACACTCACAATATTTGGCCACATTATCCGCAACGAAGACTCAATGGAGCGATTAGTGGTGCAAGGGTGAATAGAGCGTCCTCGTGGTCGGTCACCAACCAGATGGACGGATGCTATAAAAACAGTGACATCCAGCTCAATCGTGGAGTGCGCGAGGAACGCCACTAATAGAAAAAACCGGTCAAGTGCGAGTTGGACTCGCGCAACGAGGGTTCCGTTAATTTGTTTTTTAGTGAAATAACTTCAAATTTACGGTTTTCGGAGTTTTCCCTTTACTTGTGCTACATGACCTTGCTTCTTGCCAAATTTCACGATTCTAGGTCAATGGGAAGTAGCCTATAGGTTTTGAGTTTTGATTCCCTTGAAAATGTCTAAATATGCAGTATAAACCGCCGTATCTTTTTATTGCGTTGATTTAGAAACTTGATTTTTCCACTGCTTTAAGAGGTAGCAGACCTGAGTATGTGATATTAATTTCAGCTTGATATCTCGACGCGTTTCTGAGAAAAAGGGTCTTGACAGACGGATGAACGGGAGGACGGACGGATGTGAACTAACTACAAATTTACGGTTTTCAGAGTTTTTCCTTAACTTGTGCTACATGACCTTGCTTCTTGCCAAATTTCATGATTCTTGGTCAGGAAGTACCCTATAGGTTTTGAGATTTGATTCAATTGAAAATGTCTAAATATGGCATATAAACCGTCGTATCTTTCTATTGCGTTGATTTAGAAACTTGATTTTTTTACTGCCTTGGGATATAGCAGACTTGAGTATGTGATATTAATTTCAGCTTGATATCTCGACGCGTTCCTGAGAAAAAGGCTCTTGACAGACGGACGGACAGACGGACGCCTGACGTGAACTAACTACAAATTTACGGTTTTCGGAGTTTTCCCTTTACTTGTGCTACATGACCTTGCTTCTTGCCAAATTTCATGATTCTTGGTCAATGGGAAGTACCCTATAGGTTTTGATTCCCTTGCAAATGTCTAAATATGCAATGTAAACCGCCGTATCTTTTTATTGCGTTGATTTAGAAACTTGATTATTACACTGCTTTGAGAAATAGCAGACCTGAGTATGTGATATTAATTTCAGCTTGATATCTCGACGCGTTTCTGAGAAAAAGGGTCTTGACAGATGGACGGACGGACAGACGGACAACAAAGTGATCCTATAAGGGTTCCGTTTTTACCTTTTGAGGTACGGAACCCTAAAAAGTGGAGAGAAATCGCAAGGCCAGCTACTAAGGACTTTCCAAGATCACGACCACTCTGTCAAGAGTGCACGATTAAGAAGAAGAAGTTTTGCACAGTCATCAATTTACGTCGTACTTTTTACGAGCTGTCAAAACGCAATTCTCCCATAGATTTGTATAGCAATGTCACCTTATGACGTCACAAACCTAGCAACTCAATTGACTAACTGTTTATTGATTTCAAAGTAACTAAAAATCCATCTCTCCATATCCATCTTCAGGTTTCGTCCTCGGGATTAGCTAATAACACTTGTAGTACCGCCTAGTGGTTCGCCAGTCTCACACTATAGTTGAGGGTAGAATATAAAATTAAAAAATAAATCTCACGTCAACAAGACAGTTGACCGACCCGCTTGCTCCATTCGCTTTTTAGTGCTCGCCACGATCACACGCTCGCGTCTCAAAAGTGCTAATTGTTTATTCCAAGTGCTTATCCAACATGCCTAAACGGAAACGTGAACAAGATTACGATCATCTGCTGCGGTAGTTCAAGAAATTAGAAAAGAAAGTGTTACGAAGATGCCGTAAGTATGCTGAGTTGTTTCAACTCGCTTGATACTCGTTCCCGCTCGGAGTCTCCAGGTCAGTCATTGTGTATTTATTGGTTAGTTTTATTGCTGCCGTACAAAGCCCGTTTAATAACGAGCTGGCGGTAAATAAGTCGCCACAATGCATGTCCTTTAGGCAACGATTTTACTTGCCTTATTTACTTTTACATACATATCAAGTGTATCAAAACTTTTTTGACACGGTTTTATGTTTACTAAGAAGTAACTTGCAGATACTTACTTATACAATGTGTAACTGTATTAATGCACTTTGAGAAAATAGTTTGTTCAGAATCGTTTACTGAATCGATTTTTGTAATTTTTAATATAGGTAATATTTTATCCCGAAAATAATTAAAACTACGTAAACTGCTGTCACACTTCCGCTGTACAGTCAAAACAAACTAAAATGGATGAAATACCTATTACGCTAGACCCTTATGCAAGTGCGACTGTGTGCATGCGTAAATTTTTAATGTGACTATAATTTTCTCCCACAATCTGTACAACAAATTTATGTAAAAAAAAAAAAACAATATTTTAAACATAATAATAAAAAATCAGTGTATACATATATTATGATTATAACATAATATTCTAATTTGGGTGTCTGGTGGTGTGCTTTTATTCCGGGACATGTTGTATACAAGTTTTTTACAATACATTTAATCAACCTTAAGAAAAGTGTTGACTAAATTTGCTAAATAGGTTACATTTCATACCTGTTGGGTTTAACTACCATTCGTAGAAACTCCTACGATATTTTAAGAAATGTTATCTTTGCAAGTTTACCTACTCAATATCAAAATAGAATAATAGTTATGCGAACAGTATTTTAGGACTGTTTCCTAATTGTCAATAAATTATTGTGACTCAATCGTGATATTCTACATACATTTTATAATAAAACATAATTTTTATAATACAACATTACTTACACCCGTGATAGTAATAGTTACCTAGCCGGGTTTGCGTACTTCTCTGGAGTTGTACTACCCAATAAAAGCTTTGCGGACAATATTCTAGGACTGTTTCTTAACGAATTGTCAATAATTAGTGTGACTTACTTGTAACATGGTACTTACACAACTAAATATTATTATAACTTGGAGCTGTTCTAGCCCATAAATTAGTCTTGCGAACAGTACTTTGGTCTGTTTCTTGACTAGTGTAGGTCAGTAATGATTACCTAGATGGGTTTGCATACTTCTCTTTGGAGCTGTACTACCCGATAAATTCGTCTTGCGAACAGTACTTTGGTCTGTTTTTTGACTAGTGTAGGTCAGTAATGATTACCTAGATGGGTTTGCGTCCTTCTCTTTGGAGCTGTACTACCCGATAAATTAGTCTGGCGAACAGTACTTTGGTCTGTTTCTTGACTAGTGTAGGTCAGTAATGATGACGTAGATGGGTTTGCGTACTTCTCTTTGGAGCTGTACTACCCGATAAATTAGTCTTGCGAACAGTACTTTGGTCTGTTTCTTGACTAGTGTAGGTCAGTAATGATTACCTAGATGGGTTTGCGTACTTCTCTTTGGAGCTGTACTACCCGATAAATTAGTCTGGCGAACAGCACTTTGGTCTGTTTCATGACTAGTATAGGTATCGGTGGTTTTCAGATCAAGAACGTAATAACAACGTTCCAAACCTACTTGACGGTATTGTTGATTCTGAGTCATGTGCGGAGACGCTCGTCGACCCCGTCCCGGAACCCGACGAAGAGTGCCCCCGCCCCCTGCCGCCGCCGCCGCTAGCACCGTGGAGCCGGTAAATACTGAGGAGCCTGAGTCAGCTGATGCGCTAAACAGTACAATACTCGAAATACTGGGCGAAGATCCTACTATTTCGAATATTTTCGGTCCCGAAATTCATAAGAACTATTGCGGAGTAATTGCAAACTAGTTAATGCTCCTGTATTAAATGCCGAAATTGAGGCGGCTATTTCCGACGTTAATGCCAAACGCGAAAAAAATGTTGAAATTAGACAGAGACAAGTTTCTACTAATAACTCGCTGATATCAAAAAATGACAATGATCCCGAGTTAATAAGCCTATTGTTCTCTTTTGCATTAAGGGATACGAAATCCCATTCAAATAGAGCTATGTCAAAATGTCAACCTAACGATGGTCAAATTTTATCTAGTATATTTCTAGTGTCTAAACCAAATGGCAAATACAGTATCATCCTAAATTTAAAAAAAAAACTTAAATAAATTTATTACAGCCGATCATTTCAAAATTGAAGATCTACGCACAGTATTAAAATTAATAACAAAAATAGATTTAAAAGATGCTTACTATTTTATAAGAATTCATTATAATTCAAGAAAATATTTAAGATTTAAAGTTCAACAACTGTACGAATTTAACGTTCTACTATTTGGCTTAAGCACTGCCCCATATATATTCACTAAAATAATGAAACCTATTGTCCGGTTACTACGTTTGGCAGGCCTAATATCTATTAATTACTTAGATGAGTCATACGACAAAAATGTTTGTACAATACTGTACAATCTAAGAAATGAATTACAACTCTCGGATTTTTAATTAATGAGGATAAAAGTTTAATGATACCTAGTCAAGTATGTACATTTCTAGGTTTCGTTTTAGACTCTGAAAACTTCCAGATCACGTTATCCTCAGAAAAAAAAATGCAAGATACGTGAATTTGCACAAATGGTCGGATTACCAGTTTCAGTTTGTCCGGCTGTAGAATACAGCTGGCTATATACTAAACTATTTGAACGCGTAAAACATTTAAACTTAAAACCTGATGATAACTATGATAAATTTATGAATATATCTAGTGTGTTACTACCTACCTGATCTAAGATGGTGGTATGACGCAATACATATACCATTTTGTAAAATTAAGCACGATACGCATGATCTGAAAATTTTCTCAGATGCCTCAAATACGGGGTGGGGGGCTGCCTGTCGCAAAGAGAGGGCTAGCGGGTTGTGGAGTAATCAAGAGAAGACACAACATATTATATAACCTGCGGCTTTCCTTGGTTTTAAAGTATTTGCTAAAGATTTAAATAACTGTCAAATTTTACTCCGCATCGACAACATTACAGCCGTCTCTTACATTAATAGGATGGAAGGTATTCAGTTCCCCCACCTCACTGACATCACTCGTCAGCTATGGCAGTGGTGTGAATGTCGCAAATTGTACGTCATAGCTCATTACATTAGCTCATTAGACAATAACACGGCAGATGCCGAGTCAAGGCGGGTACACCCCAACATTGATTGGGAGTTAGCGGACTGGGCATACCAGGAAATTGTCTCAATGTATGGGGCACCTCAAATAGACTTATTTGCCAGTCGAATAAATACTAAATACTCTGCTAATATCTCCTGGCACAGAGACCCCGATGCAATGGCAATCAATGCATTTTCAATTTCCTGGGCCGATATTTATTTCTATGCTTTCCCACCTTTCTCTGTCGTTTTAAAGACACTGAGAAAGATAATTACAGATAAGGCTCGGGGCGTACTAGTTGTACCACATTGGCCAACAGCTACCCAATTTTTAAAAGCCTTTTATTGTCTGATCCAATTGTGTTTAAGGCAAATGCAAATCCAATTTTATGTTCCAGTTCTAGCGATCGCGACATACACACCAAACTTAAACCCCGGTGGCAGGGAACTTATGCGGACGGCGTGGGTAAGAAGAAGCGTACCTCCGTCAGTAGTAAATGTGATGTTGGCGTCTATTTCTGAAAACTCCTATAAACAATATGATGTTTACTTACGACGCTGGTCTAATTACTGTAATGCGAATAATGGCGATTTGTATAACGCTTCGATTCCACAAATAATTAATTTCTTAAACATTCTCTATGAAGAGGGATATCAATACGGGACGCTTAATTTAATTCTTGTATATCCGCGCTTGCCCTACTCATGGGAAATAATTTAGGAGAAGATGATAAAATCAAAAGGTATTTTAAAGATATATTTCGGTTACGTCCTCCTTTACCCAAGTATGAAATAACATGGGATACTACAATAGTAATAAATTATCTCAGCCAGTTTTATCCCAACGAAACGTTATTCCTTGAAAACCTTTCGAAAAAACTTATCACTCTCATTGCCCTTTTGACTGCGCACAGAGTACAGAGCTTGTCAAAGATTAATATTAAAAACATAGAATTGTATTCTAAAGTAACTATCGAAATTCCTGACTTCTTAAAAACAACACGCTAAGGATGTTTGCAGCCATTGTTAGTGTTACCGTTTTTTTAAGGAACGACCCGAAATAATATGTCCTGTCTTGACTTTACTTACCTATTTCGAAAAATCAAGCCAGTTGCGAAAGAATATGGACTCCCTCTTCATAAGCTTTAGAAAGCCTTACAATGCTGTTGGTTCTCAAACCTTGAGTAGGTGGATAAAAGACACCCTGCGCAATAGCGGTATCGATGTGAACATGTCCACCGCGCACAGCACAGGGCACGCCGCTACATCCGCGGCTCTTTAGCTGGGCGTCAGCCCAGATTGAATAAGAAAAACCGCTGGATGGATCGGCTCATCAAGCACATTTCGGTTCTATAATAGAACCATAGGTATAATGTCAATAACAATGGAAATGATTGTTTTGCCAGAACAATTGTAAACAATAACTCAAATGAAGGTTAAGATAAGCTGATTTATGATTATTTTCTTATATCTGTTTGTAAAATTGAGGAATAAACAAAAAAATTCACACTACTATCTCTAAAAGTCTACAAGTGTTATTAGCTAATCCCGAGGACGAAACCTGAAGTATAATTAATGATTAAACGAACTTACCTATTAGTGAAGTTCTATCATAATTATACGAAGGCTTCGTCCGGAAGGATTAGCAACCCTCCCTCCCATTTATTAACCCTTTATTGTGTGTGAAATATTCCAGATGCGGCTATTCTCTAAACTAAATGAAGCAAGCGGGTCGGTCAACTGTCTTGTTGACGTGAGATTTATTTTTTAATTTTATATTCTACCCTCAACTATAGTGTGAGACTGGCGAACCACTAGGCGGTACTACAAGTGTTATTAGCTAATCCCTTCGGACGAAGCCTTCGTATAATTATGATAGAACTTCACTAACAGGTAAGTTCGTTTAATCATTAATTATACAGGAGTTTTTTTTATATAATGCCCATTTTTCAGTGCCCTACACGTGGAAAGTTCTTTGGTATCTTAAGCAGCCAATCGCTTAGCCACTGACAGGCCTGTTGGTCTTGTGGTTAGTAGCCCTGACTGCTAAGCCGGAGGTCGTGGGTTCGATTCCCACCCAGGACAAACTTTGTGTGATGAGCATGAATGTTTGTTCTGTGTCTGGGTGTGATTTATCTATAATATGTATGTAATTAAAAATTATATAAGATGTTTATCAGTTGTCTGGTCACCATAACCCAAGCTCTGCTTAGCTTGGGATCAGGTGGCCGTGTGTGAGTTGTCCCAAGATATTTATTTATTATTTTATTTACTGCCAAACGTGCCGTCCAACACAGTCAGTAGACTTACCTCTTGACCATGACGCAGCAGCCCAGCAACAGCATCAGCTGCACGGCGAGCCAGCACAGCGCCAGCGACACCAGCAGCAGCGAGTGCACGCACACCAGCGAGCCGTCGTTGAGCTTGCTGTCTTCCGCTATGAACATATCATAATAGGGTATTTTACATCATTAACCAATAAATTTAAGTCATAATTTCTATAAATAATGGTGCCGATTCTCTTGTGCACAACTTAACGTAAATTTAAGTTAGGTGCATCTTTCTCTTTCCATTTCTTAAAGAAAAGGACAGAAGATACATTTTAGTTTAATCCTGTCAAATTAGACAGCGCCTGATGACAATTGACGTATATTTAGACGCCATGTTTTTAAATTGCGTCTAAATTATCTATGGAGTGTCTAAATTTGACAGGACTTAACTAATATTTGATCTTCTCTCCTTTTCTTAATTAAACGGAAAGAGAAAGATGCATTTAACTTAAATTTACGATAGTTTGTGCACAAGAGAATCGGCACCAATCTCCTATTTCAAGCCCTAAAAATCTGGTTCATATTCAATTTACCGTAAATTTAGATTTTTAGATGTTTTGTAATCAATAAATAGTTAGACCATTAAGTTGTTTACTTAGTGACGTCATGAGGTGTTTTGCCATACAAAATCTAAGGGAGAATATTGTTTTGACAGCTCAAAAAAAGTACGTCAATTGATGATGGTGTAAAATATCAACGAGTATTTTTGGTCTTGCATAACCCGCTAGGAGATGATTCTACCCATAAAAACAAACAACTTTTACTATGGTACCAACTCCAAAACCGTGAAAAAAATATCAGCTGTTTCATACATTATGGTCGGAAGGACATTTAACTTTTGTTAGAAACAGCTGATATTCTTTCAATTATCATCAAAATCATCTATTGTACTCTTGCATATTTGTTTGTGTTGTCCTTTACTGTTTTTGTCCTATTGGTGTACAATAAAAAATATTCTATTCTATTCTATGCAAGACCATAAATACACCTAGTATTATAACACTAAACACATTGGTGCCGATTCTTTTATTCACAAACTAACCTAAATTTAAGTTAATTGCATCTTTATCTTTCCATTTCATTAAGAAAAAGACAGAAGATAAAATATTAGTTAAGTCCTGTCACATTTAGACACTCCAAAGATAATTTAGACGCGATTAAAA
Source organism: Athetis lepigone (assembly GCA_033675125.1). Classification (NCBI taxonomy): domain Eukaryota; kingdom Metazoa; phylum Arthropoda; class Insecta; order Lepidoptera; family Noctuidae; genus Athetis; species Athetis lepigone. The sequence continues at coordinate 14,870,171 of CM066217.1, forward strand.
ACATGGCGTCTCGCGTCTCTCAGTTTTAATCGCCCCTTTGTGCCCAGTGGCCTAGTTCTGTTCTGTCTTCAGCTTGATATGGAGGCAAGTGGAAATCATATTTTCTTTTTTTTACTCTTCCGCTGTTCTTTTCTGATTAGTTTCGTTGTGGAATTCAAGACAATGAGGGTTTTTTTGGCAGCACGCAGGCGTCGGGTCCGGCTGCGGCGTGATTGGTGGATTTTGACATATTTGTCGGTAAAACGGCATGACATTGACAAATATGTCAAAAATTCACCAATGGACCTGACGCCTACGTATTGCCATCTAGCGGATTTTTCATATGCAAGAAACCCTCATTGAATCGTGTCTCCGGGAATCGTCGAGGTTCATTGCTCTGCGCTTTTCTGGCGGACTCCACTATTGATTCTGGCTTTCAGGAGTTGCAGTGGTTGGCAATCGTGTTGCGGAACTGTCCCATAAAACCTACCCACAGTAACATATTACCCGCAGCTACACTTCCGAGATCAGATGGTTGTGATCAAACACATTACTTAGTTAGAACATCTTCATTTTTTTTATCTTTTATCATACAGAAAGTGTGCAGAGTCTCTCGTCGGGACGGCCATCCGAAACCGGCCTTATGTGCTTTCACGGCAAGTAGTAACCAACTTCCTGGCGCTTGTAATCATGAGACAGATGAGACCACGAACAAAATCGAAACGCTCTAAAGAATACTAGGAAATCACTGATTTCCTAGTATTCTTTAGAGCGTTTCGATTTTGTGATGATGATGATTTCAAATCAGGCACCTAACAGGGTTTAGTAGTACGTCAGGACGGCACGGGCGGCACGGCGGATGCACGGGCATACAACGTTACAATGATGGCTTCATTGTAACGTTGTATGTAAATAAGTATCGTTGGAGAAAACTTTGCATGCATAAATACATTTTCACTGTCAATACTAGTTTTGTTGTAAAGGAAACAGAGCGAGAATTGATTATAAACGGTGTAAGTAAAGACATTTTACAAATAAGCTGTATTATTACGTGTGCACACGAGCGAAACATTGGTCATTAGTAGGGATTTATTCAATTGAATATACAGCTGTAGTTGTTATAAGTTGATTGTGTAACTTTACATTACGTGGACTAAGAGCAAGCCATCCAAGATATTGCATGAAAGAGATTATGTAGAAGTATTATGTTACAAAACACGTTACAAAACTAAACTGTATTTTTATTATTATTAACGCGAAACTTTTGTTTTTGTCCTTGGAAAAGTCCAAAGGCTACATTTTAAACAACGACAACTTTTGATTCCATCATAACCAACAAATTACACGAGTATAAAGTCGCGGACCCCAAATTTTATTTCTTCTCTAGCCTACACTGTCACGTTAGGCAAAGGTCAGCCCCAAATCCTTCCAGACTTTTCTTCCCTCGTCTTGTAGAACCAGACCTCGTGGTACTGGGTTGACCTCAGCGACGCCGAGTATAAAAAGTTTTGTATACATATTAATAAATAAAACGGCTTGCAAGATACAAAGTTCCAAAACACTCACGTAACGTAGACCTATGATCAGCTCTGACAAGCGTGTCGACTGACAGGATATCCTTGGAGTCCACGAGCAGGTCGAGCTCTAGCGCCACCGCGTCATCGCTGACAGGTCCGCAGGGCGCCGCGCCTCCTTGCGCCACCACGCCTGCGCCACTGGGGCTGACTGCGCGCACTCCGGCCGCGACTGAGTCACTCCATGAGTATAATGTGGCGTTGGTCTGACGGGTATTGCGGTTCTGTTTTGGGTTACACTCCTCCTGTGGTTAAAAAATAAAAAAATGCACTTAAACACCATAAAAAAAAACAATTGTCGATTGTGATAATTAATATCACAAAACTAAAAGCATAAACCTATAAAGACAATTTTGCCGGATGGAGTCTTATGATGCGATTCCACCAGTGTGATGAACTGTGTTCGGCACAAATATTTCTTCTGGTGGACTTAGCTTAATACATGCAATGCTGATACTTTGCATAAAAGTTGTGAACAAATGTGCTCCACCCTATTTTGATAGAATCGTACGACAAGGCGGAGATAATTAAACGTAACTTAATAACACGCACTTTGGCTTAGGTACTCTCCATGACTGTCTATATCACCATCGCAGTTACAAAGTTGAGTGACAGCTATATTACTCAGCCAAAGCACTAAGTAACGTTTATTTTCTCGGCTTATTTTTGATGATAGGAGAAAATGACTGACTTTTCCCGCCCCGGGGTGGGAAGGAAAGGTGGGAGTGTCAGACTTTTACTGACTAATACCAACCCTTGTTCCATCGGTTGCCCCTTTATGTTCCGGGGCCGCAGTAACTATAAGAACTATTCCGCAACCCCGGCCGGAATTTATCTCAGCCTAAGATTAAAATACAACACTAGTAGAAGCACCAGGGATCTACTACTGTTACGTAACTCACCGGCGGACACTTGTTGTCACAGAAGCGCACCATGAGCGCGAACCGCACCACATGCGAGGTGGGGAAGCGGAAGGCCTTGAACCGCGTCGATAAGCGCTGAGTACCGCCCAGCCACGAGCGGGTAAACGCTGGGAAATCCACCTTGAAAAGGGGGAATTTATTTTTGTCAACTTCGCTAAAATTAGGAAAGTATCTTGGGACAACTCACAGATAGCCGACCAATCACTAATTAGGCAGCCCATACTATGGTAATCAGTTAACTGATATACATAAATACAAGACGCAGACACAGATCCAACAATCACACTCATCATACAAAGATTTGACCTGGATGGGAGTTGTACACACGGACCTTTGGCTTAGCAGTCTGGCCGCTATTCCCACCAGATCAATATACTAGTCGAATAATATTAATTTGGAAATTAATAACAAATTAGGAAAACTTGATATCCAACTAACTCAATGTTCCTCAATCTCAATCTACCTTTAAGAATATAATATGGCCATGGCCAATGTGTAATGCCCAAAGAAAACCTCTATTACGACGATATGTTTAAGTATCATACACTATTATACGTAATACCTACACCCGTGACGATAATTGTTCGTCATCATCATCTCCCTAGCCTTTTCCCAACCGTGTTGGGGTCGGCTGCCAGCCTAATCGGATTCAGCTGGATACCGGTGTTTTACGTGGAGCGACTGCCTATCTGACCTCCACAACCCAGTGACTGGGCGAGTTGGTCAGACTGGTCTGAGTTTCTGACTAACCAGTAACGACTGTCAAAGCACTGGCGGACTAAGACTTTTTGAGGCCCGGGGCGATCTTTAATTTTGGGCCCCTGGCCGTAAGGACCAGCCCCGTTACCATGACGTTTAAAGTAAGATTGTTTAATTCCTATTCAGGAGTGTGCAAGTAACAGCGTTAGACATGTTGTCTAGCGCCGTCTCTTTCCCACTGAAAGTAATATCAAAGTAATACTGCTATTTGGGCTTGTGGTACGCCCCCAGTTGTTCTACATTTTGTCTGACAGCTTTAACGAAATCATGATGAGCACTCCAGCGTGTATCACACAGTCTTTTCAAAGTCTTTCCAACCTTTTGTGCGAAAAGAATGAATATAGTTTTTCAAAGGTGCCGAAACAGATTACACTTGAAGGAATGCATGCAAAGGAATGTACACCACAAAGATTTAATGCATGGTTTGCACAAGGGCTAAATAATGCTTTATGGTTAATATCTCGGATTTTCTTTTAGAACTCCTCCATTCCATGAACACCAGACATTGAGGCGGCATTATCGTAGCCCTGAGCTCTACAAAGTTGAATGTCTAACCCATCTTTTTCTAGCTGTTTTAGGATATCACTTGCCGTCTTTCCTGACATAGAAAAGAAACCTAAGAACGACTCCCGAACTTCCACAGCTCCATGGCTCCTTCCTCTATATAGACATATCTTATTGACGGCTGATGCGGGTGGGACCGGATCTGTCGGACGGCCAGTTCGCCTTTCGCAAAGGACGTTTCACGGTGGATGCCATCATGCGCGTGCGGGCTCTCACGACAGGGGATGCGGTGGCACAGGGCAGGGTCGTCTTGGCGGTGTCTCTTGACATCGCCAACGCCTTCAATACCCTGCCTTGGGGGTGCATAGGGGAGGCACTCCGGTATCACCGGATGCCAGCCTACCTCTGTCGTGTGGTCGAGGCCTATCACGGACGGTCAGGGCCGTCATCTACCCCGGTCACGAGGGAGTGTGGACTCGACGAGAGATGTCGTGCGGTGTTCCACAGGGATCGGTCCTGGGGCCACTCCTGTGGGACATCGGGTACGACTGGGTGCTGCGCGTCGACCTTCCCGAAGGTGTCAGCGTAGCACCAGGGAGGGTCGTTCCAGGCGGCGTCCGACTTAATGTCAAGAGGTGTTACGACAGTCGTGGACAGGATCCGCCAGCTGGGACTCGAGGAGGCCCTGCACAAGTCCGAGACCATGTTTTTCCATGGCCCTCGGCACCGGTCACCTCCTGTGTCTCAGATAACGGTGGGAGGGGTTCACATCGGTGTCGAGTCGACGATAAAGTACCTGGGACTTGTCCTCGACAACCGATGGAACTTCACGAAGCATTTTCGACGTTTGGGCCCCAAACTGGCGAAGGCTGGAGGTGGTGGCCGAAACGCCTCCTGCCGGAGGCTCTACGCGGGGATCGTTCGGTCCATGGCCCTCTACGGGGCTCCAGTGTGGGCGCCCAACCTAGCCACGGCTCCGGCCCGTTCTGAGGGCGTCCCAGAGGGTCATGGCAACTCGCATGGTGCGGGGATACCGTACGGTCCCCTGCGAGGCGGCGTGCCTCCTTGCCGGCTTCCCGCCGTGGGATCTGGAGGCAACAATCCTTGCACACACGTACCAGTGACGCGTGGATGTGCAACGCCGGGGCGAAGTCCCGCCGCGGCGCGGCACACGGAGCTTCGGCGAGATCTCATAGTGGAGTGGAAATAGCAACTGTCGCAACCCAGTGCTGGGCGCGCCGTAATAGCGGCGGTAAGACCCCTCTTTGAGGAGTGGCTGGAGAGGCGCCACGGCGCTCTCACGTTTCGCTTGACACAGGTCCTCACCGGACATGGTCATGGCGCGCGAAAGGCAACGACGAGCCTCTCGCCCCGGACTAAGACCCAGGCGAAGACGTTGAGAGTCACAAGATGACTACCGGCCACCGTAGGCGCGGTTCTGCGGACGGCGAGCGATAGGTAGCTCGCCGCCCGGCTAGGACCACGCCCGCGTCGACGGCGCGTTAGTGTTTCACGCGCGCCTCAAAGAGAAGTCAGCACAGGAAGGGGCCCAACAGGGCCAACGCCTGCCGGGGTTGCGGAATGTAGGGTGTGAATCATCCCTTAATCTGTTACATACATTTTGTATGAATCAATTTATATTACACAGTGTCCCGATTTATATTATCCGTGTCCCGTCCGGGCCCTCTCAACACACTTCAATACCACGTTTGTTGCATGGACCCGGCCACTTCCATACATTCGGTGTAATATAAATTGCGTAGCACGGACGGGCCCCGGCCCGTCCACGGATCTGGTACACTTGCGCGAAAGACATTTGCGCGAAAGACACTTGCGCGCGGCCGTTTGGGCGAATGGACACATGCGCGAATGGACGTTTGCGCCCATAGACATTTCCGCGAATGGACACTTGCGCGACTAGACGTTTCCGCGCCAAACCACTTGCGCGAAGCCCTTTGCGCGACGGACACTTGCGCGCCAGACATTTCCGCGACAGACGTTTGCGCCCAAACACTTCCGCGACTAGACACTTGCGCGAACTTTTTATTCAAAGGACATTGGGCAAATTTAAAAATATTATGTAAGGGGTACCAATATTTTTTTATTTACTTTTGGTTTACATGGCGTCCACATATCTACCGAGGGTGGTAAGTCATTTTCAAAATTAATAGCGAAACGGGAAAGTCTAAGAACAGAAGTAGTGATTATAGTCTTAATGTTGATGGTAATATAATAAAATCAGACCTTGAAGTCGCCGCGGCTTTTGAAAAGTTCTTTGCAGAGATTCCCGTTTCGACTACAAAATGTCTAAATTCTTCACCCATAGCTGCAGAGGCTTTACTTAAAGAAAACGTTCCGGCCTGTAATTCTAAATTTAATTTCGAGCATGTCAGTTGTAAAAATGTAATTAAAACCTTTCACACATTAAATGTTAAAAAGACTGCAGATTTATGTGATAACTCTGTTGATGTTGCTAAATCTATTATAAATATTGTAGCTCCTACTTTAACAGATATCTTTAATAATTGTATTGATTGTGGTAAGTTTCCTGACTTAATGAAATATAGTAAAATAATACCATTATTTAAATCAGGCAGCACATCTGACCCCAGTAATTATAGACCAATTTCAGTGCTACCCACTTTTAGTAAAATTTTTGAAAAACTAATTTTAAATCAAATGCAGATATATTTTAATAAACTCGAGCTTTTGCATAAAAAACAGTTTGGATTTACAAGGGGTCGTTCAACAACCGATGCTGGTCTTGAACTTTTAGGACATATTTATAATGCATGGGAAGACAAATGCGATGCATTGGGCGTTTTTTGCGACTTGTCCAAGGCATTCGATTGCGTTCTCCATGAAACTTTAATCAGGAAGCTACACCACTATGGAATCCGGGCATCCTCTCTGAATCTTCTCTCTTCGTACCTGAGTGATAGGATTCAAAGAGTTGATGTGAACGGTAAAAGGTCACCTGGATCTGTTGTAAGAATGGGGGTTCCCCAGGGCTCAATTCTTGGCCCTTTTTTGTTCCTTATTTATATAAATGACTTGCCTTATCTTATTAAGGATAAGCATGATATAGTGTTGTTCGCAGATGACACTTCCCTTTTATTTAAACCAAGACGTCAACAACTATGTGTTGACGTCATAAATAGTTCTCTCGCGTCAATAGTCAACTGGTTCAACGTAAATAATCTACTGCTGAACGAGAAAAAAACTAAACTTGTTAAGTTCACGCTTCCAAATGTTAGACAAATAGAAACCAGCGTACTAATAAAGGGACAGGAACTGAAGCCCGAAGATTCCACAGTATTCTTAGGAATAACTTTGGATGCTAAACTTCAGTGGGGCCCCCATATAGAAAAATTATCTAAGAAACTTAGCTCTGCGGCATACGCCGTCAGAAAAATTCGTGGTTTAACTGATTTGGAAACAGCCCGTTTAGTTTACTTTAGTTATTTTCACAGTTTGATGTCGTACGGCAGTCTATTGTGGGGTAATGCTGCCGATATTCAGTCTATTTTTGTTTTGCAAAAAAGGGCTATTCGTTCAATTTATAAACTGAGTCCTCGACACTCCCTCAGAGACAAATTTAAAGAGGTAAATATTATGACTGTGCCGTGCCAATATATATATGAAAATTTGTTGTACGCGCATAAAAATATTAATCAGTTTAAAAAATACAGTGATATCCATAATATAAATACAAGAAATAAGGACAAATACGTAGTTCCTTCAACTAGGCTTAAGAAAATAGGTGGCTCGTTTAAATGTCAATGTATACGCTTTTATAATAAACTACCCAGACAAATTCAAGAACTTAGCATTACTAAATTTAAATTATTCATAAAACGTAAACTTTGTCAGAAAGCTTTTTACTCTGTTAAAGATTACATTGAGGATTCGAATGCCTGGGATTGAGCTGTTTCGATTAATACATTGGCCATTATTTACTTTATGTACATTTTTTTTTCTTTTTCTCTTTGACATTTAATTATTATTTTGACATTTATTTGTACTTTTTAAAGTATATAATCTTTTTTTTATGTATTTCTATTTGACATTGATGTGTACTTTTTAAAGTATATAATCTTTTTTTTATGTATTTCTATTTGACATTGATTGTACTTTTTAAAGTATTATGTATATGTTTTCGTGACATTTTTTTTTTGTGAATGTGAGGACTATGGATGTCGTTTGTTTTTTCTTTGTTTTTCTTTTTTAATATATTCGGTCTGACGGTTTGAGTATTTAATGCGGCCTACCCAAATGTCCTTACTTTGGTACTGTTCGTCAAGACGTTGGGCTCCTTAGTTTTTAGTTGAGCTAAACGATTACTGACAAATGCTTGCACTGTCTGGACAGGTCCACTCAAATCTGTGTCCTTCTCTCATCAAGAGAGTGCCTCAGACATTAACCTCCATGGTTCTCGCACATTTTTGACCAATACGATTGTATGGACTTTAAAAGAGACTTTGACCTCTGAGTTTGTTTCGGATGTTTTTTTTTTTTTTTTTTTTTTTTCTTGGCAAGTCGCTATTTGCGCAATGCCACAAACAAACGGGGGAAACTTTATTTACAAGATAGGATAATTTGGAACGAAATTTAGGATAAAAAGGAATTGGGTTGGATTATTATGTACAAGGGAAATATGCAATAAAAAAGAAATGAAAAGGAAATTACATAGTAATAGATAAATAAAAATATATTTAGAAAGTACTAAATTCGAATAGAATTAGTGGATATAAAAATAGACAAACACTCATATATATTAAAATCATTTAAAGATAAAAGGACAGGAATAGAAGTAGGGAAAGGAACACCAAGGATCTGCAAACTGTCATACAAAATGTAATGGTTGTTGAGTGGGCAGGACAAGAAAATATGATTCAGATCCCCCACATCCTCACCACAACTACACAGATTGGAATTTAGAATATTGAGCTGGGCAAGGTGCTCTGGGGAACAGACATGACCTAATCTCATCCGGATAAGAGTAGTGGTTGTAATTTTATCAAAGTGCATTCTAAAAAACCAAGGTTTTGAAGGTATAGTTGGCTGAATTGAGGCAAAATATTTTCCTTTTGTAGTTGAAGTATGGGTCCAATAATCCTCCCATGACTCTCTGAGGAATTTCATGGGAAGATTAATCAGATCGTGGCAATAATTTATAAATGGGCATTGATCCCCACAATCAACCGCTTCACGCGCAAGCCGATCAGCTCGAATGTTTCCCTCAACATTGCTATGTCCCGGGACCCAAGAAAATGTAACTAAAAAACCAAGTGAAAAACACTGCTGTAAGAGGTTTCTAGTAGTTATAATAATCGGATAAACTGTTTTTGTTTTAAAAGGAAATTTGTGCAGACATTGTAAAACACTCAAAGCATCACAGAAAATTACCGTCCTTTTCAGTTTCATTAATAATATGTATTCTACAGCCTTTAACAGTCCGAAGCATTCGCCTGTGAATACGGATGACTCCGGAGGTAATTTGATTTTTTGGACAATGTTGTATTGTGAATGGAAAACCCCAACCCCAACACAACCTTCGTTAGAGATTTTCGACGCATCGGTGTATATATGGTGCCAATTTACCCAATTGCTGTTTACACTACAATTAAGCAAGGAACGGTTTGTTTTCTCATCTTTAAAGGAAAATTAATGTCAGGAATAAAAATAAGGATTTAAAGTCTGTTTGAAATATAGGGTAAATCGTTGTGCCATAAGTCGGAGCAGGAAATGCCTTGAATTTTTTAAAACTGGTAACAAGCCTTGGTGGTTGTTTATTTGACCAATAACTGGAAGAGCTACATTGGTCAAGAAGAAATGTAAGTTTAGTATGAAGTGGATGATCAGAAAACTGTAATGAACGAAATAGAAATTTATCGCAAAGATATTGCCGACGAAGAAATAGGGGAGGTTCTACACATTCAACTTGTAAAGAATTTATGGGACTGTATTTCATGGCTCCGGAAACTATTCGCAACGCTTTACTCTGTATATTATCAAGTTTTTTAAAAGCTAGAGTACTACCAGGTTCTAACAAGAAAGTGCCATAGTCTATAACACTTCTTATAAGCGCATTGTATAACAGCTTTAAAGAATATGGGTGTGCTCCCCACCAAACCCCAGACAAACATCTTAAGATGTTTAAGCGTTTTTCACACTTTACAGTTACATAATCGCAGTAGGGTAACCCAGTGAGCTTTGAGTCTAAAATGACGCCTAAAAATTTAACATTTGATTTAACAGATATAAGCTCATCACCATAATGTATAAAGACAGGCGGAGGAAATCGCATTCTTGAAAATAAAACCACAGTACTTTTAGAAGTTGATAACTCTAAACCATTGTCAAATAGCCAACTTTTTAATAGTTTAAGTGCAGAAGTTAATTGAAAACAAGCTGTAGGAATGGATTTATCCACTGTGTATAAAGCAAGATCATCTGCATATTGTAATACTCTTATTTCGTTGCCTAGTGAGGTTTCTAAATCATGAGTATAAATATTATATAATATAGGGGACAGTACCGAGCCTTGTGGCAAGCCTTTCCACACTAGTCTCGAGCTATAGCTTAAGTCCTCTATTAATAGATCAATACGCCTTTCAGATAACAAAATGATGATAAAGTTAACAAGCAGTACAGGGACATTCAATTTATTAAGTTTATTTTTAAGAATAGAAATTATTACGTTATCATATGCTGAAGTTATATCTAAGAAAGCTGCAACTACATTATTATTTTCCGAAAATGCTAATCTAATGTCAGTGGTAAAAATACTCAAACTATCGATGGTACTTTTACCCCGCCTAAAACCGAATTGGCTGTCACTTAATAACCTATTACTTTCAATAAACCATTCTAAACGGTTCTTGACTAAATGCTCTGTTACTTTCAAAAGAACAGAAGAAAGTGCAATAGGGCGATAAGAATTATAATCAGAGTGGTTTTTGTCAGGTTTTAAAATGGGGATAACTATTTGTGACCTCCAGTTTGGTGGAATATTGCCAGTTAACATAATAGAATTTATGAGATTTAAAAAATAAACAGATGATGTGTCACCTAAGTTTGACAGAAATGAATATGGAATCCCGTCAGCTCCAGGGGCCGAGTCTTTAAGGTGAGACAGAACACCTTGGAGTTCAGAAGAAGAAAATGGATTATTAAGATTAGAAGCGTCGTTATTATTCGAGAATGGGATAGGGTTCAATAATAATTCTTCCGGAACAAACGGAGGCGCCAGTTTATCTAGAAACTTTTCAGACAGGTTAGAAGGAAGAAAATTTGATGAAGATTCCTTGAATGCAGACCTAAACCTTCTTATATTTCGCCATACAATCGATGGGTGCACATCAGGTGAGATGCTCTGACAAAAACGTCTCCAACTTTCAAATTTCTTTTTCTTAAAAAGTCTACGAGTCTCAGTAATAGCATTGCACAATGTTTCAAAGTTTTCGTCACTAGACAATTGATTATAAAGTATTTCGGCCTGTTTCCTCTTATTGATTGTAAGGGTGCATTCCCTGTCCCACCAAGGGGGAGAAGGAATGTTCCCTAATGCAGTGTTTTTAACGGGAAAAAGAGTATCTGCAGTTCTTATCATTAATTTTGCCAGAGCCTCAGCACATAAATGTTCATCCCCAGTTTTTATTTCAGGTAACTGATAAATGTTAGCATCCAAGAGATCTTTAAAAGTCGACCAATCAACATCAGTGAGTTTATACTTCATACGTGGAGGAGGATTAGGATAAGATTTCCAGGAAAAAGGGAATGAAACAACTATTGGGAAGTGATCACTCCCATGAGAAGAAGATAAAACAGACCAAGATAAAGAGGAAGCTAAACGAGGACAGCAAATAGACAAATCGGGGGCACTTGAACCTTCATGAGGAGCAGTTCGTCTAGTTGGGCTACCATTGTTAAGAATACATAAGTTGTTTATATCAATAATATCTAAAATATTCTGTCCATAACTGTTAGAAGATGAACTACCCCAACACTGATGTTGACTGTTGAAATCACCTAATATTACAAAAGGTTTAGGAAGAGTTGAAAAAATATGTTGAAGTTCATTAAAAATAATATTAGAGGGATGGGGAATATATACAGAAACTATACAAATATTATTTACAATAGCTGCAATGATGGAGTATTCATTGCTATGTACAGGTATAGGAATATGTGAAAAAGTATAAGGGTGTCTGATGAGCAGAGCTACCCCTGCATAGCCATCAGACCGATCTTCTCTGAGACAGGAATAGCCAGGTATCTTAAACAAAGATCCTGGTTTAAGCCATGTCTCTTGAAGAGCAAAAACTAATGGTTTATATTTATTAATTAAATAAATTATTTCATATTTTTTAGAGACTGCGCTTCTGCAGTTCCACTGGAACACTTTGGTTTGTAACTTGTTCATGATTGTTGGTATCAGTAATTTTAGCGAGTACTGTAGCAGCGTTGGACGGTTGATTGTTGTTAGAATTCGATAACATTTTGATGAGTGCAATAATTAAATCCTTAATGGGTGCTTCAGACAAATTTTGCTGAAGAGCACACCCATTCTTATAGTTCTGATTATTTAAATCATTGGAAAGGTCCTGATGAAATTGCTGATCATAGCCTTTCGAAGAATTGTGTACTGGTGAGCGTGGTTTAATAAAGACTGTTTTTTTATAAGAAGTTTTATTTGGTGTATTTAGAGAATAGCCTTTAGGTAGAGAAGTATTACTATGGTTGTCTAAATTAGGAGAGGAAGTTAAGGCATCAGCATATGATATTCTTGAAACAGGAGGATGTAGCTTGGCTGCCTCTGCATAAGAAATGCAGCTTTTAGACATAGTATTTTTTATATCTTTTTGTCTGATGTACTCAAGGCATTTCTTGCTAATGGCCTCATGGAAGCCCTTGCACAGGCAACAAGACACTTCGTCTTCACTGACAGTGCAAGAGTCTCCTGAATGACCCTTTCCACACTTATAACACCTAGGCGTTGCTCTGCAAACACTTTTCACGTGTCCAAACCTACAGCAATTGTAACATTGAATAGTAGGATATATATACAGTTCTACTTCTAAAGAATTGTAACATATGTATATTTTTTTAGGTAACACTTGACCATCGAATGTCAGGATTACTGTTTGGGTATTAACGAAATTGGGGCTTCCATCCACAATGGATTTCCTTTTTATTCTTCTTATTTTGAGAATTTTACCACAACCATATGGTACAGAGATGTTGTCTAATACCTCATCATCTGACCATTCTGCAGGTACGCCTCTTACGACACCCATGCGGGTGACTGAAAAGGACGGAATGAATGCTTTGTACTTTTCTTTTTTTAGTTCCATATTATTTAAAAAATCATTTGCATATTCATATTTAGTGAAAGAAATAGTAATCCGAGTTCTTCCAATTTTCTTCAGAGAACCATTGACAACCCCGAAAATATTGTGGCGTTTTAAAAATCGACCGAAAGTAATTGGGTGTAAAAAAGTGTTGCTTTCTGGGGATAACTGTTCCCGTTGAACATGAACAATGTAAGGGGAAGCATCCGATTCGTTATAGCTCAATCGCGCCACAGCCGACTGAGGAGAGCCCTGACCATTTAAAAATTGTGGTGACGGTGTAGTGGGGTTTAAAATGTTTGAATTTGGAGTTGGTAATGTTGGTATTTCAGTAATATTATCTGATGTGCAAGCACAATCAGTTCGTCTCCCGCCAATTTTGCGTCTTTTTTTATTACAATGTTTGCAAACCGTTGGCCTTTCCGAAAGTCTCTTACGCTTGCCCTTGATGCTAGCCGACCCATCGGTGTCGACACTGGTGTCATTATTCGAAATAGTTACATAGTGAGCAACATTATCATTTAAATTGGATGTCCCGCCTGGGTCCTCAGGCGGATCCATCATAAAAATAAAGTTAAAAAGACTTACCACTAAGAGAAGAACTTATCTAACTACGAAAAAATATAATAATTACACACTAAAATTAAATATATACACTAATTACACCACCCAAACCAATTAAAATTATTAAAATCGCAGCTAAACACGTCCGCCAAATTCAATAGTTTCCCGCGCTTTTCGTTTCGGATGTTTCTTCTCAGAGCAGTCCAGCTACGAAACACCGGCCCCATCGTTCGCTTAAAATAAATAAAAAAAAACAAAATATTGACGTGTAAAAGTGTTATGATATAACCTATTTACAAAATAAATATGATTTTATGATTTTATGATTTTAAAAGCAAGATGGCGGCCGTAATATTTTTCACAAAATACGTCATGGGTGTCGATTTCATGGTTTTTTGGGGTGCTAAGGTCAAAAATGGGGTCGATCTGACAATCCAAGATGGCGGTCGTGTCCTTTCTCACAATATGCGTCATGGGTGTCGTTTTCATGGTTTTTTGGGGTGCTAAGGTCAAAAATGGGGTCAATTTGACAATCCAAGATGGCGGTCGTGACCTTACTCACAATATGCGTCATGGGTGTCGTTTTCATAGTTTTTTGGGGTGCTAAGGTCAAAAATGGGGTCAATTTGACAATACAAGATGGCGGTCGTGACCTTACTCACAATATGCGTCATGGGTGTCGTTTTCATGGTTTTTTGGGGTGCTAAGGTCAATAATGAGGTCGATTTGACAATCCAAGATGGCGGTCGTGACCTTTCTCATAATATGCGTCATGGGTGTCGTTTTCATGGTTTTTTGGGGTGCTAAGGTAAAAAATGAGGTCGATTTGAGAATCCAAGATGGCGGTCGTGACCTTTCTCATAATATGCGTCATGGGTGTCGTTTTTATGGTTTTTTGTGGGGCTAAGGTCAAAAATGGGGTCGATTTGACAATCCAAGGTGGCGGTCGTGACCTTTCTCATAATATGCGTCATGGGTGTCGTTTTCATGGTTTTTTGGGATGCTAAGGTCAAAAATGGGGTCGATTTGACCATCCAAGATGGCGGTGGTGACCTTTCTCACAATATGCGTCATGGGTGTCGTTTTCATGGTCTTTTGGGGTGCTAAGGTCAAAAATGAGGTCGATTTGACAATCCAAGATGGCGGTCGTGACCTTTCTCATAATATGCGTCATGGGTGTCGTTTTCATGGTTTTCTGGGGTGCTAAGGTTAAAAATGGGGTCGATTTGACCATCCAAGATGGCGGTGGTGACCTTTCTCACAATATGCGTCATGGGTGTCGTTTTCATGGTCTTTTGGGGTGCTAAGGTCAAAAATGAGGTCGATTTGACAATCCAAGATGGCGGTCGTGACCTTTCTCATAATATGCGTCATGGGTGTCGTTTTCATGGTTTTCTGGGGTGCTAAGGTTAAAAATGGGGTCGATTTGACCATCCAAGATGGCGGTGGTGACCTTTCTCACAATATGCGTCATGGGTGTCGTTTTCATGGTTTTTTGGGGTGCTAAGGTCAATAATGAGGTCGATTTGAGAGTCTAAAATGGCGGCAGTGACCTTTACCATAACATGCGTCATGGGTGTCGTTTTCATGGTTTTTTGGGGTGCTAAGGTCAAAAATGGGGTCGATTTGACAATCCAAGATGGCGGTCGTGACCTTTCTCATAATATGCGTCATGGGTGTCGTTTTCATGGTTTTTTGGGGTGCTAAGGTCAAAAATAGGGTCGATTTGACAATCCAAGATGGCGGCCGTGACCTTTCTCATAATATGCGTCATGGGTGTCGTTTTCATGGTTTTTTGGGGTGCTAAGGTCAAAAATGGGGTCGATTTGACAATCCAAGATGGCGGTCGTGACCTTTCTCATAATATGCGTCATGGGTGTCGTTTTCATGGTTTTTTGGGGTGCTAAGGTCGATAATGAGCACAATTTGACAATCCAAGATGGCGGCCGTGACCTTTCTTATAATATGCGTCATGGGTGTCGTTTTCATGGTTTTTTGGGGTGCTAAGGTCGATAATGAGCACAATTTGACAATCCAAGATGGCGGTCGTGACCTTTCTCATAATATGCGACATGGGGGTCGTTTTTATCGTTTTTTTGTGTGATAATGTCAAAAATGTAGTACCCCAAAAAACCATGAAAACGACACCCATGACGCATATTATGAGAAAGGTCACGACCGCCATCTTGGGTTGTCAAATCGACCTCATTATTGACCTTAGCAACCCAAAAAGCCATGAAAACGATACCCATGACGCATATTGTGAGAAAGTTTACGACCGCCATCTTGGATTGTCAAATTGACACCATTATTGACCTTAGCACCCCAAAAAACCATGGAAACGACACCCATGACGCATGTTATGGTAAAAATCACGGCCGCCATCTTGGATTGTCAAATTGACCCCATTTTTATCCTTAGCACCCCAAAAAACCATGAAAACGACACCCATGACGCATATTATGAGAAAGGTCACGACCACCATCTTGGATTCTCAAATCGACCTCATTTTTGACCTTAGCACCCCAAAAAACCATGAAAACGACACCCATGACGCATATTATGAGAAAGGTCACGACCGCCATCTTGGATTGTCACATCGACCTCATTATTGACCTTAGCACCCCAAAAAACCATGAAAACGACACCCATGACGCATATTGTGAGAAAGGTCACCACCGCCATCTTGGATTGTCAAATCGACCCCATTTTTGACCTTAGCACCCCAAAAAACCATGAAAACGACACCCATGACGCATATTATGAGAAAGGTCACGGCCGCCATCTTGGATTATCAAATTGACCCCATTATTGACCTAAGCACCCCAAAAAACCATGAAAACGACACCCATGACGCATATTATGAGAAAGGTCACGGCCGCCATCTTGGATTGTCAAATCGACCTCATTTTTTACCTTAGCACCCCAAAAAACCATGAAAACGACACCCATGACGCATATTGTGAGTAAGGTCACGACCGCCATCTTGGATTGTCAAATTGACCCCATTTATGACCTTAGCACCCCAAAAAACCTTGAAAACGACACCCATGACGCATATTATGAGAAAGGTCACGACCGCCATCTTGGATTGTCAAATTGACACCATTATTGACCTTAGCACTCCAAAAAACCATGAAAACGACACCCATGACGCATATTGTGAGAAAGGTCACCACCGCCATCTTGGATTGTCAAATCGACCCCATTTTTGACCTTAGCACCCCAAAAAACCATGAAAACGACACCCATGACGCATATTGTGAGAAAGGTCACCACCGCCATCTTGGATGGTCAAATCGACCCCATTTTTGACCTTAGCATCCCAAAAAACCATGAAAACGACACCCATGACGCATATTATGAGAAAGGTCACGGCCGCCATCTTGGATTGTCAAATCGACCTCATTTTTGACCTTAGCACCCCAAAAAACCATGAAAACGACACCCATGACGCATATTGTGAGTAAGGTCACGACCGCCATCTTGGATTGTCAAATTGACCCCATTTTTGACCTTAGCACCCCAAAAAACCATGAAAACGACACCCATGACGCATATTGTGAGAAAGGTCACCACCGCCATCTTGGATGGTCAAATCGACCCCATTTTTGACCTTAGCATCCCAAAAAACCATGAAAACGACACCCATGACGCATATTATGAGAAAGGTCACGACCGCCATCTTGGATTCTCAAATCGACCTCATTTTTGACCTTAGCACCCCAAAAAACCATGAAAACGACACCCATGACGCATATTATGAGAAAGGTCACGACCGCCATCTTGCATTGTCAAATCGACCTCATTATTGACCTTAGCACCCCAAAAAACCATGAAAACGACACCCATGACGCATATAGTGAGTAAGGTCACGACCGCCATCTTGGATTGTCAAATTGACCCCATTTTTGACCTTAGCACCCCAAAAACCATGAAAACGACACCCATGACGCATATTATGATAAAGGTCACGGCCGCCATCTTGGATTCTCAAAGCGACCTCATTATTGACCTTGGCACCCCAAAAAACCATGAAATCGACACCCATGACGTATTTTGTGAAAAATATTATGGCCGCCATCTTGCTTTTGAAAGCGACTTACCACCCTCGGTAGATATGTGGACGCCATGTAAACCAAAAGTAAATAAAAAAATATTGGTACCCCTTACATAATATTTTTAAATTTGCCCAATGTCCTTTGAATAAAAAGTTCGCGCAAGTGTCTAGTCGCGAAGTGTTTGGGCGCAAACGTCTGTCGCGGAAATGTCTGGCGCGCAAGTGTCCGTCGCGCAAAGGGCTTCGCGCAAGTGGTTTGGCGCGGAAACGTCTAGTCGCGCAAGTGTCCATTCACGGAAATGTCTATGGGCGCAAACGTCCATTCGCGCATGTGTCCATTCGCCCAAATGGCCTCGCGCAAGTGTCTTTCGCGCAAATGTCTTTCGCGCATGTGTCCTGATACCCCCGTCCACGCCCCGGACTGGCACGGCCTGCTCTAATGAGAACCATCCCTAAAACCGTGCCCCGTCCGGGCCCCAGCCCGGGCACGGCCCGCTCTAATGAGAATCATCCCTAAGTGGTACACGGCGCCGTGTCACCCGCCGCCGGCGCGCTACTAGAATTACAGTCTCGCAGACGAGGCGCTACAGTCGTTTCTATGTACTTCGTACTAACGTTTCAAAACTTTAGTTTTCACAACTCTAAGCGTTACGAATTTAGATGAATTAAGTACCTACACCGTTTATTTATTATGGTAAATGATCTGAAGAATGGTTTAAAATAACATAACCTGGTTGACAAGGAATATTTTTTTAAAATGCCAAACTGGGGCCCCCCTTACTTGTGGGGCCCGGGGCGGACCGCCCCCGCCGCCCCCCTGTTAGTCCGCCAGTGTGTCAAAGTTCTACGAATGACAACCGGGACCAACGGCTTTACGTGCTTTCCGAGGCACGGGATGTCAGTGATGTCTAAGATAAACTTTAGAAAGTACATATGAATTGAAAAAGTCACATTGGTACTTGCCCGGATTCGAACCCACAACCTCTTACACGAGAGGCGGGCGCCATATCCACTGGGCCATCACGACACCACACCCGATAACTGTTCGTGGTTAGATAAATAAATAAATAGAACTAGATTCACTTTTGTTTTATAAGTATGACGTTTCAAAGTGCCTTTTTTTGGTCTAATGAAAATAAATGATTTGACTTTTGACTTTGACTTTAGAAGTGTTTCACTCACCTGACCCGTAGGGCAGCCCCTACTATCTAGTAGGAGGACGGAACTGTCTCCAAGTCTTGAAGAAGCGACCAGATGATACGGCTTTATTTCCGTCGTGTCTGCAATCAACCGCGACGTTCAACAGTATTAATGATTAATGAGACATAACAAATTAGTAGTTACTACTAATTACTCACAATTGTCTGCATTTGTGCGGCAGCTCAAGCATAACCGATCGGTTAGTTTAACGTAATTATAAAATGTTCGTTCGGAATCATTTTGTACTTACATACCCCCGATAAACATAAATCTTTTTTTGATGTAGTTAAGCAAAAAACTTAGCATCGCCTCGGATCTAAATATCTTAGATCCGAGACTGAGTTTTTGACTGGGAGCGAACTGGGGCGGCAATATAAAGGGACGTCAAAATTTTAAGATTTGACTGTATGGTTGGAGCTCCGATAATTCCTAAGAAGAAGGTACTTTACAGGCTATTAAAAGTTCTCATTATCCCATTCACGAAAAATGAGTAAGTTGTAGGTAATTTATTTGAAACGCTGGAGTGGGGCGCCAGTACCACGTTTATGCCCCAGTTACAAAAAAACAGTAAATGTGGGTATGAAATCGCATTATAAATGACGTGACTTTATTTCTAAAACATACCTATATAGTCGATATCAAAAGGATCGTTAGGGATGTGCACACCTATACTTGAGTGTAGGTACGTGCGAATGCGGATGCGGACCAGAGGCGTAGCTACCTCCAAATCAGCCATATCAATAATATGGGGCCCCTCAGCAACAGTGGCCCCGAACCAAACTCGTATGAACCATATGCGGCTGTAGGGTTTATCGGATGGACGCAAACCGATGTACTAAAAGTCTACTACAGCATCGATGACTTTGTGACAGACCACTTATTATTTTAGATTTTCCTAATTCTGGGGTTCTTAATTCTTACTTGCGTTGTAATGTTTTAAAAATATTAATAAGAAAGCATGTTCTATTTCATTTGATTTTTATGCATTTTTTGACCGTAATGTATTTAAATGAATTTGATTATTATGATTTTATTTGGAAATGCTTATTTGTATTAGGCTAGGTTATATCTTTATGTTTCGACAGAAATGTATATTTATTATAGTGTCCGACCGAATGTTCGGTTTCGGTTTCGTTTTCGGTTGAGTTTCGGTAAAAACACGAGTTTCGGTTTAGTTTCGTTTTCGGCGGCAAACTTGCCGAAACTACGACCGAAACCAAATGTGCATTCGGGAGTTTTCGCGCTGTTGTCGGTCATGTTCGGCGCGTTGAATGAGTGAATGAATCCGATCAGAGCCAAATGTCGTGATTCGCTCGCTTGTTTGTTTGCTATTCGTTTTGTTTTGTTGTGGTGGCGAGTTTTCGAGTGATTTATTTTAAATTTGGTAAGTTTTATCTCGTTTTATGTCGTTATAACAGAAGAGTGGGAAACATTAAAAAAAAATATTACTGAATTATACAATATGACTGATAAAAGTATAATCAAGTTTAATCTAACCTATAATTTTTTTTTTGGTTCGTAAATCCTATACGTAAACAAACATTAGTTAGGTAGTTACTGGTTAGTATAGGTGTACCAGTAACTCATGACAAAAAAAAAGTAAAACAAATAATGATTTTTATATGGTATTGTTGTCATGACATCTGTCAAGTGACATTACGTTTGTTTGTTTACATTTGATAATTTCAAGAAATCTTTAGTAAAAAGTGAAAGAATGTCTAAGAAACCACCGCGGTCACAATTCAGTAGCACTGTTTATAACGTGTACCGATAAATCTTTAAAGAAGAAGGTGTAGATTACACGCAATTTTCGATTTTATACCACGTGCTTGCGTTGACTGGTTAGTATGACTCGCCAAAGTTGATACTTTGTTTCAAATCCATTTGTATGAATTTAACATAATTATGTATAGTTATATTACGTAACATATAACTTTGGCTTATTACAGGGGCGTGTACTATATGACGAATTATTGCAAAAGGCAGATGAAGAAGGGAGAAGCCTTGGTGTCAGATTCACATGAGCCGCCTAAAGGCGTTTGTTTGTCTTGCCTTATGTGACGATCACTATTATAAATAAATAAATAAAATAAATAAATAAATGAATTAAACTTGCAATGCCCTAACCAAGCTGGGACACCAATCACAAAGCGAAAAACCATTTCTTTCATCTTTGTTGTGTAAATAAAGTATATTATAGTGACTGGGTTTATCTTAATTTATTTTATACTAGCTTTTGCCCGCTACGTCGTTCCCGTTCCCAGGGGATTTCCGGGATGAAAACTATCCTAAGTTCTTTCTCGGGTCCCAGACTATATCTGTACGAAATTTTATTCATTTCGGTTCACTGGCTTAGGCGTAAAGAAGAGACAGACAGACAGAGTTATTTTCGCATGTATATTATTAAAATGGATTTACCGAATATACATCTCGCTATTGTATATGTCTCTCTCTTTTTAAAAAAATATCTTTATGTTGGTCACTCATGGTTAGGGGCTAAAATTAGTGCGTAAAGCCTTTGTAGCTTTACTCAGAGTGGGCCACAAGCATGTAGGTCCCAATCGTCTCCACAGCTCATAGAAAAATACAACTAATCAAACATCACTGTTGAATAAAACTGCAAAAATTATGGCCATATTTCTGTAAAGTTTCATCAAAATCCGTTCAGTAGTTTTTGCGTGAAAGAGTAACAAGCAAAAATGTATACAAATTTTTCCTCCATAAAATATTAGTATTGTTAATAAACAATGAGTGTAATAAATGTGGGGAAAATACAAGTATCAAAACGTTTTAATCCATTTTCCCCAGTGTTGCTGTCATCATATTTTATTTACCATTTTTGTCATCAGTTCCTGGTACACCTATAATGACTATAGTGCATTTCATGGTGATAATATTATGGATTCAGAGTTTCAAAGTTCATTTTAGTATTTATCACCAAGGTATCCAAGTGGCAAGTACAGTAGATACTAACTTACGTACTACCAATTTTGTTTTGAGAAATTATTAAGGTAAAAGACCCGACTATGGGACGGGTTATGTAGATGTCCTGAATATTGCCAGTAATTAAGAGAAATCTAGACTATAAATTCTTCTTTTTCTTTTTTAATACATAATTTGATACCTTTTAGAGTGAAAAGGCGCTTTATAAGTTAAATTTTAATGCATTATGTAGTAGTTAGTGATTTAAAAAGAAATCTATGTGATTTAAAGAGATAAAAACTTTTCGAAAAAAAGATAACCGACTTCAAAAACTAAAAGCTCAAAAATAACTACATATTTCGGAAGTCGGTGGCTTCGCTTTTGCCGGTCGATTTGAGTTGCCTGCCACCTACTTCCGAAATGTGTAGTTATTTTAAAGCTTTTAGTTTTTGAAGTCGGCTATCTTTTTTTAGAAAAAGTTTTTATTTTTTACTTTTTAGTTTGAGTCCCAATGTCGAACTACGTTTTAAGGTGAACGCAGACTTGGCCGCACCGCACGCGCCGCAGTCCCCGCAGTCATCGCATTTTCGTTGTTGTCGTTTCAGGGTCTGCGGCAACTGCGACGCGGGTAGGTGTGCGAGGTGGCATAGAACTTCATATAAAGAATTCGAATGCGAAGACTGCGGCGCGTGCGGTGCGGCCAAGTCTGCGTTCACCTTTAGAGTACCTTTCAAAATAAAACTACTTAATATAATCCTATAAAATGAAATTGGCACAATGCGCGTAACGTCACTGGATATCCATTAGTGTTATATACTAAAACCTTCATGTAACATAGACTTTTCTGAAACCCGCAACCAAATCGGTATAGCTAAACACGAAATAATCGCGGTCAAACATATAATCATCTTTGAAAATCTACAATCCAAGTAAGAAAAACGCGATCTAAGCGGGCAACGTAACGGGATATTCATTAGTGTTATATATTAAAACCTTCCCCAGAATGTAACAAATACTTTGCTGAGAACCGCATCAAAATCGGTTCAGCCAAACGCGAGATAATCGCGGACAAACATACAGACATACATATATACAAAGTAGGTTCTTAGTTCGACCTGTATGTATGTATATACATACAGGTCGAACTACTTAATATAATCCTACTTTTTTTTGAAGTCGGTTAAAAACAATAAAGACAGACTGATTATAATAACGTTTTCTCTATTTTTCCCTCAAAATATGAGCCTTGTAAGGAAGTTTCGGTTTCGGTTTCGGTTTCGGCCGAAATAGACACCGTTGCCGAAATTCGTTTTCGGTTTCGGTTTCGGTCGTAAAACTAGTTTCGGTCGGACACTAATTTATTATGAAATAAATGATTATGATTTTTATGATTATGACCCACAGAACACCTCTGTTATACAGAGGTCTTTTATCTTTTCTGTGGATGGCATCCAAACGTAAGACGAAAGTAGTGGTAGCCGTATGCGTATTGCAACATGGCTCCCGGTTACCAAGCTTCGTCACTGATGCGACCGTAACCTAGAGAGTAGGGCAGCTTACCAGTGGTCTCAATCCGCATTTCGAGCCCCTCTCCCAGCGACACGGCGCCGGCGCCGCTGTCGTCACTGGCGCGCACCACATACATGGTGACGGGAGCTGAGCTGCCGCCGTAGATGGCGCTAGCGGCGGCCGGGGCGATAGGACTGCGGGCCTCCGCCGAGCCCACTGTAGTTGGGAGTTTGTATGAAGTGCTGTATAATCAGAGGAAAGGTTTTTTTTTTAATCGATAAACATTTTGTGTAATATAAATATAATGCGTTTATAGATTGTTTCTCTTTATTTAGAATGGCTACTACCAGCCTTTAGCACTGCAAGGGTGTTACTAATCTTTAATATTTTCTGCTCTTCCTTACACTGTTATATGCATGTATAGCCGCCTCTACCTCTTGACACCCAACCGACAGCCGGCTGTTTTGTTTATTTCGATCGGCCATTTTGTTTATTGTGTAATCGCTGAGGAGTTAATCACTACCTATTGTTTGAAACCACTTTGAAATCCATTTCATAGCTAAAATCTAAGCCAATGTCTACATACACACAAGAAACTCCATTTTATACTATGTTAAAATATTTTTGTTGGTTGTTTAACGGGGAAGTACCTCGGTATTTCCCCGTTAAGGATGCAAGCATCCATTAAGAACTTCTACCGCATATAATCCATGTACACACAATTATAATCGCCAGTCCAGGATAAAATCTCCAAGTGTCATGCCTCGGGTAGAGGTAAGTGTCTCCTGACATATCTCATTAGGACACCAGGTTGCACAACTTCGTGTCCTAATGAAATATAGCATTAATGTTCTATCTTGAGATTTACCCGATATCTCTGACGGACACGACGGTGTCTATCAGCTTGGTGGCGCGCGCGTCAGGCGAGCAGCCCACGCGCACCCAGCGGTCGCCCGCCGTCTGGATGATCGGGTTGTTCTGGATCATCACTATCACGTATGCCATCGTTCTGAAAGCAATAACACAACAAAAAGGAAGTTTGTTATTAATTCAAGGAAATAAATTGTTTTTTTTTTTTATATACGACGTTTAAACGTCTCTAAATGATTTGTTTCCGACCTTGACTTTGACTCAGACAGACTCAGGCTTATTAGTACATATAAAAAGGTAATAAAACAATTAGGTATGTCATTGTTGTTTTATTATCTTTTTTATATTTTGACCATAGGTCGCACATATGCAGCGAACAGTTGGTTTTTATTACTTTATTTGTGGGTTTAATTTAACAATGTGACAAACATTTGCAAGCTGAATTTGACTGACTTCAAAATAAAATCAAAAATATTAACGAACATGAAGACCCTAGAAATGTGGGCCGCTTTGTATAGTGTGTATCAAAAATTGTAGGTTGAAATATATATATACTAGCTTTTCCCGCGGCGGAGACAATAAGTAGCCTATATCACTCTCCATCCCTTCAACTATCTCCACTTAAAAAATCACGTCAATTCGTCGCTCTGTTTTGCCGTGAAAGAAAGACAAACATACAGACAGACACACTTTCCCATTTATAATATTAGTATGGATTTCTAACTAACACTTGAAAATTCATGTTTTATTTAACTATTATTTCATCACACTTCAAGCTCAACCCTGCAACACTTCCTCATTACAACACCCTTCTTACCTGTTAATAACTCCATTAGGTCCATGCGAGATGCCATACGCGAAGTTGACATCACACTCGCCCTGCATCGGCAGCGTAAGACGTACAGTGCGACCGCGAGCGCGCGCACCGCAGCGTTCACCGTGCCCCGGGACGTACACGCGACCGCGGAACGCACCGCGAGGTACGTATGTCACTACCATGGTGGAGCCAGAACATTCCACTGTGACTGGGGGCAAGAATATGGTATTTTACACCATCATCAATGGGGTATTTTACACCATTAACCAATAAATGAAAGACATAATTTCTATTGAATCTCTGTCAATTTAAGCCCCAAAAATCTGATTAATATTCAATTCACTTTAGCTCATTTTATTTAACTCATGTAAAATACCGATTTGACATACTTTTTATTATTATGTAGGCCATTCCATGAGTTACACTTACTGTTCAGACAGATAACTCTGCGGTAGTAAGTGGCCGAAGAGATCCGGCGTAGCAGCCAGGAGCCCGTCGTGATGAGGTCTTCACTGTGCAGGTCGCATAGCCCGCGTCCCCCGCCTCCGTTCACATGCTCCTCCGATATCCAGGTGAAACCTCTGCAGATGAAGCGTTCTGCCAGTTCACATGATGTTTTACACTGAAAAGGAAATAAGTGTGAATGAAAAAAGAATCATAATACTTAATCGTTACACTACACACTCATGATAAAAGCACGATTTGGTTATTTGTAACCAGGAATCGTGACATAATATGTCACGATATTATATCGTAAATATCTACTAAAATTTTTACGCGCTTGCTTATTCCTTAGTGGCTTTTGCTTGCAGTGACATTTAGTTCACAGTTTTGTCTTACTGCCACACTCCACATTGTCAATACAATCGGAGCAGTTTAACAAAAAAAAATACAATACTCAATTGAAATAAATCATTGGTTAATTTTAAGTGATATAAATAGTTAGTAAATATTTACTTTCTTTATTTAACTGTTATAAGGTTCCATTACAAACTAAGTCCGGAATTACACTTTTTTCTTCGAATACGCATCTCCCTATCTATTAGCTACACTTATTATACGTTAGTAGCTACTTACTCATCTTATTCTTAAAAAAATCAACACTATCAAGATTCCTGCAATCAAACGAATTCTTTGTACTTTTTAATAACTTCTCATTACCATAACGAAGTCATTATTTGCACGATATCACCAATATAAACTACTGTTGACCTCAATATTTCTGCGAGAGTTCATCTCTTTTTTATAATCTTTTGTTATACTTAAACATTTTTCCTCCAGTAATTTATCTTTACAAGCAGTAGTGATAATTTCGCACCCATTATGAGTTATTCCACATGAAGAAGTATTACGTAAGTTACGACCAAGAGATAACAACATACATAGTACTATTTTAATGAACATAAGTGGTATGTAAGGACAGTTAACCGCACGACTTAACAACGTCTTTATTTTGTGGCAGTAAGGGCGGTTTTTGCAATTCAATTGTTAACACTTATTGTTAGTACAGCTAAAAAAGTACGATAACAGGAAAACGACACAGTATGTCCACTTACTTCATCCTTCGTGTAGTTCTTGATGGTAAATTCGACATGTCTTAGAGTCTGGTTGTAGTATTCTTCGTAAGAACATCTGTCTATTTTCTTTGGATCTGGAAATAAGTAACATTTTTAACAGACTTTTTAAAAAGGAGGTTCTCAGTTTGAACTGTATGTTAGTATTTTTGCGCGATTATCTCACGTTAGGCTGAACCGATTTTGATGCGGTTTTAGGAACATTTTGATAAGGTTACATTTAGGAGGTTTTAGTATTTTAACAGACATAAAAAAAAAGGTGTTCTCAGTATAAATTCGCACAAAAAAAAAAGCTTTTAAAAAAGATTCATAAACTAAAAACAGAAAAATAACCTATACTTCGGAAGGAGTGGTAAGCAAAGACGCGAGTGAAACTGCGAGGGACTGCTAGTGTTGTTATATTTTTGAAAGTTACGTACACCATCATTTATGTTGTTCTGAAAATCTTTATAACAGGTGGTAGGTACTTAATAGTCGAGGCATGACATTCACATACAATAGTCACAAAAGGAATGAGTATGAGTAATGCTATTACGGTGTAGAACAGTTTATCTATATTTTTAATTGTTTACGAAAATGGCTCACGACAAATTCAGGAGGCATTCTTCACACTCAGGAGAAATTCTTATTCTTAGTGTGGGCTACGGATACTGTCGTGATTTGGAAAAAGAAAATAGCAAGTTTTACAAGGTGTTTAACTTAGTGTAAGTGAAGTTTCGACGACTTTTTTCGTTGTTTTATTCAAATGGGGTAATCCAAGTTAATAATCTATACTAAATGGATAAACCCACGATGGGAACCAGATGGTCCATAACAATATCTCCAGCATATTGTCGCCATTACATGCGTCATGGGATGGAATATCTAGTAATAATAAAATTTCGTTTCTTCCAGAATTTTTTAAAAAACGAACTCATTTGTGTGTGAATGGAAACATTTCCAAGAATATTGTAAGCACAAAAAGGGAAACAAAATTGATTTTTGTACGCTCGTGTTTAATATCCTGATCTTTATAAATATTATATCTATGGCTAAGTATGTTAGCACTACGGAATTATGTTGATTTCTATTGAAATAAGTTATTACCAATTTTGAAATATTTTTTACAAAATTGGTATATTAAAATTTATATTAGCAAATAAAAATTAAAAGTTTCGGAGATAACAAGCTGTACCTTAGTATTATTGCAGAAATGTAAACTACAGCTTGTAGGTTTACTACTAGGTAGAGGAAGTCGTCAAAGTATAGTCAAAATCTTTAATCCATTGCCCCGTATTGAAACGTTAAATGATTACGCACATTTATTCAGGTCTATCCAGCGTTGTCTTAGCTAGTCTGTACTAATCTATCTCAAAAACTACTGGACCGATTTTAAAAATTCTTTCACCATTCGAAAGCTAGTGTCCACGAGTAACATAGGCTATATAATATCACGCTATGTCCCACGGGAGCGAAGCAGTAACCAAAAACCTAATGTAACGTGAGTGAAACCGCGAGGAACAGCTAGTTAGCTATATAGATAATCTTGGTATTTAAACTCTAATACCTGAACAATTTTCTTAGATTAAAAGACATGTCAAAATTGTTAAACTGTGACCAAAATCGTGCAGCGAAACTTCAATGGAAAGCTGTAAATATTAAATAGGCTGGAATTACTTATTTATTTACCTTCCATAACATAACGCAGTAGGTTTCATAAAAAATATCAGTACACGCCCTATACATTAATGCTAGTCCCGCATATTACGGAATACATCGACTAAACATGTGGAAAAATGCATTATGGTAATAGGAACTCGTCACGACGTTATGTAGGTATCTATTACAGCATTACCTTTATAGGTTGATTCACATGAAACATGTTAGTCTGAGGTGTTAGTAGCGAATATATCGTATTTGTTATCTCGAGGTGTATCCTAGAATACGGTATTTTACACCATTATCAATAGGCGAGACGACGAAAAAAAAGTAATTAGTCCGTCATTGAGAAAATAAAAAAAATTTGGACACGTATTTTTTCTTTTTTCTCGTAATCGAAAAATGACGACGATACAGTGCGTTGAAGTTGTGCGTGACGTCACGATCAGATACAATTTTTGCATTACGGCGGCGTCAAAAGCCCCCACTATGCCCCCACTCCAGAACTTTGTTGCTCTTTATCTTTGTATTTTTTTATTATTTTGATGAAGCAAAAAATACGTGTCCCGTATTTTTGGCCGATCTACAAGACAGACTAAACAGAATGCCATTCTTTTTATGTTGTCGTCATCCCTATTGACGTACTTTTTATGAGCTGTCAAAACGATATTCTCCCATAGATTTTGTATGGCAAAACACCTTATGACGTCACTAAGTAAACAACTCAATTGTCTAACTATTTATTGATAACAAAGCATCTAAAAATCTAATTTTACGGTTAATTGAATATGAACCAGATTTTTAGGGCTTAAATTAGGAGATTTTTTATAAAGATTATGTATTACATTAATTAGTTAATTATGTAAAATACCCCATTGGAATATTTATGTAGATTTAAGTAAGTACTTAATTTTGGACGTAATATCGTTGCGCTGATCGGTATCGCCCACAGACTCAAAGACGAAATATCCTCACTTGAAATTTATAAGTATTACTAGCGGGTCGCTATAATCTATTTTTTTTAACAAACGAGTACTGAATATATCTCTTTCACATTTCCGGGATTGACAGAGAGAGATGGGAAATTAGTCGAGGCGGAGCCAACGCTTTTAACACCAATAATAACACTTATGCTGATTATGTGGACCAATAGAAACGCAAACAAAATTTTGGGTAAGTACTCGTAAAAGACTGTAGTAATACCAGTAATACTTATTAATACCAACCAGCAGTCCAGCTCGCACAGGTGTAACTGATGTAACAAATAACTACTTTTCTCTACTTTCATATGTGTGTACATAAAAGCCTTTCAATAAAGTCACTCTGTCTATTTAAAAAAAACCGGCCAAGAGCGTGTTGGGCCACGCTCAATGTAGGGTTCCGTAGTTTCCCATCCGTCGCAATAAGTGTCACTTATAAGTTTTAAAAAAGGCTATTTGTTACGTTGACATACTAAGTACGCAGAAATTATTTTGTACGACCTTTTTGTCTTTTTTGTACAAAAACTGTTCTTTCAAAATAATTTTCCTAAAAGTCCTTATAAAGTTCTACTTTCCAGATTTTTTCCATATTTTTTAAACCTACGGGTCAAAAGTTAGAGGGGGGGGGGACGCTTTGATTTTTCCTTTTGGAGCAATTTTTTCCGAATTTATTGACATTATCAAAAAATGATCTTAGTAAACCCCTATTCATTTTTAAATACCTATCCAACAATATATCACACGTTGGGGTTGAATTTAAAAAAAAAAACACTTCCCACTTTACATATAGGGGGGCTACCCTAATAAAACATTTTTTTCCAATTTTTATTTGACCACTTTGTCGGCGGGGTTGATATACAAATTGGTACCAAATTTCAGCTTTCTAGTGCTAACGGTCACAGAGATTAAGCGAGGACGGACTGACAGACAGACAGACATGGCGAAACTATAAGGGTTCCTGGTTGACTACGGAACCCTAAAAACCGCATCAAAATCCGTTTCAGGATGTTAAAGACATAAGCATGCGTAAAGATAGCGGGAAGCGACTTTGTTTTATACTATGTATTGATGACACATAATACTTATTGTGTAATCATAAAAATCTCGTCACAATTCAAGGAAATTATTTTATCCGTGGCAGAGCTGTCAGTAAATAGGTACTTTATTATATCATTTTCTGGATTTTCATTGCAATCATCGTTTCCAGAATAAATTTAGTCATATCACGTGACCCACTTATTTACTTATATTTATTCCATGTAGTAGAATAATTGAATAGGGCAGAAGGGAAAGAAGCAGTCTTGTAAAGGGCCGTGATTATGTAAACATTGTGGAAATATGGTCGTGATACATTTTTCATGATAAACAAAATACTTTTCCATTATTCGACTATTACGGTTATGATTTTGGTGAAAAAAAAAAGTTCTCTTTGAAAATGGCACAGTGAAATATTAATAGGAAAAAAGTACTTACAGTCATGGCTGCACTGATTTTCTATATAGATCGTGTAATAATTCGACACTCGATAAGACTCCGGCTCAGTAAATCTGTTCTCTGCGCTAAGAATACAGTTTCCGATCATGGAGTCAGAGGTATAAATTGTTTCGGGGTCAAACTCGCCTTGAGGTACAACCCACTGGGCAGATCTGTCAACGTAAAAATTGTGTTTCATGTTGGTGAAGCGAATGGTTAAAATAGCATAACTTCCAAGTGAAATTTAGAGGCGGGTTGCAAAATAGTTCTAATAGTTTCTGCGGCCCCGGAACATAACCACTTTTAACCCACCTTTGTTTCTTATGTTGCCCACAAAGAAACAAGGGTGGGTTTTAGTCAGTAAAAGTCTGACACAAGGGCGGGAGAAGTCATTTGATGATTTCCCACCCTTAAAAAAAAGTCAAATGCCTGAATCTTAAAAAAATATACTTGGTTAAATGTAAAGCCTAAATTAGTGTCATGACATAATGACTTTTATGGCCTGTGATGACTGGCGATAAAACAAGATGGGCCGACAACATAGTCATAGCCAATCATGAGTACACTTCAACACTTTGTGAAAATTTCAATTCTAAATTTAACTGTTCTTAATAAAATTGAAAAAAAAAATAACCGACTTCAAAAAGTAAAAACTTAAAAATAACTTAAATTTCGGAAGTCGGTGTCTTTTCTTCTGCCAGTCAATTTGTGTTGCCACCGACTTCCGAAATTTAAGTTATTTTTAAGTTTTTACTTTTTGAAGTCGGTTATTTTTTTTTTGTAAAAAGTTTTTTATTTTTTACTTTTTAGTGTCGAGTTAAAATTTAGTCCTGTTTAAAATGAGCCCAAACACGACTACTGTGCTGTAATTTCAAGGTTTGTACTTTTTCTGATGCTCCTGGCTTCAGCATCAGGTCTCTATGTACTTCGGTGTTCCTCATTAACAGTACGTTTATCCACACATCGAGCCCTTTTCAATGAGCCTAAACACGATATATCTGCTGTTATTTGTCGAGGAGTTAGGTACTCTGCAGACTATCCTGACTGCAGCATCAGGTCATGACTTAATGATCATGAGCCCAAATGTGGCAAATGCCCTATCAAACATCAAAACAATTTACTTAAACAGTCCTTGCCTGTTCGAGTAACTTCTTACTGTTAAGGAGTTGTACCTTCCATCATCAGCTCAGCTAACTGAGATGGTGACAACCATACGCAATTACACAAGATACTTCATAAAATATGCGAAAAACAATAAGTGAGCTGATAAAATTTGAGGGTTGCCTTCGATTTCTCTAAGATCCCATCATCAGATCCTAACTTGGTGACAATGGGACCACCTCAGAACTATCTGCTTTCGAACAAAAAAAGAATTTTGAAAATCCGTTGACAATTGACGGAGTAATCGATGAACAAACATACAAAAAAAAAACATACAAACAGCCGAACATAGTACCTCCTCCTTTTTGTGAAGTCGGTAAAAACCCACGCATGTACTAATAATAAAGATTTATTATCACAATAACTTTATTGTGACTATTCATTAGTTAGGTATTTATTTACTTATGAATCATTAAATATCGTATTTATAGTTTAGGAAACCACAGGAGTAATACATAATATGAATGAACGTAACAATATAAACATGGGTTTTATAATGATACCTACAAAATTAAAATTAGCAATAAATGCACCAGAGAAGGAAGGAAAAACGAACTAATTACTATTTGATTTGATTCGTTGGGAAATTATCTTGGGCTCGGGGATATTAACTGGAATAATATAAAGAGAATGGCTTCCTCAAAGATATTTTTGAAAAATAAAATATTATAATAAATAATATTATGTATTCAGTATTCAGTATCATTTATTGCATTCATAATAGTTTACAAGTTGGTATGAAAAAATAGGTAAGTTTCATACATAACCCTGCTAGGACACAACAATATTATAATAACTATTTTAAGGAGTCTAACTTATGTAGCTATATGAATGTTTCGGTTTGTATAGGAATTTGAACAACAGCCAACTAATATGCATAATCAGACATAATAAATAGTATATAGGTGTATAGTATCTATCTCAATAAACATAAAAGAAACCTAAATCTATAAAGGTACCCTCACATCATACATCCATACTAATATTATAAATGCGAAAGTAACTCTGTCAGTCTGTCTGTCTGTCTCTCTCTTCTTCACGTCTAAATCAGTGAACCTATTTGAATAAAATTTGGTACAGATATAGTCTGGGACCCGAGAAAGGACGTAGGATATTTTTCATCCCGGAAATCCCCCGGGAACGGGAACTATTATTCCACGCGGACGAAGTCGCGGGCAATTGCTAGTTATAAGTTATTTAAATTAAAATAATAAAATAAAAACCTATATAAATTATTGAGTAAATAAGTAACTTTACTTGAAATTACCCAAATTACAGAAACCGTAGTAATTAAGTGTATCAGTTTCAAGTAAGTAAATAATGATGTTTTGGTAACTACACTTCTAAATTGTTAATTTAAAAGCAAAAATGATTGCATTATTTGCTGACTGTACAAGTGATTGCCACATACTATTCCTCAATCATTACCGACTTCCTGCTAGCTCCAACCAAGCTTAAAATGCATTCGGATAAAGGGCAAGGGTTTTCATAATTACGTGGTTAAGGATAAACCCGCTCGTATGACTCGAAGCAGTTATGGGATCTCTATCAAATGTATTTTCGTTGATCACGTTGGCTTGGACAAACTATTTAAACAGGTAAGTAACGTGACTTTGAGCAAATCTTACGTGCCTTTGCGTAATGACTCTCATGTATCGCGGAGCTTATGTCCTGTAGTAAATTAAATACATGGCTTACTAAAATGTCAGCATCTTTTCCAGTGTTTTTTTTGTGGATGGGAAATCATCAAATGAGTGGAGGAGTGTCAGACTTTTACTGACTAAAACCCAGGGACGTGCAGTCCTTATAGGCAGAAAGGCACTGCCGACCCTAGACCAATTCACCCAGACCCAGTAGATGTAAATCCTAATATTTTAAAACTAAAAAATATGAAACAAATAAAAAAAATGTAAAAGTCCCTAACATATAAAGGAATAACAATAAATCATAGTGTACAATCAAATGTCGCGCCGCATTCGAATCGTAACAGGCGCGCGCGCGCCAGCGCGGCGTTTCGTAGAACGGCTGTAGGCAGAGTTAGATTCTGCCTAAATCTCATTCATTAATGTGCACATGTAGTGGTACATTTCGTGTCTGTGAAATGCACACATCAACGCGCGTACATTACAAGTAGTTCCCCAGCGAGGCAGTGCCTTTTGTGACGTGGACTACAACGACAACTACTCTATTGGTTGACACATTTCAAATATTTCGCCTGTTGGCTGTCACCGAGAGATTATACGACAAGTTGAAAAAGTCATTTGCTAAGTAAAATTCCGGTTGAAATTGATGCAACTTAATTTGTTAACATTTTATCCGTCAAAATTTAGAATATTGCATCTAATGTAAAAGAGTCCATGTTGTTTTTATTTGTTTTGAAACGCAAATACTTAGGTCGATTTGTTGCTAAATTCGATTACTAGTTTATTTAAACGTTTTTTGTTTGACGATTTTTGTTTGTTTTGTTTATAAAATATTGTGAAATGTTGTTCGATTGTGAGGTTTGTGTTGACAATGTGAGTTTGTTACAAGTTACGATGTTAGGTTTACGAATGACGAAATTATTGAAAACTTCAAATAACAAGTTGGTTGAACCTGAATTACGAGAATTAACCCAGGGAAAAGGTAAAAGCTATAACCCGTAAATTATTATGTGAATGTAAGAATTACGAAATAAATTAAGTATTTACTCGCTGCGTGTTTGTGTACACACAATAAAATTACTTATTTTGATTTTCGTGTCTGTTATTTAACCTTTCGACGACCAAGCGATAGCCGGCTGTTGCGTTGCGTCTTTCTATTGTGTCTTGAGTCTTGACTTGAATCACGTGTGTTCGAAGGTTGAATAGTTAATAACATCAAAAAATCGTATTTAAAAAAGTTAGGCGTGTAGATTTAATTTCTAAATGAGTTGGTTTACTTAATTATTTCTTTTGTTACAAAACCAAACCAGTAGGTAGGTAGGTATTTAGTTTACAACTATACTTTTAAATCATCTGGTCATCTAGTGAGTTTTTTTACTATCTCGGCAATAACGAAAAACTTTTTTATTTTTTCGAAAAAAAGCTGCCTACCCTGTCATAAAACCCTGTGCACGCCACTGCTAAAACCCACCCATTTTCCTTCGGTTGCCCTTTATGTGCCGGGGCGCGGTAACTATTAGAACTATTCCGCAACATCTTTCTCAGTGATTAATAATAAACTATGATATTACATAAGGAAGTGAGTAGGCCTCCTTACCGAAATTTCTGTTCCCCGCTGTAGGAGAATACAGCATCGTAGCACTCGTAGATGGTGGTGTTCAGGATGACCTTGAGGTGGGAGCCTTCCGAATGCAGGTGGTAGCCAGGCGTGTTCTCCAGCACCCACCATCGCACGTTGCAATCATCTGGTACTGTCAGCATGAACAAAAAGATAGGTGAAGTTTTCTTTACCTTTAAATCAAAGCTATATTATACTATTATGTGCTAGTGATATTGGAAATAAGTCATTATAAGAAATACATTATATATAGATAAGATGAATCACACAGTACAGGGAGTTCTGTTCAATGTTTTGGGTATGCCGTACCACCTATATTCGCACTTGTCTCAAATGGTAAATTAGGCAAAATTGTGAACATAGAATCAAATGCCTCAGGTTGTATATAGTAGCGCCGTCCAGTAGTCTCTATTGCAGGCGTCAATGATTTTCAATAATTCAGCTTCAAATGATAAATATAGCAGCAGCAATGTTTACACAGATGATTAGAAACTTTAATACCTACTCTATCTACTTACATGACACACACACTTTCTTAAAAAAGCCGATATCGTTGTCCACTTTCAGTTTCGCTGTTGTATAGTCGGCTATGCCCTGGCAGTTGCCTCTGCCGTAAGCTACGACGACGGCGGCACAGTCCGGTAGCTCGCGACACCTGGCCAGGCAGGCGCCGGCCAGGGATTCTTCGCCACCACTCGCTGAGTACACAAACACTGGAGTAGCAGTCTCAGGAGCCACCCCTGACCATCTTGTGAACGTCACCGAACGACCAACCCCGCATTGTGCTTTAGACGCTAGATGGAGAATTGAAAGGGTTTTATTAAGGTATACACAGTGGGTTTTTTTTAAAGCTACAAAAATCGATTAACCGATGTGATGTGATACTTCTGATCAGATGCTACCTCTAAGTAATATATTTAACATGACAGACCTAGGCTAGTTACTCGTTATAAATGTGAGTATATAAGAAAACAAAAAGGCGTCAAAAATATTACAATAAAAACCTAGATACAAATGTCAAAAACTCCCATTCCCGCAATAAGTCTTAACGTGTAGAACATAGGGTGACTCGAAATTATGTCTTGACTCATGACCCAATATTTAATTAAACACCTACTAAAAACATTTCTTTGAATTCTAAAGTTTATTAGCCTGAAAATGTTTTTACCTTTCGGTTGCCAGTCACCCTGTACATATAAGGTATGCCAGCGTCAAAAATTGCACTAATTCAATATGTGATTAGGTCATAGAGTTAAGGCATTCCACCCACTGCACCGCGCCTCGTCGCGTACGTAGCGCGGGATGGCAGATGTTACCATTGCGCCTTCCCGTGCATTTCCGCGTCGGCAGTGTGTTGTGCATTTCTATATGTATAAATTGAGATACTAGCATACATTGGTAAAATCTGCCATCCCGCGCTACGCGACGGGGCGCAGTGCTGTCGGTGGAGCGCGAACCTAGCTGCATCTCCGTAAGGTATAAATATAGATATAAAGGATTCCCTCGGTTTACTGTGCCATAATCATTTCAACTGCAGCCAGTAGTGTTGCTTGTGTGTTCAAAGGCAAATTAATTTTGGGCATTATCACTTTTCTTTTGCATCATTTATATATTTGCCCTGGATTTAAATATTACTTATATTCTATTATAACAGTTAATAATATTACTACTGGAATACATACCTACTGGAAATATTATAAGGTCAGTATTTTTTTTATTTAGTTTCAGATATTTACTATTTAATCAAAAATTACAAATTTGTGCCAAATAGATACCTATTTAAGTTGCAAAGTCAAAGTCAGTTTTAGAATAAAAAATTTAAAAAAATTACAGCTTTTTGTTACTCTCGCAAATTACTCTATAAACATAATATTGAAATAAAAAATGTTATTTAAGAAACGTAATTAAATCAGACCACTCGCTTAAGCATGTTATAAGCTTAGTCTTTGCCATTTTCTCTGTGACTTTTATGTTAAAAAAGTGTACCTAACGTTATTATTTATATTCGGTACCGCGATTTAAAAACATGACCAAATCCGGGGATGCGGAATGTTTATAATAGTTACCGTGACCCCGGAACATAAAGGGCAACCAAAGGAACATGAGTGGGTTTTAGTCAGTAAAAATCTGACACGCCCTCCCGCCGCACCCAGGAGGGGAGCAGTCATTTGATGATTTCCCACTCCCCCCAAAAAAAAAACAAGACCAAATGTTGTTAAGTGTTATTTAACTATAAACTTTCTTGCGTTTATAGGATGGGGTTAGGATGATATTTAGTACTTGCTCTACTGTGTCAAAGAAAACATTTTTTAGTTCTCGAATAAACTCAAAAGCTACTGGACCCATTCCAAAAATTATTTTTATTAGATTTTATTCTTTATTTTTATTTTGATTTTTTATTAGAATGCAACATTATCCCTGAGTAACATAGGCAACATAATATCAAGCTATGTCCCACGGGAGCGAGGCAGTAACCAAAAACCTAACGTAACGCGGGTGAAAAGAAAACGCAAGGAAAAGCTAGTAATTATAAACCTTCGTGGCGCTATTACGATTTACGTAGTGCTATTAATAATGATGGTAAACATAATGATGGTTGATTGATGATTAAAACATAACTCTCCTTTAAAAAATCTAGTGGCTGTAGGTATCTACGAATATAATATTCTTCTTCTATTATAGTGACGACGTTTACTTATCATAGATATTTAACTTGAACTCGCAATCATGGTAGTATTTAATACTCGGGATATGTAAAAAAAGTACGTAGAAATCTAGTACCTATGTAGAAAGCAGGTCTTTAAAAAATATCGTTTTTTCTTTCCATATAATCACGAATTAGATAATAAATAATTTAATTATCCATACGTACTAATAAAAAAAATAACTATATATACAGGGTGTCCCACGGCAATGCCACATGGAGGGAAAGTACCTTAAATATTGTAGATAGAACATTTTACTGAAAGAAGACATTATTTGAATTTTGAAAACATTTTAAACTGCATTCATAGGTATTTAAATAATTACATAGTTGAACCGGGAATCGAACCTGGTACTCGAGAAAATTAATCAGCCTGTAGTTTTATCCTACCGATCGAAAGGCTTCATTACAAGGATTATTTTTTGGTAAATAACATAGTGTCAAAAATAAAAGAAAGACCATGAATTTTAACATTTTTAATACAAAATTAGTTAATTTTTCAAATGCTCAAAACTAGTACTTTCTTCTTGAATACAAAGTGATAACTTTTGATTATTTCGTTCTCTGACGATTTTTATGTCTTGTTGTGGTGGATATTTATTCATTTAAATGATGCGTACTACTCCAGTGGGTAGATTAATTAGTAATAAGTAGTTATGATTGTCAATTGTATGTCCTTACGGTAATGTAAGCTTTTAACTCTCAGAACAAAATTTTACATCAAATGTTAAAATTCACGGTCTTCCTTTTATTTGTGACACTATGTTATTTAGCAAAAAGTTATTCTTATGATGAAACCTTTCGATTGGTATGTTAAAACTACGGGGTGATTATTTTTTCTCGTGGAACAAGTTCGGTTCCCGGCCCAACCATTCAATTATTTAAAAATCTATGAATGCAATTTAAATTGTTTTTTAAATTCAAATAATGTCTTCCTTCAGTAAAATGTTCTATCTACAAGATTTAAGGTACTTTCCCTCCATGTGGCATAGCCGTGGGACACCCTGTATATATATATATATATATATATATATATATATATATATATATATATATATATATTTTCTTTTTTTTGTGAGTGATAAATCATCAAATGACTGCTCCCGTCCTGGGTGCGGCGGGAGGACGTGTCAGACTTTTACTGACTAAAACCCACTCATGTTCCTTCGATTGCCCTTTATGTTCCATCACGGTTACTATTATAAACATTCCGCAACCCTGGCAGGCGTGGCCAAATAACTATTATATATCTGTAACGGTTTGACGATTAAATCACTGAACCACTTTTGCAATTTGGTAGTCAATATTTGATTTTGGCGATGATAGATGTTACGACGGATTTTTTTAAAATAAATAATTACTCTTATCAAAACCAACTTTTATCGTGGGTTCGATTTTTACGACGCGAACGGATCTAATTTAATTACTGTATTTAGTATTATAAGATTTATTACAGAGATTACATTTGTTTATGAAGTCAATCTGTTTTTGTTTGTACTATCACGATGTATTCCCAATTCAGAAAAGGAGTAGCGTTCGAATGCAATGATATTGTTTGAATGTTATTAATTGGAATTTAAACTTTTTCAGATGGACATCCTACGCCTGTTCTATCCGCTGCTGATGTTGCTAACAGTTATAAGCACTAAAACTGCGCGGGCGCAGTTCTACAATATCCACTGTTCCGCAGGATTTACGCCAATAGTCTTTTCTTCTGGGAACTCAATTTGCATTCCGAATTACTACATTTTTTATAATAGTAGACAACCTAATAATAAATTTAGAAAATGAAGAAAATACTTTTGTTTTTTTTATATCAATAATATATGCTACACGAGTAGGTTCTTTGCATTTTACTGAAAGTATACTGAATGAACAATTTTAGGAAAGAACCAGTGCTACTCCACAGCATTGGGTTTATTGTATGATTCAAAAATAAAAAAATAAGTAATGATTCTAAATTATGAATTAAAGTCAAGTTTTTTAACTTGACTAACTGTTCACATCACACGGAAAGAGAAATAAAGGACAGCTATAAACCATAAGAAATGAACAGGAGAAAAATGGCGTATGACAACAAATCTGTGTATCAATTCTTTATAATTAACTAGTAGTAGGTCAAAAACTAAAAAGTCGTGATGGTCTAGCAGTTAAGGCGCCCGCCTCTCATGTGAGATGTTGTAGGTTCGAATCGCCCGGATTCGAAGCTACAACATCAAGTGACTTTTTCAATTCATGTGTACTTTCTTAATTTTATCTTGGACATCGGTGAAAAAAACATCGTGAGGAACTTGTAGTGAATATAAGTCCGAAATCGCCAATCCGCCTTGAGCAAGCGTGGTAATCAATGCTCGGTAACAAACGCCTTCTTTGTATGTGAAGAGGCCTTTGCCCAGCAGTGGACAGTAATAGGTTTTTATTAGCAGACTAGGCATTTGAATGTTCTCAACATAAAAAAATAACATGATAGCTTCATGTTTGTTCAAAAAAAGCAAGATATCGACAGATATAAGATATGACACGATATAGTCAGGTTTTTCCATAAATTAAGGGCACATAAGTTTCTAGATGCGATGTTGACATGTAATCTATACATATATATAAAAGCAAGTCGTGTTAGTTACACATTTTATAGCTCAAGAATGGCAGAACCGATTTGGCTGAAAATTGGTGGGGAAGTAGCTTAGGACCAGGGGACGGACATAGAACACTTTTTATCTTCTTTTTTTTGTTTTTATCCTGTTTCCGTGGGACGGTGACATAAAACGTGGTTTCGAGTAAAATACGAGAGGAGCAGTAACCAAAAATCTGATATAACGCGGGTGAAATCGCGGAGGGCAGCTAGTTATTAATAATTGCGATGATGATACTTGTACTGATAACTACAATACTGATAATTTGAATAATTTGATTTATTTTATACTATTTTTTGTGATAGCGGTAATAAAAATACACATTTAATGCTACCGTCTTACTAATACGGTTTATGCGATGGGACCCTTGGAGTATAGAACCCCAAACCGCTTAGGTATTGCTTTTAACTATTAAGAATAAAATGAATTTAAAAATATTTAAAATTTCTTATTTCAAGAATGGTCATAATTAATTAACTCTATTTCGACTACTCTAACACTAAAATCATAATAATAGATATGAATAAAATAATTTATATTGTTATATGTAGTTATAAATTATGAATCACTTACTTTTTAAGAACAGGAGCGACGACAAGACAATAACGACTCCATATGGCTTCATAATAACAGATTTTGATCACGTCCAACCACACATATATGACTCATTAAACTATAATGAATATGTACACAAACTTCAATAATTTGCGATCGTTAACATCACTTCACATGTTATGAAAATCTATTTCACCGACAACTTACAAGTTTGCTGATAAACATTGTTAGACGTTACGTTCAAACTAGTAGGTAATATTACTTATGTAAAGAGTCGTCGCTGACTACGGTGTGCTACTGCACTGATCACTATGATATGAAGGAACTCCATCCATCGGGGTGATGAACCAATTGCGCAATTAGATACAGATCGCTTTACACAAACTGTGGTCGCACCTGAACAAACATACCACTACATACAACTCCTTTTGATTGGAAACAAAGTTATTTTAAACAAAAATATAATGAGAACAACTAATTCCCAGTAAGGCGACCTTATTTAAAATTTTAACGCGGTAAAGTTAAGTTAGCGGGTTTATGAGACGTTTCAGGATAAGAAACAAATAGACGTCGTGTTCAAGAGATGCGCGCAAGGTAGCGCCGCTGACCAGTCTCACCGCGGCTACTGAAACTGTATGAAGTGCAGGCGTCATGTGCCGGCCCCCACTATGCCAGGTATCCGTCGTCAGCACGACCTTGCAGTTTATTATTATAGGTTTACAGACTACAATTTACAATAGAGTGACGAGCCAACGTCAAACGATAGTGAAAACGATAATAATAATGACGTTAGACGCCCATAACAGCATGTTTTGTAACGGCGGCCTATGCGGGCTAGTTTGTACTAAACAACGACATGCTGAGGTTAGCATATGTGTTATTTCCCGATGTAATATCTAATTTTCGTAAATTGACGGAAATTTCGAAAACATCCGTCAAAAGGATGACTTCTTAATTCGAAGACACAATATGCGTGGCTCCACCCATACATCCTCCGACAAAGGTAACTTACCCTTATTATTAGACGAAACAGGATTTGAGTATTTCGACATTGTCCATGGATAAGTACTAAGTGCAATATTATGGATACGATAGTTAACGTAGCAAGTGTTTACGGTGAAAAGTTTAAAACATAAAGTCATCGAGATTTCATTAAGGATTCAAAAAATTCGGATTTTCCGCCAAAATCATGGGCAGTGAACAAGCAGCGAATGGCTACAATTAATTTGGGGACACGAAAAACTACAATAGCATTAAGAGTTAGTTGAGTGGACAGTCCCATCCCGACCTAGTAAGCAATCTGTTATGTTAATTCAGTGACATTCATTCTATTGTTATGTTAATACTGTTTGGACGAGTCGCGGTATCGAGGCAACTTGATAATACGCCAAATACATTACGTACTTGCACATAATACGAGTGCTGCCTACAACATCTACTTAGGTACTACACTGTATGTTAGCGGGAGCCCTTCAGACAGTTTTAATGACAGCGATTACATGCATGATGTATGGACAATGCATTTGCATTCTTTGAGTTACTTTTAGCATTAATGCATCATGCAATTTTCTTATTACCTACAAAAAACTGTGGGTAACTACGATTTGGTACTTGGATGCTCTTTGTTTTCAACTTTGCATGTCTACCTAAAGGCTAATTATGCCTCGTTAACGGTGCTACAATATTTCCTTATTATTAAGAATAGGTAACACTCTGACTTGCTTTAGGGATAATAAGACATTGCAGTCAATTCAAAGGGGCAGTTCTTAAGTACTATTAAACGCACAGATTAAATGTGGTGCAGACTGTGAAGAGTGCATTTAGGAGAAAAAAATTACATTTAATAAAAATACCTAGAGATATTCATGCTAATTCTCTTGTTCACAAACTGAACTAAATTTATGTTAAATGCATCCTTCTCTTTCCATTTTGTTAAGAGAAGGACAAATAAAGGTAAATTGACGTACCTATTTTTAGTGACCATGTTGTAAATTGCGTGTAAATTATCTATGTGTCTCTTAATTTGATTGACCTAACCTAAACTAATAAAATTAAATGAAATGGAAAAAGACGCACTGACTTAAGAAAAGGACAGAAGATAAAATATTAGTTAAGTTCAGTGATCATGTCAAATTTAGACACTCTCTCTATCATAGATAATTTAGACGCGATTAAAAACATGGCGACTAAATATACGCCAATTTTCTTCAGGCGCTGTCTAATTTGACAGGATTAAACTAAAATGTATCTTCTGTCCTTTTCTTTAAGAAATGGAAAGAGAAAGATGCATTTAACTTAAATTTAGTTAAGTTTGTGAACGAGAAAATCAATACAAGCACCAATATCAAAGTTGCCGAGTCGAATTTAGTACAATATTTCCAGGTTTTAGGACTCCGTGTAGCAAAGACCGTCACAACTGTGATTATGTTTTTACACCACGTTAATTACAAGTACGACAGCAGTGTGATAAATTATAACGTTCCTCAAAGTCACCCAAGTCATTATTTATACATTTAATATTCTAGTACTTATGCATAACAAAGACATACCATGATCTAGTATTCAAAAGTTATTGTTTACGGTTTTGAACTTTATGGCAACAGCAATAAGATTTAATGTTGCACGCACATCAGTTGAGATCAGTTGACACTTGCGATTAACACTATGTTTTCTTCCTACTTACAGTCCGACCCTGTAGTTTTTACATCTGTAGGTAATGTACTACATATGTAGGGCGAGACATATTATATTGTCCTTTTCTTAATGAAATGCAAAGAAAAAAATTAGGTTCAGTACTTTTTTTTTATAGGTTGTGTACTGTATTTTTTTTACCATTTATATTAAAATTATTAATAAAATATTGTTACAACTACACTTCAATGAATTCGGGAAAACTAATATTATTAGAATCAGGAAACTAGCATTATAGGCATCATATACTACTTAC
Source organism: Athetis lepigone (assembly GCA_033675125.1). NCBI lineage: Eukaryota > Metazoa > Arthropoda > Insecta > Lepidoptera > Noctuidae > Athetis > Athetis lepigone. The sequence goes on from CM066217.1 coordinate 14,914,134, forward strand.
AAATTAAAATAACAAATCCGTAATTCTTTTAAAGCATATATTTCATAATCACGCGATATGCTCCAAGATTTCCAATTTTTGTAATATTGTGCTCAAGAATTTTCAACAAACTTGTGCTATTTTTTGTTTTTAACCTAACGCAAAAAGCTGCTGACTTGAAAGGTTGTGTATACAATATAAAATAAGCTTCAGGTACTACGAACAATACTTTGGTTGAGTTTCAAACAACTTGTTAGTTAATTAGTATTTTAACATGGTTACATTTCATATTCAGTAATTTTACTAATCTAGATTTAACTTCACTTCTAGTTTCTATTGTCAATCATGAACATAATTTAACGTATCCAAAATGCCTGATACCATTTTAAAGATAATGGTGCCGATTCTCTTGTGCACAAACTAACGTAAATTTAAGTTAAGTGCATCTTTCTCTTTCCATTTCTTAAAGAAAACGACAGAAGATACATTTTAGTTTAATCCTGTCAAATTAGACAGCGCCTGATGACAATTGACGTATATTTAGACGCCATGTTTTTAAATTGCGTCTAAATTATCTACGGAGTGTCTAAATTTGACAGGACTTAACTAATATTTGATCTTCTGTCCTTTTCTAAATTAAACAAAAAGAGAAAGATGCATTTAACTTAAATTTACGTTAGTTTGTGCACAAGAGAATCGGCACCAATAACAGCCTCTGTAAACATTTGACTGCTGCGTTAACATTAATTTACATTAATGCGTTACATTAAAACAATGTGTCCAAAAATATCAAATATGTCCTTACTTTTGGCAAATAACATTTCGTGAGTAGTTTGCAGTCAACCCATTGTAAATACTTGTCGTTACTTATCATTAATATAGAATTTATGATATTATGTATACGCCATACTGAATATCTCACAACCCATATTCTCTAATTGGTTACTCATAGATATCAATTACATGGTTACCAATATAAATTAAGAACAAAATAAATGTACCTATTTAAATCATCAACAAAAATATAATAAAATAATAACGAATAGCTTCCACAATAACAATGAAAAAAGCGATATAGGATTTACCGTAATCAGGTACGCGAAAAAATAAAATATTTGGCTTCAGTAAGCTGACTGCGTTTGTATGGCAACGCTGTTGACTTGACGTCCCACAGATTCTTGTGAAGTTCGCGCTTAATTCTACTCATTTATACCTTCGAACACACGTGATTCGAAAGATAATATCAGCCCGGCAGCCGGCTGTCGCTTGGTCGTTGAATGTTTAATGTAAAAGGTTATATTATGACGTGCACTGGGGAACCGTGGGTTTTTATCACGACAAAGTTTAAATATATTTTCAAGCTTTGCAATTTATTTCACACGTCAGAAAAAAGTTCTAATTTATAATACTCGTCTTAGTACTCTTGGTTTGCGCCAAAAATTTCGTATCTTCATTCAAGATTTCTTATTTGTGCGTTTTCATCTAAATATTTACGAGTATATTTTATAGAGTATGGTGTAAAGCACTACACTATAATTTGTGCGATTATTTCACTATATACATATGCATCACGAACTGCACAACAATCTGTAGAACGCTATGCCGTGTATGGCTTTATAATGAGCTATAACTATTTGGTGGGTATGCGGTCTCTTAAGTATGAGAGTAAGGCAGCTGTGCCTTTAGCCAGGATGGCGTGACGCGGCTGACGGAAACAGTTGCCCATCAGCTCCAGACTCCTGGAACAATAACATTGTTCTAGAGCTGTTTATTCATCAAATTGTATCCTATACCTTTCTAAAGCTAAACATTAGTGCATTATTTGAGAAAGAAAATGTTATGCTACATATCGTTCATGTCTTTTCTGTCGTAATTCAAACACGTAATTTATCATGTATGACACTATTCCTTTCTTTCTTAGCTTTATCTTTTCCTAAGCTGTATAAAGTTTGCTAGAGTCGCTAACAACGTGTTATTTTTATTTTAACCCGGGGTCTCAAATAAACTTATCTAAATACTTAAGCCACACATATTTGCCCACAGCACAATTTTTATTTCTGCTGAAGCAATAACTGTTATTTGTACTTATCTGCGCGATTATATTTTATAGCACAGCATTGTGGTCTAACAAGACTGCAGAAACAATAAATGCTTCATCTCTTAGCTTCTTTTTTTTTATTTTCATTAAACACCTTGTTTATGTTCTTGTTTGGAAGTTAATTCAAATTTATATTTTATTTACGTGAGACAACGGAGTTTTTAAGTAGGTACAGAACAAGCCATAATTTCCATATTGTCGATGGACGTGAGAAGTTTGATGAGGAACTAGACGTGGTTAATTGCGGTTTGAACGTCAGGAAATTGTCTTCGAAAAATAAGTAAATAACAGTAAGCTTGAAAACGTGACAGTTTTTACGAAACCTGCCAACTTTAGTAATAAGGACGGCCGAATTAGGCGATTCACACACGGCACCGCGCACAGCCGCGGAGGGTGAACAAACCTTGGCACCTTCGTGCCCAAGACCTAAACGAGGATATGCTGCGCCGACTCCGTGAAATGCATATTGAAGACTTAGAGACACCTGGTGACGCTTACAATGAATACGGACAGCACAATCCTCTCCTAACTAACACTAGACTAGGTGAAATAGATTATATATCAAGAAAAGACAGGAATCGGCTGCTCAGTAAGCGAACAACCGCTCCACGACCCCATAGATTGTAATTAGCTATAAGTAGGATAGGGCAATATACAACGACATTATAAATTTATATAAATTTATTACTGTACACACTAACAAGCACACAGCACACACTACACGACACTTATACAGATCTCTTTTAGACAAACATAAGTAGACTGTAAGTAGCTGACACACCCACAGGCCGAATACACCACCGGTCTGTGGACATAATGTAACATATGAACTAGGGAAATAAACATCTTTCTATTCTATTCTATTCTATTCTATTCCCTCCACGGCGGAGCGCGGTGCCGTGTGTGAATCGCCTTAAAATGTCTGTTAAGACTAGTATTTGATTCAGCAAAAAGGCAAGGGCGACAAGCAATTTCCAGCCTTATTTTTTAGATAGTAAGTTTTGATTCATTTTCCATAGGGAAATCTTTCAAAAACTTTCACAAGAGACTTTCATTTTAGATCAGCCAGCTGGACTTCTATTGTAGGATGGGATGAAGGAAACTTTCGTCCTAACTTTTCTTTATCGAAACTTTCTTCATTGCTTTCTCGCAAAAATAGACAAGGGAATCATGTCGCTACAGACAAAAAATTTAAACAGCGCCAACGAAAAAAAATAACTCTCTTTGATATTGTACTCCATCACGAGACGGTGTGAATTCGAATAACGGATTTTTTGAATGACTAAATGTGATCTCTAATACACTACAAACTCACCGTAGGTGTGTGAAGTTCCCCAACTCCGGCGGTACAGTGAAGATGCTGTTGTTGCTAAGGTCCAACACAGCCAGTTGGGTCATCTTAGCCAGAGCGTCGGATGACACGTTGATCTCATCTATCTTGTTCTCAGCTGCTAACAGTATTTCTAGGTTCTCCAAATCGTACACACACCGCGGTATCTTGGTGAACCTAAACAAAAATTGTACCGTTCGAATCATGTAAGTTTTTGCTTTGAAGAAGGCTCTACTAAAGATAGGCACAGTAAGTAGGAATGCTAAGAGAAAAGAAAAGAATACTGTTGGCAAAGAAACGTGACTTCAACTACACACTGAAGGAGTAATTTTGTTTCAAAGATAGAAGAGTATTGTTACTTTTTAGTGTGCTACCGATGTTTCGTATTATTGGATCTTAAAAATTAAAATAATAATAAAAGAGGTGAAGTAACTTTATTACTTCAATACGAATAAATGGAAAAAGGGGAAAAAAAGGAAAAAGGAAATGACAAATAAAAGAAAGCGGAGAAAGACAATAGATCTGAAGATAAGGATAAGCCTATACTCACTTATTATTCGAAATCACCAGTTCCCTTAAGCGTTTCAAGTCACTTAGCTCGATGGGCAGGTCCGTGAGAAGGTTCTTGCCCAGATCGAGGTATTGCAAACAATGACAGCGGTTTATCTCATGAGGTACACTGGTTATGTTGTTGGATGACACCACCAGCGACGTCAGTGTGTCGCTTAATTGCACGAACCTGGAATAAATATACAATTTAATATGTTACTAGCTTTTGCCCGCGGCTTTGCTCGCGTTAGAAAGAAACCAAATGCCTATGTCACTCTCCATCCCTTCAACTATCTCAACTTATAAAATCACGTCATCATCTGTACCAAATTTCATTCAAATCGGTTCAGTGGTTTAGGCGTGAAGAAGAGAGAGACAGACAGACAGAGTTACTTTCGCATTTATAATATTGATTGTTCTAAGTAAGAAATAGCCTTGACGATGTTCGCCAAACGCAATCCTCCTAAATTATTTATACTGCCGATAGAGTTGAAAGGAAGTTAGTCATTTATTTATGTCACCTATATTTGATATTCCCGCTGACAAGGTCACAGATTAAAGTTATTGTAATTTATTTATTATGAGACAATAAACCGCACATGAATGGTTTCGTTATCGATAAATATTACAGTCGTGTCACATATTTGACTACAAAAAATCCACCATTGGAAGTTCGTCGTAAACTTACTTTTAAACGCTTCACGATTTTGATCCAAATGGAAGAGTTTCTTTGTGCGGACGATTCCTGGTCATAACTTGTATAATATATCTATACTTTATGTTATTAGTTTTGTACCTAGCTGTAAGTTTTTCAAATAAAACTAAAATAAAATAAATCAACAAAATAAAAATAAAATAAATACTCAATTTGTGTATAAGTTGGTTACCATAGTACCTGCTTGGTTTGTTAAGTCATGTGTGAATTGCTTCAAGATATTTATTAAGCTATAACTGAAAAATAATCCAGTTACTAACCCAGGTGGTATAGCTTCGAGTTTATTCTTGGATATGTCGACAGTATGCACTTCAGCCGCGGCTGCCGCTGTCCACACGTGTTCCGGTACTTGCGTCAATTCGCGGGACGGCACCATTAGCGCCATACTTTTCTTCAACGTGTACCTAAGTGAAAGGAGAAATAATACTGTTATACTGTATAAGTAAGGCTGACAATTTTTTTTTCTGTTGGGAGAGAGAAATCATGAAATGACTTCTCCCGCCTTGCGGCGGGAGGGCGTGTCAGACTTTTACTGACTAAAACCCACTCATGTTCCTTCCGTTGCCCTTTATGTTCCAGGGTCACGGTAACTATAATAAACATTCTTCAACTAGGTATGAACTTTGGCTTAGCTATGTGTTCGTCAATGCCTACCCGTCATTATTTCCTGGCGAAATTTAAAGTTTTGACTTCTTGTGATACCTGAAGAATAGCTGGTCATAACAATAAGGGGTAACAACAGGACGCAAGCTCCGCGTGCTTGCCGCGTGCACTGCTCACACGCGTCACACGGCGGCAACACGCAACGGTTACGCAGCGAACTCGCGGCGCGCACGCTCACACGCCCGAGGAACACAAACGCATATTGTGGGGTTAGCTTTACCATCGTGGTCTGACAGTTTACACAGTAACATTGCTTAGTTAAGTATTAACTAAAATGGACTTTACTGCCTTTAGAATAAGTAAAAAATTTAAAAACAGACAAAAAATATGTTTGTGGAAAGTTTGTTGCATTACGTTTTTACAAAGATCAAAGTGTTTACTTTGGGAATGTGGCATGTATGGTCTCGACTTAATTTCGATGCTTTAGAAAAAAAAGGAACACTATTCTATGCTCGTGCCTTCTCTGTGTGAGATGAGGCCTTTGCCCCGCAGTGGGACAGTAACAAGCTGATATTATTTATTACTATTACTAATATGATACTTACTTATCAGGCCACTCCTCAGGCGAGAGCCTAGTCTCGCTAACGATCTCCTCACTGATGCGATCTCGTAGGAACTTCATCAGCCGCTCGGTGCCTCCTCTCACGACGTCCTGACGCACAAACGTCAGCTTGTTACCTTCCATGTTGATGCTTTGCAACTGCGATAACAAGCCTAGGTTCCTTGGTAACCTAGAAACAAGTTATAGGTTTATAGTCTTGCATTTTAGGATTAGACGCGGTCGCGTCGATAACATAAATATTACGATACGATAAATTTTTAGACGTTAATTTAAGGTGACTACCACATGGTTCCCACCAAGTGCCAGTCACAGTCAAAGGGCAGTAAGGGAAACTACTTTAACCGAAGTATCTACACAAAAATGGTCTTAGTAGACTATCCACAATTTTTAGTTTTAGTTTAGATTCATAAGTATTAAGAAAATGCAATAGCAACAAAACAGCAATTAAAAATATATTTTTTTACCGTTTAATCTAACACTAATCAAATGGTTCTATGCATCTCACGTTGGAGTACTAAAACATTAAACAGTTAGAAATCGCAAAAAATCTCTTTTCATCCCACCTATTCGAAAAAGACGACTTTTTTCCCCTTTAAGAACGCCCAAAGTTGGTGTTTTCTATAAGAACTTTCAGCGGGCAATAATGACGCTCCAAATTCAAACAGTGCGCCTAAAAGTAACTTTTAATCGCACTTTTTGAATTTTTTCTTTGCATGTTTTACGCCCTGTTATAAGTGCGCCCAAAAACTCCTTGAATTTGGAACGTCTTAATGCTCAGCGTCAAAGAATCGAACGCAAATATAATGAATGGCTGGTACGACGGCCAATACCATAGCCGCGCCGCGGCTGAATAAAAAAAAACTTGAATAGAAATAAAACGCGCAAACTACAGCCCGAGTTCTCGTAAAAATTTTCACGGATTGTTTTGCAGCAAATTATTAATGTAGCTGCTATTATTATCAAGCTATGATAATAATAGTAGCTACAATAATAATTTTACAATAAAGTATGAAGCGCCTTTTATTTTCTCATAGGGGGTGATGAAAAGTAGAGTGTATCACTCGGGCGCAATATATATTTTTGGCTCGGGCGACGTACTTTGAATCCCTCGCTACGTTCGGGATTCTATTTAAGAATCCCTCGCAAAGCTCGGGATTCTACTCTAGAATCCCGCACTTCGCTCTGGATTCAAAAAACGCCCTCGCCGTAAAAATATTACTTTGCGCCGAAAAATAATAATATTACCTGTCATCTACTACAAGATAATTAGTAAACTTACTTATTTAAATTATTGTTGGTTAGGTCAAGCCTTTTCAGATTCCGCAACAGTGATATGTTTTCGGGCAGCACTTCAACCTTGTTGTCTCTAATGTTCAACACACTCAAATGCTGCATCTGATCACAAAACTCGTCCGTAATTTCCTGAAACAACAGTACTTTTTAGTTTTATTATTTTTATTATGTAACTAACAAGCCTCAGTATTTCAGTAAAACAGTTATTCTAATGTTATTAATATATGCCCTTACTAATAATCACTGTGTAAAGTTATGTCATGAATAAAGCCTGTGTAACCATACATTTTTTGACGTATAAACCTGTCATAACTTTATGCAGCGATTATTAGTAAGGCGCATAGTATCTATTTAATTTAATAAACTACAAAAAAAACAACAGGTTTATAAGTGCATTTATAAGTATTCGGGAGACTGCTTACTTGACTCAAAGCCTCGTATTTAATTGCGGTTCTTACGAAAGCATCGCCTACAACATGTGCGTAAAACATACGTGTAAAACATAGAAAACTAAATCACGCTGATGAAATAACGTTGTGACTCTTTTAACTAAACTATACTCATGATTTCCAGTTACCTTAATGAAATTATTGGCGATATATAATTCTTTGAGGGCGGAACACCCATAAAAGTCGGGCAATACTTCAATATCGTTATGATTCGCGTCTAAAATTTCCATTTTTCTTAGCTCTCCTAATGGCGGTAATTGTGTAAGATTATTGTTGCTAATATTCATTTTCTTCAAATCTGAAAGAAATTATTAAATTAAACACTACCAATAAGAAAGTCCACTGTAGACCAATACGTCTGTTTGGTCTAACTCCCAAACCGAATTTCAACAAATCGTTCTATAACATGCAAAAGCAGGGGTTTATTAGTTGATTATAAACAGCCAATTTAATGCGATTTTGTTTCCAACTTTGTGGTGATTGTACTTTTCACTATCTGTCTCTTATTGTTATTATGATAAAAGCAAATAAGTGGGTACTTCATAAACAAATAAGAACTAGTCACGTATTGTAAAGACACATATTCAGTTAATTTCCTAACTAGAAATATAAGACATAATATTCACTCATTTATTTTATGCAGTTGTAAGTGTTTAACTGATTTGATTGTATTTTAGTAGCAATCAGCTACAACAATTACTATATGAATTGATTTTTCACAAACATATTTCATAATAGTTATCTGGAAACAAAAACTTCTCCAAAATGTATACCATTCATTTACTAAGTAGATGAATGATTTCAACCTATTGGTAAGATGGTTTCTTAACTAGGTCATGGGTCAAGAGACAAACACCCACCATCGCCATTACTTAATGCAATATAACAATAGAAAACACATAATAATGCAACTCAGACAAATGTCTACCTTATTCACATTTACCCATGAGTTCATTTAAGACTAACCAATACATTCTTTTAGTTACTTAGTATTTTGAATCATGTGTAATGGCAATAAGGTATAGAATTCCAAACAATATCATAATATTTATATTCTTTCACACCAACTAGACAGTTGACCCACACAAGTCATTATACTTTTCTAGTGTTGTATAATACCATCACATCATAATCATAATTCTTGTTATGTAATACACTTTGTGTAAACTACAAAGTTACTAATATTTTATTTTTTTAGACTGAATGTTCCTAAAACCTAATTTCCCTTAACCTTTCAACATCCAATCTACAGCGGGCTGTCGGGCTGCTATTGTCTTTCTATTGTGTCTCAAATCACGTGTGTTCAAAGTAATTAAAAAATAACCATATGATTAAAAAATAATTACCTCGAAGGTTAACAATATCCGGAGGTAACTCTTGAAGCTTATTGTGCGATAGATTAATTTCCACCAAGCGCACCAAATACCCCATTCCTGGAGGTAAAATAGACAATTGGTTGTGTGATAAGTCCTGGAAGAAACAAAAAAAGACTTATTGAATAAAATTAATATAATTTAAAACTTATTCAATGTGACTGTTTCGGTACAACCACTTTTTTATTATTTAGTTTTTGGACAAATTAGTTGCCAAACCACAAAGCCCTAATAATGAAGAATAATATAACAAATGTTAAAAAAAGTATGTCTTACTGCAATTTTGAACCTTTCAAAATGGAAATAAATACTTGGATGACTCCAATTTTTTTATTACTTACCAAAAAGCTCAACATAACAAGGTCTCCAAATTCTGGTTCTATTTTCGAAAGTTCATTGTGCGATATATTCAGCCAGTGCAACTCTGTCAATTTGTAAAATTCTTTAGGAAGTGTTGACAGTTTATTGTGAGACAAACTCAGAGTTGTAAGACTCTTTAGTTCACCAAACTCTGGTGGTAGACTTGATATGGCATTGTCATGAAGCTGGAAATAATTAAAAAAAACATTGATGTATTTAGTTCCATTGAGTATATATAATATGTAAAAAAATAATGCCTATTCAAAATTATCTAGAAGAGAACATTGCACTCCAAATATTTTTAATTAATTAAACAATGGAATTGGATTATAACTTAATATTATAGCTTTACAATTCTTTTGTATTTCAAATTATATTATGTATTTTCAATATAGCAGCAGAAAACCAGTTTCAATTGTAATTACTTCATGTAGCAACTAGTATGACAAGCTTTACTCTAATACGTATCTGCCAAGGATTAATGAACAACAAAATCTATATATATAAAACAAAGTCGGGTTTGTTACAACACTTATAACTCGAGATCGGCTAGACCAATAGGCGAGATGACAAAAAAAAAGTAATTAGTCCGTCAGTTAGATAATCAAAAAATTTGGGACACGTATTTTTTCTTTTTTCTCGTAAACAGAAAATGACGACAATACAGTGCGTTGAAGTTTCGTGAAACGTCACGCCTTTGTACAATTTTTACTCAGAAGTGACGTCACAAGCCCCCTCTCCGGAACTTTGATGCTCTTTATCTTTGTATTTTGTTATTAATTTGATCAAGCAAAAAATATGTGTCCAGTATTTTTGGACTGTCTAACAGACGGACTAAACAGAATGTCATTCTTTTGATGCAGTCATCATCCCTATTTTCATGGTTTTTGGTTCGTTGGATTTGTCCCCGCCCCGAATAGCAGAATACATCTTAAAAATAATGAAAAATCGACGAGAACATAATTATAAAAGATGAATCATTTTTAAAAAAAATGGGTATTAATGAATGAAAACTTAAGAGAACAAAAGTACTAGGCGCGCAGTAACGTGAAGTAGTCATGTACGAAAATCTAAAATTCACTGTATTTTTAATTTACTAACAAGATCACCTTAATCAATCCAAAGTACTAGGCGCGCAGTAACGTGAAGTAGTCATGTACGAAAATTTAAAATTCACTGTATTCTTTATTTTCTCACAAGATCACCTTAATCAATCCAAAATAGAAAACGATCGATCGACGAATCGATTAATTATTTTGAAGACTGACTTAATGCCTAGAGCCTAGAGGCATTTTATTAAACTTAATCTTATTTGAAACTAGCACAAATCCAACGAACCAAAAACCATGAAAATTGGTCTAGCCGATCTCGAGTTATAAGTGTTGTAACAAACCCGACTTTGTTTTATATATATAGATAGGTAGGTAGGTAGTAGGTAGGTAGCGTCGATTTTTCATTATTTTTAAGATGTATTCTGCTATTCGGGGCGGAGACAAATCCAACGAACCAAAAACAATGAAAATTGGTCTAGCCGATCTCGAGTTATAAGTGTTGTAAAAAACCCGACTTTGTTTTATATATATAGATAGGTAGGTAGTAGGTAGGTAGTAGGTAGGTAGCAGGTAGGTAGTAGGTAGGTAGTAGGTAGGTAGTAGGTAGGTAGTAGGTAGGTAGTATGTCAATTCGAATTCAATATTCATAGTTGACAGGACAATGTCTGTCGGGTCAGCTAGTAATTAAATAAAAAGCAATAAAAGCTTGTTACTCGGCACCCTGCTCACCTTGAGGTTGATGAGGTGTTGCAGAAACTTGACATCACCTGGTATCACTTTTATGACATTGGAACTGAGGTCGAGCGTCCGCAATGGCTCTGCTGTCCACCACTTGTTGGAATCATTTCTTGTAAAGTCAACCTCCTTAGTTTCTTCCAACACTAATTCGTCAATTTTCCAAACATTGTTTGGGACTAAAACAGTTATGTTAGAAGTGTAGTGTTAAGAATTCCTGTTTTCTGAAGATGTAACAAAAAAAGAAGCAATGTTTACTCTGCAATGATTTTTTTACTTTTGTAGAATACAATTTGGTCAATCAAACATCACCTAATAAATCTGCTTGTAACTTCCTGTCTACTTTCTATCACAGTTTACTTGATAAGACTCTCATTATGATAGCTATATATTAAAGATATAAATTTTATGGTACCATGATTTAATATATTTTTTAAATACAAAGTAACAGAACTAAGTTTAGACATAGTTAACATAAAATCACATAGACCTTTATGAACAAGTACTTTGTCAACAATACAATAAATTTACTTTTTAATTAAATAATAGTGTCTCACCTGACCCCAGTCCCCTGTTGCATAAACTAAGCTGTCCGGTCCTCTTCGCAGATTTAATCAAACCACTTGATAATTCACTATCATCTGCTTTTTTGTCTTGAAGATGAAACACAGATTTGTTACAAACTTTAATTCGAGATTTAACATGTGGCCTATTAGACATTTTTACTTATTAAAAACATACAAAGTGCGTTATATTTTATTACTGAACTACTGCTGATTATATGATAACGTCATTCATTGTTTTTATTTATGACTGAACTGACTAGAGTTGTATGCACATTGGCAAAACATTTTCTATTCTATTCTATTTTTATATAATGGCAAGCAGAGCCGATGTCGACTATTCTGCCAATGTCAAAAGTGATTTGGAAATGCAAGAGTGAAGAGAGAACGACAAAAATAAAAAAATACATTTACTAAGTAAAAAAAGAAATAAAAAAGTGACTAATGCAGTTGGAGTTAATGTGGGAAAACATTTTATGGGATGGGATGAGATGACTCATGACAGATTGACAGACGAGTCTCAGTATTTATATATAGTCTATGGACGAGACGAAGTCGAACGATTGACCGACCCGACTATAGTTGCAAAACTTCTGAAAGATTCGAAATAATTCCGGAATACTTCTGGGAAAGTTTCTTTAAATCAGAATTATTCAAAATGAATTTAAATTTAGATTTGTATTTTTTTGCAAAATATTTTTATATTTTTTTAAATATCGAATGGAATTTTGCATCGACCGTCGATCGCCGCCGCCCGACTGTGTGCACGAAAGCGATGGCGGTGCGGGGTGCGGTAAGAGGGGAGATGCTCCCCCCCGGAGAAGTTTTCAGAAAGATTCATACCCCTCAATCGAATGTTTCCGCGGAATATTTCGCCCGAATTATTCAATAAGAATAAACGTGTTTATTTTTTGTGTGGTGGGTGAATTAATTATTTTTCAGTGGCACATAAGTTAGTAAAATATAAATGTTTATTTTATTATAAATCTGATCGATTAAGTATGTTTGTTAATATTTTTATAAAAAAATAAAAATCCCTTTAATCGCGGGATAACATATCTACATATTATGTTATCCTGCGATTAACAGAATTTTTATTTTTTTGTTTTTATGTAGGTTATTTCGAAGTCGAATGCTATTTTTCAAAATGTTAGTTGTGGAATAAAAAACCAGGCCGAGCATATTTGATTTGTTTTTTGTAAAAGGGTTACCTATGTTTTTGGTTAGTTTCTATATAGCTCTGCTGTTCGCATCGCTAAGTATTCGCGAGTCACATAGATAGGTATTACTAAATAAAGGAAAACCTAATAAATAAACTCAAAAACTATTGTGTCGCTTTCAAAAATTCTTTCACTATTGGAAAGCTACTACTAATATTATAATGCCGAAGAGTTTGTTTGTTTGTTTGTTTAAACGCGCTAATCTCAGGAACTACTGATCCAATTAGAGAAATTCTTTGTTTTTTAAAGTCCATTTATAGAGGAAGGTATTAGGCTATACAACAATACGCTGCGACCAATAGGAGCGAAGCGTCAGTGAGAAATGTTGCAAAAACGGGGAAAATTATTCACATTTGAAGACTTTTGTTGCGTGCGCTGCATAAACGGTTTACGGGGGGCTAAGAAGTAACCAAAGGAAATTAAACGCGGATAAAACCGCGAAGGACAGCTAGTAGGCTATATTCCTTATGAACCCATTAGAGGTAACTTCTGTACTCGATTGAGTACAGCATTATTCCGAAGTGTAAATGACAGATCTTGTAAATTTTAGGTGATACACCTTATTATTTTACTTCATTACGCTGTACTCAATCGAGTACAGTAGCTTTTAATGGATTAATACAATTTCACCGGGTTTTTTTTTGGCAGTTGAAATATTCCCAAAGTTTCAGAATATTTCGGAATACTTCCGAAGTATTCGACGGGAATGATTCGGAATTTTTCCCGCCAGCATCTATAGACCCGACCGAAACGCTTTTTCGTTTCTACTTTCTTTTTTAAAAAGGCAGGAACTGATATATGTTGACCCTGAAACTAGTATCTAACGGTAAACAAAAACTGTATATCTTATATTATATCATATAATAAAAGTTTGAATTTGATAAACTTGTTTTAAATTTGCCAGTACCCCAGCCCCCTTACCATGACGTTTAAAGTAATATTGTTTTAGTCCTGTTGCAGGAGTGTGCAAGTGACAGCGCTAGACACGTTGTCTAGCGCCGTCTCTTTCCCACTGAAAGTAATATCAAAGTAATACTGCTATAAGGGCTTGTGGTACGCCCCCAGTACCTAATTACCTATATAACATCAAGCGATTTGTTGTTGTAGTTTTTGTTTTAAGTACACGGAGCACAGATAAGAATACAAGTGTAGTTTTGATTACATTTTAAGGTGGACGTTCAAAGTAGCCCGCGAAATTCTAATTTTCTTACGTAGGTATTTTTGCAATTTGCAGTTTAGTGTCTGGGTGAGTTGATATAGGCCCGTATTAATAGACGTCACTCAACTCCGAGACGCTCTCAAGTCTCTTGCTGTCCTTGTCATTCTAAAGGGAAAAAATAAGGACAGCAATAAAATTGAGAGCGTCTCAGAATTGAGTGACGTCTATTTATACGGGCCATAGAATGGTTTGCGACTGTAATAGGCCATTAGTTACAGAATTATATTCATTTCAATCATCAAAACAGCCCTCAAAGTGGATATAACTCTATTGATTTCTTATTTCATGAAAAAGTCATTCAATCGAGTTATAATATATGCATTTTGATGATTTATATGATTAATAAAGATACTCAGGTATATTTTTTGTAAATAAGTTCGCTAGTTTCCGTTCAATTGAGTTATAATATGCACATTGAGAGCTGTTTTGATGATTTAAATGATCAACAAAGATACAAATGTATATTCTTTGTAAGTAAGTTTGTTTGTTAGTTTCCGTTCCGATCGATAAAGTTATTATTTGCAGCTTAACTGAATAGCTTCAGCTTTAACTTTTTTTACGATTATGTAGCTATTTTCGGCTTCGAAATATTTTATGACGCTACATAACACAATTATTTTGATAAAAATTGAGCGCCGCTATTACATTTATAAACTAGCGCCACTAGCGGCCCGTCCCAGCTTCGCACGTGTAGATATAATATTACAATAAATATAGCCTAATTAGCACCCATATTATGCGTGAAATATTGCGAAAGAGAAAATTCGAAAACATGCGCTTCCCCAGACATAAGACTGAGCTAGATCGATTTCTCGTCCCCGAAAACCCCCACATATCAAATTTCTGCGATATCTTTTAGGGCCGTTTCCGAGATCACATGCTTTTTCAAGCAATCAGCGCCATCAGCTTGGCTGATTTGTGAATCTAAACCATCCAGGGCGCCACTCAAACGCATACAGAAAAACTCATTTAAATCGGTCAAGCCGTTTAGGAGGAGTTCAATGACATACACACGTACAGCAGAATTAAATATATAAAGATTTTCTTTCTTTGTTACTTTTATATACTAGTTAAATAGGTAAACCCAATTTGCTTCCGTTTGCCAATTACCGCGGAAAATAAAACGCCAACGAAGAAATCGCACATCGAAGAAATCACGTTTTTTTTTCTAATATTTTTTCTGATTTAACGATTACGTATGTTTATTATCAGCCCATGAGTGTCCACTGCTGGACGTAGGCTTCATCCAACTTTTTCCAGCGCATGCGGTTCTTTTCCGTCCGCATTCAACGTCTCCCTGCTGCGACCTTAGGAAGGTCATCCGTCCATCTGGCGGGAAACGGAAGCTGCGCTTGCCAATACGGAGCCGCCACACAAGAACGTTTTTCCTGTATCCATCCTCCATCAGTTCTTCGATCTATGTGCCAGCCCACTGCTACTTCAGCTTTGCGAATCGGTGAACTATGTCGGTGACTTTAGTTCTCCTACTGATCTCCTGGAACAGAAATGGAAACCCCGAACGCGCGGTGGAAAGAACGACTTTAAGCATACTTATGAGACCCGAAGTTATAGCGACCACGTCTTAGATCCGCATGCATTACGGGCAACACACACTGGTTGAAGACTTTTGTCGTCAAGCACTGGGGTATTAAGGACGAGAAAATAGTGCGTATAGTTTCCCAATAATGACCAAACGCGTTGGATTCGGCGGTCGACCTCTTTTTCGAAGTTGAACCTACCATGTCGGACTATTTGGCCTAAGTAGGTTTAGGGTCAATATTCATCCACAACTTCGGGCGTAGCGTTCCCAATAGTTATTGGGGTTGGCAGTACATGGCTATTAAACATGATCTTTGTTTTATTCATGTTCATTTTGAGGCCCACGCGTTGAGAAACTTTACTGTGGTTGTCGAGCATTGTGCCCAGATCCTCCAGCGACTGTCGCCAGCAAATCGAAGGTGGGTGATGTATTTGGCATTTATGTTGATGCCAAAGTCAACTAAGTTCTGAAGCTCGAAGACATCTTCCAATGTAGTTGTCTACAGTTTGATAGGTTTCCAGCTCTGATCACCTCTGATCCTGGAGGCGAACTGACATGGTGGCGTTTTTGTACAAGCACCTCGATGTACCAATGGGCAATTCGACATCTCTGATGGTCCTGCAGAATGGCCTGCGTTTCCACCGAATCGGAGGCCTTCTCAAAGTCCATAATCGCTGGGCACGCCATAATAGCAGGGGTAAGGCCCTTCTATAAGGAGTGGCTGGAGAGGCGCCTCAAAGAGTTGTACTAGAAAATAATTTCGATGGCTCTTGGCGAGGCGCCCCTATTGCCTTGGCGCCTGTGTGCTCCGCACACTTCGCACACAGTGGCGGCGCGGCCCTGCCTACATCATATGATGTACAGAATCAGATACCTATTATGAATGGTGTGAGAATGGAGAAGTTTAGTAGTTAACTGCTATTAAGGCTAAAGTAATATGCTGATGTTCATCGCACTCAAGTCCCAACTGTAGGTCACGGATTACTTACCATGAAATGAATCTCGCGGAGTGGACGTCTTCTCGTAACTATTTTGCTTACAAACATCATCAATTGTGCACATTTTCATATCGGATCTACATAATGGAGACATTTTGATAATACTACACTTTTTCCTGAGTAGGTTTTAACTACAAACTATACATTACAGCACACAAAATTTATGGAAAATCAAATTCATTGAGTATATTTTTATTATTATTCATTGATACTGACACAAATAAAATAATAATAATGACATACAATTTTTTCTGTATCAATCGTACCAGTGTTTTGACATTTCTCAATTTGTATATACCTTCTGAAACATAAAATCTCTTTAGATATATAATCCTAGCGGCCCACCGTGGGCCCACCACAACGACGACGCGCAGACATAATAATAAACCTTCCGCTATCCGGTTGCTAAGGATTACAACACAGAATACTCAATTACTCGTTTTGAAGTACATTGGAATGGTAATTGGAATAAGATGAATGTTAATTCATCTCATTGAACACCAACATTCGTTTTTATTTAAATAAAATAAAGGCTTGAGACTCTAGAGCATTTATAATTATAAGTCCTAGCTGTCCCCCGCGGTTTCACCCGCGTTATCGAGGTATAATTTTTGGTTACTAAAAAAGAAAATAAAAAGTATTCTATGTCCGTTCCCTGGTCCTTAAGCTACCTCCCCACCAATTTTCAGCCAAATCGGTTCTGCCGTTTTTGAGTTTTATAATGTGTAACTAACACGACTTTCTTTTATACCTATACATATATAAAAACAAAAACTAAAATTAGACTCACAAAATTCCCGAAAGTAATCTTACTTACTTTATTATGTATCAAACTTTATTTTATATACTTATGTAGGTGTCAATTTTAGATCAGACCAAACATTCCCTATCTTATTTATTATTATACTTAAGTACCTAAATATGTTGCCTAAAATCAAACGGTCAGAGCCACAAACAGAAAGTCGTTATAAGTAAAATAATAGTGCTGGTGCTGCAACTAGTGACTAATCTCGCTAAATTAGAGTGGTCATGGCCAGCTATAGTTGCCTTCATGTTCGTCTCAGGTGCTGTATCCGCGTGCCTATTATAGACTTTTTCTTTTACTAAAAGAGCACTTTTTTCGTTGCTACGCCAGTAGAGAGACCCGAGGGTGGCTAGACACTGAAACAATAGACATATGTACAAAACTGGAATAGCCTGTTACCTAGAATGATTTTATCAATACCTGGTATTCGACTCTACTTTATTCGAATAGCTTCGAACCTGATTTGTCTACCTTTAACTTATTTTTCAATCGAGCATATACCTACTTACTTTAACCTTAAGTCCGCGACTTTTTATATATTGCTCGGTTAGTATAAAATCCAACATCAATGTGGTGGTTTCCAAGCCTTCATTAGTCCGGTGTATGGCAGGCAGCACTGCGGTGGTGGGTGCTGGCTCACCATTAATATACCAAGAGAGCAGGTTGGCCGGACGAGATTGACCTGAAGTGCAGTTTACCAACACACGATCCCCAAGATGATAACGTGATCGTAGCCCTGACAGGACTGGTCCATGCTCTGGTAGGACTAGAAATAAGGGAAATTTAAGGTGTAAAAGCCCCCATATTAATCCCATTAAAAATAGCGTGACTTACTTACGGACTACGTACATATCTGCATGTCTGGACACAGTGGGGAACAGCGGACCTTCGCCGGACACTTCACAGCGGTAGCGACCGCTCGTTGCAGTCGTGGCTGATGACAGCATCAAACTGGACCCGGACGCGTCGGAATGCTGTGTCAATCAAATATTCTAAACTGTATATAATTTACACTAATCAACTGCGAAGCGAACATCATTCTATTGTGGTAAAGTAAAATTGTCTTTTGCCCACTACAAACAGTACGAAACTGCACATGGTAATGTTTTGGTGGTTTGAGTTTGAGCCGGCTCGAAGATTGGCAGCAACACTATTCGGTATGCTCAAACATTAAATGCATTTTTAGCTGGTTTTTAGCATTTTTAACATTAATAAATTTTTAGTAGTACCAGGTTGCAGACGAAAATTTGCGATTTGTCTCCTATGCTAAAGCTGGCGAAAAAGAGGTGAAGAAACTTATATATATAATCTACAATACTAAACCAAATTAACAAAGGCTGTTTGAAGAGACCGACCTCTACATCAACCCCGGGCAGCGGGAACTTCCTGCGCGGCTTGTGGTCGCGCGGCACGTGTCTGAAGAACTCCTTCCCGTCCTTGTACCACTTGACGGAGTACAGCACGGCGGGGCCCAGCGCCCAGCGGCACGACAGGGCCGCGCGCGTGCCCAGCGCCACGTGCGCCGGCACGCTCAGTTCCAACAGCTCCAGGGGTAATATACAACCTGATTTAAAAAAAGACAATGAAGAAAACAAAATTCTCGAATTTACATGTAAGGTTAGTAGGTTTGTAATTGTAGGGGTGTCAGCAAAATTTCAGGGGCCCGCAAGGGCCGATGCCTGCCGTGGCTGCGGGTTGTTCGAAAGAGATACCGCGGCCCTGGACTCAAAGGTCTAAGAAGAAATATGGGTGGGTTTTACTCAGTACAAATCCGACACTCCCTTCCGCTCCGCCCAAAGCGGGAAGAGTCATTTGATGATTTTCAAAAAGGAAGAGGTGTACCTATAATACTCAAAAACAAAAAAAAAGTTTTATTAATCTCCAACCCTTTTTTTGGGGAGTGGGAAATCATCAAATGACTTCTCCCGCCGTGGCGGTGGGAGGGCGTGTCAGACTTTTAATGACTAAAACCCACTCATGTTCCTTCGGTTGCCCTTTATGTTCCGGGGTCACTGTAACTATTATAAACATTCCGCAACCCCGGCAGGCGTTGACCCTGGTGGGCCCCTTCCCATGCTGACTCTCCCTGTGGCGCGCGTGAAACACTAACGCGCCGTCGCAATGGGGCCATTACTGGCACTCCATTGCGGCTGAATAAACATAATCATGGTTGAGAATTGAGAGACAGTAAACTGAGTAAAAATAAAGTTTTTACCGGTAAAGACCAAAAGATTGAAGACTGTCAATAAAAATTGACCGCAACAGCTAGTCACCTTCACCATGGTTTTGAAAGAACGCGTCATCAAGTCACCAGTTCTTCATCGATCGATGAAATCATTAGGTATTGAATCTGAAAAATAATAGTTATAGGTAGGACATTGTTATTATTTGTTATACTGTACATTATTGTACTACTAATATTATGTAGTGAGGTAACTTGAAGTAAGTTTGTCATTACGGTCGAGGTTCGATTCAGATTTTTTTGTCAAACACTATAACGACTATAACTGTCTTTTTAGTTCGCCATGTCTGTCTGTCTGTCCGTCGCTTAATCTCTGTGACCGTTAGCACTAGAAGTCTGAAATTTGGTACCAATATTTATATGAATCACGCCGACAAAGTGGTAAAAATAATGTTTTATTAGGGTAGCCCTAATAAAACATTATTTAATATGTAAAGTGGGAAATGATTTTTTTTATAATTTCAACCCTACCGTGTCATATTATATTGTTGGATAGGTATTTAAAAATGAATTTCGGAAACAATCGCTCTAAAGTAAAAAACATTGTGTCCCCCCTCTAACTTTTGAACCATAATTTTTAAAAATTTGAAAATATCTGAAAAGTATGTATATATGTATATAAGGACTTTCTAGGAAAATTATTTTGAACTTGATGGAAGGAACAGTTTTTGTACAAAAAAGCAAAAGGTTGTACAGAATAATTTCTGCGTATTTAGTATGTCAACGTAACAAATTGCCTTTTTTAAACTCACTAGCTTTTGCCCGCGACTTCGTCCGCGTGGAATAATAGCTCCCGTTTCCGGGGGATTTTAGGGATGAATACTATCCTATGTCCTTTCTCGGGTCCCAGACTATGTCTGTACCAAATTTCATTCAAAATTGGTTTAGTAGTTTAGGCGTGAAGAAGAGACAAACAGACAGACAGACTGGCAGAGTTACTTTCGCAATATTAGTACGGATTAACTGTGGAACTATCTTGAGCGTACACAAAAAGATTATTGGGGTTGCATAAGCGTGAAAGAGCTACATTGACCATTGTAAAAGCATCCAAAACATTATATCCCATGGCGTTTTTTTTGATGGATAGGAAATCATCAAATGACTTCTCCCGCCCCTGAAGAGGGAAGGAGGGTCAGACTTTTACTGTCTAAAATCCAATAATGTCCCTTCGGTTACCCTTATATATTCCGGGCCGCGGTAACTATTAGAAGCATCGACACGCCGTCGACACGGGTCTGGTCCTAGTCGGGCGGCGAGCTACCTACCGCTCGCCGTCCGCAGGCCCGCGCCTACGGTGGCCGTCATCTTGCGACTCTCGACAACTACGCCTGAGTCTCTGTCCGGGGCGGGAAGCTTGACGCTGCCTCACGCACCCCACCGCTTTCGTCTCCATGCAGCGTGTCTGCTTCGCAGGAGGCGACGGCTTCCTATTCAGTCTCGCCCCGAAGCATGGCCTGAACGATCGCCTCTGCAACGACACGGTGGTGGTTCGCCCAAGCGGGATCTACCTCCACCGTATGCTACACCGTGTCACGCAGGCGTCACTTCCGCCCGAATACGACATAGGAACCTCCCGAAATGTCCGTGTGCGGTGAGGAGGATCTTCATCTCCCTAGCCTTTTCCCAACTATGTTGGGGTCGGCTTACAGCCGAACCGGATTCAGCTGGACACCAGTGTTTTACGTGAAGCGTCTGCCTATCAGACCTCCACAACCCAGTAACTGGGCGACGATACCCTTTGGTTCGACTGGTCAGACTTTCTGGCTTCTGAATACCCGTAGCGTCAAAGTTCTACGAATGACAACCGGGGCTTAACATGCTTTCCGAGGCACGGGATGTCAGTGATGTCCAAGATAAACTATAGAAAGTACATATGAATTGAAAAAGTCACATTGGTACTTGCCCGGATTCGAACCTGTAACCTCTTACACGCGCCTTTATGACGACCCAGATGTGTTATTCTGATGTATAAGCTACGAATATCTTGCAAAGCCATCGGCTAATATTCTTTATTGTACACCAATAGGACAAAAACAGTAAAGGACAATACAAACAAAATAATATGCAAGAGTACAATAGGCAGCCTTTTTTCGCTAAAAAGCAGTTTCTATTACATACTATCATTTACACACATCAAAAGTGTCTAGGGATATTTTAATTAAACCTAAATAACTAAAATTCTATTAACTTTTTGTTAAGACACCTACACTTTAAAATAAACCTTGTTTAATTGCCTATCTAATCTGATAATAAACTTTTAGATAAAGTTAAATTAAAAAAAAAACTTAGAAGAAGAGGAAAAACTCAACAAAATTTCAATTTAACTTTATTTTTGAAATTTCAAAACCTAAACAACAAAACAATGTTTTTTTTATAAAAATTGATGAAAACTTAAAATTAATAATTCGTGGATCCACCTAAGACTCTCCTGACACATCTGGAGCGGTTCTGCATACTCAAAACAAGGGTGTCAATATCCTGTTGTGGAGTACTGTCCCAAATCCTGCTAAGATGCAAGAAAAGCTGGTTTTGATGCACAATATCAACAGGGAAATTCCTACGAGCTCTTCTCTGAAGCATATTCCAGGCATGCTCAATAGGATTTAAGTCAGGGGATTGTGCAGGCCGGTCTAAAGCTTGGTTAACATGCTGTTGTAACCAACTTGTAACGATACGCGCCGTATGTGGACGGGCATTGTCGTGCATTAGCTGGAAATTTTGTCCCATTTGCTGTTTGTGGGGCAAGATTACAGGCTCTAGCACCTCATCTCGGTATTTTCGAGCAGTCATATTGCCTTGTATCCAAACGAGGTCCGTTCTACCGCCGAGACGAATTCCTGCCCAAACCATAATCGTGCCACCTTAATATGCATGAACTTGTTGTGGGTGCTGCAGTCGATTCCAACGTCCAGGTTTTCTCCAAACGCGTACTCTTCGCAAATCAGGATGAAATCCAAACCTAGATTCATCAGTGAAAAGCACAAGTGACCATTGAGAATGGTTCCAGTTTTCGTGTGCTATAGCCCATTGTAATCTTCTTCCTCGATTACCTCTCCTTAGTGCTGATACCCAAAATGGCCTACGAGCACGAGATTGACTTCATGCAGTCGCCTTCTCAAAGTTTGACCGCTTACCAGCAAACCATACTCTCTCTGTAGCCTTTGAACCAATTGCATCGCCGCTGCATTTAGTTGACTTCGTGCAGCATTTACTATGAATCGGTCCTGTACATGTGTTGTAATGCGTTGAGGTCCTCGGTGCCGTTCCACCACTTCCTCCGTGACACGATAACATGACCAAAGCCTGGATATAACGCTCTGACTGGTCTTCATGGCTTCAGAAACGGCAATTATGGGACAGTATTCCACATATTGACACCCTTGTTTTGAGTATGCAGAACCGCTGCAGATGTGTCAGGAGAGTCTTAGGTGGATCCACGGAATATTAATTTTAAGTTTTCAAGAATTTTTATAAAAAAAATTGTTGTTTTGTTTAAGTTTTGATGTTTCAAAAATAAAGTTAAGATTGAAATTTTGTTTGAGTTTTTCCTCTTCTTCTAAGTTTTTTTAAATTTAACTTTATCTAAAAGTTTATTATCAGATTAAATAGTCTATTAAAACAAGGTTTATTTTAATGTGTACATGTTTTAACAAAAAGTTAATAGAATTTTAGTAATTTAGGTTTAATTGAAATATCCCTAGACACTTTTGATGTGTGTATATTGCTTGCTGCGGAGTAATTTTAAAACTTAATATCTTCAAAGGTATTTTTTGAAATTATAAATGACTTCCGCACAATGAAAATTGCGCTAGGGGCATTTTGCGTTTAGTAATTTTATATTATCTCCGGAACTATATGACCAATTGACATACTGTAAAAGGCAAATCTTATCTCTTTGTGATACTGAAATAATTTATTGTCATAAAAATTAATATTTTGTTGTTCAAATAATCAACCAAACGTAAGTATGCCGAAAAATCATTTTTTTAATGCAATAAAAGAAGTATAAAAGATAAAATATAAAAGATAGAGATATGGTATCGTGGACTTTTTTGTAGAAATAATTAAGACAAACCAAGTTGCCAAACATTGTTTTTAATTTTAAGCAACTGTTTAGGCAGCGCACGCAAATAATTCTGTTTTATGAGGTATTTTTTTCCGACTTGCTAGACAAAAGTTGCGATAGCTCGGTTAATATACATAAAAAACCGGTCAAGTGCGAGTTGGACTCGCGCAACGAGGGTTCCGTTAATGGAAAGTACCCTATAGGTTTTGAATCCCTCGCAAATATCTAAATGCAATATAAACCGCCCTATCTTTTTATTGCGTTGATTTAGAAACTTGAGTTTTTCACTGCTTTAAGAGATAGCAGACCTAAGTATGTGATATTAATTTCAGCTTGATATCTCGACGCGTTTCTGAGAAAAAGGGTCTTGACAGGCGGACTAACGGGAGGATGGACGGATGTGAACTAACTACAATCTTATGGTTTTGAGAGTTTTTCCTTTACTTGTGCTACATGACCTTGCTTCTTGCCAAATTTCATGATTCTTGGTCAATTGGAAGTACCCTATAGGTTTTAAGTTTTGGTTCCCTTGAAAATGTCTAAATATGCAATATAAACCGCCGTATCTTTTTATTGCGTTGATTTAGAAACTTGAGTTTTTCACTGCTTTAAGAAATCTCAGACCTGAGAATGTGATATTAATTTTAGCTTGATATCTCGACGCGTTCCTGAGAAAAACGTTCTTGACAGACGGACGAACAGACGGACGCCTGATGTGAACAAACTACAAATTTACGGTTTTCGGAGTTTTCCCTTTACTTGTGCTACATGACCTTACTTCTTGCCAAATTTCATGATTCTAGGTCAATGGGAAGTACCCTGTAGGTTTTGAGTTTTGGTTAACTTGAAAATGTCTAAATATGCAATATAAACCGCCGTATCTTTTTATTGCAATAATTTAGAAACTTGAGTTTTTCACTGCTTTAAGAGATAGCAGACTTGAGTATGTGATATTAATTTCAGCTTGATATCTCGACGCGTTCCGGAGAAAAACGTTCTTGACAGACGGACGAACAGACGGACGCCTGATGTGAACAAACTACAAATTTACGGTTTTCAGAGTTTTCCCTTTACTTGTGCTACATGACCTTACTTCTTGCCAAATTTCATGATTCTAGGTCAATGGGAAGTACCCTGTAGGTTTTGAGTTTTGGTTCCCTTGAAAATGTCTAAATATGCAATATAAACCGCCGTATCTTTTTATTGCGATGATTTAGAAACTTGAGTTTTTCACTGCTTTAAGAGATAGCAGACCTAAGTATGTGATATTAATTTCAGCTTGATATCTCGACGCATTCCTAAGAAAAACGTTCTTGACAGACGGACGAACAGACTGACGCCTGATGTAAACAAACTACAAATTTACGGTTTTCGGAGTTTTCCCTATACTTGTGCTACATGACCTTGCTTCTTGCCAAATTTCATGATACTAGGTCAATGGGAAGCACCCTATAGGTTTTGGTTCTCTTGCAAATTTCTAAATATGCAATATAAACCGCCGTATCTTTTTTTTGCGTTGAATTAGAAACTTGATTTTTTCACGGCTTTGAGTGATAGCAGACCTGAGTATGTGATATTAATTTCAGCTTGATATCTTGACGCGTTTCTGAGAAAAAGGGTCTTGACAGACGGACGGACGGACAGACGGACAACAAAGTGATCCTATAAGGGTTCCGTTTTTACCTTTTGAGGTACGGAACCCTAAAAAATAATTTATAGCCACTACACCCTCCTGAGTGCTATAGCTATAGCACTCAGGAATAATGTAGCTTTCTGCCAGTGAAAAAATTTTGGAATTGGTTCATTAGTTCCAGAGATTACCCCAAACATACAAACTTACAAATTTTACCTCTTTATAATATTAGCACAGATTAATAAATAGTTACTACGTAACAGATACTTCACTCCAATACAAAAACCAAAATACCTACGCTATAATAGCCTACAAAATCATAATAATAATACCAGTTGTTTGCAGCAAGGAGAAATGTACCATAAGTACGCACAAAGAGAGTTGAGATTCTTTTGCCCACCGCGCGACTAACGTGTGTGCGTGTCGTCCAGCAAATCTGCTAGGGTTATACTGGTAATAAAACGAATGTTTTAGAAAAACAATTATTATTTTATTTGTTGATCAAATATTTTTTAGTTTGATAAAATGACTGATGCATATTTTTCGTTCCTTGAATTCCCGACTAATATATTTTAGTGTCGAAAATATCCAAAACCGCGTGAATAATTTTAATAAATAATCAAAAGGGAAACAAGAGAATTGGGAAACAGGGGAATGGCACAATAATCTCGCAATAATTACGTGATTTTGGCATTTTGATAGTCAGCGCTGTACCCGCGACGCGCGAGCACTCAGCCGGGCGCGCGACAGCCCGGTGTTCGTTGTATCGTCGACGATACACGAAGCGGTAGGCATAAAACGCGTGGCCTTGAGCGAGTGACGGACGCCTGATATTAGTATAGATAAGTGGGAATACTTATTGTGACGGACGGGAAACTACGGAACCCTACACTGAGCGTGGCCCGACACGCTCTTGGCCGGTTTTTTTTTTATATTGTTGTGCAAAATAACACAGAAGCGTGTTAAATAAGTACTTAATAGATAATTATAGAAAAAGCTAACGGTGAAAAATAGTATAAACCTTCGAACACACGTGATTTGAGACACCATAAAAAGACAATAGCAGCCCGACAGCCGGCTGTCACTTGGTCGTTGAAATGTTAAGCTATTAAAACCTGTGATTAAAACAATGTATTTACTTCAGCATTTGAGTGAAAGTTTGTGAGCTAGGCAAAGGGTGAGTTGGACGCGTACTCCACTCCGTATCCCCGACACTAGTACAATATTTCAAGCGGCTCCTGCCCAATCTCGGTGGCCCAAACGCCTCCTGCCGGAGGCTCTACGCGGGGATCGTGCGGTCCATGGCCCTCTACGGGGCACCGGTGTGGGCGCCCAACCTAGCCACGGCTCCGGCCTGGCTTCTGAGGGCGTCCCAGAGGGTCTTGGCAATTCGCATGGTGCGGGGATACCGCACGGTTTCCTGCGAGGCGGCATGCCTCCTTGCCGGCGTCCCGCCGTGGGATCTGGAGGCAACAGTCCTTGCACGCACGTACCATAGTGACGCGTGGAAGTGCAACGCCGGGGCGAAGTTATCGCGGCGCGGCACACGGAGCTCCAGCGAGATCTCAAGGTGGAGTGGAGGTAACGACTGTCGCAACCTAGTGCTGGGCACGCCGTAATAGCGGCGGTAAGACCCCTCTTTACGGAGTGGCTGCAGAGGCGCCACGGCGCTCTCACGTTTCGCTTGACACAGGTCCTCACCGGACATGGTCAGTTCGGGAGGTTCCTGTGCCGGATTCGGGCGGAAGCGACGCCTGGGTGTTACCACTGCAGAGACGGTCGCCTGGAGGACACGGTCGAGCACACGGTAGAGGTGTGCCGCGATCGACGTGTCCTCGTAGAGGCGATCGGCGGCGGTGACCTCTCGCGCCCGTCGCTGGTTCAGACCATGCTTCGGGGCGAGACGGAATGGGATGCCGTCGCCTCCTTCTGCGAAGCAGTTATGCTAGTGAAGGAAGCGGCGGCGCGCGAGAGGCAACGACGAGCCTCTCGCCCCGGACTAAGACCCAGGAGAAGACGTCGAGAATCGCAAGATGACTATACCGACCACCGCAGGCACGGTTCTACGGCTGGCGAGCGATGGGTAGCTCGCCACCCGGCTAGGACCAGGCCCGCGTCGACGGCGCGTTAGTGTTCCACGCGCGCCTCAAATAGAAGTCAGCACGAGAAGGGGCCCAACAGGGCCAACGCCTGCCGGGGTTGTGGAATGTTATATAGTTACCGTGACCCTGGAACATAAAGGCCAATCGAAGGAACATGAGTGAGTTTTAGTCAGTAAAAGTCTGACACGCCCTCCCGCCGCACCCAGGACGGAAGTAGTCATTTGATGATTTCCCACTCCCCAAAAAAAAAAACTAGTACAATATTAAGATCGAGCAAAAGTGTAACTCTTTTTCGTCTCTCCGCTTCTCGTCTGAGAATTTCCTACACGAAGAAACTTGATTTTTTTCCAAAGACTGATCTTCCACTAGAAATCTTTATTTACTTAACTATAGACAAATAGACGAGTAGACCCACAGGTTTTGGAAACTCAATAATAGGGTCCCGTTTCGGTCCATTTGGTAACGGAACCCTAAAAGTTGACCGCTTGACCCTTCTATTTGATAGATTGTTTTGGCGTGGTCTGCCCAGTGTCCGTGCCTTTGCCATGTTCCGACAATTTTACGGTATGGTTCTGACATATCACGTTACAGATTTACAGGAATTTGATCGTCCATCTTATGATCTCATGTGACTGCATTGCTACTGCCGCCAGTCCATCTTATTTTATCAACTGCATTTTAAAATTTATCTGACAAAGTACTAAAAATATTGAGACTTATAATAAAATTGTGCAATTGTATTGAATCATCAAAATTTACATAATAATGAGTATTGCTCTACATTACACTTTGCATTAACATAACATGTAAATAAGGTACTAATACCTAATGAAAAATCAACTCACTCTAACTATTATTTTTTAATAATTTCCTTATCTTCCGTATTAACTTTTACCTTTGCTTAGGACAGTAGTTATGGTGTATTTTAATTCGTACTAAGTAATCCATACTAATATTATAAATGCGAAAGTAACTCTGTCTGTCTTTCTTTCTGTCTGTCTGTCTGTCTCTTCTTCACGCCTAAACCACCGAACCGATTTGAATGAAATTTGGTACAGATATAGTCTGGGACCCAAGAAAGGACATAGGATAGTTTTCATCCCGGAAATCCCCCGGGAACGGGAACTATTATTCCACACGGACGAAGTCACGGGCAAAAGCTAGTAAGAAATAAAGCGCAGCTTCGCCCGCGTGGATGTTGAAACTTCGATCCCTTATTACAACGCTTTAGGGTTTGAATTTTGCAAAATTATTTCTTAGATTAGTATCTAAGAAATAATTTTTCACAATGAACATACCATCTAAGTTTTATGTCTCTGGGTCCAGCGGTTTAGGCCGGGCGTTGATATAGATTTTTTAAGTTAAAAGTGCTTGTACCTACATACTAACATAGTTGGTCTTGTACAGATCTAGGTATATTCAAAACATCACAAACGTTTTAAAGCAGTAAATGAAAACCTAAATCTACTTAATATTAAATAAAGTTGCAAAAGTCATTATCATATTTTTAAACTCAAAAACTTGTCACCCGCGTTACGTTAAATTTTTGGTTACTGCTTCGCTCCCGTGGGACATAGCGTGATATTATATAGCCTATGTTACTCAGGGATAATGTAGCTTTCTAATGAAATAAGAATTTTTGAAATCGGTCTAGTACTTTTTGAGTTTAGTCGTTACATACAAAAATGTAAATTAGTCTTTCTTTTATTTGGAAAAATCAATGCTTATAGTACAATTATTTCAAACCTTCGAACACACACACACGTCATGATTCGTGACACAATAGAAAGATAATAGCAGCCCGACAGCCGGCTATCGCTTGGTCGTTGAAAGGTGAAATAAGATAAGATAAAAGATTAAATAATCAATTACTATACCTTTAATACAACGTAAAAACTAGGTGCCTAAATAGACCACATATTCAACACACACTGACACACAGTCACACACACTAACAGATAAAGACTGGTTAAAAAAACCTTTTGACTGTTTACACACTTCAGTTTTTCGGTAGACGTCTACTAAAGGTGCGTGTATCTCTAACGAACGATAACTTTCAAGTAAAGCTTGAACGTTAACACATTGGAAACCACCATACCATTTATAGCTTACAGTTTTTGAAAAATCATAAAAAGGACCGGTCTGATTTTATTTGTCGGGCACAGTCTAGTAGTTAGTGATCAGGCTGCTACGCGAATCGCGGGTTCGATTCCCACCCAGGACAAACTTTGAGTGATGAACGTGATTGTTTGTTCTGTGTCTGGATGTTATTAATCTATCTATACTCTATACGAATATTATAAAGGAGAAAACTTTGTTTGCTTGATTGTAATGAATGGGCTCAAAAACTACTGGACCGATTTTAAAAATTTTTCACCATTCGAAAGCTACATTATCCCTAAGTAACATAGGCTATATAATATCACGCTATGTCCCACGGGAGCGAGGCAGCAACCAAAACCATAACCGCTGATATAACTTTGATTGAATTTTTGTATGAGTATAGTTTAGACCTTATTGCCTGTGCTATAAAGATAATTTTTAATCTGCAACTTCGTCTGCACTTGCAATAAAAAATGATGTGACTGACATTCACGCGGGCAAAAGCACAGGTAAAGCTAGTATCTATATTGTAAACAGAGCTATTAACTCCACAGACAAATAGTTGGTCGATTATGGTCTGCACGTAAATATCACGATCAGGAACATTATGAATCATTGCATTAATGTCGAGCTTTTCCACAAGCTTTGCGAACGCCATATATTTGACGATTGTTAGCTCTACTTGGCGAAGTGGGAGCGGCACTGTACTCGCTTTGGTTAAATACTTAATTATGCTACCTTACTTGTATTTAAACTGGCTAAAAGACTGCTAAAACAAGGATTTGTTAAGAAGATACTAGTACGTTTGTTACTTTTTATAGTAGAGAAATTATCTTCTATAACTTGGACTTACAAAATTAAGATTTTCTTTAAGAGAATTCTATCCTTTATTGAAGAAGAAAATTAAACACTTATTGCTGGTTGCGTACATATAAATATTAGAATCGCTGTTTCCATTCATGATATATATTAGGCAGATATCACACAATATGACTACATGACGAAGATGATCCTGAAGAACTTGTGGTTAGAATGAATAAATGTGTAATGAATAAATATCCTGGGACATCTTACACACGGCCATCTGATTCCAAGCTAAGCAGAGCTTGTGGTATGGTAATCAGACAACTGATAAACATACTTATATAATTTTTAAATAGATACAGTATAGATAAATATAACACCCAGACACAGAACAAACAATTATGCTCATCACACAAAGTTTGTCCTGGGTTGGAATCGAACCCACGACCTCTGGCTTAGCAGTCAGGGTCACTGAACACTAGACCAACAGGCCCGTCAGAAGTGCGACTCCCGAGCTTTTCTTCCTGGGTTTTATATTAAACTAGCTTCTGCCCGCGGCTTTGCTCGCGTTAGAAAGAGACAAAAAGTAGCCTATGTTACTCTCCATCCCTTCAACTATCTCCACTTAAAAAATCACGTCAATTCGTCGCTCCGTTTTGCCGTGAAAGAAAGACAAACAGACAGACAGACAGACAGACAGACAGACAGACCCACTTTCCCATTTATAATATTAGTATGGATTAAATAATATTTTTGACACCGTTTCTATTCTACGGACGAACTTGGAATAAGTGTAAAGTTTTGTGAAATTCGTATAATATTTTTGCTATTAGGAGTAATATCTGGAGTTTAGAATGTTTTCGCTGATAGAATTATGCCACCAACCTAAGTTCAGAGTGCTATAAAATTAAGCAGGATGAAGTCGCAGGAAAAAGCTACTACAAAAGGGAATAGATTTAGGTTGGTGTGAAGCCTTCGGCACGACTAGTATGGAATACAACAAAAGGTATCGCTGGCTGTGGTGCACTTCCGTGTCAACGATAAGTAGACTTTACACAAGAGCCTGTAAGGGCACCCGCAAATATGGATAAACACAATGCCTGCAAATTGCAGCAGAATGACGAATGGACCACGGGTTGTTTAGCTTCGGGCTACAAGTATCTAAAGTACTGTGATTCACGCTTAATAAAATTAAGTAGGTGGCTCTATGTAGTTATGTATTTATTATTACTACTAAAAGTTTAATGGTTTAGTATACGTTGTCGAGTCTGCAAAGATCGAAAGAATAGTAAATGAATAAGAAATGAAACGAAAACAAGCGAGTGACTTTTTAAAGATTGATTGCATTCGTGTATATAAAAAAAAAGTAAAAATAACGTGCGATTTGCGATGCATGTAGGTCATGTTGGCAGATACTTATAACAGGCGGTGACTTACAGAGATTCGTATAATTATACGGACTGACGTATGAGGAACGCAATGCAATTAGTTCGAACTTTGAATTTGGTCAGACCGCGAGCGCGAGCATCAGGCGGAAGGCGACATAAGGATCCTCGCACAAATGAGCCAATTTGTTCTGCGCCACCGCTTTTAATGACTTTTTTGGGTCGACTTGAAATCTCGTTATTTAGTAAGTCCTGCTCGTTTATTTATCAACTTTATTTTTATCTTGTAAGCCTCTTCAAATCTCTGTGAAATGTAATTAATACTGCGCTATAGAAAGAGATTACCTCTACCTACGTTAGTGTGAAGTTTAAACAATACATCCCCTTAAAAAAAACAAAACATCCACGAAACAAGACTGTTTATAATTTTGTTTGTTCCTAAAGGTACGATAGGTAGAAAGGTTTTAGACGAGGCAGCCCGTTGTCTAACAGTGCTAAAGTCACTAAATTAAGTATGCAAATGTTATGTATTCCGAAAGGCGATTCTTCTTTATTTTTATCCAGCTTAACGGCGCAATCGCGGGGCTAATGGCTCGTACTCCATTGTCATGTGAAGCGAAGTGAGAGAAATGCCGTGACGTCCACTTCGCTCCTTTATAAAAACATTTTGCAATGGAGATTTGACACACAGTTTGGGATCAAGCTTCGATAAGGTTTGGCAACGAATTTTCATTCTCAAGTTTATTTTTCCACTACAAATTTCCTTATGCATCAATTTTAGTGCCTTTAGTTTCCTTATTTCCTACAGTTTGAGTTTTTTTAAGTGATCAACGCGTAAATATTTCAGTGTCCATAATGTCGGGACTCATCAGAAGCTTGAGTACCACTACGTTAACGTTGATGTTATGTTGGTGTGCGCTGATAAGCACGGGCGCGTCTTTGACGGGCCGCTGCAAGATCAAACGTCACACCCACAACGCGATGCAGACCGATCTCAACGGACGACGCTGCTGGGACGAAGTTAAAATCTTGGGCTGTGGAGGGTTTTGTCTTTCTTATGAGGTGAGTGACCATTTTTCTAAATACATCGGCAGAGTTCGGGAGAGGACTACTTCTGTAGATGGAAGAAATTCCACAACCAGGTATCTTGCCAAAAATAATTGTCGCCTGATGTTCATTTAAAGTTTCAAATGATTATTACATTCCGAAAATTAAAATAAAATTTGAATATCGTACAAATCTTCGGCAGTAATTGCCATAACAATATACATATTTTCCCAATCAAATCGTAACGTATGTACTTAATTTTCTAGATATCTGACTGGCAGTTCCCATACAAACAGTCTCATCACCCGGTGTGCGTCCACGGGGACCGCAAGCACGCCTCCGTGAAGCTGAGGAACTGCGACCCTGGAGTGCAGCCTGGCACCGACACCTACCACTATGTTGAGGCTACGTCATGCAGGTGTCAGGTCAGTCACCTTTTTATCGTGTCTAATTTAAAAGTGCCTTAAAATGATTTGAAAAACTACTTCGTCATAACTATCCGCCAAATAACCTTGTGCCAATTGACAAAACTTTAAAATTGTAGTAATAATTGGCTTTTGTTGCTGACCATAATACAGTAACCCTTAGCTGCAAGCGTTGTGCTCGTAAACATAAATACAACCTAGCACCTACGATTTTATTGCCGACAACTCCAGTAAGTGGAATGGAAACCAAAATGAATAACCTCCCTGTCTACTTGAAAGTTCGGCGGCGGTGACCTCTCGCGCCCGGCGCTGGTTCAGCCATGCTTCGGGGCGAGACGGAATGGGATGCCGTCGCCTCCTTCTGCGAAGCAGTTATGCTAGTAAAGGAAGCGGCGGCGCGCAAGAAGCATCGACGAGCCTCTCGCCCCGGACTAAGACCCAGGCGAAGACGTCGAGGGTCGCAAGACGACTACCGGCCACCGTAGGCACGGTTCTGCGGATGGCGAGCGATGGGTAGCTCGCCGCCCGGCTAGGACCAGGACCGCGTCGATGGCGCGTTAGTGTTCCACCCGCGCCTTAAAGAGAAGAAGTCAGCACTGGAAGGGGCCCAACAGGGCCACGCCTGCCGGGGTTGCGGAATGTTTATAACATAGAAATATAATAAATAACAGGAGAAGTGGCAAGTGGGCGTGTCGCTGTCCGCGCAACATGCAATCGTGCTACAGGTCGTACGTAAGTGGCCCTGTCCGCGAACTAGTGTGCTTTCGAACGCCATCGTGTCAACAAATTAAAATACCGTATTGTTCAGCGATTTCTTGCAAAAAGTGAAGCAGATACCAAAACTATGTCAACAATGGAATCACATTTCATATATTTTTTCCTATATTTGTCTTTAAAATCATAAAAAATAACAAATCGACAAATATTTTCTGTTATTTCGTTTCTGAGCATCACAGCGACTGCATTGTTTCTGCTGAAATACATTGCTCCTTCACAACTACGCAAGTTTGTCACTTAGTGACAAGACAAGCAATGTAAAAATCACAAAACGATATTTAACTAAACGCAAGAATCGCGTGATGCGGCCGCTGGTTCTTGCCGTGAGTTAATGATGTCCATGTGCAAATCCTTTAGCGTAGGTTAGGTTATCGACAACAAAGTCGCCTGACGAAAAAAATATAGTTTGGAAGTTATTTTTTTTAATTTGTCCACCGTTTTAACCCGCTTGGAATATCAAAGTAAATACTAATATTTACCCTGTTTTAATTTTGTTTTATTATTATTAGTCATATGTGACCAAATATTACAGCGTCCTTAAATATTTCCCTCGGCATACCTAACACGGTTCAAGTGCATGTCGCGTGGCATCTGGACCATCGTGTCCATTTTGTATCAGTATTATACCATCGTAAAAAAATAATAAATAAATAAATAACTGCATCGTATTTATATTTATAAAATTCAAAAATGCTTTTAAGTTACACAAAACCAAATTTTTCTATTTACGCCATCCTTTTTATTTAGTTTTACTTCCGAGAACCCAAAAAGGATTTGGTCGATAATAAATAGAAGTTTCGATAATTTTCCGATTTAGTCAATCACTAGCGTAAATGCGATAGCCATCAATGTTAATGTGTGAGTAAGTTTTACGGTGCATGGTAATTGGTAAATACACGCTGTGTAGGTGTTTTAAGGTTCATAATAATAATTGATTTTGTTGTACGTTCTAGTACAAGAAATGCGGGTGTGTGCGCGGCTGCGTATCTATTGCTTTTACTGAACTGCGCGTGTGGTAGTTGCCGTGTGGTAGGGATAACAGGAGACACAGGTATCCGATACATTTTCGTCTACAGGGCATATCTCCTTCTTTAATATATCTATGTTTATAATAGTTACCGTGACTCTGGAACATAAAGGGCAATCGAAGGAACATGAGTGCGTTTTAGTCGGTAAAAGTCTGACACGCCCTCCCGCCGCACCCAGGACGGGATCAGTCATTTGATGATTTCCCACTCACCAAAAAAAAATCTACTTGAAAGTTTGTCAGTACTACTAATTCCTAAGTATAGATACTACATTTACATTAACGACAAACTAGAAAGTATCCTACAGAATCTTACTTAAAGCCACAGTGGATATCCTATCCAACTAGTGCTACTTATTAAAAAAAGTTACGGTCCTAACACACTACCTTGTGGAACGCCGTCGCCATATTAAGTCAGTCTTTATTCAGTGATGAAACATTTGCAGGCATGTTCATCAGAAGACACCAGCTGTGAGTGGCTACCTCCTGACTCTTCTTCTCTCCTTGGTGGATCAGTTCTAAAAGAAGAAATCGAGGAAGAACTGGAAAATAGTCTATAAAGCGCTCGATTGAATGAATTTAGAAAACTGACACAAATCTATTACAATTTTTTGTTGATGTTGCAAGTTACAGTTTCTTAAATAAATATTATTAGGTATAAAAATATTGTTTTATTTAAGCATGGGTCTTTAGAGAAAGAAAACTTTGTGGTTGGCTGCCTCTTGAACATTGATGGCTTAATAGTTTGCCTGGCTAAAACCGGGTGCCATAGTGGTATATCCGGTAATTAATTTATTTAAAGCTACTAGTTATACTTGGACTAGAGGATATTTTTTCTGGGACTACATCTGACATAACATGTATACCTTTACTTTTAGCTCAACCATATACTTTCAGCGTGGCATGGTTCCATGTCTTCTTATATTTAATGAATGTCTGCATTCATTACTTAGATGGTCTTCAACATTTACTCAGTCTTGCTACCCTATTGTTATGTCACAGTGCAAGTTGGCGGAAGTGTATTAGTGTCGACATCAACAAACAAAAAAAAGTTTAGCTGAATGGGGATGCTTCACAGTAGCCCTCGAAATGCAAACTTTCGTACCTAAGTTTCGTACGTTTTTTGCAATTTGCCAATCATTGTCAGGCTGTACATTGAACGAAAATGATTTGCGACTGTAATAGCTATTTAGTAACAGAATTGTAATCATTAATATCATCAATACAACCCCCAAAGTGTATACAACTCGATTGAATGACTTTTTGTCGTTGAATGACGTTGTATTGATTTGATAACAATTCTGTTACTAAATACCTATTACAGTCGCGTACCATACTATATCAACACACAACCAGAAACTAAGCAGAAAATTGCAAAAAACGTTTAAAAATTTGAATTTAGCGGGCTACGGTGAAGCATCCCCCTTAGGTAGGATAAAGGTGTGGAGAAATTCAGTTTTCAAATAATGGCAACTGTCAACTGTGTAATCGTGCATGACAGAAATAAAAAATTGCGTCTGGCAACATAGTCAGTTTGTCATTGATGTTGGTCGGTGTTATTTCGCTCGCTGTCATTCGTATTTCTACTAATTTATTTTAGAAGCATTTTGTCGTAATTAAGTAACATGTACATGACTTAAAGCCCGATAAATTAATATATTCCAGAGCTACGCCAACGAATAATTTCGTGTAATAAGATAAGAGCGCTCCAAATGAAATTGTGATAGGCATCGGTGTTATGGGAAGTGTTAGTCATGAAACACTGCAGTGTATTTATTGTTTTGTGCTTCTATTTGTGTGTAATTAAATATTCGAGATCCGACAGAACAGATTCTATCTCATTACTAAAGTCAAACTCTACCGCGGAGCAGAAGGTATGGAACATAAAACTTGACATCTTCTTTTCAAAAACCTTGCCTCCCGTGATCATCAGAGCGCCCAAAAGTGATGTTCGTTTTAAATGTGAAGCGATCATGAATTATACGAAGGTTGAAAAATATACAAAAAATAAAGAAGGCATTGCTACATTGTTAAAGGAATCTCCTCCTGATCACATTCAGCAGAAACTGTTAGAAAATGTAAAAGTTTACTGGTTGAAAGACAATAGGTTTTTGGATAACTCAACCCAGAGAATGAAAATAACTACTAAAATTGATAAGACCAATGGCACTATAGGTACAAATCTGAGAATCAAAGACTTGGCTGAAACTGACAGAGGCAACTACACATGTGTAATCAAACAAAACTATGAGAAGAAGCAGACATCACAATTAAAAGTTGAACAAGGTATAGAAAACTATGAGATTCCTACATATGCATCACTGTTTCCTAATACTGATATCTACAGCCAGCAGGATATTAATGTCCAGTCCACTCCTGTTTTAATGTCAGAAAATATACAAACACTTAATGCAAACATTACTAATTCTACTGCACCCCAAAAGTTAGAGCCAATATGCCAGGAATACTTAGGGAAGGTATGTGCTGAACATCTAAAAGGTCAATTTGTTTATATTCCATTTAATACCAGTCAAGCAGCTCTTGAAGATAAACTGATGAAAGCTTTCCAAGTCACAAAGTATTCTAATGACATAAGCCCCCGCTGTGAGGGTTATGCTGTGCCCAGTCTCTGCTATTCAACATTTCCCATTTGTAGAGATCCTTTTATCACTAACAGCAAGTTCTACAGGGAAGCCAAAAAACTGTTTACAATCTCCACAGATACTACCAGTATAATTAATGAAGCTGACTTGCCAGAAATTGTTTTTGAGAACTTGCCTCTTGGGAAATTACCTAGTATGTACACTGACTCTAATAGTTCATTTGCAGCCATGTTTAATTTCCGACACAATTCAACTGTCCTTAGACGTGTGTGTAAACAAGACTGTGAGATATTGGAAAATGAATTGTGTCAAAAAGAGTATGCCATAGCTAAGCGACATCCTCATATAGGACAACAGCTGACACTGGAGGAATGTCAAGACCTGCCTGAAGATGACCCTGACTGTCTGAGGATTAGTATTGGTGCAGTCATGGTGTCTGATGATGAATGTTACTGGGAAAATGGCAGTGGGTATCTAGGTAGAGTCAATGTAGCAAACAATGGCATGCCTTGTATTGAATGGTCCAAACAGTTGCATGTTACATTATCTGATTACCCTGAACTTGCTGGAACACACAGTTATTGTAGAAATCCTGGAGGAGTTTTGGAGCAACCCTGGTGTATTATAGAAAAAGATGGTAAATCAGATAAGCAGTATTGTGATATACCAAAATGTGCTCATAAAATCTGGATTTATATAGTTATAGTTTTCCTTGTTTTGACCCTATCAATTATTGGTTTTATAATCTGCTTATGTTATAGACATAAAAACAAGAACAATGCTGCTGCAATAAGGGATATAAATCTACCTAATGCTGATAAAAATATTTATGGGAATTCTAGATTAAATTCACCAATTGAAATGAGTGAACTATTGACAAACAATATAGCTAATCAACCACATCTGACAAGAAACACCCGTGGTAATGGAGTGCTACGTATACCCCAGTACTCTCTTTCACAAATAAAATTCTTAGAAGAATTAGGGGAAGGGGCATTTGGTAAAGTATACAAAGGAGCTCTGAAGAAGAATGGTGAAACACAGTTTGTAGCAGTAAAGGCACTGAAAGAGAATGCCTCGGCTAAAACACAGGCAGACTTTAGAAGAGAAATAGACTTGATATCAGAGTTAACCCATGATAACATAGTATGTATTGTTGGTGTGGCATTGAGAGAAGAACCATTATGTATGTTGTTTGAGTTTATGGCTCGTGGGGATCTTCATGAGTTTCTGATGGGACGTGCGCCACCTTCGGGAAAGGGCTTGCCGCCATTGAGATTGCTGAATATCGCAAATAACATTGCAGCTGGAATGCAATACCTTGCTTCCCATCATTATGTTCATAGAGATCTTGCAGCAAGAAACTGTCTAGTTTCGGATGATTTTATTGTCAAAATATCAGATTTTGGACTTTCCAGAGATATCTACAGTTCAGATTATTATAGAGTGAGTATGTTTCTGATTTAGAGATTTCTATTTGAAAAGAAACAGCAATCTCGCCATGTTCTAGTTCATTTTATGCATGAGTAAAGAATTTAATGAATGGTTACTGATTGTCGTGAACGCTTGGCATGCAATATATTTATGTTGGCGCGAGAAATTCATGATATCTATCCAAGATCTCAGGACATCGCGCGTTGGAATTATAATGATTAGTTTGTGTAAATTTTCCATTGTTTCCTTTCACTTAATAAAAATAGTAATTGCCGATCATGATTATACAAAGTAGTGATATATTAAAGCAAATATGCAAAAACAATTAGATATAATTTTGATTTACATATTACAGGTACAGTCAAAGAGTTTGCTCCCTGTGAGATGGATGCCGCCAGAATCTATACTTTACGGGAAATTCACTACTGAGAGTGATATTTGGTCATATGGAGTTGTGTTGTGGGAAATATACAGCTATGGATTACAGCCGTATTATGGGTAAGAACATAATATTACAATTACAGCAAACTATACTTACAAAAAGGTTGCGGAATGTTTATAATAGTTACCATGACCCTGGAACTTAAAGGGTAACCGAAGGAACATGAGTGGGTTTTAGTCAGTAAAAGTCTGACACCCCCTCCCGCCACATGGCGAGAGAAGTCATTTGATGATTTCCCACACCCCAAAAAAAATTTTCCAAAAAAATTTACCTACAACACATTACCACAATTAAAAACAATAACTTACATCATAAGGTAATTATTTATTTTAACGACGTTATTATTCGGGCTGATTAGTAGTTTTTCATATTCTTTCTAAGGTTAGCCAGTTAGCTAGTCTACCCCACTAATTACAGTTGCATTCGCGTGATTCACAATTTTTGTTCTCTGATTCCGACAGCTTTAGTAACCAAGAAGTTATATCGATGGTGCGCGGAGGAGAGTTACTGGCGGCCCCGGCAGGTTGTCCATCACCCATGTATTCCCTCATGAGGGACTGTTGGAAGCACATACCTCAGAGAAGACCCAATTTCGAGGAAATTGTTAACAGGTGTGTATTACTCTAACAAAGTTTCTATAATAGTTTTTATTTATTAAAGGGGTTGAGTGAGAAAGCAGAACCAATACAGCCACCCATAAACAACTGTTTTGAGACAAATCATTTATTTAAGAATAAAGGAGGAATGACATCTTTTGACTGTTCCTTTCTATTTGTGGCTGGCAGTCTCGATAAGGCCAATTAGATATATACAACACTTACACATTGATCTATTGATATTGAAAGCAATGACATTATTCCAGAATTCAAGAATGGATAAATGTGGGCGGGTGTCCAGATATGGCAGTATCCGAAGCAGGAAGCAGTGGTTTCGGGCACCGGCCGTCTGGCTCCAGCCGTGACTTGCAGGAAAGAGTACCTCTTTTGCCCGCACACTGCTCATCTTCCAACGGGTCCCTTGCGACCGGCAGCCTAAAAAAATTTAGCGCCGCTGGATCTAGCTCTAAAGTCACCGAAGATAACTGTTCTACTTGCAGTGAGGTACCGCCCCTAGCCCCCAAAACAAAAAAACACAGCTCTGGATCCCTCATCGATACCGACAAAATAGGTACGAAAGACACTGTTGTTAGGATACTACCCAACACACAGTTTGGAAACGAAATTTAAATGATGGTACAAATCATAGACTAGTGAATAAATGGAGCATAATGTTAAACATCTAATCACTTAAAAGCTGCCAGAATACATATTCAAACTACGTCTCAGCACTCATTGCCAATTGAGTGGCTTATTTTGAACAAATTAAGTATTTCACATACTCCATTTGTTTACTACTCCTTGGTAAAATAGATAGCCAATATTCGACATGGTTTTCTGGGTTATGGTACATCCTGTCCACGAAAGATCTCGCCTCCAGGCGAGATCTTCACTTTTTATAATGTGCATGGGTATATTCGCCAGAAAAATGTTTTGTTTAAAAATGGTAATTTTACTTTATGGTTTGCAGATTCATATGATGTCTAATAAAAAAATATACGATTTAGCCAAAATATCTCTTTACTTTTTAATAGGAGACATCTCAGTATCATTTATTTTACACATGACATTATTTTTCGGTCGAGAATACCCATGCACATTTTAAAAAGTGGACATCTCGCCTCGGGGCGAGTTTCGTGGGCGGGATGTCCCTTAGCCCGTTTTTCTTTCCTTTGATGATTTTTACACTAAGAAGAAGTGTTCTAGTTTAAGATAGATTTGTAAAAAGATGTAGTTTTTGTAACATTTTAGTCTTCATATCTTATTTGTATGTGAATGTGTCACTTGCATTTTCAACCTTAAAGCATTTACAGTAAGAAATACGCGAATATTGCACGATTTTTACTTCCCATTGTTTAATTTTTGTTACGTTTGAAGACTATTAACTCACAACAATTATGCCCGCTCTCTTTTACCTGAAAAAAATAAGAACTGCAAAGTTTATTTTCTTTTATAAGCAGAACAAGTTTTGAACAAGATTCCATTATTAGTAATTCCTTTAGTTCCTTAACATTAACATCTAAGTGTAGTTTTAACCCCTCCATGGCCGGACCTCCATTGCGCCAGTCAGCGCGCCCGCTAAGTGCGCCCGGCCGAAATCGTGCAATTTCTCCGCGCTTACTAAAACTAACATATCTCTGAAATTAAAGAGCGCAGCTCGACACACTCTATGTCACTGAAATCGTTATGAAATAAGCTATCTGATTATCATAGTTTTGTACAGTTTTATCGTGAAATCTATTGTTGATTCGAAATTGAAAGTAGGGTTAGTTACTTTTTCCCCGATTTTGGTAAAAAAGTCGTCATATAAATAAAATAAATGCATATTTTTTCCAAAGTTTTTGTTTTATTTGCATAATAACACATTATTGTACAATAATCAAGTAAAAGAACAGACATTTCTATACGTATTTTGCATCTGCAAGCTAAACAAAAACACGGCTCAGGTAGTCAACCCGACACCGAACAAAAAAAAAAAGGGTATGTTTACACATTCATTCTGAGAAGTCTGTAAGTCAAGTGGCTGTTTATTATAATTTATTACAAAGCTTGGTATACATTCTTATCGCAGACAAAGTGCTAGCTGTTGGAATTGTTTAACTTACGAACTATGAGTCACAATGCAAACACTTGAAAAAGAGCTCTAAAAAGACCTTTTCGTATTTTTTATCACAGAGCAAGTACTTTTGAATTTATTTTATTTCTGTTTTTGCAATCCATGGTGATGATATTTACTAATGGAAAAACACAACACAAGGGCATGATGCCTAGCAAAAACATTAACAAAATCAACATCAATCATCATCAATTTCAGTACAAGAATTCCAAAGACACAGTATAGGATACAACCAGTAAATGACATCTGA
Organism: Athetis lepigone; assembly: GCA_033675125.1. Lineage (NCBI taxonomy): Eukaryota > Metazoa > Arthropoda > Insecta > Lepidoptera > Noctuidae > Athetis > Athetis lepigone. Next base: position 14,956,689 of record CM066217.1, read on the forward strand.
ACAACCAAATAGAAAAAATATGAAAATGAAGCAATTTTCAGACAGGTTTCGGATTATTTCTTTAATATGAAAATATAGTTTAATAAAAAACATAAAAAAAAATGTTCTATTATTAGGTGAATATCCTACAATTCGCCAATGAAACGAACACAGGTCCCGTACAAAAATATATACAATAGGTATATAGATAAATACAAAGAAATACATATGTTTAAATATAATAATAAATAAATAAACCTCCTTTTTTTCTAAGTCGATCGAAACATTGCTCTACTGACTATTTGCTTGCACAGTGTACGAAACACAAAAAATATGGCGGCTTGGAGGTCAATGCCCTGTGTCGATTTTTGTTTACGTTTTTTAATTTCATTATTTTCACATTTCTTTTACGAATTTCACGAATAAAATGCCTAATACATACGTAGGAACGTATCTAAATCATGTTTCTAACAACAATTTGTCGTTTTTAGTGTATTTTCTACTCAAAAAAAGTAGAAATGTACCGGGATGGCGCGCGAATTTCGATACCATGTTTGGCGAAATAACAAATTCTGTCCAAAATCTTTAACAAATACACAATGCAGCAATTAAAAACTGTTTAGTACTTACTTGTGCACAGTTAATCCCATCACACCACACTATAACTCGAAAATAACACTTCTAATAAACTATAAACATAACAGCCGCCTCCATTGACACAAACGAAATAAAGACGTCACTTCAGAAAAACATTTCGTTAAAAAAATGTTATTGAATGTTTAGCATGTGATGTTGTATGCCTGTCTTATTCTTTCACCTACAGTCTGTGTAAGTTAGAGTATGAAAGGTATACTCTAAGTATGCTATATTTGCCATTAAATCCGACCCGATCCACGATATCTCCAGGAGATTTCTAGCGGATGTCGCTTATTTGACAGATATCTCCTAGAGATTCATCGGCAATGGAGAGGTAATGGTTGTGTACTATAGTGTAAATGAGTACCTAATGTTTTTAGCTAAACAATTAAAATGAAGTACATAAATATTTATTTGGCTTTACTTATCTCTTTAGTTAGTTATGAGTCCAAATACTGCCGTAATGGAGTGATGAGTTTATTATTTCGTTGTAATTATTTATTTTAGATAATTTATACAGTTTAGGTTTATGAAGCATGTTAACAAGTATTCTTATTTTTGAAGTATGTATTAATTATTGGCGAACTGTACAACTAGCTGACGTCCTTAGAATAAGTACTTACATACAACTCAACGGTTTTTTGTACATTTGATGTTAATAACTCGGAGAAAGCGTCCGAGAGTAAATTAGATGGTCGGTGTTTCCCCATAGTAAATGTGTTCCGTTTATACTTTTTTTTTTTTTATTACAATGGGCTTGCTCTTGGTCCCAGACTAGCCCGAGGGCATAGACAGAGCCTACGATGGAGCGAGCTTACCCAGTAGATGCCTATGCACTCTATTCTTAAATACTTCCGGGTTATATGATTTTGGAAACACAGACGCCAAATTCAATTTCAATTTGTTGCAACCACTAACATGGAAGTGGCTTCAGCCTTTTTTGGAACCTAGTTAATAGTTTTCAAAGGGTTATTTAACTGCCGTCATAAGTACAACTATTTTTAAAGCAATTGTTATATTTTTCTTAGGACTTAATATTGTTTTCAAATAAAACGAGAGCAAATATAAGCATAAGACTACAATAATGTCATTTCTGCATAATATTGATCATCCTCGAAAGTACAGTTATTTTTTTTGATCCAGTTATTAACTATATTATGGGGCAACAGCAACTCCATATTCAAATGTTGTATTAGCATATAAGACTGACTGAAAATATCAAAACTACACAATTGTCAATATTGTACTTATTTTAGATAATTTAACTTTCACATCAAATGAACTGTTCATGACATGAACGGTTTTAAGATTACAATGAACCATGATGATATTTGATGTAATTGGCAGTATAATAATACGATCTCATTGTAACAAGCACTATGTTTTTATAACACTATGTTGCCGACTCATCTAAAGTTGATCTTCCAAACAATATTATTATATGTGTTGAAGTGAGCAAGTTGGCAGCTTATTTACTTAGTTTAATTAAACTGTGAAGTAAGTTGGTGGCACATATATGCTTGCCTGTTAGTACCTAATCGTAATCTAAGTATAAAGTAAGACTTATTATTTTCCTAAACCTATCCAATGGCTTTTTGTGAATTTTACCCGTTATCCATTTTTATACTTTTTTTAAATGAATGTTTATATTTTATATTAGTACTTTCTGTACTTGCCAAAGACTTTTTTTTGTATGTGATACACTTAGTTTCTTACTTAGATGTAAATTGTATTTCTATAATAAATAATTTTTAAAAGTTTTCTAAAAATAATTTATTATTAATTAAGTACCTATCTACATTACAACTTGGAAGAATTATTAGTAAATAACAAATATAAATTCTTAGTAAAACCCAACTAACTTCACTTGGTAACATTCAATTTAGTTAAATCTTCTTGTTCAGTGTTCTTTTTAACAATCAAATATTCGCCATGTACTCTCATGTGTACTTTGAGATTGTGCTTTCCGGTGAACCCTTTGTTGCACACCTTGCACACATATGGTTTTTCACCTGAAAAATATAAAGAGCTGAATGGTTGAAATCCTTAAATAGTAGTTATTGGGAGGAGCTGGAAATAAAATAGCTACTTTTTTGGCCAGTGTTTGGTAATGACTTACATCAAAGCAACATAAGTCCTGCAGTAATCTACGTAAGTACCTGTATGTATCCTTCGGTGTTTGATGAGCACAGTGAGGGTATAGAACTTGGCTGGACAGTATTCACACTGCTTGGTTCGGTTGCCGTCGTGTCGGTCCATGTGAGCTCGAAGTGCGCCCCGCGACTTGAACTTCGTGGGACATCTGTTACACGCATACTTTTGGACGTCGTTGTGCTTTACCATGTGACTCGATAACTGAAATAGGTGAGTTAAGTATGAATTTGGTGTTTGTGAGCAGCCAAATTTATTTTACATTGTTTGCTGTAGCCTACTCAGATAGGCTGCAATTTACGACTACGGGGCTTAGTGACTACGCGTTACGGGTCGTCGCGTCGCCTGACTTTATTTTCTTTTTTTTTCCGTCATTCATCACACCTTTTTCTTCCCTCACACTCCAATTATCCGGAATCATAAAGTGCCGACAGAGGAGAGACGTGACTTAAAACGTATTTATATCTTACTCACTCTCGAATTTCGATCGAGTTGTAGGCCACATATAGGGCATATAATCAACTTGCTTGTACACTTATGATTATCATGGTCCAGTTGAGTCTGAAATGGTCTCTTGCACTGTTTACAATAAACCTTTTCAGGAGCATGTTTTCTTATTTTATGGTCCTGCAATTAATTAGCTGTATTAACAATAAAGTATTTTGTGAAAATGGTAACAAAATGGAAAATTTTATTTCTTTTAAAAATTTTAAAGTTTATAATTTAAACATTCAATGCTTACATGTACATCTCACCTTATCACTTGATATTATATTATCTTAGCCTTGAATATGATATACTCAGGAAATAAATGTCGTGGTTTTTGGAGTATTAGTACAGTTTAATTAAATGGTTGAAAACAGATAAGAGGCACTTACTCTTAGTCCACTACTATGTTTGCAGGAGAATTCGCACATATTACAAACGAAAGCTTTAACCTCATAATGCGACCTTATATGCGATCTTAAACTTGATTTGATTTTGAAACTGAAAACAGAAAAATGAAACATTGAGCATGACAGGATCTCATCTTGTCGATGACATAAGAAATAATAGAAAAAAACCTTGAACAGTGCACGCGTTAGGACGCGTATGAGACAAGCACGCGATGTCGCGATCATGTAGGAATATTTTATGCGAGTTTAAATATTTGTATACATATAATAGTCTGGTAGTCTCCAGTCTCTCTAATCAATGAGTACCTACATAACCCTCCTTTTGCAGCGCAGTCGGTTAAAGGGTAACGGAAGAGTTTCGGACTCGTTTTAATGACGTAATTTGTGATACTCTACCTGATTTGCTTTTTTCCAGTTTGGTTAAACTGCACACTGTACAGGCCATAAGACACATCAAAGAAATGTCCTAAATGCCAAAAACTGTCACCGTGAAGATTCTTCTCTATTTTATTTTAATGTAGTAAGCTGATACAAGGTACTTACCCTTTAGAGCACATGTCGCAAATATACTTAATACTGGAATGCATTTTTATGTGACTGCAAAATTGTTTTGCTGTGTCACATACTAATGGGCAATAATTACAAAATAATTTTTTCTCCTGAAAAAAATAAAAAAATCTTGTCACAAACTTTGTAATTACACATATTAAAAACTATTATTATACAGTAATAGCATACATACATCTTCTTGTATATGCATATTCCTGTAGTGAAATTCCAGATACTCCCATGACTTGAATTTCCTTTCACAAATGTGGCATTTACTTTGTTCCTTTGGGATGTGCATGATTCTATGAGCAAGAAGCTGTGATAAGCTGTTCTGTCGCTGTCTGCACATATTACATTGCCGGTCCTTTTGATGGCTATCTAAATGATTGATCAGGGCAATTTTGTCTTCAAACACCTTAGGGCAAATACCTGGGCATAAAACATCATTTTGCAATATAGTTTAACCACAATATTAACAACCGTTTCGCATTATGCATGTTAATTGTCGTATTAAGTTGAGGTATGTGATTATCTCAAGTAAGGCCTCTATAATTCCTATTTTTTTGTTCCGGGTTGAAAAATCCTAATGCATGACCTTCATCCGGGGGGCAAAGAAGTCTGTCAGACTGTTAATGACTAAAAACTACCCTGCCCCCTTACCATGACGTTTAAAGTAAGACTGTTTTAGTCCTGTTGCAGGAGTGTGCAAGTGACAGCGTTAGACACGTTGTCTAGCGCCGTCTCTTTCCCACTGAAAGTAATATCAAAGTAATACTGCTATAAGGGCTTGTGGTACGCCCCCTGGTGTTCCTTCTCCCACTTACGCCGAGGATCGCGGGAACTAATGCAACTGCCAAAATCCCCGGTTGGTTCCAGCCCGCATTCGCGCCTCTTCAGGACTGGGGGGGAGTGAGGTGTTTGACTCCCCCTACGACATTAAAGAGGGGCGTGCCAGAACACTACGCGCCGCCACCCCGTGTCCAGATGAATAAGGGCGACGGTCGTCCCCCGGACCCATTTAAAGGGACGGAGGACGGCAGCATACACTCTCCACCTGCCTCTGGTTCAATTACGAGTGAGGCAAGCAATATTTTGGAAATCTTTAAATGCCATTTTGTTTCTTTTTAAAAATAAAGGAATGTTTCCTTTAAGTGAAATAATGTATCGAAATGATTTAAAGTAGTTTTCTTCCAGGGCCCATTAAAACTTCCCACCCTATACATTACTGACTTCTTTAGTTAATCAATTATGTTTTTGTTTATATTATTATACAAATATTCATACAAAGTAACTAAATAAAGTTAAACAACATACCACAGAACAACTGGTTTCCAAGTAACAAGTCTCCAACTTCATTAGTAACATTTTTCAATAATTTAGTTTTTTTTACTTTTTGTTTTTTGTGCTTTAATTTTTTAATATTTTTTGGTTTCACGTCTGAAATGTATATAATATAGGTATGTATTGAGCATGGTAAAGAATGGTGTCTGGGAAATATGAATTTAAATCTATCTCCATTTAATAGTATTTATGTTTTTCAAAGTAAAAAAGAAATGTATACACACCTTCTTCTACTTTTACAATACAGTTTTTGTCATCTTTTTCATAATCAGAATAAACATACTCAAAATTGTCTAAAGTTTCATCAATATCATAATTTTCATCTTCGATTTCTGCCTTAACAGCCAGATGATTCTCAGTGTCATTAAATGTAGTACCCTTATCAATTTCTAATACAAGAGTTTCTGATTTTATATCCTGTAACAAGTTTCAAGATAAAAAATGTTGTTAAATTAGAGTTGTGTTACAGTTAAAGAATTAATATCTGTCTAACTTATTACAAACCATGGTAAGATGTAAACTCTCTATAAACAGTGCAGAGCTATGTTCAAATAAATAATAAAACATTTAATTTTTTGCTGTAAAATTAAATGTTTAATTTACATTTTATTTTACTCTGTAGAATAAACTGTCAATAGGTTTAAAAAAATCTGTCTAGATTTGTGAGAAATAGTATGGGCTATTTAAATTTTATCACTTTTCTATGATGGCCGCTAATACTCACAGAGTAAATCACCTCTCTCAATGTAGTTTCTGCAGCTATAGACTTTTCACGGAATTCTATAAAACATTTAACTGTGTGTACACATGTCTGACATGAATACTGTGGCATACCATCTAATAATGTAATCTGCAACAACCAAATTAAGAAAAAGTTAAATAGAGAAAAATGCTAGATTTAATAGAAAAATAAGTCTTTAAATAACTGAATAAACTAATAAAGATATAGAATATGATACTTGCATTAAGATTTGTTAGTAAGTTATAGTTGGTAATGAAAGTTTGATCCAGTGGAAGCATTTGTTTATCTGTTGATAAACATACTCTACACATTTCCATATTCATTATAATACTTGCAGCTATCTATGTACTTGAAGAGCTATGTTTTACAAATTTTATAGGTACTTTTTAGTTTGTCAAGTATCTTTTATATCTTATCACAACCATTCAATACATTATCACTATTACGACAAAAAAAATAAAGATAACACTTCAACTTCAACTCTTTATTAATGGCATTTGTGGAAAACACAATTCTGCCACGACGCCTAGAGTAAATATGTTCCTTGGCCACGACTATGTTTATTTTACAATATTATCTCAAACGAAGAAAAATTTATAACAAAAGTAAAAGAGCGATTATGAACAGACAGACAGACAATCATGACAAATATGACAATGACAAATGACATTTTAATGTCAAATTAATCAAAATAAACAAAGAACTTTACATTTTGCACCACAGAGTGATAAATAGTAAACAAAGGTACTTAGATAACGCTACCAAATCCTACCGATATGCAAGTATCTCTATGGAAATAACATTACTTAACGTTATTTTTAATGTGAATTGGTAACGTTTTCAAGCCCTGACTTAGATGATAGTGATGATATCTTTGTGTTCATCGAGAAATCTATAAGATAAATTAGCAAGCTGGTGTACTTGTTGAACAGTTCTAATCTATTGACAATGCTGAAGACCTTGTGGAATATACACATAATTATTTTAAGCGACGGACGTGTGCAATGTTTCTTGATGAAATAAAATAGTTTTAATTTTTTGAATTTGAGAAATTTTAGATTACAGTTTTGTTTCTTTTTGACTTAAGGAAACACTTTCCTTTAATGTGTTATCTTAAGTCTTATAGTTTTAAAATTTCCTTAAGGGCTCCATTAATTTATTTATTTCTGTATAAGTGGATACCCTCTTACGCTTTGCCCTCACTCTTTTGGCCCAGAGAAATCATAAAATTCTATAGGTGCATGGTATTTACATTAAATTTACAAGACAAAAAGGGATCATTCAATCAAAACTGTTGAAAACTTCAAATCGACTAAATGTTGAATAGGATTGTTTATGGTTCAACTACATACAATTTATTTATTGTCTGTGGCATACGCGACAGGGGCGTGCGGACTGTCAAAATTGTATAGGTACCTATCGATTGTGCAATAAATTCGTATTTCTATCATGTTAATTTAATAAATTGTGTTTGTTTTATATGTAGCCGTAAGTAGTAAATGTCTAGCCATAAAATGAACTAAAATATATCTTAGTTACCAACAATATAGTGAATGCCCTGATTGTCTTCTTGTTGTTTGTTGTGAAAACAAGAGAAATTATGGTGGAGAACGGGGCCTCCAGCGGGGGCAGCGACAGCCCCAGTGCTACCTGTACACGTTCAGGGTTATTGGAGACCCTGGTACGCGGTGTGTGGTATCGTGTTCACTGTACTCTCGAAGAGGATTATCTAAGCGTTTGTCTGGACGATGGCTACGACGCCACCACCACTCTGAACGGCACTCTAAACAACAACAACGTAGAGACTCCGAACAGTGACTTCACAGAGGTTCCTGAAGCGATTGCGAACCAGAAACGTCTAGTACAAGTTGTGAAGTCAGACAATAATGGGTTGGGAATCTCAATAAAAGGTGGTATAGAAAATAATATGCCTATTTTGATATCAAAAATATTCAAAGGTATGGCAGCTGATCTTACAGAACAGTTATATGTTGGTGATGCCATACTATCTGTAAATGGGGAGGATCTGAAGGATGCTACTCATGAGGAAGCAGTCAAAGCATTGAAAAGAGCTGGAAAAATGGTCCAGTTGGAAGGCAAGTGATCATAAGTCATATAATGTGTTTGAAATGCTTGAAGTATGAATGACTATAGGGCACAAGCTAACTTAATTGACCTTAATTATACCAATTCAGTGGAGTGTAGTTGCTGATTGAACTAGCTGTACAAGGCTGTACAACCAGCTCAATATCTATCATACACAGAAAAGTTACATTTGTCTCAGCCAGCATTCATATTTAGGTGTTGATTATGGTTGAATGATTATAATTTAAATTACCTTAAATATTTTACCTAGGTTTTCGATCTTTTTGATAAAATTTGTTGAAATATTTTGTATTCATAAAATTGAAATGGTTTAAATGTTTTTGTTGGCCATTTTTTAAATGCATAATAATTTGTAAATGATATCAACATAATATTGAATGTAGGGCAAAGGCCCCTTTATATATAGAGAACCCATGGACATTGAGCATGTATGCTCTCAGGCGATTGACAATTTCAGACTCATACTAATTATAAGTCAAGGTTTCCTCACTATGTTTTTCTTTGCCACACTAAAAAACAGAAATGATTCTGGCTTTTAACCCTCAAACCTTGTGCATAAGAAGCGAGCATCTGAACTATTGGGTCATCAACTGATGAAGGGGCATCTATTTGTATTTATCTCAATATTCCCTTTATGTATTGAATATCTTTAGACATTAAATTATTATACTGACAAATTCTATCTCTTTAATTTTTTCGTAATAAATGCACATTGCACATAACCAAATAAAAACTGTATATTGTTTAGTGTTTGGAAAACAAGGGTGTCTGGTATTACACTATCCAGACACACCAAGTTCAGTGGCCTGGCTTGACACTAGTTTATCCAAATTGTCATTAGTAGCTGCTCTAAGATTGCGAGCTGGTCATGTTCCACTGAACAAGTTTAACCTCATAAGAGTGAAACAGTTGCTTGTTGCTATATTAATAATAATAATAAAGCTTTATTTATCTTCATAACAGTAAATCAGTTTAAAAATACGAATTACACATTTTATCATTTATTTGTTGCTGTTATGTAGTCCCTCTAGGGTAAAAGCCTCCTCCAACTTTAGCCACCGGTCTCGGTTCTTAGCAGTTGCCATCCACTGATCTCCTGCTATGCTCTTAATGTTATCTACCCATTGCTTTCTTGGTCAACCTTTGCTCCTCTTGCCTATAGGACCTTTCCACTTTGTGACAGTGTAGGTCCATCTTCTGTCCTGCTATATTATGTGATATGTGTATTGGTGTAATGTGATCAGCGGGAACTTAGAAGTAGGCTCTTGTTAAATATTTATTTGAATAATGGTGCTGTGAATGCGTATTTAAGTAATCCTATGTCTGAGGAGTGTAAGTGTATTTATATTCGTTTTATTTTGCATGAAAGGGGTGGTATTAGGAGATGGTATGAATGGGTGTTGAAACAGACCCTATGAGGCTGGCAGAGTCACCAAGAGTGCACTGAAAGATTGAAAAAAAAAACACCCCAAGGCAGCTAATGAATGTTTGACCTTGAACTTAAAGAGAAGTCATAATTTTATTAAATATCTATGTTTTAATCCACAGTGAAATACCTTCGAGAGGTAACTCCATACTTTCGAAAGGCATCAATCATTAGTGAGGTGGGATGGGAACTGCAGAGAGGGTTCATGGCAGACGTACCGCCCTCACCTCCATCGCCTCGACGTCGCAGGGCTGACACTCGCTATGTGCCACTGCTGATGGCATGTATCGCCAAGAATTTGCGTCATCGTGATCCAGGTACAAACCTCCAATGAATTATTGTATAACTTGTACTACTATAACAAAATCAATTTTTAGTGAGGAAGATTTTGTTTTCTTCATAAATCAGGCCGCAAATCTCGCATACAGTGGCGCCACATTCGCCACATAATGTGACCCGTGACACACCCATGCACACAGGGCACATTTGTTGGATATGTCGCAGTAATCTGATTGAATCAGCTATTTGATTGTATGACTAGCGCGTTCATTGAATAGCAACATTTAATTTAATGACTAGGCCGAAAGCTGATTAAACAAGCGTCACTCAACGTCCAACTAGATAGCTGATTGAAGCATAGCCCTTTGAACAGAGCGGACGTAATATCAGTCAGGTGATTGTAATTTAGTTCATTTTTTTTTCACTGCGGCGTTAGTAGTCACCAAAACAAATATGGCGTAAAATAGCTCGCGCAGATAGCACTGTTTTGATATTATTTTTATTAAATTTATTTTAAAGTGACTTATTCTTGATAAAATAGTGTGACAGCATGAATTTACCTATTGATACGCCGCCGCCGGCTAGTTTTAAAGTTTTTTTTAAATTAAAATCATAATAAAGAGTGTCATGTCATGTCCTCATTTTTGTTATGTAAAGGAAGTTAAGTTTTTAAGTTGCGAACTTATGGTCACCCTAAACAAACATTACAAAGTCGACTATATCCCATTAAACGACAATGCTAAATGACGTTCAGTCAAGTCGTTGAACGTTACATTAAACAACTTGACGAGTTGTCGTTTAGTCATTTAATTAAATGTCGTCATTCAATGAATGCGCTAGTCATACAATCAAATAGCTGATTTAACCAGATGACTGCGACAGATATACAATACATTTTTAGCAAACCATAGTGACGACATAGTTCGATGCGTGTAGCATGTGGCGCTAGTGTGCAATCTGTCTAAATATACATTATGCTATTGTGATTGTTATGAAGTCTAAAACTAATTCCTTGTTCTGGATTGTCATTGTAGAGGAGCGAACAATAGAGATTTACTCCCCGGACGGCGTCCACGCGCTAGCGTTGCGCGCGGGCAGTGCGCAGGGCGCGACGGGCTGGCACCGCGCGCTGCATGCAGCCGTGAGACGTGCCGCACGTGCAGCACTCGCGCGTGCAAGGCCTCGACTGCGGCCTCTCCTCGGAGACGTGCGATATGCTGGCTGGCTGGCGAGGAGGCCTCCTCAGGATCACGTAAGATAGAGTTTCTGTTCCTTTTGTTTCTTAACAGTGTAGAAAGAGGTTGAAACACTTAAAATAATTGATGTCTTTCACAGATGAGTGCTTCCGGTGGGTCAGACAGTTCTGAAGAGGCCGACGGTTGGCAACCTACCTTCGTTGCGATCACTGACCGAGAAATTAGGTAAGACTATTTGTTGAAACGTGAATTGTTTATGATGAAGTTTCTCGTGAACTGCGGGTACGCCTTAAATTTTTAGTGTCATTAGGTTTATCCCGGTTTACCCGCATTTCTGGTAACTGCTCTGATGCCTTTTAACTTACCTTGCAGAATAGCCTTTCCAACACAAAGATATAATATTCCATTCGAGCATCGAAATACTCCTGTCGGTAGTCCTATAAAACACACAAACCAGGGCTTGAAATACCGTTAAAAATATGGTATCGTTACAGCCCTTTGATGCAGATATCGTTATCTATTAAATAACGTTACCAAATTTAACGTTATATCTGGCACATTTTACCGTTAAACATACGTAACGTTATAATGTACGATAACGTTAATTTTATCGTTATGAGTCAGTTTTGTTACCGGCGCGGCGCGGCGCCGCCACTATCCGCCGTGCCGCACCCGCGCGGCCTTGGAAAAAAGGGCAACGTCGCATAAAATAACCAAAATATACCGTTAACTTGTTACCGCTATTTTCACAATAACATTAAAAATACCGGTAATTTTTAACGTTCTTTTAATGTTATGTTACTAAATAACGCTACCAAATCATACCGATATGCAAGTATCTCTATGGAAATAACGTTACTTAACGTTATTTTTAATGTGAATTGGTAACGTTTTCAAGCCCTGACACAAACTCTTTAGCTTTATAATATTACTAGCTTCTGCCCGCGGCTTCGCTCGCGTTAGAAAGAGACAAAAAGTAGCCTATGTTACTCTCCATCCCTTCAACTATCTCCACTTAAAAAATCACTTCGCTCCGTTTTACCGTGAAAGAAAGACAAACATACAGACAGACAGACAGACACACTTTCCCATTTATAATATTAGTATGGATATCAGTGACCCTGACTGCTAAGCCAGAGGTCGTGGGTTGATTCCCACCCAGGACAAACTTTGTGTGATGAGCATAATTGTTTGTTCTGTGTCTGGGTGTTATTTATCTATAATATGTATGTATTTAAAAATTATAAAAGTATGAATATCAGTGTCTGATTACCATAACACAAGCTCTGCTTAGCTTGGGATCAGATGGCCGTGTGTAAGATGTCCCAGGTTATTTATTTATTTATTAGTATAGAAGTATTAGATTACGTGTGTCCTTATAATGAACAAATATTCGGGCAGACTGTACGAGGCAGCGCCGTGGTCGGGCGAGGCGTGGTGCGCGCCCACCGAGTGCTTCAGCCTGGCGGCGCTGCGGCTGGCGTGGTGGCGGCGCGGGGGGGGCGGCGGCGCGGCGCTGGGCGTGCGCGCGGGCACGCCGGCCGGCCTGGCCGTGCGCGCGCTGCGGGCCGACACGCCGCACGACCTGGCCGCCGTCGCCGGCGCGCTGGTCGACGGCGCGCATCACGCTGTGCGCGCGCAGCCTGAGTTCACCTTCCGTGAGTCTACTTTAGTCTCATTATAGCATAAAGTCACTTTCGGAATGATTGTGTGTTCCTAAAAGTATTGAATTGTAAACAGCTTAATGAAGGTGTTCTGAAATAATGCCCCAGGTGGCAGCGCAATGGCGTGTTGTGCAAAAACAAAAAAAAAAAAATCTTTTCATCCTACCTACATGTGCCGTAGGGTGTCGTTTCCGCGGCGTGTGCGCGCGGCTGTCGCTGGGCGCGGGCGGCGTGTGCGTGTGGGAGGCGGCGGGCTCGCTGCCCTGTATAGTACTTACATAGTAGGTGCTGAGTAACGTCTACTTATCTCTACGTGTGCGGCAGGGTGTCGTTTCCGCGGCGTGTGCGCGCGGCTGTCGCTGGGCGCGGGCGGCGTGTGCGTGTGGGAGGCGGCGGGCTCGCTGCCCTGTATAGTACTTACATAGTAGGTGCTGAGTAACGTCTACTTATCTCTACGTGTGCGGCAGGGTGTCGTTTCCGCGGCGTGTGCGCGCGGCTGTCGCTGGGCGCGGGCGGCGTGTGCGTGTGGGAGGCGGCGGGCTCGCTGCCCTGTATAGTACTTACATAGTAGGTGCTGAGTAACGTCTACTTATCTCTACGTGTGCGGCAGGGTGTCGTTTCCGCGGCGTGTGCGCGCGGCTGTCGCTGGGCGCGGGCGGCGTGTGCGTGTGGGAGGCGGCGGGCTCGCTGCCCTGTATAGTACTTACATAGTAGGTGCTGAGTAACGTCTACTTATCTCTACGTGTGCGGCAGGGTGTCGTTTCCGCGGCGTGTGCGCGCGGCTGTCGCTGGGCGCGGGCGGCGTGTGCGTGTGGGAGGCGGCGGGCTCGCTGCCCTGTATAGTACTTACATAGTAGGTGCTGAGTAACGTCTACTTATCTCTACGTGTGCGGCAGGGTGTCGTTTCCGCGGCGTGTGCGCGCGGCTGTCGCTGGGCGCGGGCGGCGTGTGCGTGTGGGAGGCGGCGGGCTCGCTGCCCTGTATAGTACTTACATAGTAGGTGCTGAGTAACGTCTACTTATCTCTACGTGTGCGGCAGGGTGTCGTTTCCGCGGCGTGTGCGCGCGGCTGTCGCTGGGCGCGGGCGGCGTGTGCGTGTGGGAGGCGGCGGGCTCGCTGCCCTGTATAGTACTTACATAGTAGGTGCTGAGTAACGTCTACTTATCTCTACGTGTGCGGCAGGGTGTCGTTTCCGCGGCGTGTGCGCGCGGCTGTCGCTGGGCGCGGGCGGCGTGTGCGTGTGGGAGGCGGCGGGCTCGCTGCCCTGTATAGTACTTACATAGTAGGTGCTGAGTAACGTCTACTTATCTCTACGTGTGCGGCAGGGTGTCGTTTCCGCGGCGTGTGCGCGCGGCTGTCGCTGGGCGCGGGCGGCGTGTGCGTGTGGGAGGCGGCGGGCTCGCTGCCCTGTATAGTACTTACATAGTAGGTGCTGAGTAACGTCTACTTATCTCTACGTGTGCGGCAGGGTGTCGTTTCCGCGGCGTGTGCGCGCGGCTGTCGCTGGGCGCGGGCGGCGTGTGCGTGTGGGAGGCGGCGGGCTCGCTGCCCTGTATAGTACTTACATAGTAGGTGCTGAGTAACGTCTACTTATCTCTACGTGTGCGGCAGGGTGTCGTTTCCGCGGCGTGTGCGCGCGGCTGTCGCTGGGCGCGGGCGGCGTGTGCGTGTGGGAGGCGGCGGGCTCGCTGCCCTGTATAGTACTTACATAGTAGGTGCTGAGTAACGTCTACTTATCTCTACGTGTGCGGCAGGGTGTCGTTTCCGCGGCGTGTGCGCGCGGCTGTCGCTGGGCGCGGGCGGCGTGTGCGTGTGGGAGGCGGCGGGCTCGCTGCCCTGTATAGTACTTACATAGTAGGTGCTGAGTAACGTCTACTTATCTCTACGTGTGCGGCAGGGTGTCGTTCCCGCGGCGTGTGCGCGCGGCTGTCGCTGGGCGCGGGCGGCGTGTGCGTGTGGGAGGCGGCGGGCTCGCTGCCCTGTATAGTACTTACATAGTAGGTGCTGAGTAACGTCTACTTATCTCTACGTGTGCGGCAGGGTGTCGTTTCCGCGGCGTGTGCGCGCGGCTGTCGCTGGGCGCGGGCGGCGTGTGCGTGTGGGAGGCGGCGGGCTCGCTGCCCTGTATAGTACTTACATAGTAGGTGCTGAGTAACGTCTACTTATCTCTACGTGTGCGGCAGGGTGTCGTTTCCGCGGCGTGTGCGCGCGGCTGTCGCTGGGCGCGGGCGGCGTGTGCGTGTGGGAGGCGGCGGGCTCGCTGCCCTGTATAGTACTTACATAGTAGGTGCTGAGTAACGTCTACTTATCTCTACGTGTGCGGCAGGGTGTCGTTTCCGCGGCGTGTGCGCGCGGCTGTCGCTGGGCGCGGGCGGCGTGTGCGTGTGGGAGGCGGCGGGCTCGCTGCCCTGTATAGTACTTACATAGTAGGTGCTGAGTAACGTCTACTTATCTCTACGTGTGCGGCAGGGTGTCGTTTCCGCGGCGTGTGCGCGCGGCTGTCGCTGGGCGCGGGCGGCGTGTGCGTGTGGGAGGCGGCGGGCTCGCTGCCCTGTATAGTACTTACATAGTAGGTGCTGAGTAACGTCTACTTATCTCTACGTGTGCGGCAGGGTGTCGTTTCCGCGGCGTGTGCGCGCGGCTGTCGCTGGGCGCGGGCGGCGTGTGCGTGTGGGAGGCGGCGGGCTCGCTGCCCTGTATAGTACTTACATAGTAGGTGCTGAGTAACGTCTACTTATCTCTACGTGTGCGGCAGGGTGTCGTTTCCGCGGCGTGTGCGCGCGGCTGTCGCTGGGCGCGGGCGGCGTGTGCGTGTGGGAGGCGGCGGGCTCGCTGCCCTGTATAGTACTTACATAGTAGGTGCTGAGTAACGTCTACTTATCTCTACGTGTGCGGCAGGGTGTCGTTTCCGCGGCGTGTGCGCGCGGCTGTCGCTGGGCGCGGGCGGCGTGTGCGTGTGGGAGGCGGCGGGCTCGCTGCCCTGTATAGTACTTACATAGTAGGTGCTGAGTAACGTCTACTTATCTCTACGTGTGCGGCAGGGTGTCGTTTCCGCGGCGTGTGCGCGCGGCTGTCGCTGGGCGCGGGCGGCGTGTGCGTGTGGGAGGCGGCGGGCTCGCTGCCCTGTATAGTACTTACATAGTAGGTGCTGAGTAACGTCTACTTATCTCTACGTGTGCGGCAGGGTGTCGTTTCCGCGGCGTGTGCGCGCGGCTGTCGCTGGGCGCGGGCGGCGTGTGCGTGTGGGAGGCGGCGGGCTCGCTGCCCTGTATAGTACTTACATAGTAGGTGCTGAGTAACGTCTACTTATCTCTACGTGTGCGGCAGGGTGTCGTTTCCGCGGCGTGTGCGCGCGGCTGTCGCTGGGCGCGGGCGGCGTGTGCGTGTGGGAGGCGGCGGGCTCGCTGCCCTGTATAGTACTTACATAGTAGGTGCTGAGTAACGTCTACTTATCTCTACGTGTGCGGCAGGGTGTCGTTTCCGCGGCGTGTGCGCGCGGCTGTCGCTGGGCGCGGGCGGCGTGTGCGTGTGGGAGGCGGCGGGCTCGCTGCCCTGTATAGTACTTACATAGTAGGTGCTGAGTAACGTCTACTTATCTCTACGTGTGCGGCAGGGTGTCGTTTCCGCGGCGTGTGCGCGCGGCTGTCGCTGGGCGCGGGCGGCGTGTGCGTGTGGGAGGCGGCGGGCTCGCTGCCCTGTATAGTACTTACATAGTAGGTGCTGAGTAACGTCTACTTATCTCTACGTGTGCGGCAGGGTGTCGTTTCCGCGGCGTGTGCGCGCGGCTGTCGCTGGGCGCGGGCGGCGTGTGCGTGTGGGAGGCGGCGGGCTCGCTGCCCTGTATAGTACTTACATAGTAGGTGCTGAGTAACGTCTACTTATCTCTACGTGTGCGGCAGGGTGTCGTTTCCGCGGCGTGTGCGCGCGGCTGTCGCTGGGCGCGGGCGGCGTGTGCGTGTGGGAGGCGGCGGGCTCGCTGCCCTGTATAGTACTTACATAGTAGGTGCTGAGTAACGTCTACTTATCTCTACGTGTGCGGCAGGGTGTCGTTTCCGCGGCGTGTGCGCGCGGCTGTCGCTGGGCGCGGGCGGCGTGTGCGTGTGGGAGGCGGCGGGCTCGCTGCCCTGTATAGTACTTACATAGTAGGTGCTGAGTAACGTCTACTTATCTCTACGTGTGCGGCAGGGTGTCGTTTCCGCGGCGTGTGCGCGCGGCTGTCGCTGGGCGCGGGCGGCGTGTGCGTGTGGGAGGCGGCGGGCTCGCTGGGGCGCGGCGGCGCGCGCGCGCTGTACCGCCGCCCGCTGCACGCGCTGCGCGCTTCCGCCGACGACGACCGCTCCGCACTGTGGCTGCACTTCGCTGATGATGATACTGTTGTGAGTTAAACTTCAAATTTTTTTAGGATCATCTCCTTAACTTTTTTTCCAATTGGGTATTTTACATCATTAACCAATAAATGTAAGACACATTTTTTTTATAAAACGTCTGTAAATCCGTATCATTCTCAGTTTACTGTTTAATTAGATTTTTTGTTTCTTTGAAATCAATAAATACTTAGTTAGCCAATTAAGTTGAAAAATAAGTGACGTCATAGGGTGAAACCTTGCAAAATCTATAAGAGAATCGCGTTTTGACAGCTTGTAAAAAATACGTCAACGAGGGTTTTTTGACAGCACGTCAGGTCCAACTGCGGCATGATTGGTTAAATTTGACATATCTGACGATAAAACGGCATGACGTTGACAGATATGTCAAAAATTCACCAATCATGCTGCAGTTGGATTTCTCATACGCAAAAACCCTCACTGATGAGGGTGTTAAATACCGTATTACCTTGGGGTAGGCTTCCGTCCTAACCGGATTCAGCTGGATACCAGTGTTTTACGTGAAGCGACTGCCTATAAGACCTTCACAGCCAATTTACTGGGAACACGATCTCGATCTCACTTGATTAGATCAGACTTTCTAGCTTCTGACTACCCATAACAGCTTTCAAAGTTCTACGAATGACAATCGAAAGCGGCCTTACGTGCTTTCCGAAGCACGGGATGTCAAATTCAAAACAACTTTTAGAAAGCACATAATATGAATTAAAAAAGTCACATGGGTACTTGGTTGATGCGAACACACAATGTCATGCATGAGAGGCGGGAGACGCAACCATTACGCTATCACGAAAACGTAAGGAATTTTCAGGATGGTTGAATACTTTTAGAAAATAAGAAATTAAATAAAGAAGGTTTTGAAACGTTAAAATATGTGGCACAATTTTGGCGAATTTGCATCACTTTTATATTTAAACTAGCTGACCCGACAGACGTTGTCCTGTCAACTATGAATATTGAATTCGAATTGACCTACTACCTACCTACTACCCACCTACTACCCACCTACTACCCACCTACTACCCACCTACTACCCACCTACTACCCACCTACTACCCACCTACTACCCACCTACTACCCACCTACTACCCACCTACTACCCACGCTTCAAGTGACATTTTACGTCAGATAATTCGTGTTTGACGACGATACGATACTAACGTCACTCAATTGTTTTGGCTTCCCGAAACCTCTCGACTAACACTTGAACTTTATGGTATGGTGTTAAAGCTCAAATTGACTCTACGTTTTAGTTAGAAAACGTTTGTATGGGAAAAAGAAAAGGGCTGTTTTTAGGGCTTTCCCGACAATTATTCGTTTTTTTTTCGCCGTATAAACCATCCTTGAACTACAACGTACATTTAAAAAAAAAATCAGCCAAATCGGTCAAGCCGTTTTCATGCCAAGTCGTGACAACGGAAAACGGGTTTCATTTTTATATATAAGACTAGCTGACCCGACAGACGTTGTCCTGTCAACTATGAATATTGAATTCGAATTGACATACTACCTACCTACTACCTACCTACTATACCTACCTACTATACCTACCTACTATACCTACCTACTATACCTACCTACTATACCTACCTACTATACCTACCTACTATACCTACCTACTATACCTACCTTCTATACCTACCTACTATACCTACCTACTATACCTACCTACTATACCTACCTACTATACCTACCTACTATACCTACCTACTATACCTACCTACTATACCTACCTACTATACCTACCTACTATACCTACCTACTATACCTACCTACTATACCTACCTACTATACCTACCTACTATACCTACCTACTACCTACCTACTACCTACCTACTACCACATCAAAGAGACGTTCCTTTACATTTCAAGTGACATTTTACGTCAGATAATTCGTGTTTGACGACGATACGATACTAACGTCACTCAATTGTTTTGGCTTCCCGAAACCTCTCGACTAACACTTGAACTTTATTGTATGGTGTTAAAGCTCAAATTGGCTCTACGTTTTAGTTAGAAAACATTTGTATGGGAAAAAGAAAACGGCTGTTTTTAGGGCTTTCCCGACAATAGGGAAGATGCAATATTTTTATTTTTGTTTTGATTTTAAAGAATTCCATGTAAAATAGACCACTAATATATTAAAAAGTTAAAATGTTGTAATTTATTGTAAAAAAAGCGGTTTCAAATTGACAGTTTAAACTTCCGCGCGAAAACGGACCAATAGTTCTGATGACGTCACTGCAGTGACACTGTATCTCTGGTTGTATTGTTCTTCTCTAATTTTTATAACTTTTTATTATTTTTCGCCATTCCAGATACTTTTATTGCTAAAATATGAAAATAAACTATCAATCAACATCTCGTGGTCATAATAATACCGCATGAAAACATGTATGTAATGCTTTTTTATGCAAAAAAGCATGTTGACTCATGTTGATATCTCCAACACCAGACGGGGTTACAAACTTTGTATCAGATAGTTTTGGTGGCTGAACTTCTGATTTTAAATATTTGAAGAATCTGGATTAATGGAATCTTTACCTCCTGGACCTTGTATCATGCCAGACAGAGGCTTCAAGCATATCGAAGGTGTGTTATTTCTGTTGATTAGACCATTAGTGAACAACACTAAGCAAAGTTCAAAAGATGAAGTGATGAAATACTACAGTCGAAGAAAATTGCATGCCTTCGAAATCATATTCAAAGAGTCATTAGAAGACTGCGCGAATTTGCTTTTCTAAAGCTAATTTTATTCCTACAAAACTATTTCTGTTTACTTTGACAACTATAGGTGTACCAGTAACTCATGACAAAAAAAAAGTAAAACAAATAATGATTTTTATATGGTATACTTGTCATGTCATCTGTCAAGTGACATTACGTTTGTTTGTTTACATTTGTTATTTTTAAGAAATCTTTAGTAAAAAGTGAAAGAAAGACTAAGAAACCACAGCGGTCACAATTCAGAAGCACTGTTTATAACGTGTACCGATAAATCTGTGAAGAAGAAGGTGCAGCTTACACGCAATTTTCGATTTTAGACCGCTTGTTTACGTTGACTGGTTAGTATGACTCGCTAATGTTGATACTTTGTTTCATATCCAGTTATATGAGTTTAAAATACGTATATATATTACGTAACGTAATATAACTTTACAGGGGTGTGTACTAATACTATACGACGAATTTTTGCAGAAGGCAGGTAAAGAAGGCAGAAGCCTTTCAAAGAAGAAGCCAATACAAACCAAAACACAATTTTCTTCATCTTTATTGTGTAAATAAAGTATATTATAGTGAATGGGTTTATCTTAATTTATTTTATACTAGCTTTTGCCCGCGACTTCGTTCCTTTTCGGAGGATTTCCGTGATGAAAACTATCCTATGTCCTGTCTCGGACTCCAGACTATATCTGTACCAAATTTCATTCAAATCGGTTCAGTGGCTTAGCTAGCTCGCTGGTTAAGAGATAACATTAGTTCGTGAAGCCTTCGTAGCTTTACCCAGAGTAGGCCGCAAGTAGGTAGGTCCCAATCATCCCATGCTCATAGAAAAATAGAACTAATCAAACCTGAAATTATAGCCTATGTCTTATTCAAATTACGTTCAAATTCAAAATCCGTTCAGTTAGTTTTTGCATGAAAGATTAACAAACAAAATACATAGAAATGTTTAAAATATTAGTATTTTTAATAAACAGTAAGTGTAATAATTTTTTAAGGGAAAAATACAAGTATCAAAACATTGTAATCCCTTTTCCCCAGTGTTGCTGCCATCATATTTTATTTACCATTTTTGTCATCAGTTACTGGTACACCTATAACTGCGGGGGTGCGTTCCAAAAAGGGTAAGAATTACACGGAGTAACGCGAAAGTTACTCTAAAGCGTCCCGCTGGCTTATTACCTATGAAACAGCAATCAGCAATATTTGCGCAGTGATCGCGCGATTAATCGCTTAATGTAAAAAAAAATCGTATTATGTATGAATCGATTGCCAATCGCTCGCTGATTGTTCTAATGCACTTATTGCTACGATGACGATAAAGTAGCAATCGCAGACATTTTGACAAATTCATGCTTTGTTTTATTAGGTACCAAAGCGTTTTATTATTGTAAATATTGAATACTTCCATATTTCTAAAATTGTTTTATTTAAGATGATACCATCTTAAATAAAACAATTTTGTTTTATTTAAGATGGCAATTTTAGAAATATGGACCTTACCAGAAACAAATAATATAACAGTGTTTTATGTAATATTAAATTACCTACCGTGTATGTCTTCTATTTAAAAACCGTAAATTACATGTAATATTTTTTTATATAATCAAAGGCAATTTGATATTGAATAAAAAAAAAACTCGATTAAGATTTCATTGTAAAAACTCGATTGTATCACATCACAATTTATTTGGAACTAACAACCTGCAACACTCGAAATGTCATTTTTCTGACTCAAATTAAAAATCGTACTATAACCTCTTTTTAATTTTCGAGTGAATTCCTCGCACGTTTTGGAACGTGCCAGTGACGTCATTCCAGTCGCTTAACGCTGATTGGTGTTTTAAATTACGTTTCATTTCATGTAATTTTGAATTCATATTTTATTGATAAAAATAAACATTATGCAAAAAAAAAGTTGCAGAGACCCTTCATTTACAGTTTTTCAACATTTTATTAATAAATTTTCAATAAATACTATGTTTGCATCTTCCCTATTATTCGTTTTTTTTTTGCCGTATAAACCATCCTTGAACTACAACGAACATTTAAAAAAAAAAAGCAGCCAAATCGGTCAAGCCGTTTTCATGCCAAGTCGTGACAACGGAAAACGGGTTTCATTTTTATATATAAGAAGATTACAAACTACCTAAATAAAAGTTGATTTGAATCACAAAGTTTATAAATTATATGTGACGCTCAAAAAATATATACAAAAGGTGTATAGATTTAAAATACCATAAACGGATATCATAAGATCAGTCCAACGATTTCAAACTCATGTGTACTCTTTCCCTATAGCCTTGTCGCCCTTTCCGAAGGCGTGGTCAAGGATTTGGATAAAACATTTGAAAACTTCTTTCCAATGGTTCCATAACTTACGTACACTTTCCAGGAGTTGGACATGGAAGGCAGCCCGAAGCCCGCAGTGTTCATCCTGCACAACTTGCTGTCGGCGCGCGTGCACTCCTTGCCGGGGGCGGAGGGCGCGGAGGGGGCGGAGAGCGCGCTGCAGGAGCTATAGCCCGCGGATCTCGGCCCTGTTGTAGGACTGTTACAGTAGAGATGTGGACGATAACCTGATTGTTACCTGGTAATGTGGCAGCGAGTTTTTCTTCGAATATTTATGTGCTTTTTCACTGAAGATGGCGTAGATTTTCTTGTTCAGAAAGTGAACAAAATTTAAATGAAGTGCATCTTTTTCTTTCCTTTTTGTTAAGAAAAGGACAGAAGATAGATATTAGTTTAGTCCTGTCAAATTAGTCAACGCCTGAAGTAAATCTAAGCAATTTTAGTGGTATGGTATTTAGTCGCGTCTAAATTGTCTATGAGGTATCTTAATTTGACAGGACCCCACTAATACTTATCTTCTGTTCTTTTCTTTATAAAATAAAAAGAAAAAATATACACTGAATTTAAATTTAGGTTACTTGTGAACAAAAGTATCATCGCTATTGTCTGAAAAAGAACGTAAACATGTAGAATTCTTTGGAAAATCTATTGTAATCGTAACTATTACATCACCCATTCCTAGTTGTGTTTATACATGAAGTAGTACCTCCCATATATAATTTATAACTGTTCTTATCGAATCTCTTGTAACTGACGTATCTGTGATGTTTATCAATTTATCATGATCCCTTCATATCTGACCTGTATCAATAGTAATATTTTGTAAACTTATTTAGTAACTGATGTAGTTCATAGAACTATTTTCCAGTGGAAGTCAGTGATGATTACATATTAAAAGCACCTTTTATCTAATTAATATATGATCTGTAAAAGTTATTTATTGGTAGTACTGGGGCAGCCAGTAAACTGATGGATTGTCTTAATCCCTTTCCCAATATCGTCAACTTACAAGTTCAGTAAAAATTGTTGTACAGACATCCTATCAGTAAACCGACATTGCCAAAGAGTTCAAAGCATAATGGACAATACATTTCTGGACATAGCGAGCATAGTTCCGTGTATGTATGTATGTGAGCCGGCCACATCCGCACGGGTGTGCGAGCTTGTTGCTTCGCTTGTATGTGGCTGTCATTGTTCTTCCAAAGATATCAATTTTTGAATTTTTGTTTTGTTTTGACATTCTAGCTTAATGTAGTGTAGAGAAATGTAATTATCGTTTGAATTGATCATAATGTATTTTTATAATTTCCGTTGTAAATATATAGGTATACTGTTTTATAAATAGTACATTCCCAGAATGTAGACGATTACATTTGCTTTAATATTTGTAGCGTTTATCTCAAGTAAGGCTAAGGTAAGGTTTCAATAATTATATTATGATGTATATTGTGTAGTCACATGTTACTAATAAGAAGGCAATATGCGGGGTGATATCTAACATATTAATATTATTTATTTTGATATCCCATCATGCAAACCAGTGTTGTTACTGAAGGTGCCTCCAATTATTATTTAAGTACTTATTTACGTACTGCATTATTAGTTACATAAACATTTATAATCTCAGAAGTTTTACCTCAAAATTATTTACTTTGTATAATCTTACATTCCAATTTCAAATCGTGATTACTTTTACATTCTTAAAAAAATAAACTTAAAATTATGCTTGTACTCGATTTTTTATAAATAAGAACTATAACACTTATTTGTATTTCACTAAATTACTAAAACGAACACTAACTGTAACTTGAAAAACGAATATAATATATCTAAATATAAATTGTATTTCTTGTTTATATTTCAAAAGTTAGGTTTTAAGCTAAGAGGAGTGAAAAGTATCAACTTTACGGATTATATCTTGTTTTACAAATACACCAGTGACGGCCATCACAAAATATCAAAATAATCCGTAAAGTAATTTGCTAGAAAAGTCGTAATGTTCTGATCAAGCTAAGTTCTAAAAAGACAACTCATTATAACATAGTTACCATGATTTTAACTTATTAAGGACTGTCGGGAATCTCTGCTATACAGTTTCCAGATTCGTATTATAAATTAACGCTAAGATACTAATCTTGTAATCTCTTAGAATTTCTACTGGTGACATTCCTTCATACTACGATATTACACTTCCACGGCGCAGGCGTATAAAGCCGACGCTTCGAATAGATTGTATAGAAGTAATATTGTCTATCGTATTGTTGTTTGTTTATTAATTGCCTTGTATTCGTGGTAAGCAAAATTTGTGCACCAATGTTGCAACCGTATTCAATGTGGCAACTTCGCTCTCAAGCAACTTGATTTACAACAGCAGAACACGTTGGTACGATAACGTTGCCTAACTTTTATTTACCATGAATTCGAGTCTTTGACCTACCTTCCAATAGTCCAACTTGACGAGTGATCGGTAATCGATATGTGTCAAGAGTCTCAACAGACCTCAGCTACCGATTAAGCTTTAAATTGGATTATGTGTAGGCTACTTTTAATACGTCTTATTTTATTGTATCCCAGATGAGTGATTTTTACAATTTTGTTATTTATTAAATGACGTTTTTAATATATTTTACAATATTTCCAGTTATTATTATTATTGGTTTTGCAAGACATTACGGTGCGTTGTAATGTGTGAACCCTAGTCTTGCACTATGAGACTGAGTTTTATTTTCAAATTATATGAATGTGTTATTAATCGACATAGTATTTCTACACCGTCTATGCAAAACGCTAGATTACGAGTCATAATAAAATCATAAATAATTAGACGTACTTAACTGTATTCTGTTATATGTAAGGCAACTGTTACATACATTGATGTGGTTTGAAGTGCAATTACGAATTACTGTTGAAATCTTCAATGTTGTTTATTTATTTATCTGGCGACACATGTTAGGACGGTTGATGTCTACGTCAACTCAGCTTATGCTTAGTAAATAAACAAAATAGTGCTCTTTTGATTTAAGGATTTGCTGCCACCATGATCTATTGTGGCGTTAGGAAATTATGGGTATCAGACAACACTGCCGACGCGTCAAAAGTAGGAAAAACAACCGTCGTTGTGCAGCACCCGCACTATAACAGCGCCACATAACTCCGACATCTGCACTGTTGCAGGGTTACAATAATCTGACAGCAAACTCTTGAGGCATTTGTCCCATCTCTGACAAGAAAGTCAAGGAGACTAGCTATCGACTATTTTTCCCCCTAACAAACGTGCAGTAAATGTAGAACCAATGTCAAGAAAAGATATACTCAGGGTCCGTTCCAAAACGGGTAAAAATTACACGGAGTAGTGCGAAAGTTACTCTAGAGCGTTCCGAAATGAGCCGAGTGAAACCGAGGGTAACCGAACCATTACTCGACAGCTACCCGAGCAGTATTTTGGAACGCTTTCGGTAGAGTAATTTTCGCACTGACAAGTGCGATTTCTCACCCTTGGCTGAGCGTCGTTAAAAATTACCTGACATATGTCAAAATCATATGTGCGCCAATGTTGAAGTTTAATGTTGAAGAATAGATTTATTAAAGTAGAAACGAACAGGTAGTACTTATTAATTTGCAAAATATGCTTAAAAACACGATTTTCCTTCTTTGCAATAGAGAGAAAAGGTTATGTTGACAGTGTCATCATACGACCCTAACCATCATGACCCTAACCCGTTCCAAAACAGTAAATCGCTCTGTAGCGTTCAAAAACAGTATAGCCGTTCTCTTTCTTTCGTTGTTTCTATCTCTTTTTAATTTCCGAGTGAATTATTCGCACGTTTTGGAACGCACCCTCATAATTGTTTAACACTGACTGTACACACTGTCGCGGAAACTATCTTTTCAGTAGTTTGTTGCAGCAACAAGTTATTAAAATAGTATTACATGGCAGTCAGAACACTAGGACTTGCCGAGAGACCGACCAATGCCCATTGGGTGGCACAGTCGCTTTATATACCAGTGAGAGACTTATTTCTTGTCTTGGCGGTGGGACAAATGCTTTATTTAAACAGCTGCTATTGCCAAATACGTACGGTCACAATACTAAAGTTACTTTATAATCCAAAGGCCACATAAGTTACAACAGAAATTCGTAAATGTATGTCATATTCAGTCGCGCAACGCTATAGTTGACTTCTTTGATTATTTTCAACTTTACTGTAAGGTTTTCATATGTGTTTACAATGCTAGTTGACTTATTTCATAATACGACCCATTGATTGGTAGCTGTCATAGCATTCATGATCATCTGTAGTAAGATCTGTCATTCTGTCATGCATTAAAAACAACGAAGAAAATTATTGTTGTTTTTTTTTTGTTTGTAATTGATCGAATTTTCCCAGCAATGTGTTTTTGCAATACAATGGTGCCGATTCTCTTATTCACAAAGTAACGTAAATTTAAGTTAAGTGCACCTTTCTCTTTCAATTTAATTAAGAAAAGGACAGAAGATAAAATATTAGTTAAGACTAAGACCTGTCAAATTTAGACACTCCATAGATAATTTAGATGCGATTTAAAAACATGGCGGCTAAATATACGTCAATTTTCTTCCGGCGCTGTCTAATATGACAAGATTAAACTAAAATGTATCTTCCGACCTTTTTTTTAAGAAATGGAAAGAGAAAGATGCATTTAACTTACATTTAGTTAAGTTTGTGAACAAGAGAATCAGCACCATTGCCAGTACTGTTTATCCTTTCAAAGACCAAGCGACAGCCGGCTGTCGGGCTGCTATTGTGTCTCGAATTACGTGTGTTCGAAGGTTTAAGTATAGGCGTACACTTCTGATGCTGCTGAAATACTCTGTAATAAGACTAAAAATGATATTTAATATAAGAATACCCTTTCCCTATATTTTAATAGTTCAACATAACCCAAATTTCAATAATAGTTACCGTGACCCCGAAACATAAAGGGCAACCGAAGGAACATGAGTGGGTTTTAGTCAGTAAAAGTCTGACACGCCCTCCCGCCCCGCCCAGGACGGGAGAAGTCATTTGATGATTTCCCACTCGCAACAAAAACAAATTTATGAAACAGCAGATTTTTTGGTTAGTAGTGCATTATGGTGAACTAACAGTTAACTTTATTTTACATATTGGTTCATATAGTACCTAAAAGTTTTGCATTAATTAGTGCTTTCCCCCTGAAGAAGTCAGTCTGTAGTTCTAGCCGACCAAGACAACTGGGTAGATTATGCTGCTCTACATCTAAACTATTCTGTCTGTCCCGCGTTCATTTGCCGTTTAAGTAAAGTGGAGTGTCGTAAAACATAAAAACCGGCCAAGTGCGAGTCGGACTCGCAAACGAAGGGTTCCGTACTGTCATCTCAAAAAAATACGACAAAAGCACGTTTATTGTATAGGGGGGTCCCCCTTAATAATTTATTTTTGTTAATTTTTAGTATTGGTTGTTATAGCGGTAACGGAAATACATCGTTTGTGAAAATTTTCAGCTTTCTAGCTATCACGGTTTATGAGATACAGCCTGGAGACAGACACAGACAGACAGCGGAGGCTTAGTAATAGGGTCCCGATTTACCCTTTGGGTACGGAACCCTAAAAATTGAAAAACCTGGGAAACCAGGACCCGTCAATGAATCTTCATAAAAACTGTGTGACTGCATTGCTTAAAGCTCAAATAAAAGGTAAACAAACATATTTTTTCATGAAGTTTTCATCAATAAGACTTTCAGTCCAATATACAGAAACTAAGAAAATTGCCATTTTACACAAAAGCTTTTTTGATGCAAATCGATCACCGCCGTGTCCTAGCAGAGGTGATGCGCGGGGGTGACCTCTCGCGTCCAGCGCTGGTCCAGTCCATGCTCCGGGGCGAGGCTGAATGGGAAGCCGTCGCCTCCTTCTGCGAAGCAGTCATGCTGGAGAAGGGGGCCGCGGCGCGTGTGAGGCAGCGTCAAGTCTCGCGCCCCGGACAGAAACCCAGGCGTAGACGTCGAGAGTCGCAAGACGACTACCGGCCACCGTAGGCGTGGGTCGGCGGACGGCCAGCGATAGGTAGCTCGCCGCCCCACTAGGACCAGGCCCGTGTCGACGACGCCTTTTGTTCCACGCACGCCTCAAAGAGCATTCAGCACGTGAAGGGGCCCTCTAGGGCCAAGGCCAATGCCTGCCGGGATTGCGGAATAGTTCTCATAATTTCCGTGGCCCCGGAGTATAGAGGGCAACAGAAGGAACATGGGTGGGTTTTAGTCAGTAAACGTCTGACACGAGGAGCGGAAGAAGTCTTTGATGATTTCCGTCTACAAAAAAAAATGCATATCGATCCTGTTTCTAATACTGTTTGATCTCCAAAAACATTTTTTTTTAAATATGTACAGTTAGCAATAAAATTGACATTTTACGCATAAACTATTTTTTTTATGGCAATGGATCCTGCCTCTACTAATACTGATCGAAAGTTTCAACCAACCCAGGTTTGTGTGCTGAAAAAGTCAGAAAATGCAAAAAACTTGTTCGATGCTATCCATACTAATATTATAAATGGGAAAGTGTGTCTGTCTGTCTGTCTGTCTGTCTGTCTGTCTGTCTGTCTGTCTGTTTGTCTTTCTTTCACGGCAAAACGGAGCGACGGATTGACGTGATTTTTTAAGTGGAGATAGTTGAAGGGATGGAGAGTAACATAGGCTACTTTTTGTCTCTTTCTAACGCGAGCGAAGCCGCGGGCAGAAGCTAGTATTACATATTTTTTTCAAAAATATTTTCCAACAAAATCATTTTTAATACTATGTAAGTACCCTACGTCCGTCCCTACATAAATGCAGTCAATGATTTGATACAATATTCAAATTCGGATTTAAACACATAATTAAAAAAAAACCTCTGGTTAAGCCAAACTGGAAACCCAGTTATAAGCAGTTATAAGCAATCTTAGAAAGATACTTAAAAAGAGACACATCTTAAAGATGGACTGTCGTTTTTCTCGTCTCGGCGACAAAGTGTAGGAGAATCGTGTTGTTCCGATGCAGTCTAAGTTTCATTAGGTCGAGGGGCTGAGCAGGGCCGCTGCCCGCCAGAGAGCCCTCGGAGCCTACTTCAATACTCGGCTTATTACTATCTATACAAAATTCTTCACGCCTCACGTCACCCTATTCTCAACTTTATCCCATTCAAAACAAGACACGATATACGCTGGCATGTAAGTGTAGGTATGAATAGTCCTGTCTGCGCTATTGTCTCGCTTTTCTATTGGAAAGCTGACAAAGAAATTAACTATGTCTGTGTTTAGTACGTAAAACGAATGATTGTTTTATGTTATACAGAATTGTCATGGCTCTAGTTAAACGGAATTACAGGAATTCTATATTCTATACTTAGATTACATACTTTATATAATCTAAGATTCTATAGTTAAGCATCTGGGCCACACTTCAACAGGTACGTGTAAAGACTTGGGTAATAATTTTAGGTGCCTGCCTATGTATATAGGGTCTGGTATCTTACCTCTTCTATTGAACTTCTCAATGGGCAATGTTCTATTCTAATAGTTCAAATTTACCGGCTGGCCTATTATTACATTGGGGAGTCGGAAACCTCCTGCATTTCGGCAAATGTAGGCAACAATGGTCATTTTCCATTGACTGACCCCGCCCGGAAAGCACAGATTAAATTAACCATACGGTTTAATTGGCACAGCAGCTGTTTTGAAGTCAACTGCTTAAAGCATCATATTGAATAAACTCCGTAATTATTTTCCGATCTCGAGTACCATTAAGTTTTACTTTCATTAAATTTCTTTTAAATGTCGACCACCGAAAACGCTTTTACTCGTATTAAAAAGAAAAGTTCAAAGAATTGAAAAGCGCAAAGGCGCACTTGAGAGTGTGAAAGTGGAAGTGTCTTTACAACCGTCTATCTCATAGGGACTAAAATAAACCAGGAAATTCGTGTAACTGCGAAATCTAAGTTAAATAACATCAGTACGACGTTGTGCCATGAATAATTTTCAGGAGATTTGAAGCTGCGATGCCGACGTATCTCGAGTCGCTTTTGCCAAAATGTTGCTCTATATTTTGTTGTAGCGCTATTCTCTAGAGGACGACAACGTTGCTGGTCAGCTCGCGTATCTTATAAAGTGGATTTATCTGCCTTTAATCATGGGAAAGATACACGGACGTTGCTATTTTTGAATCCAACCAGTATGGAAAAATGGGATGCAAGGTTTCAAAAGCCTTTAGTTTGTTATAGTTTACTGTTTACGTTGTTTTCCTTCATAGTATAAGAATAGTTGATTATCATATTAATTGCAGAATATTCCACTGCAACCTACAACCCGATAAATATTCAATATTAAACTCACTAAAGTACAACTGCTTGCCGACCAATGATTAAGAGAACAGCTGTCACTTGGCTCGCCAATTTATTAATGAAGTATATTTCGTAGATTCTGCTCGCCTCTCCACTGCGATTCATTTCATTGCTATAAATTTAGTTTAAACGTCGTGTACCCTCCTTCCGCATGATTAGCGGATGTCTGTTGCCGACGTTTTCAATTGTGCACGAATTATCGCACTTTGATGTCTATTAAAGTAGAACTGATTATTCCAGTTATTGGGTTATCGTGAAGGGCAAAGGTTAAATTGTGTCATCTTAGACCAGAGATCGTTGATTGATTAATTATGGTTAGTCTTGGATTCTTTGTAGATAGAGGACTAACGGGCTGCAAAGAGATATACATTTGTGTGATTGGCGATTTTTTTAAAGTAGGGATTTCTTGTCTATATTGTTAAATTATGCCCAGTTATTGGATGAAAATGAACGACAAACTGTTTTTCCCTGAATCATTTCTCCTTGCCTATTAGTAAAACAAGTGCTAAAGGGCCAAGGTCGAACCTTGACCCTTTAGCACTTGTCTTGTTCTAAGGGATGCATAATTACTTAATTCTAAGTAGCATAATTACTGAATACCTATTCAACTTTACTTTTTAGAATTCAACGCCTTTTATTATTATATGAATTCTTCACCTTATATTATTTATTATATGAAGGGAGGTATACGAGGATGCGGGTCATCACCGCTGCTTAGAAACACCTGCAGCACCAGGGGAGTTGCGGTTGCGTTGTTGTTAAGAAGCTATAAACTCTTTTCTTTTATAGAAACGGCAGATAAAAAAGAGCGCATTGATTTATGTACCTAATTGGTACAAAAACACGTGTCCTTTTTCAATGGCGGTATTTGTTCCGAACTTCCTAAGAGAAATCGGTAAGAATCAAGAAGAGAGTAGGGCAGGTCTTATAATTCCCGAAAACTCGATGTCGACTAGTAGCAGCTTTAGTTCAGCATTAGTATGCCTATTTGTTAATGTTCAGTTGCAACCATACAATTACTTAGGGCACGAACTTTGGCAAACAATGGTGCAAGTTTAACGAGAGCGTTTGGGGAATCATTAGATAAACCCCGGTCTGAATGCATCTTATCATAAGATGCATTCAGACCGGGGTTCGTAACACATTGTGGTTAGTGGTTAAATAACTGGAAACTTTGCGGTCTTAAGTATTGTAAGGAACATATAACAAACCATGTACCTGTATTGTTATTATATATGACTATAATCCTGTATAAGCCTATTTGACTTAATAATTGAATAACAAAAAAAAAACAATTTCTCCATACGTTTATGTTCGCATATTTTGACAAAATGTGTGGAATTATCAAAAGTCATAAAACAAATGTGTTTTAGTAGTGTTAGTAAAAAAGTACTTACTGCAATTAGTGTCCAAATTAAAAAAAAAAAACGGGTCAAGTGCGAGTCGGACTCGCGCAACGGGGGTCCGTGCGTCATAATGTAAATTGTTCGTTCATTCCTGGAATTCAGACTTAATTTTTTTTGTGAAATAACTAAAAATGTACGGTTTTGTAGTTTTGCATAGCGTTTCTAAGAAAAAGGGTCTTGACAAAGTGAACCTATAAGGGTTCCGTTTTTCCTTCGAGGTACGGAACCCTAAAAACATAATATACATATTCATGTATGTTTTTTTTTGCTATGGGCCTTAAAAGACGTAGAAAAAAATACTCCTATATGTTCTATGCGGCAATAAAAGTATACACCCTGTGAAAATTTCAATTCCCTAGCCTATATTTTTTTGGCGTTCAATTGCCAGTTCTTGAAATAGATGGATGAACAGACAGCGGAGGCTATGTTATTGGCACCCTTCTGGTATGAAATCACAACAACAGTTCAATGAACTGTATCGTAATATTTGTAGAGTTTACGGCGCCGTAGACGCTACGAAGTGCTACGCCGTAGCACATACCGTAGCCGGCAATTAATACCGCATAGTGTTGGCATTTCGTTTCAAATACGTAGCAATACGTCGACGAAACGTCGACGATGTCTAATAATAATAGACTATTGTGTCCTGAATGGTATAATATTACAGGATATATTAATTAGCTCATCAAAAGAACGGTCGTCTAATTAATCGCAACTGGTATTGTAATTTTGATAGTGATATAACGCGGTACGTAATGTTTAGGTACCAGCAATTAAGTAATCAAAATTAATAAAAAGATCTATCCTGAATCATTATCTATCTAACAAAACCAATATAACTTGTAAAAGTCTTGAGACATTCTCAATTAGTGTCTTTTTTTGTAAGAATACCTATTAGAGTAGATACCATTTAGTTTTCATTACTTAGAACATTTTCAACATTTTTTTCGACTCAACTCTCATATCGCTTGAGTCATGATACCTAACTAATAAACGCGAACCGAATGCAAGCCACTTGTGCATTGCCTCTTAAATAAAAGTTTCACGAGCGCACACTGTAAATCATAATTTCGTGATGCACTGCAGCCAGACGCAGCGTTGCGAAGTTACTTCGCTGTAAAAGTAATTTAATATGTAGGCAGAATAAATACGTTGCTCCGAGCTACTCGCATGACGGTGAAACTGAAGGTACACGTAACAACTTTAAATTAGTGCTTGACGTGCTTGTCTTAACTTGTCTATAACCGCATCACTTTGCCCATCATTGTCTTTGTTTACGTTGGAAGTGGATTTATATTTAAACGAGTCAGCAGACTGAAGTGGCAGTGGGCTGGTCACATTTGTCGCAGAACTGATAGTCGTTGGAGTAGGTAAGCGTGCTCTGCAATGGATACCACATTTAGGCCAGCGTATCTCTTAAATGTGGCGTCCATTTTTGTTTCAAATCGCGAACTGTGGCGCCATTTGCAAAAAAATGCAATAAAGCGGGGTGTAAAGTTTCTTTTTTAATGGATTAAAATGTTCTGTATAAGAATGCTATTCTTATTAGAATCTTTATAAAATAACCTAAACATCAAAACATACATATAATTAAGATTAAAGTGTAATTATTGTTATCAGGACTTCTCCTGTCCAGATGGAGACGATTTGCGAAGGGCAGCTGGCTGCAACTGGATGCGTGACCGAAGAAGTGCAACCTTTTTTTGGGGTTTCTTTGTTCGTAATATTCAGAAGTTAATTTAACGCGTAGAGTGAGTTCCTCCTATACCTATTCCTTTTGTTGCGAGGTTGGAGGCAGAAGAAGAATATCATTATATATGTCATTACGAAAGGTCAGTACTTGAGTTGATTGGATTTCGATTATTATTGTTATATGACTTATAACAATAGTCGTTTTTTTTAGCGACTGGCTTTAAAATATGGCAATCTCTAGTCAAAATCTGAATACCAGCCTAATAAAATCCGATTGCATGGCAAATGCCTCTTCTCATACAAATGGGACGAGTTGAGTGGATCGGCATTTTCAGACTTTATTAATTATTATAAATCCTGGTTTCTTTACAGATGTCAGTTTTTTTGTGAGAATTTTTCAAAACCGATGTCCACTTTAGAACATCGGTTATGAAAAATTCTTGCATATAACATAAAATAAGCCGTATATAGATACGGTTCATTCTATGTTACAACCAAGAATTTTTGTCATCAATCATTGAAAATCAAATCTTTGATATCTACACTAATAATAAAGAGGCAACGTTTTTGTTTTTTTTGTTGAGTAATCTTCGAAACTAATGACCCAATTCATTATTTTATTTACTAACAATATATAACTTTACTATAACAAAGTATTCTGTGACTACATTATTCCTGAGTGCTATAAAATTAGCGCGCAAAAGTTAGTAGACTATTCCTATAACATCACGCTAAGACCCACGGGAGGGAAGCAGTAACTAAACACCTAACGCGGGCGAAGCCGCGGGGGATAGGTAGTGAATAAATAAATGTGTTATCCGTCGATCGTGTAACCGTTCAGGCGGGATCGTAAGGGACTTAGTGCGAATTTAATTTCGTACTTACGATTGATTTGGAGCAACTTAAATGTCGAGTGCTCGTGATGTCAAATTGGAGTGTCACTCGAACGAGCTCCGATACTTAGCCGAGCGCTCGTGTAACACACACAAATAAAAAAATAGTAACTTTTTTATTATCTAAAGGAGTTTTAGAAGAGCAATAAATACCTAGGTTATCTTCTACGTTTTAACCAGCTAGATTCTGATTTATTTTTATTATTTGTTTTAAATCTCTATTTACCTTCGAAAGTGGCTTCAACGAACTAATAAATGATTGAAATAAATGATTTTGACTTAGACTTTTTTCATTGTGAATTGGTTTGTCGTGAAGTTGTGGTGAATAAGGTTTTAATAAAAGAAAATCGGCATATGAACGAAAATGAATGAAATTGCGTAAGATGCGCTATAAATAAATTAGCTACTGACATTGTTACAGTGTACTACCTACTATATCATAGTCATAGTCATTTATTCATTTAACAATAAATTGTATCTGAATTTACAAACACATTAAATAAACAAGATGCAAATACATAAATATTCACATAACATTTATTTACTTTAAAGGTCACTAATAGTATATAAACACTTGCTTAATAGAAATCTTTTTATCTGTTTTTTAAAGAATCTAGAGTATATAGCGCTTTTTAAATCTAAAGGCAATTTGTTGGTGTTTTATTTTTTGTATAGTAATAGGAAACTTAATATACTTAGTATTTTTCTTCAGCAGATATGTTTTTTTTTTGATAGACTCAACATAGTTGTCACTTTGAAGAACACATTTCACATGGGAAAATCCTCATGGATACCCTCCGTTTGGGGAGAACGGAAATGTCACTCATACCTGTGTGGCAGTTTTTTATGTAATTCCATGAGCAAGGCACTGGCCAAAAATTTCCTAACTTATAAACATTTCAGTAAATAAGTACTTATGTACAATATTTTTTAATTCTTACCTCAATCCGGAATAGGGATGACGACTACACCGACCGTCCAAAAATAGTAGACAAATATTTTCTGCTTTATCAAATTAATAAGAAAATATTAAGAATTAAAGTTGTGACGTCACTGTTCAGTCAAAATTGTACCTAGATGTGACGTCACTCGTCATTTTTCTTTCCGAGAAAAATACAAGTCTAAAGTTTTTTTGGTTATCAAATTGAAGGACTCGGCGTGATGGCCTACGTGAAGAGGCGCCCGCCTCTTGTTTAAAAGTTTGTGGGTTCGAATCAGGGCAAGTACATACCAATGTAATTTTTTCAATTCATGTGTACTGTCTAACGTTTATCTTGGGCATCACTGATGCTTCGTGGCTCGGAAAGCGCGTAAAGCCGTTGGTCCCGGTTGCAATTCGTAGAACTGTGACAGTCGTTACGGGTAGTCAGAATCCAGAGAGTCTGACCAGTTTAACTAAGAGCCCTATCGTGTCATCTGCATCTGTCGATAGGTGGGTTGTAGAGGTCTATCGACAGATGCTTCACGTAAAACACCGGCAGCCAGCTAAATCCAGTTAGACTGGAGGCCACGAGGTTATGATGATTAAAACTAACTAGTTTTTTTTGTCGTCTAGCCTAGTCAGTTTGTTGTTTTGTCATGCGTAGAGCGTAGAGATCTAGAGAATGTCGGTGAGCATTGTACCACGAGCCCAGAGTACTTAAAAAACCTTAACCTTAGCGCATCAATTGACCTGTATCTATGGACTGGCCACACCTACTTGTTTAGATTAACTAATAAATACCACAGTTACTATTCTAGTTTCTTTAATATGATCCCAGATTCCCAGTGCATCAGCTGTTGCGATCGTGCGCCGTTCATACCTCGCACCCGCCTTAGCCTGACGAGTGGAAACTTAGAAATGTTGTTTGTATCTAAATATTTCTTTGATAAATAAACTATAATGTATTTTATATTTCTAGGGCTCTTTGATTATAATTAACAGTTT
This sequence comes from Athetis lepigone, assembly GCA_033675125.1. Taxonomy (NCBI): domain Eukaryota; kingdom Metazoa; phylum Arthropoda; class Insecta; order Lepidoptera; family Noctuidae; genus Athetis; species Athetis lepigone. Next base: position 14,993,408 of record CM066217.1, read on the forward strand.
GCACTACTCCACTTTCACTTCTTTGGTTCTGCTAGCGACAAGGAAAGGATTTGGTAGGTTAAGGTTTTGTCCACTGTGATAGAGAAGAAAATGCTCGATCGTCATTTAGTCCTCGCATGTTATATTAATTTTGTAATAGTACATTTTCAATCAAATCAATATTTCAGACGATTTAAAAATAAAACCAGGTTTCATCTCGATGTTTTCTTTTTCAGTCATTGTTGTTGTAGAGAAACTACTATAGTACACAAATACAATTTAAAAAAGTCAACTGGTACCTGACACGTTCCCGCATCCCAGCCAATAATTAAAAGTTAATGTTACGAGTACACACGGTAAGAAAGTCGATTACATTTCTTTTCACGGCACGAGTCTTAAGATTTAATGAATATGGGACCTTCAGCGTAATAAAGTCAGAGTATAATAAACATGATTACTTTATTCTCGTCGCATATTTTGGAAACAATGTGAGGAGCATCGGGTGTTGGGTAATTTCATCCGTATTTTAATCAAAGGTGCGGCTATAAACAATGTGATAACACACTTAAGGTATATTGTGAAAAGCACGTGTAAATTTAAAGTTGTATAACCTAATAATGTTGCTGTTTAGAGATTTAAACAACGGCAAACCGTTTAGCGTGTAAGGCTTTTAATCGACAGCGTTTTTTAGAGCATGGACGTCTGTAAAGTTGTTTATTTGATAGGTATCTTTCAGAGTTGTAACAATTCATTTTTTTTGTTCTTAATTGTATCTGTCGAATTATGAATTATTTTCTTTAGGCACCAAGCAACGTAAACAAAATTCATCTGACTTTGTTCAGAAAAGATTTTTCACTACATTTCGTGCAAATCCATTACCCTCAATTCAGGTAATTACATGTTATAATTAATATTCCTGGCTGTTTATATCAAAGAGGCATAAGCCCAGATAGACATCGCGGTGTACTGGGTACGCTAGTTTGCAATTTTCCGCCTGGCTGGTCACGACTTGAGGCAACGGCACAACCCTGCATCTATATGACGCATACAAAGATTTATTAGTATTACGTTTTGCATGTAAAAATGCTATGGAAGCTAGGCTTGTTGTACTCTAGATTTTGCCCCACTTTACCCCCACATTTGCCCGCATTTTGCCCCGGGCAAGTAGGTTGTTGCTTTTTTATAATGTAATACCGACACTCGCCGGAATTTTGTTCGTAATATTTACGTGACGCGAGTACGAACGGTGATGGATAGAGTAAAACGGTAGATAATTTTTACAAGCTTTTATTTTTTGTTTTTGATGTTTACTTTCGATGTTACGTATAAATAATTCTGTTCAAGACTCCGTTTTGTTACATTTTGGTGTTAGAACATGTCAACTGAGATTTTTTCGAGATAAAGCAGGAAAAGGCTCATTGCTAAGAATACGAAGCACTTGATTGAATAAAGGAACATGGACTTGTTATCACCAAAAAAACATCAAACGGCTGTTGTTATTTTTAGAGCTTATTCTTTATTGGTTATCTGGAAGTCTTTGTGAATGTTCAGAAGTGCTTCTATCTATTAACTTTGAGCCAATAAGTGTACCAATTCCACTCTCGATATGGAGATAAACACATAATTTATTTATTGCGATAGTGACATGAAAACAGGCACGAGTAGTGCGAGAAGCATTGTTTGCAGCTGTAGTCGACAAAGTGACGTTTATTGACGCCGACTAAACGTTAATGTCGCTCATTAGCACATCAAACTGGCTGACTGTACACTGCTGCACAGAGCACACACTGCACACGTCGAGGCACAAAGCTAACTTTTGTTAGTTAACGAGCCCCGGAAAAACTGACTGTAGTAGTCTGTTGGGTTCATGGTTTTACCCTATATTAGAAGAGTTGGTAGTTTAACAGTTACAAATAAAAACTAATTTTCGTTTAGTTATATACAATCGTGAAAATAGCGATAACACAAACTATTGATAGTATGAAACACAGCCTAATTGTCAGCATGCTCACATATTTATGCCGAGAATCCCAAGTCCAGTATATTTTATGTATCAAAAGATTATTCAAGGAGCTGTGATAGTTGGTACCTGCCACAGTATTGACGTAGGCCAGTCGTTACCGCTTCCGATTGACTTTATAGATCAAACGTGTTTGTTGGTTCACCTAGTTTGTATACCAACATGTAGCTACGAATAATAAATCAAAATCAAAATTCTGCCGTGTGTCAACTAAGCTACAAGGATTTTTTATATTCATGTTTTTTTCTGATGTCAACGTAAATTGTGAACCACCACTGAATGAGAATTGAGTAGCATTCTATCTGTGTTAAATATACATTTGAATATAAACCTAAATATTTTCTTTTAAAGTGATTTGTTGGAGAAAAATGAGAACTTGTTACTATTTCCAAAGACAAACACAAAAACCATTTAGACAGCAAATGTTCAGGCACTGAAACGCGTAGTGTAGATCGTTAAAGCTCTAGGCTCAAGATGTAACACTTTGGGGCGCACAAATCTAAATCCTGGTGGACGGTGGTTAAAATGGGTACATAGGTCGCATCGGCACTCTGTCGTGTATTTGGTAACATCGTTGCCTGCCGCAGTGCCGCACCGACCCGCACAGAAACACTGTTTGTATTCCACCTACCTTCGTTAGACGCACAATTGATTATCGTTGTCTTTGAAATCGCAATTGTGTCGACACTATACTATCCAATTAACTAATGGCTCTGCTAAGCCTAGAACTGTCTTACTTTGAATAGTAGCATGTCATTGTATGTGTGACTGGTTAATAGGTTTATTTATAATGTACTACTACTATAGCAGGTGAAGCGAAATTGCTAATTTTCTTTGTCAGTCTCGTCTTTTGTTTGGTGGTGATTGAATTTTGTCATTGATATGATACAAGTTGGGGCAACGACCTTTAGGGGTGCAATTGTCGGTCACTTAAAAAAGTGTAACTATCTCTCTTAGGTCTTAACTGAACGACTAAAATGGATACTTTTACTAAGCATAACTAAAATGGATGCTTAGTAGAACGATTTCGTTCCAGGAATATGGATTATTCTGTTTTCAAAATACATTCGTCATCACACTTTGCAAAATTGAAAGCTTGTCTTTTCAATTATTCATGACGACTCAATTAAAATTAAAATCTATCTATAAATTGCCTGTTTTTCTCTAATTAGAATTGAAGCTTAACTGGATTCGGCCTATTGCAAAATAAATATTTGAACAGGAATAGCGGAAGATTGTAACTGTAATATTTATTTACACGAAAGCTATTTCAATCGTTCATTGATTGCCTTTGTTCAGTTTTCTTTTCGATCAAGAAGTAAAATTTTGAAAACAATTAATAGTTTTAAAATAATATGATACTCGGTACTATTTGAAATCACAAAACACAATTTGGTTCTGGTTTATAAGCAAAATGTGCAAGTATATGTGGTGAAGTTGGATATATATAGCGGCTTTTCGAAGGACCAATAAGCGTTGTGTTTTTGCGGGAAAATAATTTTTATGCTGGATCGAATGACGTATATTGGACGACACAGTAAATTGAGCAAAATGGGAGTAGGTATGGGAATATATGTATGACTTACTTGGAAGCACTGGATCTCGGTTTGGAGCACCGACTGCCGACGTAGGTATATGAAGACACACAGGTTCTTTGCACTCGCGTCGGTGAATCGATTGTATTATCCCACTTTGTCACTGGTGTCGGCCGACACGTTAAATAGTTATGTTATACGCAGCACAGGTACACTGGTACAGCGATTTATGCGGAGTTACGAAAAATGTGGTGTTGAGCGGTTGGCGTCTTGATTCGCAAGAGGGCGGATGTTGATGGCTTCTTCTTGAACATGGCTTCGGCGGAAGCGTCGCTCATTGGCTTTGCGGTGTAGCATATTTTGCAGTGCGGAAATTGGATTGGACAAGAAAAAGGAGTATGATTGGCTCAATAATGTCGTCCAATAGGAATTCTATTCTTAATATGTGAGATGCGTTCAGAAACGTGATACTAAAATTTTATTAACTAGCAATATCTAGCTTGCGTAAGCATTCTGCCCGGCTTTCGAGGATATGAAGTATTCTCAAAAGGTAAGAAATTAAATTATAGCGGATTGAAAAAGGAATGATTGAAATATGTGAACTACAGCTAAACTAGGCTTTAATTTTTTAATTATTGTGAAGGTAAAGGACATAGTTTAACAACGGGTCTTTTGAAAGAGCCACTGCATGTCTTTACCATGGCAACGCGGGTTGTCCCATCCCTGCCGGGGAAAATCTCGGTGATTATGCCCATTGGCCAACGTAAAGGAGGGACATCATCCTGATGTATGAGAACCACTGTACCAATCTTAATATTGTCGACGGCATTCAACCATTTTTGCCTAACTTGTAAGTTATGTAGATATTCTATACGCCATCTTTTCCAAAAGCTACAAACCATTTGGTCAAGCAATTTTTTGCGGCAAGTTAGAGATTTAGTCGTTTCGGGAACGTTCACGACAGGCAACGTAGTCAATGGAGAAGCCATTATAAAATGAGCGGGAGTAAGCGGTTCTGGGTATGGGTCCTCATTCAGGACACAGAGCGGTCTGGAATTTAGAACTGCCTCAATTTCAGTGAGGACAGTAGAAAGCTCCTCATAAGTAAGGAGTTGAGAACCGATAACACGGTATAAATGTGTTTTAGTAGATTTAATATTTGATTCCCACAGCCCTCCAAAGTGAGGGGCGCGGGGTGGAATCATTTTCCACTCTATGCGGTAGCGGTTAGCAAGTAGTTCTTGTAATTGAGCCTTGGCTCCAACGAAATTTGTTCCGTTGTCGGAATATAAATAAGAGACAGGTCCTCTGCGGGAAATAAATCTCTTAAAGGCTGAAATAAACGTGTCCGATGACACGTCGGTTACCAATTCAATATGAACTGCTTTGGTAACGAAACAAATGAATAAACATATGTAAGCCTTCTGACTTCTTTGGCCTCTGCGTCGACATAAAGTTACTTTGATGGGACCAGCGTAATCCACACCAGTATGAACGAAAGCTTTAGTCTCTTGTACGCGACAAGCGGGTAAATCAGCCATCTTTGGGCTGGGGTGAGAAGGAGAAATTTTGAAACAAAAGTTGCAAGCATGTACCCTTTGTCTTATGACACCTCTGGAAGAGAGGATCCAATATTTTTGGCGTAACAGAGAGCTAAGAAGGCTTACACCGGCATGACAATGAATGCGATGATAATAGTCTATTAGAACATGTGTAAAATTATCATGTTTAGGTAAAAGCGCGGGATGCTGAGCTTCATAAGGAAGGTTCGCATTTGACAACCTGCCACCAATTCTAATTATATTATGCTCGTCTATAAACAGATCGAGTTTCTTAAAGTGTGAGCGAAGTTTTTTACTTTTAATTTCGTCATAAATATCTAAAAAATGAAATTGTTGAATACAACGAATTAAATAAATTTCAGCGGTAACTAATTCACGGACAGTAATTGCCTTATGTGACTTGTCATAATGAATAATATGCAAAAATCTCAAAATGTATACAATTATGCGCAATATTTTATTTAACGATGTAAATTTTTGAGAAAGACTATATATCAAATTAAGTTCTGATTCGGTAGATACTAATGTTAAAGATTTATTATTAAACTCAGGCAATTGCTCACTGCATGAGGAGACAAACGGAGTGATAGGCCACTCAGCAGTTGGTCGCAGAAGCCACTCAGGGCCATGCCACCATAAATTATGGTTTAGTAACTGTTCAGGTAGAAGACCTCGAGACAGACAGTCACTAGGATTTTCCTTTCCATTAATATGGTAAAAATGTTCAGGATCAAGATTTTCTTGACATTTAGCGACGCGGTTACTAACAAAAATGCTCCACTTGTGTGGTGAGGAATGAATCCATGAAAGTGTTATTTTAGAATCGGAAAAGGCAAATATTTTATTAATAGCGGTGCGAGAGCGGTAAGTGACATAAACTAATTTAATTAGCTTAGACAAAAGAACAGCGGCGCAAAGCTCTAGACGAGCCAGAGATACGACCTTAACAGGTGCAACTTTAGATTTAGCACACACCAAATTTACGTGTGTGTTACCATCTGTGTCAGTGACATGTAAGTATATGACGCAGCCATACGCATTCAAGCTGGCGTCAGCAAAACCTACTATATTTGTCACGCTACCCATAGTAACGGCTACATGACGCGGCAATTTTAAAGAAGAAAGTAGAGGCAGCTGCTCTTTAAATTTTTGAAAGAGAAGTACGATAGAATCGGGTGGAGTTTCATCCCAATCTGTGTTTAATTTCCATAATTCTTTTATGAGTAATTTCGCAAATAAAACTACAGGTGCCACTAGACCGAGAACATCCCACAGACGGGCAATAGTGGAAAGTATGGAGCGTTTAGTACAACTTTTATCTATATCAGATGTAGTAAAGGTGAAACAGTCCTCGGAAGGAATCCATTTGAGTCCAAGGATCTTTAAATTATCCCCGTCAGAAAAGTTAATTGAAGAGCGGTGAGAATGTGGAATAACCTCTAGTAATTCCGAGGAGTTACTTGCCCACTTAGTAAGGTCAAAGCCCCCAGCCTTAAATAAGGCGATAAGTTCAGCGGATAGAATCTTGGCTTCCTCCAGAGTAGGGGTTGAATTAGCTAAGTCATCCATGTATAGCTCATGAGAAGCGACAATGGATGCGAGCGGGAAGCGATGTTTTTCATCCTCTGACAGCTGGCGCACAGTGCGCATGGCTAGAAAGGGACTGGGCTTGAGACCGAAGGCAACTCGGTTAAATTGAAATTCGCGAACAGGTTCAGTAGTATTAAATCGAAACAATATTTTTTGATATTTTCTATGATCATCAATAACCTTAATTCGAAGGTACATCTGTTTTATGTCAGCCGTAACTGCAATAGGAAACAAACGGAAATTTAAAAGTAATATAAATATGTCAGCCTGTAAATTCGGCCCTGTGTGCAATAAGTCATTTAATGAAACGCCATTATGAGACTTAGCACTTGCATCAAGGACAATGCGTACTTTAGTAGTTTGTTTATCATTCCTAATAACAGGGTGATGCGGTATGTAATATCCTATAGTCTGATCAACAGAACTAGGTGCGGTTTCAGTTAAATAATTTTGATCGATATACTCTTGGATTATTTCGTTATAACTAGCGCGCAAAGCAGGGTCGCGAAGCTTAGTTTTTTCCAAATTAATTAAACGTCGATAAGCGACAGCATATGAATTTCCGAGTGATTCTGGATTTTTACAGAATGGTAACGCGGTACAATACCTACCACTGGAGTCACGTGACACGGTAGAAGCGTACAGCTGTTCACATTCCCGTTCAGCGGGGCTCATAAAAGATTTTGAAGGTATTTCTTCGATATTCCAAAATTTATGTAAAGATTCGTCTAACGACAGAAAACAATGAGAATCATCTATATTTAACGCGGTAGAAAAATATGAAGCGGTATTTAAATCAACGAGACTGTTATTGTTATTAGATAAACTAGAGGGTATCTCACCCATAAGAATATAACCAAACACGGTTTCAATAGCGGACGGCGCGGTAGGTGAGATAATTTTATTATGAAGTAATAAATACGGAAACAGTTTTGCCCCTAGAAGCAATTCAACTTCACCGGGCACGTGCCACAGGGGGTCGGCTAGCGGTAACTCGAACAAATGTTGCACAGCAGAGGTGTCAACAAAGTGAGATGGTAATTTATCCGTTATACAATCAATAACAAGAGCGGTTATTTTAAAAGAATTTGTTTTATTTTTTGCAGTAACTGTTATCTCCACGTAACCTATGATAGGCCGGGAAGAGGTGCCTACACCCTTTATGACTGAATTTGAAAGCGGTATAATATTTAATTGCAGTTTCTTACAACAAGCCGAAGTAATTATATTATTTTGTGAAGCGTTATCTATTAAACACCGTACAGAAACGTATTTGTTATATTTGTTATCAACATAGACTTGTGCTGTTGACAAAAGAACCGTAGTCTGTGGATTCTTCAAACCTACGCGGGAACACGCACATAGCGCCACCTGTTGTGAATGCGCGGAACTAGGTACAGCGTCAGCCGATATCGATCGCGGCTGTGAACTTTGTTCCAAATGTAAAAGAGAGTGATGTTTTTTGTTACACGTTCTACAAGTGTGTATAGATTTACACTGTGAGGCAGTGTGTGTTGCACTAAGACAGTTTACACATCCACGTTTGTTTTTAATAAAATCCAAACGCGAACTGGCCGATATTGCTTGAAAGTTTGGACAGGTGTAAAGCTTCCAATGATCTTTGTTATTACAATATAAACAAGTTTGATTATTATCACAAGCAACAAAAGTATGTACTGTATTATCACGTGACTGATTACGATAAGAATTATTTTTATTATTGTTGTTACCTAATGATGCGGTCCGAGAAGAAGTAGATCTATCTAATATTTTAACTTGCGATTTTATGAATTCAACGAAATCTTTATAAGTAGGGATCTCCACATCTCTCATATGCATTTCGAATAAATTTATAATAGCGGGATCTAACTTTTTCAAAGCCAAATTTAAAAACAAAAAATCTTTTAAGTCTTCAATTTTTAATTGTTCTAGTGCCGAAACAGATGCATGAAAACTTTCAATAAAACTATTTAAAGATGCGGAATTATTAATTGCGGGTTTGATATTTAATATGTTAGACATATAGTGTGAGCCTAGTGCTCGTTTATCTTGATACTTTTGAACTAAACTGTTCCAGATAGACACGTAATTTTCCCCTGACGGAATAATTCCGGCGGTAATTTGCAATGCATTTCCTTTTAGATTACCTAATAAATACTGCACACGTTGAGAATCTGTAAGGTTTAAATTGCCATGTATATTAGATTTAAATGATTCATAAAAAACTGGCCAATTTTCAATTTTACCGTCAAAGAACGGAATCTGAATTGGTGGCAGCTTGACCGAGCATTTTGACTGCGTCGCGGTATCGCTAGACTTTGAGTCATTCAATGACCTTGAGGAATTCGCTTCAATAAGTGAACGTATTCTCTCGACACGAGTGTAAACGCCGTCAAATGATATTTGACTGTTATAATCAATTTTATGATCAGGATTTAATTGTAAAGAATATGAATTTATTTTATCTATGTTGGTACTAAATTCCTGACGAATGACCGAGAGTATTTGTGTATCTGCCATAAACGTCTCTGCCGAACGAAGCTCAATACTAGTCGTATTTATTTTCTTTGAAGTTTCATATAATGACGATAAACGCTCAAAGATTGCTTGATTTTTAGCTTGCAGTAATTTAACTTTGATTTTAAGATCTTCCATGTTGGAATAGTTCTAGAAAGTACAACGGATATAAAATAATAATAATTTAGGTCTAGTGGGTAGACTTCAAGAATATTTTTATTTTATCGCGGGTGTAAGAAATTATTGCGGTTGAGTATAAGTTATAGGCAAGTTTGCCAAACTAACTCACGATAATTAGCGGTTTTAATAATTACCTATGCTATTTCAATGCAACAGGCGAACTATTAAGTTGGTACAGTAGTTCACAATGAATAATAATGTACCTAGCGGGGAATATATTGAAAGAGATGTTTCAATATGGCGGTTTTACGAATTTAGGTATTTGACCTAAATCCTAGGTAGGTATGAGACCTATAAATGCTGATTCTATGAATCCGACTCGAAATGGACCAAAAACTTATGGTGAAGTTGGATATATATAGCGGCTTTTCGAAGGACCAATAAGCGTTGTGTTTTTGCGGGAAAATAATTTTTATGCTGGATCGAATGACGTATATTGGACGACACAGTAAATTGAGCAAAATGGGAGTAGGTATGGGAATATATGTATGACTTACTTGGAAGCACTGGATCTCGGTTTGGAGCACCGACTGCCGACGTAGGTATATGAAGACACACAGGTTCTTTGCACTCGCGTCGGTGAATCGATTGTATTATCCCACTTTGTCACTGGTGTCGGCCGACACGTTAAATAGTTATGTTATACGCAGCACAGGTACACTGGTACAGCGATTTATGCGGAGTTACGAAAAATGTGGTGTTGAGCGGTTGGCGTCTTGATTCGCAAGAGGGCGGATGTTGATGGCTTCTTCTTGAACATGGCTTCGGCGGAAGCGTCGCTCATTGGCTTTGCGGTGTAGCATATTTTGCAGTGCGGAAATTGGATTGGACAAGAAAAAGGAGTATGATTGGCTCAATAATGTCGTCCAATAGGAATTCTATTCTTAATATGTGAGATGCGTTCAGAAACGTGATACTAAAATTTTATTAACTAGCAATATCTAGCTTGCGTAAGCAATATGTCTTCTCTACTGCAATTCTCCAAGAATTGCATAGTAGAGCAACATGTTCTACATGTTACACAATTCTTATTATAGCAAATGTGCTTTTGTAGATTATAGCTATCTGGAATATTTATAATGCTTAGTAAATCTAGCGAAATAATATTTCTGTCGCAATTTGTCAGAGTGTTTTGCCGGTAGCGTTTGTTTGTGTGTGCTAGTATGTAGCCTAGCTCCGTTAGGTTCTACTAGCAGCGATTCCGGTTGCCGATCCGGTATCCGGTCGAACGGTAACCAATGGAAATACAACGTATTCACCTCTATTTCAGATAAGTTTTTGCTTGTCGTCTCATGTAGAGTCATATAGGATTCCTCTGATAAAGTAAATTTCAACTAAAAGAGAGGCTTATAAATTGAAAAAATATTAAGAGTCATAGTAACGTTTCAGCGAGCGCAATAAATGTTAGTATCAAAGGTGACCGATGTGGTCAGTACCAGAAAAACGAATCCGATTCGTTTGGCATTGTTTTGTTGGTGACAGAAGCGTGGTGACGGCTACACCCGTATTTAGGGAGTTCGTTTGCAACGTGCTCAAGTGGGGTCGTTAGCAATCGGGCTCGAGAGCAACACTGGAGTTTTGAATTAATGCCTTTCCGATCGTGATTACCTGGGCCAAGGAAACGGGCCAACAGCCACTGTGACGTTCGTGACTTAATTAAAGCGAACAAAAATCGTTCACCATTTTGATTCGTCGAGTGTATCTCGGCTGTGAGTGGACGGAATTAGAACAATACCGGATTGACGACGCTGTGACCGTAGTTCGGATTGGTTTTTAATGGGAAGGGAAACTTTGATGTTTGATTATACTTGTTTTTGGTTGTTTAAATGACTTTTGCGCTGTGACTTTTAAAATGAGGAAAATATTTTCTTAGAGGGGAAATCAATTTCACAGGCGTACAGTTTCTATTCTTTACACATTTCAAACAATTTTTAGAGACATATTGCTCATTATTTTAAGCGTTTTGATAGATTTTTTGAAATTAGTATAGACACTTTAGCAAAGAATTGTACACTGAGTTTCCAAAGCATTAAGAGTTATATTTTTTTTTGGGAAATATAAGATTTTTTTATTATTTCGTATAGGTGCTCCGGTTATCAGCCACAATAATATAAATTTCAGCTTAATCTTGATGTACATTAGGTCACCTTTAACGGTTCTTGGAATTCTTAATGTTAGGTTTTATGGTTTCGCTTTAATACATTTGAATTTAAAATAAATTTATAAGGATATATTTATAAAACCCACAATACATTACGCTATAAGCGTAGCATAATTTGTCGTTTATAGTAGTTATATTTATAAAACCCACAATACATTACGCTATAAGCGTAGCATAATTTGTCGTTTATAGTAGTTATATTTATAAAACCCACAATACATTACGCTATAAGCGTAGCATAGTTTGTCGTTAGTAGTTGTATAAAATCGCAACATAAAATTGTTTCTGCACGATAGCTTTATACTGATATTTTAACTAACTGCAGTACAGTCGACCGCATGTCGTAGATAGCAACAATTTGGCTTTGAGGTGACCTAGTATGAACATTGAATTTTTTATACAAAAAGCGACGACCTGGTCAACTGTACATGTTTATTAAATAAAATATCATTTATTGGATTATTCTTTTTAAATAACATTACTATGCGTTTGCGTAAACCTGAACCGTATTGCTTTGGCGCGTGATCTAGTTTGTACATCAATAATAATTATCATCGTTATATTGATTTATGTACATCATGCACTATATCAATAATGTGTGAGTAGGGGCCTTACATTTTTGTTTTGTTTCGGGGTGGAATATCCTCATGGATGTCCTCCGTCCTGGAAGGGGGCGAAGGGGTATGTCAGATTCTTACTGACTGAAAACCACCCCGGTTAACCTTCTCACAACTACGCCGAGGATTGCGGCAACTGACACAACTATGAACACACTCATCATCGGGTTAAGCAGTCAGCATATTTACTGCCATTTAATGGCTTTAGTATCAACAATCTTAGTAATGGCGATATGGTGTTGCAGAGCACGAAATTTTAACACCTCTTTCTTTACGATTTGTCCCTAGAGAGGATTTAATAATACTTGGGGCATATAGTTACTCCTCATCGCAGAGGCTTAAATGAAATATTTTTTTATCATTTAATTATTATTCACATAAATAATTAAATAGCTAATGAACATATCATACGTTGAAAACTCCATGTAGGTTCAAGTTAATGCACGAAGCTTGTTAACGAGTCAACTAACATTATTATTTATATTTGTGGTGAGGTTAAGTGCGAAGTTTTCTTTTAAATTTGTGCACTTCACCTAAGTAACAGTTAAAGTGCTAAAAGTTGGTGATAGTTCCGCGAATCGTCGGAGCCTAGCGACGAGTTCTTTACAGTACATCTATGGTAGGTACTTTCTCATGTTGGCACTTTCTTGTGACCGTGCAGTCTATTGCAGCGTCATTCTCTTCCTTTCATTTTTCGTTTTCGTTTTTCGTCCACTCGTGTGCCCCTAGTTTTTATTAACATAAGTTAATAAACACGTTTCGTCTGCGTGATCCTTTGGAGCATCGAGAAGTGATTAAAAGGAGAAAAATATATTGTACATGTATACAAACTTACCTAATAACCATTGTCAATTATTAATGATTGGATCGTTAAGAGTTATTTAAAAGAAGAAAGATACCTAGTAATCATGCGTGAACGCTTTGAGTTTCTTGTTCCTAGAGGTAAACCTTGTCGTTCTTCATCATCTCTTCTACTTCGTTTTCCTTCTCACTCTTCGAGTCGGTATGATGGATCTTTTACTGTTAGTGCTGTGCGTCTTTGGAATGCTTTGCCGCATTCATTGCGAGATAGCCCTTCCTTAGAAGTGTTCAGGAGAGGAATTAGGGAACATTTCCTGTCTGTTGATTGATAATATATATGTATGTATATATATGTATATATATATATATTTTTATTTATTGTTGTATTTAATTTTGTATTACGTATTTAATATTATGTATTTAATATTACAATTATATATTAGTTAAGAGTTAATAATTATGTTTTATTCGTGCACATAAGCACATTGCCCGTTGCAAATCTCTCTATAGCATTTTGGTTTGCTGGTAGAAAACTCATTTCTGGGTTAAGCTCGCCATTGTACATAAGTTTTTATTTTAGTTTTGCTGATGTTTGTACTTTATTTTTTTTTATGTGCAATAAAGAATATGAATATGAATCATTGTGAATACTGTAATATACTTGAAATCTGTGAAAACTACCGAAACCGCACGCAGTTACGTAAGTAGTAATAATTTGTCTCTGCCATTTTATTTTATTTATTTAAACTTCATGCACAAGCGTACAAGGGCGGACTTAATGCCTTAGGCATTCTCTACCAGTCAACCCAGAGTTGATGAGATATAAACATGGCAGGTGCATTATTAATAACAATAAAAGGACACAAACTCACAGAAAAACAAACAAAAAAATATTAATTAAAACACATAATTAAATGGGTAGCCTTAAAACTAACACAATATAAGTATAATACAAATTATACACATATAAATACAAATTTGACGAAAATATATATATACTTTATACATAAATATGTAATATATAATATATAAATATACAAGGAAGAAAATCATGAAAAAACTCTGCTCATTTGTTATGAAAATAGATCATATCGACTAGTGCCATCGCCTATCCTTTAACAACGCAGGCGTATAAGATAACGGAAGATTACAATAAATAAAGGTACATTTTAAGGATACCGGGATACCTTTACTGGTTAAATAAATACTCCCATTGGATACTTTCTGAAAATCGGTACGGCAAGTTTAATTTTCCAGCTAACTTGTATGAGTCCTCCTATTTGTGTTCCCTGAAAGAATGAACGTTATCTAAATTCCTCTGTACAGTTTCCTTTGTTTATTCAGGAAGACTTGCAAGGTATGCTCCCGGGGATTCACTTCGATTTTTTATTATGTCTAATAGATTCCCTTAGCTTCGACGGGCATAAGTTTTGTTAAACAAAATGAGGAATGGGTATCTAGCTTCATTCAATCTGCTCTGGTAAACTTTCAAAAGAAATTTTATAATGTTTACAATAACGTGTTACGTCTTTTGCATTTACAGTATGTAAATGTGTTATGGAACCTATTATATTAATCTTAAAATCCAAATCTACTTGTTAAGTTCCGGAGAAAAGGGTTCATTTCCTAAAAAACCCTGTTAGCTTTATTATATTGTACTTGATTAATCGTATAAATGTTATATGTTTAATAAAAATATTATAATTTTTAGCTAACAAAAATAATTCATAAGGAAAAAAAAAACAGTGAATAATAACTCCTATAAGTGTTGGCTCCTCTACATTACGGCGGCGGCGAAGGGAATTCTTTCGTGAAACGCAAAGTGCGCTATTAAAAGCCTCTGAAATTTTATACAAGTTATCGTTACAAAAATAAAACGGCATAGACATAACTATTTGGATCGTAGTAAATCACAGGTTGCGTATATTTGTTGGCAACTTAGTGTAAACATCATTTGCTTAGTTTCGGTTAGTTATTAGCATAACATTGTAACTTTGTGATCGCGATCCCTTTACTTTGTTATAGGTATATAATATTAAAATAACTTTTGAATATCATTGTGCCTTACGCATGAGTAAAACCTAGATGTTAGAAAAATACATGACCAACTAAGTAGTTAATTTATTCAGTTTATATAATGGTTTTATTGGGTTGGGTGATTTATTATAATTAATTTGTTAAGAACATAATATTATAGTGAAATCATTTCATTCGAAAATACAGTATTTTTCTGTATGTACTTAACTAATTAAGCACTAATAAGATTTGAAGTTTCATGTCTAAGTAAGCTTCAATTTAACTAATAAAATCTATTTCATTGGCTTCCGAGGTAAATTTTCTTAATAAATATCTTCAGAGGGCGGCAAAGTATTTTAGACTATAATTATATTTAAAATCCTTGCCTGTCTACATTTGTGAAGATCTAATGACGTGCTACTAGTATCGTATGTTGTATACTTGTATACAGGCATTTTCCGGTATTCCTGCTAACTAAAATTAAAAAATCTAGAAAATATATTGGAACCACTATCCCGTTTTAAAACTTCTATCCGATAAGTGAAGCACGTGTAACATAAACGTACCATTAGTTTTTGCGGTGAACACAATAAATGTCGGTACGAACAGAAGTGTAATGAAAACAAGTGCCTTATTTAAATGTCTGCCCCCTTATTTGAGTTAGGGCGATCTCGCACCTGAGCACAGGGGCTTAAGGAAAGGATGCTAAATAAATATTTTCTAAATGGAAAGGATAAAGGGCCACGCTTCAGCGATAACTTTCTCGAGGCAACGTGAACAAGCAAGCCAGTTTGCGTAGGTTCCGACAACATTTCTAATTAAGCGATTCCTTGTTATACCGTATCGTATATTACTTTGTACAGGTCTACGTACCTGATTGTGTGTGCCCTGATTTTATACACAATTTTAAGACAGCCATGAGCAAAGTTTTGGTTTGGTAAAAGTTTGAAATTTTTTGTGAAATCGATCCGAGTTTTCAACTTCGCCATGTTTTGGTTCAACTTCTAAAGTATTGTTATTAATAACGATATTATCTTTGTTTATCACTATGCATATTTTATAAACAGTACACTTTGTGAATTAAAAATAAATAGGTAGGCAGAGTTCTTAGTTAATGTGAGTCCGCTTCGAGTTATAGATAGAAAGAAATTGTTCCGCTCTTTATCCGCTTCAACTAATTACAAGTTTCTGAGGCGAGCCAAGGAATGTGCTACAGCGAAACTAAATAAATTCACTTTATTGTTATTTCTTTGCATACTATTTTATTTTAATTTATTCCATTAATGTTTAGTTTCCTTCTGGGCCGACTAGCTGTTGAAACAGCACGCTTTAATAAGATTTTCTATATGTACTTGCAACTCTTGTTAAAGTAAATATTTCACCAATTTTTCGTCTATTTTTGTGCACAGCGGTAAATATGGAAGTATAAGTAGAAGCTCATTACTAACTTTTTTCACAGCTTAACTCAGTCTAAGGATTTCAGCCGATTTATCTGAAGGTGCGTAAAAACATTCTACCTTGCCTGGCCTGTTTTAATAAGAAGTTAAATAAGGAGTCCTAAGCTAACAATTTATTTTGATCCAAACCATCCTTTCGTGCTGGGCCGACGTGGAAATTATGAAGTGTCGGGATCGAGGGGCAGGTGAGATTTTCCTGCTTGCTGTGAAAAATTGTGACGACCGAAATAAAATTGTTAGTGACAAATTAAGAAAGACGTTTGAAATTATTTTCAAACCTTTTGTTTTAAAAACCACGGCAAGTAAAATGTTAACTTAACCTGTAAATAATAAATGTTCGGTATCTGTAGGTATCTGCGGCACAGCCCTAGCGCCGCGTAATCCGCGGCCGGCCTTATCTGTCTCCGTTCATCTTGTAAGCAATAATTTAATGCTGAGATTATTTTTCACTCCTGACAGCAAGTTTTAATGTCTTTTGAAATGAAATTCAGTCACACTTACCGCCTTCATTTCATTCATTAGGATGATTGCTGGGAAAAGACTAAAAGCACTTTACAATGCAATTGAAATTAAATGGTATAAAAATCTTTTTGTTAGACAGATGTGCGAATTTTCCGTCATAATATTTATGTCTGTGCTGGGGTAGTTATCTCTCATTACCTACCTTAATAATTGATACGGGATGTTTTCTTCATCAAATAAATTCTTGAAATTAAATTTTAACGAGATGAAATTAAAAAACTTCTTGAAAACAATATACCTTTAGCGCACGTTCCTACTTTCGAATCGATGAACTTCACCGAAGAAAAAGGGCTGATTCTACAACAACCCTTAGGGATAGGTGCTACGCGGCAATAAACTTTGCGTGTAATATCTTTGAAGGAAAAACCATATCAAAGTTGAATCACTAGAAGTTTATGAATGATGACGTGTTCTAGATTTTATATCGTACTAGGTTTTGCCATTTGTCATTTGTCATTTATTCATTAACAAAAAAAATTGTATCTGAAATTACATTATAGAAAAGCAATAAATTTATATAAAAATACTCACACGTTAAATATAACCACAATTAATGAATAAAACATATATAGGAATTTCGATATTATAGATCTTCAACAGCATAAAGACACTTATTCAACAGGAAACTCTTAAGTAGATTTTTAAAAGAGCTTGAGTAGAGATAGCGCTTTTTATATCTAAAGGCAACTTATTAAATAATATAACCGATTGATAACTGGGACTGTGCTTAACAATATTCAATTTCGGCTGTACCTTGTAGCGTTTAATGTCTTGTCTACGTGTGCCTTCTCTAATCTCTCGTTCTTCTGCTGTCTCATATTCATGTATGTATTTGGCCATGTTACACAGAAGTACAAATACATAAATGCTCGGTACTGTGAGTATGTTCAGCTTTATAAAATGTTCACGGCAACTCTCTCTTTGCGAGATGCGGACTAATGTGCGAATTGCGCGTTTTTGTAGCACAAAGGCTCTTTTTATATTATAATCATAACTATTTCCCCAAAACATTATGCTGTACCTAATTTTTGATTCTACCAACGCGTAATAAACCATTTTCAATTGTTCAATGCTAATTTCTGTTCTAAGTGCTCTTAAAGCATAACATGCGGAACATACTGATGAATTTATAGCATTTAATTCTGATTTCCAATTTAGCTGTTCATCTATATGTATTCCTAAGAATGTAACTTCTTTGACGAGGTCAATTTTGTCGCCATTCAAAATAACCTCTAAATTGTCCTTATTACGGGCCGTCGTTCTAAACAATAGTATTTTGGTCTTTGCAGTGTTGATTAACAATTTATTCATAGTGAACCACACGTGAAACGCTTCTAATGCTGCATTTACAGTCACTGTTAATTTATCTAAGTCATTTGCTGCTACTATGGCATTTGTGTCGTCTGCGAAAATTACTATATCAATGTCAGGTAAAATTGTATTCATGTAATTAATTAAGTCATTAATAAATAATATAAATAAAATTGGTCCTAATATAGATCCTTGCGGCACGCCCGTAGTCATCATTACTGTTGCTGATTTGTAAACTTTTTTGTAGCCATTTTGTATTTTGTCAATTTCTACGAACATTTTTCTATTTTTGAGATATGAAGAGAATAATCTCAAGACCTTACCTCTTATACCATAATGCATCATTTTTGCAAGAAGTAATTCATGGTCTATAGTGTCAAAAGCAGAGCTTAAGTCAAGAAAAATTCCAGCTACTCTCATTTTATTATTTATTTTTCCTGTTACATCATCAAGTAAAGTACCACGGTTGCCCACGGTTTCGCCCGCGTAGATGTTGAAAAATATTTTATGCCCTATTTCAGACTAAAGTGACTTCGCTTTGGCGTGAAAACGTAACATATGACAGACGGAGATAGTTACTTTTGCATTATTAATTTAATATGGATTAGGTACGTGGACCAACTCCTAGACACTTAGATATTACACTACCATGTGTGTTTATCACTAAAGCTCATTAAAGATATTATTAGATTATATTTAACAAAGAGGAACAACATTGGTGAAACATTCTTTCACGAAAACAACAAATGTTAAATGGTAAGCAACTTTTGTTTACCAACGAATACGGTACTCGGAACACAAAAACATATTCGTGAATCAGTATCGTGGAACTTTGTTTGCCAATGAACACGGCGTTTTCAATTAAACATTAGGCACACACACATATAACGTAAGATTCAATATTATCATTAATTCGATTACAGACCTAGTCCATCTTTCTGAAAATGAAGAAGTGTTAAAGCTAGCTTCTTCTTGGCGCTTTTTGAGTTCATACTTTCTTAGATGACTAACCCGTTACCTACTATTTTTATTACAACCACAAGATTAGCCTTTCAACGGCCAAGCGACAGCCGGCGGTCGTGCTGCTATTGTATTTCTATTGTGTCTCAAATCACGTGTGTTCAAAGGTTTAAGCTCCACACAAGGTTAAGTTATGTCTATTTAAGTTATATCTGTTATAAGTATCTTCCAGTACCTGGTCAATATTTCAACAATACAATATGGTGAGTATTGGAATAAACTGATGTGGTTATTCCGCAATTAATTTAGTGCCTGAGTACGTAGACTTGGATGTTGTTTAACGTAGTAAAATAGATTTAGGTATGTTTGTTTGGAACTTATCATATAAAAAAACATGAAATAGGTATACCAGATGACAGCACAAAATAGGAAGCCTACTTAAAGTAATTCTTCGTGAACTGTGTCACATTATAGTCTCCATTTAACGAAAGCTCTATTTTGTGTATTATCTGAATGGACATAGAATAACAAAACGCAATTTTGTACCCTTTTTATAAAATAGGTACGAAAATGTTGTCCGGTTAACGGGAAGCGAAGCCAAGCTCAGACTTCGACTGCAAACAAACAGAGCTTGGACAATACACACGAACTCAAACATTTTGGCATACAGGCAAACAGCTATTTACAGCTCCACAGGGGTTTGTCAAATTATCGAAATATACTTTTTATTACCTCCCATGATTTATAAAGCGAAGGGCTGCCCAAATTTATATTGCAAACCTTTTAACTGGTGATTCATACACTTTCGGGAACATTAATAATTTGGGTTTTATGACGAATAAAACGACTCGTTCACGACGTATAAAGTGACCGCTTCACTTTAACGTAAAGTTAAGCCTGTCTGGGTACTCTGAGGTCCGCCTCAGTTCTCAGAGGTCCTATTTTTTCTAGGCGTTGCGCGTTGTAAGATACAATAAGAAAATATGGTAAAAGGTTGGGTTATATGACTCACAGGTGGTTTTGCTGTATTATACTTATAATATATTTCGGTACTTTATAATAAAGCTACAGCGTACTGTGTTTGTTTCTTGCAAACAATCATCAGCCTTTATCCGTAAATCCGTAATTTATACAACATAAAATAGTATTAAGCCGGTTTATTAAAGAAAGGAATCTTAAATGGCAGGTAGTCAGAAGCCAGAAAGTCTGATCAGTCTAACCAAGGGGTAAAAGTAAAAAAATAGTTTATTTTCATTAGACCATGGAGGAACATTGGAACGTCAATTATATTTAGAAACAGTTGATTCAGGCAGTCGTTTTGTTTCACTTAAAACACTAGTATCCAGCTGAATCCGGTTAGGCTTGAAGCCGACCCCAACAAAGTTAAGAAAAGGCTAGGGTGGTGATGATTATTGGTATGTTATGGAGCTTCTGTAGCACCAACGGTGTTACAGAAGCACCATACTTACTTTACTTGCTAACTAAAAGTATTTTGGTTTAGTTTGTTCGTCTCTATCTTGTTATCATAATTTGGTAATTGTGTGACTATGACATTGCTTAGCCGAAGCACTAATAACGTATTTATTTCAGCCTTACTTATGTGCATTTGTGTCATAAAAGTATCTAGGTGTTGATAGAATGAACATGCGACTTGGCCTACGTTCGCATATGTTGCCAGTACGTGATACTTACGCCTACACAGGACTTTTTTCTTTCACTTCCCGTGATTATACAGTTTCTTTATACCAAGACAATTAACAGAAAAGGGTTATATAATCAGACAGCGCCACAAGCAGTCCCATCAAAATTACAAACTCAAATCAAGGTTTTCTCGGAATAAAATGACAAGTAATTATTTTGAAGGTCTGCCGTGTCGGCGTGATAATGTAAAAGAAGAAGTGGTTCAATTAATGGGTACCATGTTCGACAGTGTCTGTTCCGTGACCCAATTAGGTCGGCTCGTTTCTTATATTGTTCTGATTCGGCAGACTTTGTGCTCGATGGAAGTTCGTCAACGATTCATTAGATAATATTCTGATGACTTCTTAAATTGTTTGTTTTAGAGATGACGGCAGATGTTAGCGTGTCGATGCCAATCTGTCGGGTTACGAGTTTTGTTTCAGTACTGTAGTGTAAGTTTCTGTAACAGGAACTTCTGCAAAGTGAGCACCTCTTCCCAGAATATCTGAGGCACTAGTATAATAACACCAAACACTCAAGGCGGATTGGCGAATCTGCAAGACAATTCTACTAACTTAATAGTAACATTAGCCGAGAATATGAAGATCACTAAGTTTAAAATGGTTTTAATTAACTTGGCGATACCCATATTGCTCTTAAATAGATGTAAGATTTATTTTTATTTTATGTAAAGTCTATTTTGTGTGAGGAGAAATAAACGTTATTATTATTATATTATTATTAATTGAGAAAGAATTGAGAATTGAGCGTCTAATTTTTAACCTATATTACATTGGTATCCAACTGTCCAGATGTCGTCACGATTACTTCTTTAACACTTTCACAGCTTTTAAAACTTGCGGAATAAAGACATTGTTGCAGAGCAACCTCTTTTTTGATACTATATTATTTTTGTATCTTTTTTGGAATCAGTTTTAAATTAGAAGAAAGCTTGTCATATTTTGTCTAGTGTTGTCATAGCTACATTTCAGTTTATAATTTCCACTAATTGTTAATATTCGTGTTTTATTCAATAAATATAATACTTCTCTGTTCTCAGGCTTTCAATCATCCGCACCACAAATCATACAGTCCACTCATCGTTTACATTTTGGTCCTTCGACGGTAAAATTTATTTTCATTTTCGTTTCATCTCGTAAGCTCACGTAAATTTTTCATTTGCCGTAGTAATATTTTTTCATCGTTACCATGAACACACGTAGCAAAAGTAAAGCCATATCCTCTGAAATCATAGCACCTCATACCTCATCGCCACCTTCATTAGTAGAACAATCATCTAATGTTCATCCTGGTGACGACGACGCCGCGAGTAGTATGCGCTCGGCACGTACCAATTCGAACGCTTCGTCAACGCTGAGAGCGCGGAAGGCCGCTGCGGAAGCTGCCTTCAAGCGCCGTCAATACAATAATTTGAAGGCGCTCGCTGAAGCACAAAGGCAACAGATGGAAGCACAACAACTTGCGCAACAGCAACTCTCACAACAGCTTGCGGAGGTTGAGGAAGCAGAATTTCGTGCTGAGATGGAGCAGATTCAGGCGGAGGAGGGTAGTATACGGAGCAAACGGAGTGTTTCAAGCCAAAAAAGAACAGAAAATTGGGTAACAAATATTAATAATTATAATAGTGGAAAGGAGAATGAAAATGTTACAACTGAGGTCTCACAGCCTGTCCATCTCGAGACAATGGACACTCAGGCTGCTGCTGATTTAATAGTAGAAAACCATAATTTAAGACAGGTAGGTTTCATTCCTCAAACGCCTGGGCTGGCCGCAACGGTGCTGCCACCCTCTTTCGAGGGCCTTGAGGGACAACACCACACAGTGCCTTGTCACAATGAGTTTTCTCCATTGCTATTAAAAGCAATTGCAGACACTGCCGCCGCAGCTAAGTCTCTAGCAACGACACAAAACAGACCACAAAAAATAAAAATTGACCTTTTTGCATTTGCTGGAAATGCATCACAGTGGCTTCAATTTAAAAAATTATTTAATTGTACTAAAATATCCTACACCCCCACAGAGAACGTCGCGCGCTTACAGTGCGCGCTCCGTGGTCCCGCACGTGAAGCTGTCGCGTCGCTGCTCGTCTCCGCTGAGGATCCTGACGAGATCATGTGTGCACTCGAGCGAAGTTTTGCAAGCCCGGAGTTAATAGTTTTGGGTGAGGTACAGGTACTGAGGCAATTACCACGTGTAGGTATTGACCTCAAAGAACTTGGTGTAGTCGCCAACACAGTTCGGAATAGTTTATCTACGATTAAATTACTTAACCATTGTGAGTATCTTCACTCACCTGAGCTTTATCATGTAATTTTAGGAAAGTTGAATCCTTTATTAAAAATGAGATGGTCTGACTACGCATCAGAACAAACAAGCCCTTTTACTTCTAAACTTAAAGTGATGTCTGATTTTCTAATTCGCGAACATGAGCGCTTTGTGAAATTTGCTTTGTCGCCGGAGTTAAGTCTGTCACTACAATCACACGTAACTTCGTCCATTAATAAAGTAAACAAACGCGAAAACATTCATTCTGTATCTCACAATAATAGCACGGATAAAACAGAATGCGTATTTTGTAAAAAAAACCACAACGTCAAAAATTGCGACAAAATAAAGTTACTCTCAGTGGATGAACGATGGACTTGGTTACGTGAAAATAAGGTTTGCTACAGATGTTTAAGTCGTAAATCTCATCAATGGAAGTCTTGTAAAGTTAATCCTTGTGGGGTCGATGGTTGTTCTTTTCGCCACCATCCTCTTTTACATGGCAGGCAGGGTACGTTCGCGACATCGCGTGCACTCGGAACACAGTCGTTCAACAACGCTGTGTGTGATAACGCGTCTCAAAGTGTCGCTCCTTCTACGTCATCCTCTGGAGCCGCCATGCAGAACACAGCTGAGGAAAAGGTAACGTTGAATATCGGTATTCAGCGCGATCATAAAGCATCATCTTCACCAACGCATACGTTTTTAAAAATTGTACCTGTCGTTGTATCTGGCCCTGCAGGCAATATCGACACATATGCTTTGCTTGATGACGGCAGTACTGCCACGCTGATTGATTCCAGCATCGCCTATAGTGTCGGAATTACCGGACCTGAAGAATTAATTACAGTGAATTGCGTTGGCGGACTCAGTAAAAGTACAAAGATTCGTCATGTCAATTTTCATATTAAGGGTAGGTACACAAATGAAACTTTTTTGGTTAACAACGCAAGATCTATTGATTCTCTTTCTTTACGGTCACAAACAATAAATAAAAACTCTGTGTCATGCTATAGACATTTGTCGGACCTAGTTGAGGTTTTGTCACATGTCGACGCCACTCCAATGGTACTCATCGGTGCTGACCACTGGCATTTGTTAATTAACCAGGAGGTTCGGAAAGGTAGCCGAAATGAACCAGTGGCTTGCTTAACAGCATTAGGCTGGGTACTTTATGGGTCGTCGACAAGTAGAACCAACATGATCAACTTTGTGAATCACGTAAATATCAAAGACCCACAGTTAGATTCTTTAGAGTTTCTTATTAAAGAACAATATAAACTCGAGGCTATAGGGATTTGTAAAAAAGAAACTTTACACAATAAAGAAGACCGACGTGCAATTGAAATTTTAGAGTCGACAGTTAGGCGCTTGTCCTCCGGACGTTTTGAGATAGGTTTGCCTTGGAGGGAAAATATAACAAGCGTCCCAGATAGTCATTCACAAGCTTTTTCTCGTTTTTTAAGTCTTGAGCGTCGCATGAGTCGGGAAACTGAGTTCGCACAGGCGTACTGCACATTTATGAAAAACATGTTACACAAAGAGTACGCGGAGGAATGCGACCCTAGTTCTTTTCATGACCAACTTAAAAATAGCAAATTAAATGGTATTAGGTGGTATTTGCCACATTTTGGCGTATTTCACCCACAAAAGCGTAAGCTGCGTGTCGTTCATGATGCCGCTGCTATAAATGAGGGCGTCAGTCTGAACTCTATGCTGCTTCCTGGTCCTGATTTACTTCAGTCACTGTTAGGTATTTTATTTCGATTTCGGGAGGGTCGTGTTGCACTTATAGCAGACATTAAAGAGATGTTCCCACAATTTAGAATTCGGAAAGAAGACCGGGATGCTTTGCGGTATCTGTGGAGGCCTGAAGGAAATTCAACGACCAGGAAGCAACCCATTAAAGAGTTCAGAATGACTGCTGTCATTTTCGGTGCATGCTGTAGTCCTTTTATCGCTCAATATTTAAAAAACAAGAATGCTAAAGAATTCTTAGAATTATACCCAGAAGCTGTTAACGCAATCCTGAGGGATCATTACATGGACGATTATCTGGGATCTCATGAAGATGTATTTTCAGCTGCCAAGGTTGCCGCCGATATAATCACGGTCCATAATGCTGCTTGTCTGGAGATGAGGGGGTGGATTTCCAATGATCAGACGGCGTTAAATCTAGTACCCGCAAAATTGCGAGCTGTCCAGCCTTTGGAAGTCGACCTTGGCTCTTATTCCAGCAGTATTAAGGCGTTAGGCATATCATGGCACCCTACCTCTGATTCATTAGGTTTTCGAAACGTGTTAGAGAAATCTATACCGAGAACTCTGACAAAACGAAAGGTTCTTTCTTTTTTGATGCGTGTATACGACCCTTTAGGTTTGCTAGGGCCGATTATAGTAAAAGGTCGTATACTTTTTCAACAAACGTGGAGATCCAATATCGATTGGGATACAGAATTTTCACACTCAGAAGCCTCAAGGTGGAATGAATGGTTCCAAGCAGTAGCCGAGGTCGCTGCTTTAAAGATTCCACGTTGGTACGCGTCTTGCTTGAACTCTGAGCCTTTGCACCGCGAACTGCATATCTTTGCCGACGCCAGTGAGCAAGCATATGCTTGTGTGGCATATTGGCGTCTCTTATATGAAGATGGTTCAATAAGACTCGCTCTGATTTCAAGTAAAGCAAGGGTATCTCCTTTAAAACCAACATCTATTCCCCGCTTGGAACTGCAGGCCGCTTTGATCGCTTCGCGCTTAGCTTTGGCTATCAAGGACAGTCATATCAAAAAGCCA
This sequence comes from Athetis lepigone, assembly GCA_033675125.1. Lineage (NCBI taxonomy): Eukaryota > Metazoa > Arthropoda > Insecta > Lepidoptera > Noctuidae > Athetis > Athetis lepigone. The sequence continues at coordinate 15,019,395 of CM066217.1, forward strand.
TCACGCACTTTCTTTTGGACTGATTCCACGACTGTCCTAGGATGGCTAAGAAGTGATGCACGCACGTTCAAGCCATTTGTTGCTCACAGAATTGGTGAAATTATTGAAATTTCTAACGTTTCAGACTGGCGATGGGTGGCATCTGACTTGAACGTTGCTGACGACGCGACACGTGCGCGCAATTTCAATTTAACTTCGTCGAGCCGTTGGTTCACGGGACCTCCATTTCTTTTAAAGTTCCCAGAGGACTGGCCCGTAGAGCCAGCAAGAATCACACCAGTTCGGGAGGAGTTAAAGCCTAGCGAATTGGTGGGACTCCTCGATTTGACTCCAACTCCAGAAAACTTGCCAAGTCCGGTAACTGCTGATTTCGCACACTTCAGCTGTTGGCTCCGCCTTATACGGGCTTCAGCGCGAATTATTCAGGCCGCTCAATTATTTAAAGTCGGTTGTGGCAATATCGGTCACCTACGTCATTCAAACACTCGCCGTAATAATCACGCGACATCCCTTTGTCGACGAGACGTAGCGTCCACCACTCTAATACCTCTTACAGCGGACCTACTAAAAGCAGCGGAAAGGCAAATTTTTCTAAGAGTTCAACTCGACAGTTTCAGAAATGAATATTGCTGCCTATTGCGATCCGAGTCAGTTTCAAAGAAAAGCCGCCTTGCTAAGTTATCACCCACAATGGAGGATAGACTACTTCGATTGGCCGGCAGAATTGGTAACGTGAGGGAGGTACAACCAGAAGTTCGAAGACCAATTCTACTCGACGGAAAGCATCCAGTAGTAAGGCTCCTTGTGGAACATTATCATCGGAGAACCGCCGCACATGGTAACAACGAATTGGTTGTCAACGAGCTTCGACAAAAATACTGGATACTGCACCTGCGACCCACAGTAAGAAGTGTTGCGAGCAAATGCGCATTTTGTCGTTTTCGAAGAAGCCTTCCAGCGATTCCGGTGACAGGAGACTTGCCTCCGCAGAGAATGGCACATCATCAACGGCCTTTCACTTTTACTGGCGTTGACTACTTCGGACCTCTTAACGTCACCATTGGCAGAAGGCATGAAAAACGTTATGTGGCTCTTTACACCTGTCTAACCACTCGAGCTGTTCACCTGGAGGTTGTCCACAATCTTTCCGCTGATTCTGCGATCATGAGTCTCCGAAGATTTATCGCACGAAGAGGGGTACCTGATACGATCTTTTCTGATAATGGAACTGCTTTCGTAGGAGCCAATCGGCTTTTAAAGGAATTCTATCAAAGCGACGTACAAAACTTTGCGGCGTACAGAGGCATTACTTGGCGCTTTATACCTCCAGCTGCACCTACGTTTGGCGGATGCTGGGAGCGGATGGTTCGCTCAATTAAGACTGCTTTAGGGGCCACGCTTCACGAAAGAGCTCCCAAGGAGGAAATTTTGATAACGCTCCTACTTGAAGCTGAAGCTATAGTGAACTCCCATCCACTAACGCATGTTTCTGTTAACCCGGATGACCAGGAGACCTTAACGCCTTTCCACTTTTTAATTGGATCATCATCTACACAAGCTCTCCCGGCCACGCTTTCAGATGGAGACCTCTGTGGGCGAGTCGAGTACCGCAAGGCTTTGCGCCTCGCAGATCATTTCTGGAACAGATGGGTCCGTGAAGTTCTGCCAACATTACAGCCTCGCTTACCAGGAGATCGAACCATAAGACATGAGGTGGATGACATCGTAATCATCGCCGATGAAACCTTACCACGGGGAAGCTGGCCGCGTGGACGTATCTCCGCAGTGTACCCAGGAAAAGATGGTGTTGTTAGGGTGGTGGACGTTGCTACAGCTGCTGGCACATTGCGCCGCCCCTGCCGTAAAGTTATCCGTCTCATTCCTTGACTGTGCATTTCTGCACAAGGGGCGGGAATGTTGCAGAGCAACCTCTTTTTTGATACTATATTATTTTTGTATCTTTTTTGGAATCAGTTTTAAATTAGAAGAAAGCTTGTCATATTTTGTCTAGTGTTGTCATAGCTACATTTCAGTTTATAATTTCCACTAATTGTTAATATTCGTGTTTTATTCAATAAATATAATACTTCTCTGTTCTCAGGCTTTCAATCATCCGCACCACAAATCATACAGTCCACTCATCGTTTACAGACATATTACTCAATAAAATCGATAACTACGAGAAACATTTAAGTACAATATATGCATGCATTGCTATGTACAAACACATAACCCTTAATAAGCTTCACCGCGACCGGGTAAAAATAACGCTAAATCTGAAACTCTACGAATATTAAATTGAAGTGCTATTTCTTAACTTATAAAATACGTCGATAATAAGAAATGTTAAGAAAACAAGATTTAGTTCTAATTTCAAAAACAAAAAATTAAACATTTTCTGTTTAAAATTCTAGTCGAGCCAACAAACAAAACAAACTAAATAAAAATTGTTTAAATTAGCCATAAGGATTCTACGCGGAATAAAAAGAAAATAGATTATATAAACAGTCTGTTGTAAATCATCGGGAACGATACTCCAATTTATTTCAAACGATACCTCTTACAGGATAGCTCTGCTGATCCCCTTGCGAGCGTGTTTGATGGTTTCCCTAAGGGTTGAGGTCAGTTGGCAGTCGATCCGGGTTACATTCGGATGTCATGGATGAATGAACTTCCTGTGGTTGGCAGCACGCGCACGACTGAGCCTAGATCGAACACTGCGCTTACGGTATTGAAGTTTAAATCAGAAAAATCTGGCCATATGTGTGTGTTGTTTTACAATAGGCGAGACGACAAAAAAAAAGTAATTAATCCAACAGATAGATTATCAAAAAAATTTGGACACGTATTTTTTCTTTTTTCTCGTAAACGAAGAATGACGAAGATACAGTGCGTTAAAGTTGCGCATGACGTCACGATCAGATACATATTTTGCCGGACGGTGACGTCAAAAGCCCCCACTTCGGAACTTTGTTGCTCTTTATCTTTGTATTTTTTTATTAATTTGATCAAGCAAAAAATACGTGTCCCGTATTTTTGGCCGATCTATCAGACGGACTAAACAGAATGCCATTTTTTTAATGTTGTCGTCATCCCCGTTACTCGTCGTTACTTTAACTTTCGAAGACACGTGATTCGAGACACAATAGAAAGACAATAGCAGCGCGATAGCCGGTTGTCGTTTGATCGTCAAAAGGTTAATAAATAGTGTCTTAACTGTGTTATAATATCATTTTATTGTTACATAGTTAAAAACACTATATATTGTCTCCTAAAGCCTCCATTTAACAAGGGTTGGAGCCACTTGTATCTAACAAAAATATTGTTAAGCCTAATATTTCGCAAATAGAAAAAAAAAAACATCAAAAAATGGTTTTTACGCACCCACACTATTTACAAGAGATCTATTTATCGCACACACGGACTTACATAGTGATACTGTTCGACTTCCTTGTTGACAGTGAGAAACTGGACTCTAAGAAAAATATAAACATGCAGTTTTTCTCGCCCATGGTGAAAAAAGCAATTTACTTTTTGACGGCTTTCCTGTCCATCACAGTAACTGCGTGAGTGTCCACGGACCTCGAGCCGTCCTTTCGATAAATATTAAATTATTGACAAAGCGGCATTGCAACCAAATCTTATTTATCATAAAATGACATGTAAACTTCCTATAAATGTAAGAATAGAATAAAAGTTAAGATGTTAATTTCCAACAAATTAATCTTTTTTTACCTAACAACACGGTGTGATGAAGCGCTATTTCCCCACTGATATGTTCCCATGTTTTGACCACCTTTGGGTCAGATTCATTACTGTATGCGAAAACAATAGATAATCACGATGATTGTTTAACGTGATTCTGATGAGGTGACATTGGCTGAAAATGAAATAACTCACTTTGACGTTAACATAAATTTAAATAATGTACATTAATGTTATTAAAATTTACATAGAACTATCGCAGCTGCGTGAATACACAATGAGGACGAGAAATGGCCGCCGCAAACTGTCATCGATAAGATGAAAAGGGCAACCTTAGTTGTGAGACGAGCGTGTGAGTGATGACAGATCCACCACAAAGATACAATACAAACACACAACTGTATTGATCGAGATGACGGCGACAGATCTCTAGATTTGCTACATGCCATCCCGCCTTAATTAGGAATAATGGTGACGTGTGCGTAAATGGGCTAATAAATCAGTTATGATTAACCAACAGTTATGTTCCTTAAATGGGACACAGTAGATAATAAGCTCCAAATAGTTTCAATTGAGTAAAGCAAACAGTGAAACAACAGTATACAGTATAAATTATTCAAACAACAAAATTGCCTTCATCTTGTCTACCCGTCTATTAACAAAATCCATTAACATCGTAATCACAGTCACTAAACGCAGGCTGATTCCCTGATTGTACAGAATATTTCCACGCTCGGTGGCAATGATATCGCACGTACGTTGTTTTCCGGTGACAGGAGGGTTTATGGTACAAATCTCGGCGGTTTTCCTCATCTTAGGCGGGGCCCGTCTCACAGCGAAGGGAGATCCGACAGGGGGAATATTTATTAGGCCCTATGTTTCAGAGCGGTCGGGAAATCTGAAACGGAGCATTTGCTATAAAGGTTTTTTAGTTCTATTTTAGTAGTGGGATCGGTAATAAATACCTATGTTTCCCATTTTTCTTGCCATTGAGTAGCTGAGCTCTGAATAAATGGCGCTGATTCTGTATCTGCTGTGTAAACATTTGTGTTGTTACTACGTGTCTCAGGGTGGATCTATGTAACCTTAATTCAGATATAATACTTAAATTATTATTTCTTCTTTAAAAATAATACTTGCTCAAAATTTTGAAGTTTTTATTTTATTTATTCCTACACTGCAAAATCCATTGCCCTGTGAAACAAATAGCCGAATTAATAAACAATCACGAACGGGCATCCAGATCAAAGATGATAGTTATAAAAGCACCTGCGCTTTATATTGTGAGTCACGTAAGAGTATTGGAATTCATCAAGTAGTTTGGGTGTTTGGATCCCCAAATGGAGTAGATATTTCACTTAAAGTACGCTAGCCAGAATAGTACATTGAAATTTATGAGTGACCCCGGCGGACAACGTATGGAAGTGGGTTTAACTCTTGAATACGAGTAGTGCTTTCAGATATATAAAACGCATTGGGAGCATTTACTTGAGGAATTGCGGCTCGGCGATAATGTGCCGCCCACCAACATAATTACCTCATATTTAGGAGCGCCGTGATATATAATTACCTGCGGTGTACCGCGGAGTGGTCCGCTGAAAGTCCAATTTCACAGTTCTTACGTTAAGGCGATGGGATTTAGCGAGCTTGTTACATTCTATTATTTTAAAGCTCTTTTCCTGTGAAGCGCTCATAGAGACCTCGAAACATCGCAATAATACTAAGAACTAGGTATCACAAAATAAGAATATTCTTCTTTGTGTCTCTTAGAAAAACAAATGATAAAATTTTGCAAATTTCGAAGAGAATGACTGCATTGGAAGCAATTGTTCTTCGTCAAAGAGATTGTTCATTAGTATTCAGATAACACGGTGTCTAAGTAAGTTATAAAGTCATCTTCGTTATATAGAATCAGGCTACGTGGTCAACGTTTAAAATATCTGTGACATTCAAATGAGCGGGCTTGACAGTTTGTTTTGGAAAATTCCGTAATTGAGATAAAATTAATTCAATAAGTAATTATTTCCTCGTTCCAGCAATTTTCACATGAACTACTTGTTTAATCATTTACACGCAAATCTCGAGAACGTAAGGATCAATTCGGGTATAGATTTGTTTTTAATATGACCGGTTAATAATCACATTCTGTACTTCTATAATTACATATGTATTTTTTCCGGAAATCATTCTGTGAAATCAAAACTAAATTCATTGGGATTGGGCAAGACAAGGTCAGGGATCACTGGATCAGTAATTAATAAATAAGTAGGAAAAAACACGACGTAAACATAAAGGTGCAAAGCAATAATTGCTTTGAATGATAAAACAATGACAAGAAAGCGGCAGAAATTACTTCTAATACAAAAGTTCATACTCCCCTTACCCGTTCCCGAAGTGATTTAATAAAGAGAGATTAAAAATAAAAGTTTTTGTTTGTAGCATCAGCCGACGCGGCGCATAGCATTATGATTGTAACCGAATTCTCCGAGATTGAGAAGGGTAAGCGTCCCCAACCGCGGCGTCGGCGACACCGACTTTGTTAGCACACACTTGCGAATGAAGAAAAATGTCTTGGCTTAAGCCTTTCCACTCGCCGAGCGCGGAATTGTAAATAGAGATTTATTAAAACGGGACATAGCGAAATTCGCGCAGTTATGTACACCCTTTTGCGAAATGTTCAGAATGGGACAAAAGTTTCGCATTTAGGTGTCTGTTATAAAACTACATATATTTGTATTATAACAAGATAAGTTTTGTGGTCTCAGTGTTAGGGTGGGTTAATGTATAGCCAGGGTAGAGAGCTTCATTACTACATGGCTTAGGTTATCGTTTTTACCAGCGCATTAAGTAGTTTATGTCAATGCCTATATGTATTAGACTCAGTAACGGTTGAGCGCTGAAATTAAATATTGTTTCGTGCTCCTTAATGCTGAATTAGGTAAGCAGTTATGGCCGATGCAATGTGATACCAGTTTTATGTAAATGACGTCCTCTAACGAGGGCGGAGACTGCCGCGCTCTCAGGTAAATAAGCTGTTATGTCATAGAAGCCGAGCTTCTGAGTACTTAACCATTATTATTATAACCGTGTTCAACGATGGTATCTATGCGTAAATTAAATTTAAATCTTGGTCCTCTGATAGTTGTGCAAACTTTCTAATTAGGAATTTAGTGAGCTTAACCGCCTAAATACTTTATGCCACTCAGGTACTCTGTTAAAATTGTTTATAACATAAGCATGAAATGGTTTGCTAAAGTTGTTATCTTACCTCCACCGTACGCTGCGCAACAAAAGTTCAGAGAGATGCGGAAATACTCATTAGGTCTAGTTATTTCATACATCGTAGGCTTTTACTTATATCGTACACGTGTAGATACTGCCGGCAGAATTAAGCTGTTGGACTTTTGGAATATCTTTAACAGATTCTCTTCTCTTTATTACTCGTCACTTTAGACATATAAGTTTTACATTCATTCAGTCCTATAGTATTTTACTAAATATCTAGTTCATTTGCTCTTTATCTTTTTGTTGTGCGTTCGCCCTTACATTATCTATTATAGTGGGTATATGAATAAAATATTAAAGCTCTAAGAGGAATGGCTTCATTGATATGAAATATTTGTGACTCTATTGACATCAAAGCACCTTTTTATCTTTCGGCTGACAAAGGGGCGCAATGGCCACAAAGGCTTGTTGTTATGTCAAACATTTCAAATATGTCACCTGTCCGACATCGCGACATGCCCTCGCGGATTAGATTTACTTATACAATTTGAATAATAAATTTGCCCGTTAACCAGGAGTTAAACTGTGGGTATCTTTTTAAAAGCCTTATTATATTCCTTTTATTCTTACGAAGAATAAATAATAGCACTGATTATTTACTTTGTAAAACGGAAGTATCTTTTTATCAGCTTAATTAACATTTTTATTATTTGTTCACCAATATTTGTCAGTTGTTATCTACATACACAATACGGAATAAAATTAAATAAAACTGAAGCACTGACCGGTCCCGGTCATCGCTGAATTCGTGGCACTCAGTATATCCGCGATAAGCCTGTGTTTCATGCCAGTTGACAGCGCACTGTCACGGCTTTTTTGTGCTAAAGCTAAATATTGACCCATTTTCTGTACTAATACTATAAAGAGTGAGTTTTATGTTTTTTGTTCGTAGTAAATAATCTGCGAAAGTCCTGGTCCGTATAAAAATATTTTGGTGTTAGATAGAAAAATTAAATAATCAAAAACTAAACTGCAATATTGGTAGTCGGTGGCTTTGTTCTGTTTCATGCAGTTGCCACCAACTTCCAAAATTGCTGTTGGGTTTTTTGATTATTAAATTATATTTTTATGATTGCTCTTTTTTTTTCAAATTAATATACCCTATGCCACCCCAACAACTGAGACAAATTCAATGACACCTCATATTATATCGAAATCCGTTAAACGGTTTAGGCTGTAGAGCGTGCCATAAAATGTATACATACATTCGCTAAAAAAACATAAATGTGTTATATTTTTTAGGACTTTACTATGTGATTTGCAAATCAGTACCGTGATATTAATTTACTACTATATTTATATAATATGTATATTTTAAGACATTTTTTATTTAAAGGTACTACAGACTTACACTAAATATGTACAATATTTATGAACTAAATTACTAATCTAAAAAAAGGAAAAAACTAGAATTAAAGTATAATGACATCAAAAAACTCCTCCGCATCGCTTTCAACCGATAAAGTGCCCAAGTGGCTGGCAGCAATGCCACGTTGGATGGCAATGCTAAGCCTCTGGCCAAGGTAAAAGCCTGCTTTGGGTCACTGTAAGATTCAACCAGTGCTTTCAACAGTTCCTTAAAAATAAGGTGGGCCCGAGTGTTTCAACCCCAAACGGCTCGAAAATATATATAGTTAATAATAAACTTACCACACTTTTGCCAGTTGAGGTTTCAGCAGACGAGGCGGCAGCACGCCGTACTATGTAGGTGGGATTGCGCAAGAGTATCGACACGTAGCGTCGCACACTCCTAGCCATCTTCCAAGGGAATAAACCCACAGCGTCTGGTCTTTTGCCATCGTCGCGTGCCAAACCGTCAACGATGCGGAGAACAACAGGAAGCTCCTAAACGAAGTGAAGCAGCGAGGCGGAAAGTTGTGTCGTCGAACAAAGTGCCAAGGTACGGTAGTGCCTGAAGCCAAAGACCCGACTCCCACCTGTCCCCAGTTAGCAGGCGCGCTCGCTCCGCAGAAGTAGCAGACGTGGAGAGTAATTAATAATAATAATAATAATAATCCCGCAGGGCAGCTTGTGGCGAGCTGTCGGGCAGTAGCGACCCCGCGGACCTGACCTCCTGGGAGACCCTTTGGTCTTCATCTCTGGCTTGCCTTAACTGGCCGGCCAGAGTGAGCACTGACGAGGAATAAGGCTCCCACCTCACTCTTGCCTTCATTGGCTGGTTTGAGTGGAGAATCGCAAGAGGAAGGAAGTATTCCAGTAAGATGCTGGTAGGGATCTTGACCGTACTTCCGGGATTGTCCTGATAGCCGTGGAATACCTCTCCACTTCTCAAGCACCTCGATATATGTTGCCCCCTTGTCGCTACGTCACTATGTGCTAGCGGCCGTTTTCGGGGGCCCATTTAATGAGTGTGCAAGTCACCCCCTGCCTTTTAAACCATGTTTACAAGCATTGGCCAGGCAGAGGCCATAGCCATTCAATAGTCTAGGATAAATAATCCATCTTAGCAACCCAAACCCATAGCCCAATACCGTTTTTACTCCATGACCTGCAATAGACCACCACCATCCGGGGGTTGACCTTAGGTGCACTTGAGTGGTGCATATAGGGATAATCGCCGGTTGGTGCCTCACTTCATATTATAAAGCTTTATTTAAGGGGCCTCTGCGAGTTGGCTTCGGCCCCTCGTATGCCTTCCAAAGGTCCGGGACCCCAGGGTCCCGAGATACGAAAATGTATATAAAAATAATAATAATAGTCCAATAGTACCAAGACAGATTATAAAAAATAGATCCAAGTGCCAAAGCTATTAAATTACTAAGAAATTTAGTAGAAACATGCTATTGGTATAAGTACAATTGCAAGTTTCAGTATATCCAGCGAACAGACGTTCCGTTCGATTTATTTAGTTGCTACCAACCATAAACTACGCTATAGGAGTTTGAGTGAACATATTACTATACTTAGTTTTATTTACTTGCTTTCAAACATTGTTGGATTTTGTAATAAAATAATACCTATGGTTTGTTTTATAGTTTACTTTTAGTAGAAAAAAAAACTGATAGATATTTAAATTCAAACATTCAATTGTTATTGTTGAACATTGGTCGATTTCTTCTTTTGCTGATTTTCATAACATCACTCGAAATGCAGAAAGTTGTTGTTCAAGATATTCGCTGAGGCTTAGGTCAACAAGAGAGTTACTTTGGCCCTGCTTGGTTTTTATTTGCTGTCCCAACGTACCAATCATGATGATTGTTTAACATCAAGGTGCCGTTTGAGATCACGGTCCGGTGCCAAAAGCCCCACTAAAATAATAGTTTTCAAGGTGGCGTTTGGGACCGCGGTCCTGGTTCTGAAATCCTCCCGAAGCCCTCCTCTCCTATTCATGTATTCTTGGTTTAAAGAATTTAGAAGTGAACGTGATTATCCCCATGACGATGTACTTACTTACGTAAAGGCCGACTGGTTACGGGCTAAGTATAAAAATGACCGTGGTCCTAATTCTGAAGTATAGATGTACCTGATGGTGTACCTACCTACAGTAAATATAGCCTGTATCTACGGACAAATTACAACATTACCTACTAGTTTTAAAGTAATCATTTCATGTGTTGTTCATACACTAAATTGTTAAATGTAATAAATACCTATAATCATTAAGAGTATTATTGTTGTTAATTATACCTATATTTATAGACTAACCATTTCACAAGAATCTACTTACCTGTTTTTTGTTTAGATTTAGACACCCGTGTCATAAAAGTAAGCTAGGGCTTCGACGCCTCTATCTTTGCGCCTGCTAACAGATGTTGGGTAAGGCTAAATTCTCACGAAAAAAAAAATACCTATAAATGTAATAAAACTTATTTAATGTAATGTAATAAAATTCAATTGATTAAACTAAATGTTTATTCAATTTATTTTATATAGCCAAATTATATAGTTGCATATTATTGAAGTACAATAACACTGTTTACTTCCGTAATGTTATTACGGTACGACGACAGCAAGCTAAGTTTGTTATTGCGTCCGATGTGGGATTACAGACCAAGTCAGAGGTGAGGGCGTAGTAAAGCAGTTTCACATGATTTTTTATAAAAACAATAGTCGCAAAAATAAAATAAAATTTCCTATTATCCAACTAAAAGAAATAAAATTATTACCAGTATTGTTTTGTGAAAACCCTCGGCCGGATTTCCTAATGCAAACTTAAAATAAGCAAAAAGAGCAAATTGGTTGGATAGGATAACAAATTCGCTCCAATTGGTGTTCTTTTGATAAAAAGTTATCTTTCAATTTGGGGCACTTATTGTTTATCACCTTTTTGGTTTTATTGGCCACTTATATAAATCATTGAATTATTACATTTCGGTGTCGATAAGTTTATTTATATAAGAACGTTTTTTTTAAGAAGTGTATCCAACTATTTGCTTATATACATTTCACAAAACCTTTAAAGAAAGTACCTTTACAATTTTACAAAACTTTGATCTAGATATTGCGACAAGTAGGAGGTGTGTGTTGTGAACGTGCGCCACATTTTTAGTTTTAGTTTCGCTGGGCTTGTCCGCACTTAGCCTCATAATTGGGCCATTGTGCGTGAGTGACTTGTCGCCTATTCCAACCATCCCACACTTTCCCAGAATCGTAGCAGGCTTTTCAGTCTGCCAAAGATTTCTGGAAGTGACCCAGGGTGTTGGAGTAGTTCTGCCCGTTGTTCGGCCACACTGCTACATTCCATGAGGACGTGTTGTGGCGTTTCTTCTGCCTCTAAGCAACCTCTGCATAGAGGGCTGTCTGTTACTCCTATTGTGAATAGGTGCTTGTTTAAGGGACAGTGACCTGTTATGGTTTCTATAACTGTTTTGATTTTATCCCTATTTAGTTTGATAAGTTTTCGGGCAAACTTCTTGGTCATGGCTGGGATGGCGTTTTTTGTTTGCCTGCAGCTGTTGTTGTTGCACCATTCCTCGAGATGGGTTTCCTTTGTTTTTTCCTTTAGCCAGGATTTTATTTGGGTTAGGGGTATGGGTAGCAGTGGTGCTGGTCCATAGACCGTGCAGCTTGATCCCCTTTTGGCTAGTTCGTCCGCTGCGTCATTTCCCAGCGAGTTGCTGTGTCCTTTTATCCATTGCAGTGTTACCGTGTTACGTTCTGCAATGGTTTGGAGGGCATTGTGACATTCCATTATCAGGGCTGAGTGGATTGTGTTGTTTCTTAGGGCTTGAAGCACAGAGGTGCTATCCGAGATGATTTTCACTCGGATGTCCCTGATACCTCTGGCCTGTGTTGCCTGTGCCGCCTTGGTGGTTGCTAGACATTCTGCTTGGAAAATCGAGTTCAGCTTGTCAAGGGTGGTTGATATGCTGATATTGAGGTCGTTTGAGAATACACCTGCTCCGGTGCCATCTTTGGTTTTGGAGCCGTCTGTGTATATTCTGACTTCCTTGGTGTCAGAACTGTCATTTAGTTCTTCTTTCAGTTGTATTTCGTATTTCCTATCGAAGACGTATACACAAGGTATTCTGTCTATGGGGGCCTGAAGGAGTGGGATTTCCTTCAGGCTCCTTGTTAGGATTTTGGTGTGAGGGGTTTCATAGTTGTGTTTCCATAGCCCGTGTGATTTTAGTCTTAAGGCTGTTGCTTTCGCCTCTTCCTGAATGACTAGATCTAGGGGTCTCAGGTCTAAGAGATACTCTAGTGCGGCTGATGGAGTGGTTCTCATACATCCAGTAGTTGCCAAGGTTGCAAGCCGTTGTAGGCTTTGGAGCTTGGATTTTACTGTGATGAGTTGGGTTCTGGGCCACCATACGACCGATCCGTAGGTTAGCGAAGGTCTGATAACTGAGGTGTATAGCCATAGTGTGATTTTAGGGTTGAGGCCCCATTTTTTGCCCACGATCCTTCTACACTGATTGAAAGCTATACATGCCTTTTTTGTTTTTGCTTCAATGTGTCTCGCCCAGTTCAGTTTTTCGTCTAGGATTACCCCTAGATATTTGACTTGTTGTACTAGGGAGAGCTTGGTCTTGAATAAGCTTGGTAGTGCTAATTCTGGTAGTTTTCTTTTGTTGGTGAAGAGTATGAGTTCCGTTTTTTTCGGGTTTACTGAGAGTTGATGCTCGTTGCACCATGTCTCCACTATTTGGAGGGCGGAGTGCATCTCTTTGCGCCACATGTTGGCGCCACGTGTGGACATGTTGTACAGAGTTGTGATCATCGAGATATTGTCGCGCCCGACAGCGGCGACAGCTACACTCTTGTTTCTGATAATACATTTTTAATTTTGCGGACATTTCAGCAAGCATCTATTTTACTCATAAAATATCAAGTAACAACGAGAACTTTACTTACGAAGCAAAAGGTGAGCCCAAAAATTGATCTGCCTTCATAGACAAAACTTCAAAGACATTAAACTTTAACTCTTTCAAAGCAAGTGCAAAGAGCAAACCGTCCGTACGGACCTTAACCCTTTTTATTTAAAGGCCCTGGTAAATTCAATTATGAAACGTGAAAAAATAATAACAATTGAATTATACGTCTGTCGTAGCGGAAACAAGCTGAAAATTTGTACAAAAAAGAATTAAATAATTAAAAATCCCTTCCCTTATTAAAAAAGGTGCACCAATTTAGCTTGATAAAAGTACGTAGGTAGCTACCTGTCTGTATTTTTACTGTAAATTGTGTGAATTTTGTGGGATATTCAGGTTGGCTAGGGAATACCCGCGGATATGTTAATTCACGACAGCGTAATGTAAATAGGCGGCGGCAATTTATGTCGCTAAAACACTGTGGGATAAGTCGGGATGGACCGCGCTCGGCGTGTATCGACCACACTTCACTCCAATACTTGCTGATGCATGTCAGTCGGAAACTGAAAATTCAGTCATTCGTATCATACAAGTGCTTAGGATCATAACACTCCAGCTCTACGATACTACGATATATTCGAACGTCTCTATCACTTTCAGTGGTTGGCAGCAATTGATAATTTTATGAATACGGGTAAGTGTTATTGTGCTAACAATTTGCGTTATTATGTCTGAGAGTTTGGGGTTCTTTAAAAGTCGATTATGTTAATTTCAAGCAAATTATTTAGCGATAATATTGGAACCCAGTTGAACTTAATGTACTAAAGATGTAACCTAGTTGGAAAAGTTGGCGGTCTTTGTAGAAGTCGGCAAAAATTACCTACTTTGGGCTCTTTTTTGACTCATTTTTCTAAACTCATATTTAAAATAGGATGATTTGAAATCGTAACTTTCATTAATAATATTGCCATTGTACATAAGTTTTTTTATGTATTTTTGCTATAAGTTTATGTGTTATGTTTTGTTGTGTGCAATAAAGAATATGAATATTGTTTTTATATTTTAGAACCGTTGTACTAATAAAATTTAGTTATATTAACTCTTTTTAATAAACTAGCAGACCTCCCAGTTTCACCCGCTACTTAAGAAGTTAAAATAGTCGTTAAGTTTTCTGAATTTCCCCAATTTTCTGCACAATTATCTCAATTTTTCTTTCCGTAAGAACCTTCCAAAAAGTATTAGAAACATAAAAAGTTGAATGAAATCGGCTAAGTTGTTCTTAAGTTATGGCGTGTCCAAACGAAATACGGATTCATTTTTATAAGTATTACTAGCTTTTGCCCGCGACTTCGTCCGCGTGGAATAATAGTTCCCGTTCCCTGGGATTTCCGGGATGAAAACTATCCTATGTCCTTTCTCGGGTCCCAGGCTATATCTGTACCAAAATTAATTCAAATCGGTTCAGTCGTTTAGGCGTGAAGAAGACCGACAGACAGAAAGAAAGACGGACAGATAGAGTTACTTTCGCCTTTATAATATTAGTACGGATATTAACTGTGGAACTATCTGGAGCGTACACAAAAATATTATTGGGGTTGTTTAAGCGTGAAATAGCTACATTGACCATGGTAAAGCATCCAATACATATCCAATGGCGTTGTCGCGAACACGCTGATTCAAAAAGCTGTTTGATAGTTTTTTTTTTATCGATGGGAAATCATCAAATGACTTCTCCCGTCCCTGGAGAGGGAATGAGTGTCAGACTTTTACTGACTAAAATCCAAGTATGTCGCCCCGGCGTTGCACTTCCACGCGCCACTGGCACGCGTGTGCAAAGACTGTTGCCTCCAAATCCGATTGTATCCCTAAGTAGTACTAATCTTTGTCATACCAACTCAGGCGCACGCTCACCGCTGCACCGATTGGTCGACACTTATAACAAAAATTTTGGATCAATTGATATTATATTTCTGAATATGAATAGTTTCAAAAAACAAATTATTTCCACTTTAAAGGAACAGCCATAATATTTATTTTTGCATGTAACTTAATTTTGGTTACACCTCATGAATTTATCTAGCATTAAGTTTGTCCTTAATTTTTTCTTCTTGTTTTTTACACGCCGACTTTATTTGATTCCAAACCATTAAAGGAGACAATTTTTTTTGGTCCCACTATTAAACGGTTACGTTTATTAATAATTTTACGCATGAAACAAGTCATCACCTTATTATAACTAACCCACTAAAAATTATATAGATATCTAACGGGAATAATGAAATAATAGTAAAAAACTATTACGGAAAAATGCATGTTGAGGAGCGTTTTTACATTTATTTCAACGTGAATTTAAATATATTATGTGAAACGAAACGTACCTAATTAACATTCCGTTGTAGATGCTCTGTGGTACAGTTTCAATCAGTTTGACACTGACAGACTACATTATTAAGCTAAGTTCATACGACCGCGCGAAACCGCTCTGTAGCACTAACCGCGCGGTACAAGACCAAAGTAAGCAGCAATTATCGTAGACATTACCGCGCGTTCTACGTTCGTTGAAAAGCATTCTTGCATCCTATTTTAAGTGAAAGACTTTCATTTAAAATAGGATGCAAGAAAGCTTTTTTATTGTCTTTGTCATTTTCTGCGACGACTCAGCCTTCGGTATAAAATCCATAAGCAAATTGCCCCCTCCTCAAGCAACATTGACATCCGGACTGGTATGCACATCATCATGCGAGCGCCTCAGACCCTGTCCAGGAGGGCGAATTCGCCGCGATTCTCTCGCGCGTAACACGCGCGAGTGTTGCGTCCAGAGTCTACGCGTATAGAGCGTACGTACGCGCGAGTCGTATTTCCTTCTCTTTCTCTTTTATACGTGCACTCGCTCTGAAATTCGCGCGAAATCTGGACGCAACAAGGCGGCCCTAGTATCTCGACTCGCTTGTGGACGCGATGTATTGGTGCCTAGTATCTTGCCTACCCGCGAGTGAATTCGCGCGAGTCGAATCGCGGCGAATTCGCCTTCCTGGACAGGGCCTCAACCACGCGGCGCCGCGCGGCTTCTCGCGGTCATGTAAACTTAGCCTAATAGTTTCCAACAGTTTTCTAGATAGTCAGATAAGTGCTTCTTCTGTTCTTTTCGTAATTTTATTCAATAGATGTTAGAAAAATGGCTTCTGGAGATACAGTGCATAATATATAAAGCTGTTGTAACAATTGTACAGCTCGATTTCAACGAAATGTGCAACAACTTTACTTATAAAAGCATTGGCGTCCACAGTAAAAGAATAATCGAAAAAAAATCACACCAAAGCCAGGTTTAGTCATTTACACCTATATTATTATTGAAAGTGCACTATTCTAACATAAAATACCTAGGAAACCTATTCACTCATTGAATAATCGCTCTTGTGAGATTTTAGGTCATTATGAGAGTCATGTTTTGACTGTCGTATTTCCCAGTATTCCGGTTACTTAGAGTTTTGCTAATATTGCCACTGTAATCTAGAGATTATAAGGAATAAACTAACGTGCATTTCATTAATAAATGCCACAATTTGTGGTGGGCCTAATCCCCGAACAAAAAAAATTGTCTCCTTTGTCCCTAGTATTTATTAAGATGCAGTTAATATTAGTTTTTTTTTCTTCACTGTTATTTGTCTAAGATATATTTTTTTAATAACAAACCGAGATAAAATTTCAACTTTGTATTGTGTACCTTTAAGTTTGCCCATATTGATATTGTTATTTAATTACAGTACCTATGCTAAGTATTTAAATGGTAATCTGTGGATAGCGTCGTGAGTAGTATATTTATTAATTTTTATTATTGTAGTACTACAACCATTTGTAATATTATAATATACTGCTGTTTGTTATCCCTAATAAAAAAAAAAAAAAAAAAAAAAACCCATCTGGCCCGGTGACTTGGCCCGGTACCGGGCCACATGGGACAAAAAAGTTTTAACTGGCCCGGTGATATGTTTACCGGGCCAGATGATACAAATCAAGTGCCATCGTTCCCGGTAAGGGGCGAAAAGAGGATACGCCTCGTAATTTGTGAAATACTAACTATATGCATCTATGAAAGGGATTGAACTTATAAATGAAACCGCTTAGTAATAATCAGTTTTTATTGCGGATAACGTAATATATCAACTTGTGTCATAAATCTCAACTTGAAATAGAGTTCCTGTAAGCAGATTTTTTGAATTTGAACATATTAACTTCGATAATTTCGAATTCTCTAACGCATTTTTTCAAAAAAATGACTGACGTTATTTGACTGGTCATGAGCTCCATGGTTGTCTCCTGAATAAAGTCTTTGCGAAGCATGGCTTTCTTTGAATGGCGTCGAGTACTTGGTATCTTATTTGCAATTTGCACTAATCTTGTTTTGTTAAAAGAGGCGTCAGTATGAAGCGCTTTTAAAATCTCGATCATATTGGGCTGCTATTTTTCATTGTTTTGTTAAGTTTGCTGTGCCACGCTTCCAGTGCACGGTGGTGTTGTCCGAAATCGCACCACACGTTTATAAAACCATCACGCAACCATTGTTTTACCATAAAATAACGAATATCTAGCTGTTTTCATCATCAGGACTTTGAGTAGCAACATACCACCAGCCGCTTTTGTGGGAGAAGGGGTAGAACAGCACTGAGGGCTACTTGTCTGCGGGTTGTTTTTAACTTAGTTGTAACTCCTTCCCTTTCTTTTTTGTTTCATGTGTAAAATCATTAATAAACGTTACTGTTCAATAGTGGGCTCAAAAAAAAATGTCTCCTTTAAAGCACACCATTCTGCCCTTCGCGCGAAAAAGGAACAACGGCAGACTGCGTTAGAGAATTCTGAAATTATCGAAGTTAATAATATGTTCAAATTCAAAAAATCTGCTTACAGGAACTCTATTTTAAGTTGAGATTTATAACACAAGTTGATATATCGCGTTATTCACTATAAAAACTGATTATTACTAAGCGGTTTGATTTAGAAGTTCAATCCCTTTCATAGATGCATATAGTTAGTATTTCACAAATTACGAGGCGTATCCTCTTTTCTCCCCTTACCGGGGACGATGGCACTTGATTTGTATCATCTGACCCGGTAAACATATCACCGGGCCAGTTAAAGCTCGAGAACATTTACTCAAGGAGTTGGCAGACTCATCTCACTCTTAATGTATAGTACATGTACTTATTTTTATCTCTCTCTACTTTGTATGTATAGTATTTATGTATGTATATATATATTTATGTATGTATATATGTATATATTTATGTATTTAAGTAACTATTTTATTTTAATTCATTTTATACCTGTAACTTTTCTGTTCTCTTGCACCTACTATGTTTTTATCTCTGCATCACCCTAAGGTAGACTGGTAGAAAATGCCTAAGGCATTAAGTCCGCCTATGTACTGTGATCGTACATGAAGTTTAATAAATAAATAAATAAACAACACTAAAAAACGTAAGAATATTCACTGTCCATGACAAATTCATAATGAGCCAAAGTTACTATGGGCATCTGGCATTGTTCTTTGTAAGTTTGTAAGTTTGTATGTAGGGGGTAATCTCTGGAACTAATTGTCCAATTCTAAAAATTTTAGGTTAGGTACTGTATGACCAATTGACATACTGTAAATGGCAAATCTTATCTGTATAATGTCTTTGTGCTACTGAAATAAATTATTGTCATAAGAATTAATGTTTTGTTGCTCAAATAATCAACCAAACGTAAGTATGCCGAAAAAACTTTTTTTAAAGCAATAAAAAAAGTATTAAAGATAAAATATAAAAGATACAGATATGTTAACGCGGACTTTTTTGTAGTAATAATTAAGACGAACCAGGTTGTCATACATTAATTTTAATTTGAAGCAACTGTTTAGGCAACGCACGCAAATAATAATTCTGTTTTATGAGGTATTTTTTTCCGACTTGCTAGACAAAAGTTGCGATAGCTCGGTTAATATACATGTTATGAAAAAAATTTATAGCCTATAGCACTCATAAATAATGTAGCTTTCTGCCAGTAAAAACATTTTTATAATTGGATCATTAGTTCCAAAGATTACCCCCTACATACTAACTTACAAATTTTACCTTTTTTATAATATTAAGTATGGATATGAAGAAGAATATTTTTTTTAACTAAAACAAAATATACTAAATGCGAGTTTGACTCGAATTAAAGTGAACATAAGTAACCTAAAGATATTTTTCTAGAATCACGGTTTCAAGTAATGTATTTATTATTAACTAGCAAGCCCCAGCTTTGCAAGGGTGCCAAACATTTTTGATGAGTGTTAAAAATCTCTGCTTTTCTTTATACCTAATGCATGTATTACTTTTTTCTTGAATCACTCTATCTCAAGAAGAAAAACGCATTAAATCCGTAGCGTTTTTTTAGAGATCAACATGCAATGATGGCTGATTAGTCGGCCCATCTCTGATATTTACATAAAAGTGTACCTTCGCACGGTTCGGCATGACAAAATTTCATTGTACAAGATTACCTGCAATTGAGTAGGTACTGGCATACCGCCAAGTTTGCTAAGGTGAAACAAAATTTGTAGTTTTTGTTTCATAATTTGGTTATTTTCCGTCTAGAAGCAGGAAATTCGTTTAGGTATAAGATGGAAGACTAGACCGTGTCACATAAAAATAAATGTCACAAGTGTATTTTGTGTATGAATAGCTCTACATTTAACTAGAAAAACCGCTTTTTAACTTCAATCTCAAAATAAATGAGCAGTCTAGTTTAATTTTCCCTGAAAGATTGTATGGGTATCATTAACCAACCAATCAATAATTAAAACATCTATAAAAACATTTTTTTGTTATATTCTAATCGGTTTTTGTATATCAAGACTAGATTTAGAGTTGACCACTACATTTTTCGTCACCAATTGAATAACGGACTGTTCGGTAATGATTATTTTGATTGATGATACGATGATGTTCCTTCGTACAGTTTCTTAAACTAGTGATGTGCCAAGTGGCGTAACGTTAGAAATTAATGATATTGGTAAGCAATGTTTAGAATCGTTTGATTTTCATTGGGTAGCTTGGTTAGCATTGGTGCAAACCTGAGACACGCATGCTTGGTCACTTTAAATTTGTAATATTGTTATTTTATTGTTTTTTTTTTCTTGTTTATTTCGCGTGTTTTGGACCGAGTAAATGTTTTATCTATCTATCTAAAAGGTTTTTTTTAAGCGTGAGATGTGAGCTAAAGACACGAGAGTACTATGTCAAGAACAAAGCAAGTACTAAGGAGCAAAACGCGTAGCGTATTTTTCTCGCTTCGTCATAATGGCTTTTATATTAAATAGGTTTGTTATTTCGTTGCGTTATCATTTAGGTATTTTTTGGTGGAAAAACCATTCAGGAACAAAGGAAAAGAGAGAGAGAGGAATGGAGGCAGAATGAAACATTCGAACCTTGTCATGTAAAATATAAAACAATATTTTAAAAAACAATACATAGTAATTCAAATTTAATATTTAATTGTTTTCTAAGAAAATAACATTATTAAGATACGGAAAATTTTAAAGAAATGCGTGGGTTTTTAACAGTATCAAGTATTGAAAAATGAGGACATATTTTTCTCTGGGAAGGACTAGCGTAGGATGTAGAAGTTAAAAGTGCTAAAAATATTAACATTAGTATTGATTTCAAAGGCTACTACTCTCTCACTACTTAAGGAAAACGCCTTTTTTATCACAAAACTCTTACTTACTATTTTTACTCTTTACCCGTAAAATAACTATCATCCGATATTTTTTCTACTTTAGAGGTATGATGAATACAGTTTAAAGTCTCTTATTTTCCGTTGAAAAGGGTTGTTGTTGTTGTCGGGATTTTGTACATGTGCTAATGTTGCCGTAAACTCTTATATCGCGATGTGGGATCGTCAGTTGTTCATATGTTCGGCGATAGAAGTCGCCACACTACTAGAAATCAAATCGTTAAACCAAATTTTGTCAAACCGTTAGCGTGAGGGCCCAACCATGAATTATGTTACATTGAATTTCATTATCTTTTGACCCCTTCCCCGTTCACATGTATGGTCATGGGATCTGCCGCCTACAACTGTCATAATTATCTTATTTTAATTTCCAAATAAAATATATTTAACCTAAAATTACAATTTAAAATAAACCACCAGATTAGATGATATACATAGATAAATTACACCACAATAAAATCTAAAGTATCTCTGAGATATTTTAGATTTTATTGTGACGTGACGAATCTTATTACCCCACCCCCGAAATAAGCATCACCCCTTGTCACATAATGTCACATTTTGTTGACCTCCTTTAACGCGTGTTTGTGTGTGTGTAAACTTATGGTTGCCCCCCTAAGGTATTATTCATTGAAATTTAAGTGCATTCTACACCATTAAAAGAAAAATACTATTAAGAAAAAATATTTTTGCTTAGTATTATTGTCGCTATTAAAAAATTCGATCCAGAAACTACGTTTTATATTTTTTAAATATAAATTAATCTTTCAATAAGTATAAATACATCTTAGATAAAACTAAAACACCTGCGGCGATGCACCTTGCTCCACTCCCGACGATGTTTCAATGGCCGACAGATGGCGAAATAACCATCCAATGTATTGTATGATTGTACAACACTTACGTTTGTACGTAGAAGACGCTTCTACTTAAAGAAATACAAGGCATTTAGAACTTTAAATACCTGATAATACACTATAGAAACAGTTACCTAATGTCTATTAAAATTTACAATCATATTCCAAAACCTATCAGAGAATCGCCGTATCAATTTTTCAAAAAAAAACTGAGGTCGTGGCTACTCCTAAAGTCGTACTATTCATTGAAAGATTTTTTTGATGAAAAATAGATAGATACTTATAAAGTAACTATGAAATTAATGTAATAGTAGATAAGTATAAGTTTCACATGCCAAAGTAGTTATAGTTGTTATTGTTTGTGATTAATTTTATTTAATAGATATGTATTTATAGTATATTGTTATATCTGCTAATGTTTTACTTTTTGTGTTAGTTAAGTTAATTTAGTTTTATTTACTCATCTTTATTTATACAAGTCTTGCTAACTTATGCTGAATTTAAGTTACGTTAGTTTATTGTAACCATAAACATTCGTATGCCGCTATATGCGGTGAATATGCTGTACGAAACTTGTTTAACACCTGTAAACCTACCATATTCGACGAATAAATGTCTTTGTCTTTGTCTTTGTCTTTGTCTTTGTATTTGTCTTTGTCTTTGTCTTTGTCTTTGTCTTTGTCTTTGTCTTTGTCTTTGTCTTTGTCTTTGTCTTTGTCTTTGTCTTTGTCTTTGTCTTTGTCTTTGTCTTTGTCTTTGTCTTTGTCTTTGTCTTTGTCTTTGTCTTTGTCTTTGTCTTTGTCTTTGTCTTTGTCTTTGTCTTTGTCTTTGTCTTACAAAAAAAAAAAAAATACAAAAATATTTATTCCATCTTAAAAAACATTGTGACATACATAAATTGAGGCAGCCCCAGTAAGTTACAAAAGTACTTGTGTCGGAGCTGTCTCGCTCTTCCCTTAGGTGCTAGCAATTACAATGCAAGTGAAAATCAAAATAACAAATTAAATTATTACAATTAAATTGATTAAAATAAATTGATTAATTTTAAAATGAAACAAGTGAAAATAAAAATAACAAATTAAATTATTAGAATTAAATTGATTAAAATAAATTAAATTGATAAAATTAATTAAAATAAAAAAAAATAGGTAACAATAATTTTATTTAAGCAGCTCTAGATGTGTGAGAAGTGAACATGTATGTGTAAGTGTGGGTGTATGTGTGAGTGTGTGTGTGTGTGTGTGTGAGATAGTGTGTGTGTGTCCAGCACATTAGCTCCTCCTGATTAGAATGTTTTCTGTATCTTCATACGTTAGAGATCTCAACCAATCAACTATTTTCTTTTTACAGTTGTACAACAGTAAAGGATATATTTTACACGTACGGTTTAGTTTATTATAAATGTAGGTAGATTGTGTAGTATATTGACGTCTAGCAAACACTGATCGAACCCCTGGAGAGTAGGCCACAATATCTTTTCGCCTTCTTGTCTGAGTTGCTTGGTCAAAAGGAAGACACCTATGCAAAGTTAGAGTCACATTTAGGATGTAAAGTTTTCTAATTGATAGCAGGTTACTCTCTTTATAGAGGTCTGTTGTAGGGAATCTAAATGGCTTAAAATACATCACCTTGATAAGAGATCGCTGAGCTCTTTCCAGATCAAGGAATTTCACCTTTGTGGCTCCACCCCATATCGGAATGCAATAGGTCATTACGGATTGCGCCAGAGCTATATAAATCTTGTTTATAAGTTGCGCAGACATAACGTGACGTAAGGTTTTGAAGACCCAAATGAGCTTCCTGATCCTTTTTATGAGGACCTCAATATGAGGGTGCCATGAAAGCCTTTGGTCAATAATTATGCCTAGATATTTTGTGGATCTGACTTGTTGAATGTTCTGGCAGCCACAGTTACGATTATAGTTGGTATAATTTTGGCAAACATGTACGGCAATGCTAAAATCAGTTTCAGGCTGTGATCTTTGGCTCGGGGAAAAACAAATAAAATTAGTTTTACTGGTATTGAGGGTTAATAGGTTTAATCTAAGCCACTCAGCCAGCCTAATCAGACCCTTTTCAGCTATATTTTTCACATGATTCCATGAGTTTCCCGAGAAAACTACCGCAGTATCGTCCGCGTATGAAAAAACTTTTCCTCCATCTATCTGCATATTGCAAAGGCTGTTTATGTAGATCAAGAACATTGTCGGGCCTAAAACGCTCCCCTGTGGAACCCCGTAACAGACATCCCCTTTAACACTACACAAGTTACCTATCTTTACCATTTGCTGTCTATCTTTGAGGTAACTCTCAAAAAGAGACAGAGTTATGCCCCTTATCCCTATGTTTTCTAACCTGCGCAGTAGGATTGGGACGGAAACGGTGTCAAAGGCTTTTTTAAGATCTAGGAAGATCGTTAAGCATTTATGACCCCTATCCACTCTATCAACAATCTCAGATGTCAACGCCGAAATAGCGTCTTGAGTTGATCGTCCTTGTCTAAACCCGTATTGTGCGTTTGATAGAATATTGTATTTTTGTAAATAGTTCATTAGCCTCTTATTTATCAGTTTCTCTAAAATTTTTGAGATTGTTGACAAAACAGATATGGGGCGATAGTTGTTTACATCGTTTACGTCCCCACCCTTGTGCACAGGAGTAACCACTGATCGCTTTAACTCTATCGGGAAAACACCAGTTTTGAAACAGAGGTTAGCTAGCTGGCTAATAAGTGGAACCACAAAATCTCTCGATAGTTTTAAATATTTTGTTGGAATACCGTCCCATCCCGGTGCACTATCGGAGTCAAGACTCATGAGAATGCAGTCCACTTCCTGTGGGTCAGTCTCTAACAGCACAAACGAAGAAGCCCTAAAATCAGTGCAGCAGCTGGTCACAACCGGCATGCTGTGTTGAGCTGCGATGTTTTCTGCTAAGGATTGGCCTATAGTGATAAAGAACAGGTTGACTCTATTTAGTGAGTTCAGAGGATTGGAAGTAATTTTAAGGAGGGAAGTATTTGAAGTTTTAGGTGGTTTAAAATGCGTGATTTCATTAATTTTAGCCCAAAGATGTCTCGGACTTTTTGCTGAAACTTCTATTTGTTTTTTGTAATATTGTCTCTTTGTCTTCTTTATTAAATTGGTACAAAAGTTGCGAAAACGTTTGAACGTTATTATTAAAATAACATTGAATGGGTCTACTCTTGTTTGTTGCTGCATTTTGTTTCTAAGACGTATGCATCGCAGTGCTCCTGCAGTGATCCAGGGCCTCCGCTTTCTTTTGCTACATGGAACGGTTTTAATTTTTGTATAATTTTGGAGGGACGATCTAATCACCTCCACCAGTTTAGTGGCAAAGTTATCTGGGAGAGTGTAGGTGTCAAAGATTGATATATCTACGTTTATAAGCCATTTATATGCATTATCAAAGTCTATAAGGGTAGTGGTTTTTGAATAGGTAACTTGTTTTTCGCCCACGCTAGTCAAATTTAAGAGAACCATAGCATGATCAGTGATTGTTGTATTAAGCACTGCCACAAAAGCTGAGGTTTTAATTTTGTTTAGTTTTAGGACAGCATGGTCTAGACAATTCTGTTCTCTGGTAGGAAGGCAATGCCCCGGAAGAAGGCCGTGCACAGCTAACATATTAAGATAATTAAGCCTGTTTAATCTTTGTTGTGATATTTCTATGGGTTTTTGTATAATGTTAATGTTAATGTCGCCCATAACAACAATATTTTTGTGCGTATTACAAGATTCGAGGTGGTCATTCAAAGAGGTAATGAAATTGTCAGCACAGGCATTAGCCGGAGAACGGTATATTCCTATAATAGTAAAGTTAGATATAATGATTTGGAGAGCAGACGCATGTGTTAGAGTTAATTCAGTAACAAGAGGCATATGTTTGTTTGTCTTTGTCTTTGTCTTTGTCTTTGTCTTTGTCTTTGTCTTTGTCTTTGTCTTTGTCTTTGTCTTTGTCTTTGTCTTTGTCTTTGTCTTTGTCTTTGTCTTTGTCTTTGTCTTTGTCTTTGTCTTTGTCTTTGTCTTTGTCTTTGTCTTTGTCTTTGTCTTTGTCTTTGTCTTTGTCTTTGTCTTTGTCTTTGTCTTTGTCTTTGTCTTTGTCTTTGTCTTTGTCTTTGTCTTTGTCTTTGTCTTTGTCTTTGTCTTTGTCTTTGTCTTTGTCTTTGTCTTTGTCTTTGTCTTTGTCTTTGTCTTTGTCTTTGTCTTTGTCTTTGTCTTTGTCTTTGTCTTTGTCTTTGTCTTTGTCTTTGTCTTTGTCTTTGTCTTTGTCTTTGTCTTTGTCTTTGTCTTTGACATAGTCTTTTAATTTGTCTTTGTCTTTGTCTTTGTCTTTGTCTTTGTCTTTGTCTTTGTCTTTGTCTTTGTCTTTGTCTTTGTCTTTGTCTTTGTCTTTGTCTTTGTCTTTGTCTTTGTCTTTGTCTTTGTCTTTGTCTTTGTCTTTGTCTTTGTCTTTGTCTTTGTCTTTGTCTTTGTCTTTGTCTTTGTCTTTGTCTTTGTCTTTGTCTTTGTCTTTGTCTTTGTCTTTGTCTTTGTCTTTGTCTTTGTCTTTGTCTTTGTCTTTGTCTGAGCCAATATCATAAATCTATACATGTTCTAAGCACACAGCTTTTCAATAAATCACGTAAGTTAAACAGTACATAGAACTATTTTTTTCTATTAGTCTGTTTTGCTTTTTACCAACTTTGGCGTCTAATATTTATGTTATGAGGAGTTACTGAGAATTGAAAACCTAGGCTAGTTTTATTTACAGAAAAACATCCCCTGAAAAAAAAACAGAAAATTATGGAACCTGTTAACAAAGCCGCAAACAGAGTAGTAATAGTATACATGGAAAAGATCCTTGTGCTATTCCTATTTTTGGACCTGACTCATAGTTATACCCTGTCGACATTGAAAAATGCCACTTTTCAGATCCTTACCGAGGGCAATGCGGTTGTGGATTTCTCAGTAAAGAAAGAGCTAAGGTTGTTTATAGTACCTCCTACTACCCATATTTGTAATATTATAGTTTACTATATATTTTGTTCACTTTGCTTAGATACTTACTGTACCGCACTAGAAAGTTCTGAGACCCTTAACCTTCCGTAAAGCTTTGAAAGCTTCAATTCACTTTCCAATACCCCTTTAAGCATACCCTTTATAAAAGCAGCTTGAATATCTTGAACATTCGACATGTGTAAGGATTATTTATGAAAGCTTTCAGTATTTCTCATTTACATATCAAATTAATGAATATGTTTATGTTTGTTTGGAACGGCTTTGAAGCTAAGGCTAATTAGGCTAAAGTTTGTTTTTACTATTCCTGTACATTCCATGTCGCCACACAGAATGCCGATATTTACCGTGCGTTATATTGCCTATTATCATATATAGTGATTTTTCACATAAAAATAAATATCAGTTTTTAGGGAAAAATATCGAACGTTACTTTTTTATGTCGTTTGATGGTATTTATAAAAGCTGACGAATCACCTGATGGTATTTTTGTTGACTTTAAACCCGTGAGTAAGCTCGTCGAACTGAGTAAATATTTGGATTTTTACCCGTAGTCATTTTATTTTATTTTACTATTACCCAAAGGCCGCACTTGCAGATGCGTTGCTCTCCCAGAAACAAAGTTGAAATGTCTCATGTGCCTGTAAGCACATCGGCACCTTATATCCCTTAAATTGGAACATTACAACGTTGTTTTGTGGCAGAAATGGAAATAGTGGTAGTACTTCTCTTTAGCTATTTCACAAAGAGTTCTAAATAATAGTAGTTTGATGTTGCGGAATATTTATAATAGTTACCGTGACCCCGGAAC
Source organism: Athetis lepigone (assembly GCA_033675125.1). Taxonomy (NCBI): domain Eukaryota; kingdom Metazoa; phylum Arthropoda; class Insecta; order Lepidoptera; family Noctuidae; genus Athetis; species Athetis lepigone. The sequence continues at coordinate 15,047,104 of CM066217.1, forward strand.
ATAAAGGGCAACCGAAGGAACATGAGTGGGTTTTAGTCAGTAAAAGTCTGACACGCTCTCCCGCCCCGCCCAGGACGGGAGAAGTCATTTGATGATTTCCCACTCCACAAACAAAAAATTGTAGTTTGATGGATAGCATGCGTAGTTATCGGGTATGTGATATGTCTTTTTACACTCTATGAGGTTTGTACACAGTACTTCCAGTCTAAAATTAATCCAAACACCATCCTTTAAAATTTTTCCTTTGAAGTATCCGGTTGCCTCTAAAGCCGAATATCGGTTGTATTATTTGTTTATAAATGAAACTTTTATGAAACTGTTACACATTTTTGTTATTGGTTAATATTATATAGGTTACTGTGCATTGGCTTGACTGTTGAGATAGTCAGGCACAGGCCATCAAGCAAGCAATCAAGGAATCAAAGAGAATTGAGGCCAATGACAAGGTAAAAAGGTGTAAATAAATTACTTATACCGTTATACGACATTCTATCTTAAAAAACCGGCCGAAAGCGTGTCGGGCCACGCTCAATGTAGAACCCTACATTGAGCGTGGCCCGTAGTTTCCCGTCCGTCACAATAAGTGTACATACTTATAAGTTTAAAAAAGGCTATTTGTTACGTTAACATAAAATTATTAAAGAAATTATTTTGTACAACCTTTTTGTCTTTTTTGTACAAAAACTGTTCTTTCTATCAAGTTCAAAATAATTTTCCAAGAAAGTTCTTATAAAGTTCTACTTTCCGAATTTTTTTCATATTTTTTAAACCTACGGGTCAAAAGTTAGAGGGGGGGGGGGGGAAGCGTTGATTTTTCCTTTTGGAGCGATTATTTCCGAAATTATTGACATTATCAAAAAATGATTTTAGAAAACCCCTATTCATTTTTAAATACCTATCTAACAATATATCACACGTCAGGGTTGAAATTAAAAAAAAAACCACTTCCCTATTTACATATAGGGAAGCTACCCTAATGAAACGTTTTTTTCCAATTTTTATTTTAGCACCTTGTCGGCGTGATTGATATAAATATTGGTACCAAATTTCAGCTTTCTAGTGCTAACGGTCACAGAGATTAAGCGAGGACGGACGGACAGACAGACAGACATGGCGAAACTATAAGGGTTCCTAGTTGACTACGGAACCCTAAAAACGGCACACTAACGCACACATATAATTAGACGTCAATGTAAGATGGCATGATTCAAGTATTGAAAGCGACGCCTGGGTGTCACCACTGCAGCAGCGGTCGCCTGGAGGACACGGTCGAACACACGGTGGAGGTGTGCCGCGCATCACCACCCATCACCACGCATCACCGACCATCGACGTGTCCTCGTAGAGGCGATCGGTGGCGGTGACCTCTCGCGCCCGGCGCTGGTCCAGGCCATGCTTCGGGACGAGACGGAATGGGATGCCGTCGCCTCCTTCTGCGAAGCAGTTATGCTAGTGAAGGAAGCGGCGGCGCGCGAGAGGCAACGACGCCTCTCGCCCCGGACTAAGACCCAGGCGAAGACGTCGAGGGTCGCAAGACGACTACCGGCCACCGTAGGCGCGATTCTGCGGATGGCGAGCGATGGGTAGCTCGCCGCCCGGCTAGGACGCGGTCCTGCCGCGTCGACGACGGCGCGTTATTGTTCCACGCGCGCCTCAAAGAGAAGTCAGCACGGGAAGGGGCCCCAAGGGGAAGGGGGCCCAATAGTGCCAACGCCTGCCAGGGTTGCGGAATGTTTAAAATAGTTACCGTGACCCTGGAACATAAAGGGTAACCAAAAGAACATGAGTGGGTTTTAGTCAGTAAAAGTCTGACTCGCCCTCCCGCCGCACCCAGGACGGGAGCCGTCATTTGATAATTTCCCACTCACCAAAAAAAAAAAAAGATTTAAGTATTGCAAGAAGATGCAATGGGGTAAAATAGCCAAATTTTTAAGTGCCACTGGCTGACTGCCACACCCACCACCCTTCCACATCTTTTTACTTATAATATCATTGATTTAAGCCGTAACTACGTCCATGAACACACAGGTACTACATATTGTTTCTTAGTTATCGAACAAGACATACAAACAATGTTAAGTAAACAAGCAGTGCCTGTCACTGCTTCTTAGCTGTCTAGTTTAAACTTACCAGAGACATGTATTGGTTAGCTGCGAGTAGTAGCGAATAGGTAAAAGCAACCAGCTTCTCAATCCAACAGCGCTCACTACCTTAGAGCTATTTGTATCACTTTGTATCTACTTTATGTAAACCTCTTTTTTAAATGAATGGGTTATTCAAAATAACCAAGTATTTACATATACGAGTATATTGATAGTTATCATTCTTCTTTTCAGACGAAAACATCAGGCGGTCTGGTAGGAAACGCATTCTGAACATTTCTATTTTCAATTATTCCTCATAAAGTCTTTACTGATTACTGCTTTTAATCTAAACGGAAATATGTGCTAACGAAATCGCCAAGATTATTCCGTACGGTGGATCTTCTATAAGTATGATGTTTTGTTAATGTTGAACTACATATAATAAATATGATTCCTGAAATTAGTAACGCGATGCTAGAAATATATTGATTTAGTCCCTGTGGCAGAAACTTTCATTATTTTCAGTTTCCTGTTTTTGTCATTCTTTTACATTGAATGAAATTTGCTATTTTAGTGGGCCTATTGTTTGCTCCCTGATACTGGCATCAAAGGCTAACAGGGAGCACAATACAACATATTGTCCCGCGTCAGATGAAGCGACTCGCTAATGGTATTTGAAAGGGAAGGGATTATGTACCTGTAAGGCCACGCATTAAGCACTGAACTATTGCAATATTTACTTAGTATCGTATCACAGGAAACTCTCTTAATAATTTATAAGGTACCTAGTACGTACTGCTTTCCCGGATTTAACCTCGCCATTTTTAACTCAGTTAAATAGTAATTAGTAGACAAACTCGTACAGAATTTCTGAATTACGAAATAGTAGGTGAAGTTGTTAAATTTTATGAATAGTAGCCATTTCAAATGAAACATTTCGTACCTCTGCCGTGAGTGTGGGTAAATTTAAATATGTACCGACGGAGTCCGCCTGTAATGTTTATTTAATGTAGCTAGTGCGAGATTTATAACAAAAGAAGTTTAAATAGCTTATTAGTAGGGAGTCGGACCGTAATAGATACTTGTAACGTTTCCCATTTCGCGTGATTTAAACATCAAAGCTGTAAAAAGTAATTCTTTTGACCTCTTAAGCTCCTTGAAGATTTTTTGCTTGTGTGCAATTTAATAACCGTAGAGTAGGCGTGGCGTGGTGCGTGCGTAGGATTACCAGCTATAGGTGTGCGCCCGGCACAGTATGACGTCGCCCGTCGCGTTACAGCGTAGCTTTTCTTGTCATCAACTCGTTAAAACGGTGTTTATTAGGATGTTTCTTCCGCGGATTATCTGCGGACGTGTCTTTTCAGGATTTAATCGTTGCTCTGTTAGCATCTATTATTATTCATGACATAAATTTTCTTGGCAAGGAAGGCATTAGACGAAAACTCATTAAAACCGAGACGCGGTCTGACTTTTCAAACTAGACACGTTAAGTCCACGCGTGACGCAAGACGGAACTAATTGCTATTCGCAACAAGTAAACTCGTTGCTTATTAAAACTCGCTGTCGTTAACACTAATTTACAAACTTTCACTGTTTACTCACTTCTGTGCAGGTTTATTAAGAACGCACTGAAACATGAACATTGCCATCAGCGGTAAAGCATTCGAAGCGTTGTCGTCTATTAACTTCAAGTGAAAACGTTTCATTCCGCAATTTGAACGAATACATACTTCGAAGTTCATGCAAATGAAATTAAATGACAAAATAACATGTTCCTCATATCAATAAATAGCAGGTATTGTAAAGATTATAGGGACCGCGCTGTTTCGTAATTGTACCCTTTTAAATATGTATTGCACGCCAAAGTTTTTTGGTATGTTCAGCAATTGAGTCGGTTATAGAAACATGTAACCAATTTAATTTAGTATTCGATAACCTTAGAGGCAATTTGGACAGCTTGTTTGTGCGGTAGATTAGATGTTTACCCTCGAGCCGCGATGTCCCGCCTGATAACGCGCAAGGGTCGGCCGAGACGTGCCGACCGGGACCCAATATGTGAAATCGTTACATTGACGACTCCATTGCTGCATACCTTATCTTTTTTACAGTCCAATTCCAGATAACTGGCAGCGTGTAATATCTGCGGTATACATCTGTAATATTAAAGTGTTAATTTTAGCTTTTTATTAGCAGTTACAGGATTCTAACGGTTATAGCTCTAAGTAAACTCGCTGCTGTATAACTATTGCACAAACACGTTTGTTTTTTACGGCGGCCTCTTACTTTATTTAAACATGGAATCAGGTCGGCTCGGGCGGTGCTCTTGTGTATAAACAAGTTCGCTATTCCGTAGTTGTCCGCTAATCATTGCGTGAAGTCGTGCGCGCTGCGCGCAAGGAGTAGCGGCGGCGGCGGGCGGGATCTCTCCGCCCGATACATTAGTAAAGAGATCACCGCGACTCGATGGAACCTGCTGCGAATGAAGTGAAGAGTGCTCTGTCAACGTGTCGCCGTGTTCCGGTAATTTAGATTGACTTGTTTCGTGCCTACGAAATTGTTTTCAGGGCGAAGTATACACAAAACAACCACCGTGCCACATTGTTGAAGTACGCAATTTATTATTCACAAATAGACTACGGAAATTGAGTTTTAACGAAGACAAATTGAACTAAAGCGGAATCAATTACGGGAGATTTATTTTCACTGAGAGAAAGAATTAAGTAACTGCGAGGCAAAGAGATGTAAATTGAATTTTTGTCCTAGCCCCGAAAAGAAAGGAGTTCGGGGGAACAAATAGAATGTTGCGATACATTAAAAAGTTTGTCGATTCCGTATTTTGTAATTTTTTGAAAGCAAATAAGGCGAGAACAATCGGGCACCAATCTCCCCATCCAATTAAGTAAGTTTCACCCTGTCAATATTTGATATAGACCTATGCCTTCATTAGAAAAGTTTTCTTCATAATTTATTCACAACTCAATTGAAATCCTTTCGCCGTATCGATGTGTGCTTAGAATTTAACGCTTGTTGTGACAAAACGTGGGACGTCTGGACGGAGGGTGATACTTGATACACTTAAATTATCGCACAGCTATTTCGAGTGAGTGAATTCTTACAATTTATGATTGACTTACTGGAAGCGACATTAAAGAATAATAAAAAAAATACTACTAAACGTAAGGCAAAACGCAAAAGGGAAACAGATAATAATTTATTAATGAGTAAATGTACGACCCTACTAATATGTACAACTTTGAACGAAGTAGGTATAGGACTTTGTAGAGCCGCCCAACAGTTTCGTGTTTGTGTGGTTTACTCTTGTACCGTTCACGTGGACGTGGATCAGATACTCCTGCGATTTACGGGCTGATGAAATGGCTACATCGCTGTACCTCGTGCGTGTTTATCGTTGACACCTCCTCTGTACATGCATGACGCCTGACGCTACAAAATGCGTTGACGCGAGCTGAGCGATCGTGTGGACTGACCATTATTAGTTAGGCAAGCGTAATCATTTGTTTGTTTATAAGGACGCATATTCTGACAAAGTATTTAGTTTTGGTTGTGCGATTGTCATGCTCAATCTTCTTATCATTAGCTTCTCAGAGCTAGACAGTTAGAAAATGCCAACTCCATAAATATATTAATTAACATTATAAAAAATCAGACGTGTAAAAGTTAATTTAAGATCCTACTTGCATAATAAACATTTGCATTTCAATCTTCAAACTTCCTCCCTTATTCTTCTTTAATTTGTAACAGCATAGAATGTCTTCCTTCTTTTATACTTAAATTACCATAATTATGTCACTTTTTAGCCGTTCATCTTATTTATCACACAATTCATTTATCGTTTCTTTACTCTCTTATGCTTAACTGGTTCCTATTAGTAAAAAACAGTTTTACATTCCTTTTACTGAAAATATAATAATTTTAATGAATATACTTAATTAAATAAAAGCACAAACAACTTTGAGTTGGCGTCTTTCTAAGAATTCAAACTACTTATGAGTACTGTTTATTTTAGTATGAATTATACTAAAATTAACGGGGTAAAGGGGGAGGGGTTGCTTCTATATCCCAGAACTCTCCACCCACTAAAGTGAACGCATAATTTTAGAGAAATTTAATGTTAAAATTTTGAGTTATGAATCAATGGAAAAAAGTGTACATTAAGCTCATTTATGTACTTTTGAAGGGAGCGGGAGGCGTCTTACTAATCTCGTCAAATGAATACTTACAGGGACATTTAGCCCGCCCGCGGCTTCGCTCGCGTTAGAAAGAGACAAAAACTAGCCTATGTTACTCTCCACCCCTTCCACTATCTCTACTTAAAAAATCACGTCAATCCGTCGCTCCGTTTTGCCGTGAAAGAAAAACAAACGGACAGACAGACAGACAGACACACTTTCCCATTTATAATATTAGTATGGATAGCATCTAAATAATTGACAAGCTAAACGCTTTTGAACATTTTAAACACCCTGTAGGGATAAAAATTAGTACCACGTTGGATCAGGATTGTTGACATTATTTGGCGTTGAGAGGTCGCGACTTTTTGCATTTTATCAAAAATAATGTTATTTTTTTGTTATTTCGTTCTGAGATATTATTATTTTAGCCGTTTTAATACTATAAATGCGATTCAATTTTTAACATTCATTTAGTTTGCTTCGGTTGAAACTATGCATTGTTATTCTTTGTTGCAATTAAAATTTAATAAAAAACATTGAAACAATTGCAAAAAACCTTACACACTGAGAAGGGCTTAGAGCATAACAGGTCAGAAGCATAACCTTTTTCAACAATAAATTACGATCATGTAACATATCATCTAACATATAGTCACTAGTGCCGATTCCCTAGTTCACAAACTTAACTAAATTTAAGTTCATTACACCTTCTTTTTCCATTACATTAAGAAAAGGGCAGAAGATAAAATATTAGTTTAGACCTCTCAAATTAAGACACCTAGATAATTAAGATGCGATTAAAAACATGGCCACTAAAAATACGCCAATTTTCTTCAAGCGCTGACTATTTTGACAGTTCAAAACATGTTTATTCTGTCCATAATAAAATGATAAGAGAAAGATGCACTTTACTAAAATTTTGTTTATGTTCGAAGAGAATCAGCACCATTATAATGTAGTTTAGTTAAAACGGGTAGTTCCAGCGAGCGACATAAGCAATGTTCGTCTGCTGTTCCCGGCAGATGTTCGGGTTCTCACCTGGCGCGCGCGCATGTGACCACCGCGCACGCCCGCACGCGACGCCTGCGCACACTACTAGTATTATTAATATCACTGTATCGATCACTCACCCTCGCTAAGCCGAATTTAATTTATGTTATATCATTACACGCTACATTGACGCGCAACCATATTTTTGTTTATGTGATTTTTTTGGGTTTACTTGTAGATCACGTTTTTAGTGTCGGTTGAACCTATTTTACGTATTTGTGCTCTTTATTGTTATTTTGTTATTCCCACCACTCTACGCCTACCCAATTTACAACTTTAGTTTTATTTTAACAGAATATTTCTTTATTGTTTCATTTAATTTGTCCTAGTATTTTTTTGTTTAGCGATTCTTACTGATTCTTACTATTTCTTGTCTACGTGTTCTATGTGCTTGCCATATGCTTATTACATTAAAGCAATGCTGCTTTAAGGTCTGATTCAGTCTATCGAATGAGGTCATAATATATGGGCGTTGTGATATTATTACTTTTATTCGCGAGCCGAGCTACACAAACACAGCTGCCTCCTTAGATCTAGATTTGCTGAACAGAACATGATTCATTACTTTTAGTCTGATGTTACATGAGCGATAAGAGTGGCTGTTGTAGATTTCAATGTATTATTATGTGAAGGAACTTTTTGTTCACATAACTGTAGATAGTATTTTTTTCTACATTTCTTCTACAACTTTGTAACTTCTTAATACTTTGTACCTACTTCCTGATGTCAATAAATAATCTAATAGACAAATAAGAAGTAATCCAAGAGTAGTTAAACTCAAACTATTGAAAAAAAGTTGTCTGAAAACTGACGTAACAATATCTTCTTGATTTAAGAATAATAATTATACGGCTTGTAAAACTACATGCACATTATTATCATAAACTAGCTTTTGCCCGCGACTTTGTCCGCGTGGAATAATAGTTTCCGTTCCCGGGGAATTTCCAGCATGTGAACTATCCTATGTCCTTTCCCGGGTACCAGACTATATCTGTACCAAATTTCATTCAAATCAGTTTAATGGTTTAGGAGACTATATCTAAACCAAATTTCATTCAAATCAGTTTAATGGTTTAGGCGTGAAGAAGAGACAGACAGACAGTCAGAGTTACTTTCGCATTTATAATATTAGTACGGATTACCTTTGACTGTTTTCAGAGAAAAGAGCAGTAAAGAAAGATTAAGTAAGAGCTTCTTCAAATAATAGAATGTGATTGCTGAAAAAGTTTAGTCCGGCTAGGCTGTTAGGAAAACGATTTTCAAATATTTTTTCTCTGTTTGTTTTTTCGTCTAATTTGTATTATATTGAATGGAGTGATTGTTGAGTAAATTGACACATAACGCCAATTTGGCGCGTTATGGCCATTTGATACGACTGACAGAGAAATGTCACATCTATGATTTGATTTTACGCACAATTTAAATTGCTGATTTACGTAAATTGGGTCATGAAATAATAAAAAACCGGTCAAGTGCGAGTTGGACTCGCGCAACGAGGGTTCCGTTAATGGAAAGTACCCTATATAGGTTTTGAATCCCTCGCAAATTTCTAAATGCAATATAAACCGCCCTATCTTTTTATTGCGTTGACTTAGAAACTTGAGTTTTTCACTGCTTTAAAAGATAGCAGACCTGAGTATGTGATATTAATTTCAGCTTGATATCTCGACGCGTTTCTGAGAAAAAGGGTCTTGACAGGCGGACTAACGGGAGGATGGACGGATGTGAACTAACTACAATCTTATGGTTTTCAGAGTTTTTCCTTTACTTGTGCTACATGATCTTGCTTCTTGCCGAATTTCATGATTCTTGGTCAATGGGAAGTACCCTATAGGTTTTGATTCCCTTGCAAATGTCTAAATATGCAATATAAACCGCCGTATCCTTTTGTTGCGTTAATTTAGAAACTTGATTTTTTCATTGCTTTGAGAGATGGCAGACTTAAGTGTGTGGATATTAATTTCAGCTTAATATCTCGACGCGTTTCTGAGAAAAAGGGTCTTGACAGACGGACGAACGTAATGACGGACGGATGTGTACTTACTACAAATTTACGAAATTCACGGTTTTCGGAGTTTTCCCTTTACTTGTGCTACATGACCTTGCTTCTTGCCAAATTTCATGATTCTAGGTCAATGGGAAGTACCCTGTAGGTTTTGAGTTTTGGTTCCCTTGAAAATGTCTAAATATGCAATATAAACCGCCGTATCTTTTTATTGCGTTGATTTAGAAACTTGATTTTTTCATTGCTTTGAGAGATAGCAGACTTGAGTATGTGATTTTAATTTCAGCTTGATATCTGGACGCATTTCTGAGAAAAAGGTTCTTGACAGACAGATGGCCAGACGGACGCCTGATGTGAACTAACTACAAATTTACGGTTTTCGGAGTTTTCCCTTTACTTGTGCTACATGACCTTGCTTCTTGCCAAATTTCATGATTCTTGGTCAATGGGAAGTACCCTAAAGGTTTTGATTCTCTTGCAAATTTCTAAATATGCAATATAAACCACCGTATCTTTTTTTTTTGCGTTGAATTAGAAACTTGATTTTTTCACGGCTTTGAGTGATAGCAGACTTGAGTATGTGATATTAATTTCAGCTTGATATCTCGACGCGTTTCTGAGAAAAAGGGTCTTGACAGACGGACAGACGGACGGACAACAAAGTGATCCTATAAGGGTTCCGTTTTTACCTTTTGAGGTACGGAACCCTAAAAAGGGAGGTGAAGATATTGAAATCGTTTAGTTTTTAATCACTTTTGCTGATGAGGTCGAAATTATTTCCAGCCATCGTAATTTATTTATTTAATATTTATATTTAATAGCCATAATAAAATAACAATGACTGCCTTTAATTAATTGAAAAAAGAAGTACTCTGTATGTACGAAAGCTATGTACATGACGTACATAGGGCCAACAACACGCAGTTTTAAACCGACGGAAGCCATATATAGCGCTTGTTTGTGAAGTGGGTAGTGCATGCAGCTTCACGCTTCAAGCCCCAAATTCGTGCATTTTGATGGAAATTGCCTTTGTGATGACAAAAATTGTGCTCGGCCGGACGAGAGGGCCGCCGCTCGGAAATGAGTTCATACATTTATTTCACAATCGATTTTGTTTGATTTAATTTTATTGCTCAATACAGTGGATCTACACGTAAATGAGAAAATGTAAATGCATTGCTACTTTTGAATACGTATTTATTTTGCGGGCATGCGTAATTATGAACTTGTTACCAACATGAAATGGTAAACTGAGCGGTGAACGGAGTTCGTACGCATTATAATCTAAAAACGAGTGGTAAATTAAAACATTAAATAATTAATTTTATACATTCGACATGTTTGCCTATTCAGTTTCATAGTGTAAAACAACCCTAGTGAATAGCAGAGTCATGGCCGGATCAATTACAATAATGTATTATTCCAAGCATCATGTTTGCACATAGATTTCGATAAACAAAATTATGTAAATACTATTAATGAGGTTCTACTACACATTAAACAAAAGAAGTAACCAATTGCTCCTGTAATGTTTCATAACCGCGCGGCTTTCAGTAAACAAGTCAGATGAATAATACTCGTTACTTGTTTATATAGAATGTATAAATAATGTGGATTTAAGGGCGATTTGGTTATGTAAATGCCATAACAAATATCAATTTTGCGCTTGGCTAGGTTCAGATAATGTGAGGGCGGTGTCGCACGTGACGACTCGCCGATAAGTCGCGGACTGATATTGCTAGTAAAGTTTAAGGGCGCAATCACACATGCCTCGGTTGGCAGCTGGGACGGATTCGTCAATCGCAGCATCACGTCGTCGTCCCGCCATACCTAAGAGGTTCGCCACATATCACTTTTCGTCGATATGATTTGCAATATTTGCCGAAATTGCCTTTGCATGATGATCGAGTAGTAGGGTGCTCCGAGCAGCTGTTTTTAATTTAAAATTGGCAACTACAACAACATGTGTTATGGTTTCATAATGGTTGAAATTGCCAGTCATGGCGAAATTGCTTTGCTTTGCATTTTTAATTAATAGTTTATGTTTGCAAACTCCTGTAAGTATATTCAAATAATGGACTATTATAAAAGTATATTGTATTTAAACAAGCTTTTCATTTACAACTATAAAGAATGCATTACTCTATCGTAATAAATCGTGGAATATTATTCGTATGCTGGCCTTTTCCCTAAGGTGGTAAGAAAAACTGTAAAACGTGAAATGCTAATATTTTAAGGCATAATAAATATTAAGAAATCTTCGTATTAGTAAGCAATGTAGTAATATATGTGTGTGCTATTCCCAAGAGGCCATATGTTAAACAAAATACATAAAATTGCAATAAGTATGAGTCTAAAACTAAAAAGAAAATCTAAAACATTCTTCGTATGAGTACTCACACGCTATTAATAATTTATATACAATAAAACATAATAAAGTTTAACAATAAACTAGATTTTTATTCAACTAAACAGCAAAAATGGCTAAAAGATATAAACGCTCTACATTATCTTAGAACATAATGTAGTTCACTTTTCAAGACAGAAGAGAAAGGTTTTATAGAGTCCACTTAACATAATGAAAACCTTACCTACGACGAGTCTCATTGACATTTACAGACACACATTTACACACCTACTTTCAGGAGCACAGTTCATCGGAAAGGGCTCTAAACATGCTCAAACATTAACGCTAAACACGAAATAATCAGTGAACTCGTTACTATTAGAGTGTATTTGGCTTTACATGCCGTGCTTTCGATAAAGTTTGGGTCCCCCGCTGTGGGCTGTCAGTAAGGCCCAATGAGGATCCTTGTACAATGTTAATAGTTATGTTAACATGCCGACGTGGGTACATGACTTGTCTTCTCAGATGAGCTCATTATTTTCCCAATCATCTAAAATTGATGAAGATCATCTCAATATCGATGGAACTGAATATATATAAATTATTCAGTTCTGCTCTCTCTTTTTCATTGGAAATTGAATTCAGGCATAAATGCACTTTCCATGCAACTGGCTAATTACAGAATTGAAACACTGATATTAACTTATACATATACTAACGTCCAAGTATAGACGCTGAAAGATATACATAGTTTAAAAAACAATGAAGATTAATTAGGATTGATGCAATTAATAATTAGCTGTAAGATTAGATTAAAGTTTGAACTTTATGTAAAATATTTTGTTAAACAATAAATTTCTTATTTTCCTTCTTCAGCTCTTTCTTACCTTGTTTTAAGAAATACACGTAGACGGTAGAGTAATGTTGCTTATCTTTAACGCAAACGGCAAAATAGCTCTAAGGGGTAATTAGTAATTAGAGAGGGGTAATTAGTGTCTACAGTGAAGTCGAAAACCCGATACGAATACCGACAATACAACGCTGCTAGCATTCTACTGAAAAACCATTACGAGTAATAAAATTGTTGCGATATTTGTTATAATATTAAGATATATACTGAAAAAATGGCTAATGTGTGTTCAAAATAAGCACATCAATCTACCTTCTTGCAATTCCTTAACTCCGAATAGAAACATAAGTTTAAAGTAAGTGAGTCTGATCGATGGTTGATGACGTTAAAATGGTTGAAATGTTCCGTTGGTGACGGGTGGCGTGCTCGCTTTGTTAGCGGCGCTATACTTTTGCACAGCCGCGAACGATTGGCTCCTGTTGATTCGGCACGAAGCCAATTATGGCCACCTACAATATTTCAGACTGCTCATAACTCAAACTCACTGTTTAAGAACAAAAATGCTATATTCCTTCCACAATTGTATTCTCAAATTACTCTCAACATAATACTGCAAGCATTCAAGAATCTCCACAAGCTTAGTGTCTAGATGCGATCTCATCTGCATAACCATGCATAAAATCTTATTTTGTGAACAATAATAATTTGTTTCAGCTACACTTTTAGTCGGACTTTATGTAGATGATATGAGTGCAACAATATGAAAATTAACGTGTCTGCGAGTTGGAGATATGCTTCACTTTTATTTGCTATGAATGCACAAGTGCGTTTGGTTTCGTTAATGACTAAAATTTTAATAAAGGTTGTTTGGGCTGAGTAATTTTTAATAACAGATCATTGAATTGAGAAGTAGGCAGCGAGTGAAATATGAACAAGCTGGTCGAGGCAACAGGAGGGTGGAACTGAGGCGTAGGGCGGTAACGGATGACCGAGTGATGGGTAAAGCTGGCGCTTTGGCGCGGCGCTGGGCTCACTCGCGCGCTGTCGGCGGCCGGCCCCGCACGGACGAACGCCCGCACCTCACTACCTTACGAACACGTAAACTTTGCCGAACTTTCGAACTGAGGAAAAGTGCGCAGTGCCCCCACACCAAATTGGATGCAATTTGTGCAATTTATTTCATGTGTGCTGTGACGTAGAATAATTCTGTGAAATACTAAGTTGGAGAAAACTGTTTAGCGCTGAATATTTTGGATGAATGCGTTATATATTCGGTAATGGATGACTTTTAATTATTTTATGGGTAAGTTGTAATTCAGAATAAATCGTACACATTAAAATTAACAATAACTCATAACAATAATTATTTTACTATTTATATATTTATATGCAAATGTTTTTTTTTTAATATTTATCAAATCTAAAAAAATAAGCGCATCGTAAATATACAAATATTATTTATGTTTACGATACTTACACTTGTTGTTAAGGTATATTATGGGCTTTTAGATTTTTAGGGTTCCGTACGCGGGAGGAAAAACCGAAGTCTTATATAGGATTACTTTTTTGGCTGTTTGTCTGTCTGTCTGTCAATACCCTTTATCCCGAGTACGCGTGGATATATCGAATTGAAATTAAAACGGTATGTTAGAGTCTGCGGTCCCTTGAGCCTATGAAATAAATAAAAAAATAAGTTTCGGAAAAAGAAGTTATGGCCGTTTGTGTGACAGAAATAGTACATTTCGACACTCTCAAAAAATTAAAACTCACAGGTGCTTGTGGTTGACCGAACTATGAAAGTCGCAATGTCATAATAGCATTAGTAAAGGAATAAATCTAAAAACCGTTTTGTACAAGGATATAAAAATAATAATAATTAATGTAACGATATTTCTTTACCGACAAGTATGTACGGGACCCTCGGTGTGCGAGTCCAACTTGCGCTTGGCCGGTTTTATATAAACACCGCCAAATAAACTACAAAGCCAGAAAATTAAAAAAAAACCTTACTCATAAAACAAACAAAATATACTACAAAATAATGATACCAGTAATTATATAAATTAATCTACCTAAACGGTAGGTGAGGCCTAGTGCAATATAGAAATGTATGTATGTATGCATGGCTGCCGTGCATGCATCACATTTATGAATAATGGATTACATCACACACAAAACATTAATAAGGGTTACCTGGTAAAAATGTTTTATAAAGTTAGAAATTAGACAAGAATGAAATATAATATCTATTCATTCAGTGACATTTTTATATGATATACATTTTTTATGTTAGCTTAGTACATATTAAGGTACATTTTCCTTAACGACCATGAAGCTTAAAAGCACATAATAGAAAATTATTCCGATCCAGGAAATGAAAATTGAATCCGAGGCCACCTGACAAAAGAATCCTGTTTCATTTCTCACCGGTTTTTGCAATATCCTCATCTGATGAAACTTAAATAAAATGCTGCTTGCCGATCATCATTCCGAATAATTATAGGGTAAGCGAATAAAGGGTTACCTAACTAATAACAGATTTTTCTCTCTTGAAGGCTCAATCCATTTTTATTACAGGTTAATCCTACCGCCAACACGCTCTCAAGGATCTTCAGGCTCTGTTTTTCTTTTCGTCAATTAATTTCCACCCATTGTGAAGATTACACGTGGGAGTTAAGGCCGTCCTGATCTATATAAAATAAGAATCAAAGATAAAATATAAGGGAAAATACTTAGCACTTCTAAAAGAACGTTTATCACCATAAAAGGATCGCGAATAAAGTCGTTGTGATTTTCAGAAAATAAAAAAAATTAAAAGCTTGTCTATTGTAAAAATGTATCAACAAAACTAAAGCGTATTTACGGGTATAAGTATCATTCCAGATAATCAACTACTCAATGGCACGTGCCCTCCAGAAACCGCTATCTTGGCTGCGGAAGCGTTAATACTAATACTAAATCTACAAGATTTAAAGCTTCGTATAATCCATACTGTAAGTGCTCTAAGATTTCCTTTTATAGTAGAACGTGAAGTTCTCGCTAGACCTTAAGCTTGTACTAAACGTTGCCACTACACTCTACAGCCCCGTATGGATGCACTTAAAGTTGCAAGTCACGTGTGCAAACACCTCCATTTTGAACAAATGTTTGATAGTTGAAATATTTTAGCATAGTTCGGAATCGGACGTGTGACCAGATGGCACAGAGGCACTTTGTTCTTATTTTTTAGGTCACTCGTTCTTGGTTTCTTTGACATTAAAGTCAGTCATATAATTTTGACATTAATGGGATGATACAACAAGACGTTTGCCATCAAAGTTCTATGGGTTTTTATTGTTATTAAGTTTCAAAAATCGATATGGTCTATTTGACAAAGTAAGTAACCGAACAAATACTTTAAAATGTCAAAATCAAAGGCTTTAACATTAATTGCGTGGTACACAATAAAGCTGCTAGTTCTCTTTAAACCTGTAAATCCATCAAAGCACGTCTGAATGAGAATATTGACAACTAGCTTCTGCCCGCGGCTTCGCTCGCGTTAGAAAGAGACAAAAAGTAGCCTATGTTACTCTCCATCCCTTCAACTATCTCTACTTAAGAAATCACGTCAATCCGTCGCTCCGTTTTGCCGTGAAAGAAAGACAAACAGACAGACAGACAGACAGACAGACAGACAGACACACTTTCCCATTTATAATATTAGTATGGATAGGATATTTTGGAATCTAATAGAAATTGTCAGCTCATAATATTGAGTATGTTAGATCGACATTTATTCCTTTCAGATGTGGCTTATACTTGCGAATAACTAAGAATGGTTTAATGATACAGAAGCACTTGGAAATTGCATTGGTGTTCTGCTATACTTAAAATTTCAAACCGGCACAAGGTTTGATATGTTTGTTTTTAACCAAAAGTATTTCGATAAGAAAATCGACTTTATCTATATCTAAACTATTAAGTGGAAAGTAATCGTTACGTATTTGTTAAACCGTTTCAAAAAGTTTAAATGATTCAGAATACCTAGAAATGTAACAAATATTTCTCATCCTTTTGCGTGATCCCTAAACCGGACGTTTCGCGTTCCGCCGCTGCGCAGTTCGGGTCGTCCAAAGTGTAGCTATTAAAATGGTTCCTCTACACAAGAGGCCATTTTAGAGGCACTTAAACATCCATTCACAAATTACGGGCCACGAACTTCGACAGGCCTCTTGCAATTGGAGCAATGATATTGTGGAATTTACAGCTGGTCAGTAGTGGTGATTCGGCTATATACATCAAGTATATTGCCATGGTTGTGAAAAAACAGGAGGAACCCGGAATCAGGAAAATTTAAAAATATTGTAAGCAATATCCAATTTTTACGGGCCATACTGTAAGGTAAATAGGTCACTTAAAGTGGTTACTGTAACCCTCAAAGCTAACGGCCAGCCAGTCAAAGTACTATAAGTACTAAACATTCAACAAAACACAGATTCACTCTTTGCAATGGCAACGAAAAGTAACTATTCGTTTTTGGAAATAAGAACGGCCTTAAATGATCTAATCAAAACACTATTTATTTACAAGAGTTAAAGGTTAATTGAACGCCAAAGGTGAGCATATACATTGAAAGTTCCCCAATTAGTGGCCGTCCTATTTGAAGTTAAATTTAACAAGGATTTTGAAATAAGGTCGTCCTTGAAAAATATACATTACTGTTTTACTATGGAACTTTCACTTTATCGATTACGTAGTGATGTCGAAATGTTTTGTATCGAACGATATCTACAGCTCTGAAGTAAACTATAAAGTACGTACCATCTGTGTAGCGCCCCAATTCCTTAAATAGTAATGCAACTAAGAGCGAGGGCTCAGTAAACAAACCTTAAGTTAAGGACTGTAATCAAACTGTACCTTGTCCTTGTAAGGTATGCCCTTTTCTTTGTTCTACTACTTCGTAATGAAACTACCTAAGGGGTCTCTTACATATTGTTTGATTATAGATGTTTAGATAATTTGTTCTTTAACACTGACTCGTAAATAGGCTTTTACGGCGCTGCTTCATTACATAATGAAGGGATTTTTGTACTTTTATACTTACTTCGTGAGCTGAGCAGTCGCCTGGATTAGAAGTTTTTAACTATTATAATCTGCGCATAATTTTTACACAAACCTTTGCCTATAACGATTTACTTAAATAAAATATTATTTTATTTTCCTTACATTAAAAATATGTTTGTATTGTTATACTTACACATGAAACTCGTCAGCATTTTACGCTCTCAGATCCATTACGCTCTCTTCTTTGACTCGGGCCACAATCCGGCCGGCATTGATTGTGTAGCACGAGCTTAATGACAAATTTAGCGCATTTGTATTAAAATTATTTGTAAAAAGGGTTTGTGGTGAAAGATCATTATGAGAATTATGATATCACACACAGATCCAATTTGAGCAGAATCTCATATGAACAATAATTATACCATAATTTTGTAAAAATAACATAGCGAGCTAGCAATCAAAATAAAGTCAGGCAAATAACTTGTCTACAAAAAAAAAACCTTTTAATAATTTTGATTTTTTTTGAATTCGATTGGAGCGAACTTTTCAGCAAAGCGATCGTATTTGCAGTGATTAAATTTATGAAATCAACTTTGTTTTATATGCAAAAATAACTTATTCATACGTTAACAAGGTAGAGAGACTATAAAATTTTGAAGAAATGATTATTTTAGTTAAAATGATATGATTTTTTTTTCATATTAAAACACTTAACTTTATTTTTTTATAAAATTTGATGCTTTTTTTTTAGTTTAGGAATTAAGAAATTTCGTTCAAGGTCTTAAAAAAGTGCTCAGTTCGACTCAATTTTTTGTTGTTTTTTTTTCATACATAAACATGGAACAACTTGTCACAATTTCACGGATTTCCTATATATTAACTTTTCTTAATCTATGAATAACATAAACAGGAGGGAAACAGCTCAAATTTTATTTATTTGTGAGAGAAAACAAATAAGGCCCACTTGAACCCCATTTATAACATAAATGAGCGCAGAGTACGACTTTATGTACATATTTTTCGTACTCGTTCAAGAACTTAGAAGTACTTTTTCGTTTCAATGGCGGCAAAACGTTTTCAGCTTACTGATTTTATTCTAGTAAAGAACAAAACCTTATATAAGTGATTTGCTTGTATAAAATCGATGTTTTTATAATTATGAAGGTTCACCATTATATTTTTGAAGAAGTCAGTCAGTCTCTTTCTCCTTTTTTAGGGTTCCGTACCCAAAGCGTAAACCGTCTGTCAGTTGAAATTTTTAGAGATGGTGTATTTCAAACAAAATATCCCACACAACAAACGAGTATTTTTTCCCTTTTTTCCCGATAATATTACGGTACCCTCCGTGTGCAAGTCGGACTCGCACTTAGCCGGTTTTTCCTCTGCTTATTTAATGAGACGAACGTCAACACGACTCAGTGTTTCCCAACGGTAATCATTGATGTAGGGCAGAATATGCAGAATTACTTTTTTTTTGCTGATTCTTGCAGATATTTTTTGTCAATGGCAGCTTAGTTTATTAGCATAGGTCGGAATTAGGTAGAGTTATTCATGTACTTACACTGATTTCACACAGCGAAAGAATAAAGTAATAACCCGGAGTTACTTTTAAAGGCTCGTGCGTCAGCTCGTCCCAAAACAAACTCGGACCATTGGGCCGAGTTGACGAATTTCAAAATTAATTTTCTTTTCGTTCGTTATCTCGTCCCATTCTAAATTCTGTTAAATATTAACAATAGCTAAACGTCAAAAACAGTCAGGAAGAAAAGTGTCTTTGATTTTTTACCACTTCACGCCACTGCGCGCCTAGTACTTACTTTTGATTGATTTAGTACTAAGTATTTTTAATTTTCTCACATTATCACTTCACAATACTGCGCGCCTAGTACTTTTGTTCCCTTAAGTTTTCAATCTTTAATGGAAAAATAACGATCCGTAACTCTTTGGGACACTTTGTTCCCGATATGTAACCCTATTAAGCCCTATTAAACCTCAAAGCAAATGAAATGTACCTACTAACTTTGATTTTTATTATTACTTATATAAATTTTGATTCCCTAAATTTTTATTCTTGGCTTTTATTTACTCTTATATAGTGAAAAGTTGTGGTTTGGACTGTACCAAAAAAAACTTAAAATATTGAGGAAAAATAAAGTGGGACGAGATGATGAACGAAATAAATATTAATTTTGAAATTCGTCAACTCGGTCCAATAGTCCGAGTTTGTTTTGGAACGAGCTGACGCACGACCCCTTTTAAAGAGCAGAAAAATCCCGTAATTTATTGAATAAAAAAGTTATCTACTTTTACACAATTTATTTGTCTAAGATCCATACTTATTAATATCAATATTTCGATGCAAGTACTAAAATAACTCTACCTAATTCCGACCTCTGTTTATATTATATGTATACTCTTGACGATTACATTATTGTAATTTTAATTATTATTGTTATTTATTTTATTAATGACATGCCATTTTTATTATTGCATTGAATAGATCACTAGCAAACGTGATATAAATATTTGGCAAACAGATTTTGGTAAATATGAACAATAAGGGACCCAACACGCTGCCCTGCGGAACACTATATTCAAGTATTCGTGTAATTGGAATACTTTTTTGGAATAACAATAATCTGAATGTTATGGCTAACGCAATCGAAATAAGTAAACATGTATTTTATTCGATATTAACGATAATACTAAGAATCGAGATTGTTATATAACAAATAAACTATCGATAATAAATATATTTGGTTCGTTGAAGTATCTCCTTTAATACTGCACAATAATGGAGTCACAATAGAATAATTTAAGTTGCAGTATTCAAATTATTTTCTAGGACAATACAACCTATTTTCTCTAATTAAACATTAATATACTTTTTTAAGGTGCAGCTTTCATCCAGGGGTCTCTTGTGAAGAGTAATGAATGACCACACCTTTGATATACTGTATTATCATGTTAAATAGTTTTAAAACTTCTTTCTTCCAATTTACATTGGTTTATGCAGTTATAATTTCTAAAGCGGTTAAAGTTAGGCAAAAATATCATGCAGCCAGTTTGCCGTGCAAAGTGCTTTACTGAAACTAACTGCGTTATAAATGAATGTTCTGTATAAATTATTAACCCAATGTTTTATTAATGAATCCTTAATCGTTATTAAGTGATTTATTCTTGATAAGTTAACGGAATACATTGATTGTTACCTGAAATAAGTTTGGGCATATCGACAAATTCTAGACCGAAATTTATGTTTGCTATAAGTTTTGATTTATTATCTTATGTTAAACAATAATTGAAAATATTACGTAATTTAAATATTATTCTGACTATGAACTAGATCACGAAAATATAGAGCGAAAGTCAAATAACCCTTTAATTATCCTGCGGAAAATTAAGAGTCCGTTTTAGTCGAACTTCTGCCAAACACTTTTCATAGGTCAAGTTGTTTTATTTCGTATTGAGTCAGAGACAGAATGAATTAATAACATACTTCGGTATATCCGTTTCGCCGTGCTATTAAACTTTTGGTTGCCAGAACTGTGATGCGCGTATTGTTCTGTTAACATAAACCTCTAATTACTGTATGTTTTCAGTGACTATTATAGCGAAAAACGGTTCTATCATAATTAACTGAAATAACAGTTGTCCCACTATTTTGTTAAATTAACATACTAGCATAATCTACCAAGTTAAACATCATAGCATAAGCTTTTGAATTAACCCTATCTGAATTTAAATTCAAAAACCGTAGTAAGTTATGTAGACTTTTCAGAGTTCTGTGGTATTATTTTACGTGGTTAGAAGCGAGTAAACTTTTCATTCTGTAAATGTGGTTTATTTGATTTAAGCGGCGGGTACACGAGAGAGCAGGTATGGAGGTACAGAACCCCACTAATTGAAATCACACAAACTACAATGTTAAGACAGATTGTGGGGTAAGTTGGTACTTGCTTTTGTGATTTTGTTATCTTTGATAGTTGTACATTTTCTTATTTATTTTTCTTGTGAAACACCTACGTAGTGGTGCGTTCTTTTGAAAAAGAAATATTTTCTGCAGTCAAGGAATTAGTGTTACATGTTTCAGACGCAAACAGTGAAGCGTTCAAAACAAACAATAGATAGAGCGGTAATGATGCGGAAATGAGATAGCAGTAGCTTTGTGTAATAAAGAAGGGTAGTACTTATTTTGTTTTATTTAGCTCCGTCTTGTTTAAAGTAGCCCGCAAGAAAAGCCGGTCTCAGCACAGTTGGTAATAGAAAGACTATAAGGAAATAGGTATCTGGTTCGGTGTACTCGCTGGCTCCAAAATGTCATTCTGACTTTCTTTCATTTGGTAAAGTCAAGTGATTCTTCATAAGTTACAGCGCAAAGAGCGCTCTCCTCCACTATTGTAATAAGTCCGCCGCGCCGTCTGTCCTGACAAACTTTCGTTGTTTGCGGCACCTGCATTTCTCCTATTCTGAGACAGTAATAACCCACTTCAGAAATTATTACTTCATAAAAGCACACCAAGCCAAAGCTAACTTAACCATTCCTCTGATTGTAAACATTTCATCATTATAATTAAGCTCTCTAATTAGAATAATCCAAACATCAATTTACGCGTCGTAATTTGAGTTGTATTGTATTATAAAACTATAAGCGTAGATACAGAAGATTAAGCGTCACCGCCGTCGGTTTCATGTAACTAAGAAGAGTACATAATGTCTTAGTAAATGTTAATTAATGGCATCCTTATGTGCGCCGAGGTAGTCTGAACCGGATCTCGTTCGATACTAGTTAGCGCGGCGAAACCGAGCCTGGATTAACAATGACTCCAGAAATAGTTAAATCAATTGACGAGAGAATGTGTCTGGGTGCGATATCGATCAGCCAACAAACAGAATGGCCATTACCAACGAATTGCATGAGACACTCAAGTTTACGATTTAAGTGGAATTGCGTCGGAATGTGCCCAAAATGTTCAGTGGTCGAGTCTTTCGAGTCACATTAGTTGGTTGTTTTGTTCAGTCTGAAGTTCTGAAACCTATGACCAACGCGCACCATAAACGCTCAGTTAAATCAATCAACATATTGCGCACACAGTATTTGTGTAGTTTGGTTTAATTTATATACAGATACTAGCGGCCCGTCCCAGCTTCGCACGGGTAGATATAAGATTACAATAAATATAGCCTAATTAGCGCCCATATTATGCGTGAAATATTGCGACAGAGAAAACTCGAAAACATGCGCTTCTTAAAGAACCTTTTTAATATCATTGTCTATGTTTATGACATCTGAAAGTGGTTGCTATGTAAGCCAGTAATTGTTGTTAAATGATGTCTTAAAATTTGACACTGCGATGGTAGCGCCGTCTGTCGGATCCAATGTAAAACATTCTAAAATCAACAACTACTAATAAATTAAAAATTAATTAAAAAAACATTGTCCAGCGGACAAAATTGTGAATCTAAACCATTCCCAGATCCCCTTGAACACACACAAAAAATTTCATCAAAGTCGGTCCAGTCGTTTGAGAGAAGTTCAGTGACATACACACTCACAGAAGAATTATATATATAAAGATGAATGTTGTCAAAGCACAAATAGTATAACCATTTTATTGAAGCTAATCATAGAATTTAAAAGGATAGTCCCATTTTTTTAAAACTAAAATCGAATGGGTTTTTGTTAGCACGCTTGTGCTAGGCCTATCAATGTTAAATACAACTGAGTATCCTTCCTGTTGAGCTGTCGATCGTTGGGTCAATGATTCAGTAAACGCGTGTTTTGTTTTCATAGATTTACAGCTAAATGTTATAGAAAGCGTGTTCTATAGCGAGGTCAAGTTATTAAAGTTTATCGACTCCACACGGCCACTATATTCATCGCGTTTAATATGATGATGATGATGCCATAAACGTTTCAATACAATTTTGGTAACACACTGTTTGTATACGCGTGTTGGTAGTTCTTTAGGCTCTATTCTTAGCCTAAAAGGGATAAAGGGATCAGCCATATTCGTTGGAACTCCGGGGCGGCGAAAAATGGAATCAATAGGGGTTTGACAATCGCCTTTGTCATTGATGTATTATAGTACCTGCCTGCTAACGAGGACGCAGCTGTAAGCTATTTATAAGATTTATAAAAGGTACTCTCTGATCCCTGTACCAATTCGAACAGTTGCATTGAATTTGCAAAACTAAGTTGAAAGAGGTAAAATATTGACTGCACAAATTAGTTCCCAGTGTATGGATTACTAGTATTGACTTGAATAATTAATGAAAGTTTCGCCAAGTTCAGCCAGGCGTTTGGCCAGTGAAAGCCGGGAAAAACAGCAATGCAATCAGAAGCAGTGCAAATATTTTGAATAGCACGTTTTAAATACGAGCGTCTTTTATTTTAGCCTCCGTTGTTCGGGAAATATAAATTAAGCTTTCTTTAGTCCCGCTATTGGTTCGCTTAATGTCTATCCGTTGATCAGTACGTAATATTCAACGTTCTTTGTTAAGCCAATATGAACTGAGCTGAACTCCAAGCTCAGTAACTTGACATAGTCGTTGACATTCGATCGGGTTCAGGAAGGAGTACTTATTAGAATTTAATAGCAGCAGCGGAGACATGTCAACGGATTCGTTAATAAAGTGTCGCTTAACCAGAGGATTTATTGACCCGGAGCGGTTTACTAATAAATAAGCGAGTAGCGTCCGCAGGCGGGAGCCGGCAGTTCGTTTCTCAAGCGGTCAATTGATTAAACGAAGCAATTAAACAATCAGTCCTCAATGGCAGCGGCGATTGTCGCAAATGAGTGCGGGTTCGACATCTGCGTGCTCCGCGACGTCAGTTAGTAGGGCTCCATGTATCTCACCACACACATTCTATTTATTTGTTCTATCGTCGTACATTTTACTTAACGAAGCTCCTAAAAACATGCTTGTGTAAACAAAGTTTCCACCGCTAATTAATGTCACAGTCAAAGTTAATTTGACGATTCAAAGTATCGCGGTGGCAATCTATTGAATGAATTCCTGAAAATACATCGTCTAGACATGATTTAATTACTTGGTGAAGTATTTTGTTGTCGTCGAGCGTTATTTTATTGAATAAAACAACAATCTTATGTTACTAATGTTAAAACAAAATAAACAAAACTGTTTCTTCTTAATATTCGATATTTATAAACAGGCAATAGGCATTATCTGTTAACCCCTCCATAACCAAACTATCAAACTAAAGTAGTTATTGCTCACGATCACGATATGACATAGTTCCTTTATGTAAAACGTCTCATTTTATTCCGGAGCCCCTTTCCGGCGTGTGACACGTTACATTTGTATTACAATAAACAAGTCACAGGATAACTTTATAGAGCTATGAATCGTGTCTCTCTGGGCTGTAGCGAATTATTCTAAAATTAAACTGTATTTATTGGCGGACAGTTTGGCGAAACAGTTCGAAACGACTGTGACATCCGGGCCGATCAAAGTGATCGAGAGCGAGCGTCGAGTCGGCGTTTTATTGCGCGCACCCGACGCGGACGCGGACTGTGTACACTGCACAACACTCCGCCGCCATGCTGGATAATTGACTCCGCTCAGCGAGCCATATGAATGGTAATGTCAAATTTAGGTGCAATCCCCGAGATCGCGTGCTGTTCTACGTAAATTGAACGTACAAAGTTGACGATCATAATATAAATTCGAAAATATTTAAGTCGCTGTAAATAATGTAGCAGTTAATGCAAACAAGCTGTGTTGGGTTTAAAGATGGCTATTATGCATAAATTGTGTGGCGTGGCTTGTTAGCATCCTTACGCTACTTATTCACAAAGGCTGCGCTAAGAGCATGTAGTTGTAGCTTGCATAATTTCACGTACAGTTTTTTGTAGTGCTATCGATTAATATCACCTCACAATTACGGAATAAAGTAGCTACGTGAACAAAAGAGATGCTGACACATTTTGTAAGTATAGAAAGTTATGCTGATACAGAATAGTAATTTAGTAAACAAAAGAAGCGTTTCCGTTTTTTATTTACGACTAATTCATGAAATTAATTCCTTATAAATATTTAAAAATTCAAATTAGGTCGAAACTCTTTGCGGGATTTTATTCGAAAAAGTTTTTCGTTAGTTAATTACAATAACCATAAATTAACAGGGGAGGGCTGATGTCAGTGGTGACGAGCGTGTCTGCGGACAAGTGACTAGTGTACACACGCTCGGTAGGTACTGTGTGACAGAGGTCACGTTGTCGCCGCGACAAGTTTTCCATATGTTGGGGCTGATGTTATAACATTTAATCCGTCGCCGGGCGGCGCGGGGGCCACATGTCACCGGCCCATTAAACTCGGCACCCTCACAAAAAATAATTACTTCACCATACAGTTCCACGGTCACAACTCGTTCAATTTGTGTTTAATCTCCTTAAAGCGCGTCGACGTAATGAAATTAAAAAGTCACAAATAAACGAACTAAACAACCCCTATGGGACGTTAGGACTGTGTGTGTACTTATTGTGAGACGCGATCGGAGATAACGAGGAATTGTTTGTGTGTAATCATGCATGAGAGTGGGCAATTACAATTATTCTTTCATATACATGTTAGGGATATTAACTATTATCTAAAAAAAGGACTCACTATCATTTTGTGAAAATGTGTGTCACTATCAAATGTGCCTATATAAGACGTGAAACTATGCGAAGATGCTTCTTTTATTGTGTCTCTAATAAAGGCATTTAAAAGGAAAACCAAACTATAAAAAAATATAAAACTATTCGAACTATTCGAATTTGTAACCACCTTCAGTATTAATTATATATATATTACCAGTTTCCAACTGATAATAATGTACCATGTACCTATGTAAGTCAACTAATGATTTGAGTTTCGAGACATCACTTAGCACTACCTTTACATAAGATTTTTATTTAGGGAGGCAAACTGTCTCTCCTTAATACAGGTTGCTCAGCTACCTAGCTAGGAGAACAGTAGTTCACCCCATACAAATATTTGTTCGTTTAAGTACTACGCTTACTTACATAATTATGTAACTCTAATAATATGTACGAACTACAAATCGGGGGGCACGGTCGTGCCCCCGGCCAAGACAAGCAAGCGAAGCGCAGGGGCACTACCTACCTTTTCTCGAAGTGTTTCGTCGTTTTTTCGAACCCTCATAGAGTTGGTATCCGATGTACCAGACACATCATATTCACAAGAAATAATGTCAATAACAGACTCAATAAACATACAAAGTTTCAATTGAATAGCTTTTATACTTTAGATTTTATTGATATCTAAAATACACCGATTTCGTCACTGATTCACTGACACACTGACACACTGACACACTGACACACTGATGATCATCAAAATGTTTGGCTACTTCCTGAAGTGCTAGAATGCTGAAATTTGGTATGTAGCCTAAGTTTAGTATACAACCAACAGAAAAATTCATAAACTTATAGATTTCGACCTCCATCCCCTAAAATGGGGGTGTGGAAGTTTGTTTGAACAAATCAAGTAAAAATGCAAAGAGAACGATTGGGCTATTGGGCTATGGGCTATGAAAGCCGACACTGCTGATGTGGCTACTTCCTGTAGTGCTAGAAAGCTGACATTTGGTATAAGAACTTTGGTAAGTTTGGTATCAACCACCTAAGAAAATTATAAACTTGTGTCGTTGACGGTCGTGTTGCGATTGCAATATTTTTCGTATTCGTATAAATAAGTTTTGCGGCTTATTTCAGTGGGCATAATTTTATGTATTGGTAATTGGTTAATATACATACATACCTAAATTGTTACGGTGTTGAACGGAATCGTAGCGCGGTCCTCGATGACGAAAAGTTTAAGTCTTACTTCCCTAGATGGCGTTGGGATCGAAATAGATCGCGCTATGGTTTCGTTACATCGGAGAGTATAAGTACTATTTGAATTTTTATGTATCTGAGAATAATATTGTTTGCACGTTTGCACGTAAACTCGTTTATATCGTGGAGTCTTATACTACAGTTATTCGGGAGCGCAATACAGCCTTTAATAATTTCTCCTAGATCGAAAGATCACCGTTGTACGATCAAGTATTTTAAGAATAAAAAGTGTGGGACTTTTAGGTCAATTTAGTCAAAAAATCTGTGAACGAAAAGAAAAAAAAAACACTGAAAATACTGCCTAGCAACTTACAAAAAGAACTGAAATCCCACTAAAAACATTTCATATAAAATGTAGCCAAGACAACCACATAAGGTATACCCTGTGAAAAATATATCAGATCTCATGTAGAGCCAAGCTTCTGAATCTACACGGCCTAACTCTACAGACCCTAACTTCACAAACTCTACATAACAGTAAAAATGTATGGCTTGGCTGTTTCGGTACTTACTTCACTTAATTTTCGCATCACCTCCACGACGGTAGCGAAACGGCGAAGCCATACATTTTTACTGATATGTAGAGTTTGTGAAGTTAGGGTCTGTAGAGTTAGGCCGTGTAGATTCAGAAGCTTGGCTCTACATGAGATCTGATATATTTTTCACAGGGTATACCTTATGTGGTTGTCTTGGCTACATTTTATATGAAATGTTTTTAGTGGGATACCTTTTTTAAGCAATAAAAATTATTATTATCTATACATATAATAAAATCGTAGGAAAGTCAAAACTGTACATTGAATATTTTTTTAAAAGAATACTTGGGGCGTGATCTACAATCGATACCGAAGCCAAAAATATAGTTTTTAGAATTTTTGTCTGTTTGTCTGTTTGTCTGTATGTATGTCCGGGATAAACTCAAAAAGTACTGCATGGATTTAGTTCAAATTTTGCAGGGATATTACTAAGAGGTCGGGTCAAAACATAGGCTACATATTATCACGCTATCACCTACGGGGGAGGAGCTGGAGCCTTCACGCTGACAACGTCGCGGGCAGCAGCTATCTTCGGCAGTACTCAACGGATTTCAATGATTTTTTTTGTTGTATAGGTATTAAGTCTGGGCGACATATAGGCGATAACTTATTCTGGAAACTTGAACCCCTGGTGCAGGACCGCAACAGACCAGCTAAACTATAAGAGATACAAAAATGGTATCAAAGCAAAAATTGCTTCACGTGATAAGCAATTTCTGTTGAGAGAATAAATTTGAAGATTTGGAACACCTGAGGTGGAACTCCTTGAGCCCAGCTAAACTATAACATATATAAGTATGACGTCTTAGCAGGAGTTGTTCAGCTTGATGAGCACTCTCTGTTGACGTATAGATCTGGAACTCCAAGCACCCAATTACACCATAACACATTTAATAAGAATGACGTCTTAGCAAAAGTTGTTCGGTCTGGTAGGCATTTCCTGGTTTATAAGATCGGAAATTAGAAACATCTGATGTAGAAATCAAAGCTATAACGGATTTCAATGTATAAAATAACTTAAGCTGGGAGTACCTCCACACTATGAAGGCGGACATGCATACAAACAGGTCGAACAGAGAACCTTCTTTTTTTGAAGTCGGTTAAATCCATTGGTGTTATATTCCCCAGAATGTAACGAACACTTTACTGAAAATCGCATCAAAATCGGCTCAGCCAAACACCCATACAAACAGGTCGAACAGAGAACCAATTTTTTTTTAAGTCAGTTCAATGATGATGATCATTTCTTCATCAATTTCATGTTTTTAGTACTGACACTCTCGCGGAGGCGAGCGTCCGTAACAGTCTCAGTCGCATGCGTCATCTTGGTGTTTTGTTTAGTCGCGAACACGGTAGCTTTGTGAAAGAAGTACCGCCATCTTCTGTCCGAGGACTTTTTACGAGCTTTGAGGTGTGCTTCTGAAGGTGAAATCGAGGCAACTGATAAACGCGTGCTGAACACCTGTCTCAGTTCACTTCAAGATGTGGTCATTTCAATCGGCGGCAAACCACTGGTAGAGTACGGGTTACCAGCTCCCAGATTATTATCGCATTAAGACCGTGGAAATCGGGAGTACACCGCCGAAACCAATTACCATTCGGGTTTAATGACCACTATCCGAAATGACCACGTCACCAGGTTCACCTCAGAGCAAAAACAAATATATGACACTGTTCTGGAAAGCATTGGGCTCGACCAGGGTAAAATATTTTTCCTGGATGTGCTCCTGGTGGAACAGGGAAAACATTCATAATCACTGGTATTCTTGCAGAGGTCAGGAGGCAAGGCAAAATTGCCATTGCTGTAGCATCGTCAGAAATCGCTGCTTCGCTGCTTCCTGGTGGCAAAACAGCGCATGCCATATTCAAAATACCCATAGATTTAGAGAGCGCCGAAATGCCTGTTTGTGCGGTATCCCGTAACAGTGACAAGAGACATGTGCTCAGGGATTGCTCTCTGATCCTATGGGATGAGTGCACGATGGCTAATAGGAAAGCAGTGGAGGCCGTGAACAGAACCCTGCAGGACAACCGCAGGAATGAACACTTGATGGGTGGTGTTACAGCTCTGTTCAGTGGCGATTTCCGGCAAACACTCCCTGTGGTGACGCGGGCTAGGGCTGACGAGGTGAATGCTTCGTTGAAACAATCTTCGTTGTGGTCACAAATTCATAGGCTGCGCTTGACCATCAATATGCGAGCTCAGCTCGGTGGCAATCCACGTGCCCAAGAATTCCCAGATGTCCTTCTAAGTCTCGGCGATGGCACTCTACCAGAGGAAAGAGGTGAACAGGTGGTGCTCCCAGAGTCTCTCGGTAGAGTGGTGGCCTCCTTAGAAGAACTCATTTGTTGAGTGAATGGGGACCTCAGTCGAATACCAAACCAACAGAATTTTTGGGTGTGCCAGCGAGCCATTTTAACACCCAAAAATGATCAAGCTGCAGCCATCAACGAAAACATTCTCTCGGAACTTGAGGGAAACGAAGTAGTTTATACGTCCATAAACACTGTAGTCGATCAAGATGACGCCACACATTATCCCGTAGAATTCCTGAACACTCTTACAGCAAGTGGACTTCCAGCGCACACCATCAAGCTGAAGGTCGGCGTCCCGATAATGCTTCTTCGGAACCTATCCCCTCCGAAGCTGTGTAACGGGACCCGGCTCAAAGTCATCTCACTGCAAAGGAATATAATTGAAGCGTAAATTCTGACGGGTTGTGGCGTCGGCGATGCAGTGTTTATACCACGTATTCCTCTCATACCGCATAACTACCCCTTCCAATTCAAGCGCGTGCAGTTCCCTGTGAGTGTGTGCTTCGCCATGACTATCAACAAGTCGCAGGGGCAGACGCTAAAGGCTGCGGGTGTCGACCACGAGCTGCTTCTCAAACGGGCAGCTGTACGTCGCTTGCTCCCGCGTCACGAGTCCTAATTCTCTGTATATTTTGGCTGCTGAGAGAAAAACTACAAACGTAGTTTACAGAGACGTTTTGTAATAATTCACAATTGTTAGTATTTTTTTATATCGTGGAATGTAGAAAAAATTGGTCAAGTGCGTGTCAGGCCACGCATAGAATAGGGTTCCATAACGAAACACATTGCATTAACAATTTAACAACGATTTCATCTGAGCCGTTATAGCTTTCTTTTAAGGTTCAATCCAAGGACTACCATCATGTTTTTTTTTTTTCGAACCAGCCGTTTAACTTTTAGAGAGGGGGGAAACTATTTTGACATAAAAATCGCTTGAACGTTAAATATCTTTTGTTTGTTGTTTGTTTGTCTGTATGTATGTCCGAGCTAATCTCTAAAAGGACTGCATGGATTTACTTAAAATTTTGCATGAATATTACTAAGAGGTCAGGTCAACATAATTATAAGCTACACATATATTAGCACGCTATCACCTACGAGGCGGAGCTGGAGCCTTTACGCAGACGACGTCGCGGGCAGCAGCTAGTTATATATAAAACTATGGAAAACCAAACATTTATTCATTTATTTATTTATGAGTTCCACACTAAGTCAAGGTTTTATTTTGGGAGTAAATATAGTTCTTGTATAAGAATCACTTCAAGATTGTTGAAGCTTTTAAATGATTAAATGAATATTAACAGTATTCATAGCATTGCGATCCTTTGAGGGCAGAATGCAATTAATACAAATACTTTAAGGCGATTAATTAATTATAGTATCTTAGTTAGTAAAGGTATATGGGATCTTCTGTTAAACTCATAAATCAAACACAAATACATTTATTCATTCACAGAGTGGTAGGTAAACAAAAGGACTATTACTGCTATTAAGTCATTTCAATTTGAAAGTACTATTGAAATAAATCCCTTGGTAATAGCTAGGTACGAAGTACCCTTTATGAAACGTTTATTACCGTAGCTTCTGTTTCTGGTTCTCATACAATCGTGTCGGAGAATTTCAGGCTACTTAGCATGCAAGAGGAGAGCGCTTACTTATACTCTGTACAAACTTACTGGGCACTCAAGTCAAATGCCAAACTATCACATTTCTGTGTGCAAAGCGCATTTTCATAATCTTGGCTCAGTTTTTAAGAGAATGTTATCATGCGAGTTGTAGTGTCGATTATCGTCAGGTTTCCAGGTTATGTCGGAGATTAGGTGGCTAGGATTTGGTCGAGAGGCGGCGATGTTAGTCAGAAAAGCTTCTAACGATCCCTCGGCAGGCGAGGCGGCCGAGTATCACATGTTAACTGCTACTCTTCTGGTAATTGGTCGTTGCACGCGTCGAGATGTTGTGTACTTTTACTTTATAAAGGTACTTTAATGTATGTACGTTTATGGTGGGCACAGAATACAATTCCCAGGGCGGATAGTGTGATTGTTTTTAAATTGGGAGTTTATGTCTTAATTGCACTCTTATTGGACACTGAAAGTGAGTGCATCTGCTTATAGATATGATCTTTGTCAAAACAATAAACGTCAGTGCGTTTCTAACAACCAAAGTTTTCACTGGTTTTCCTCGTATCTTACAGCTAGAAAAGAGGGAATTGCGCCATTGAGGTGTCAGCTGTGGCCGAAATTCGGTACAATATTATTTTTATGTACTGTACCACGTTACACAGCATAGTGTGACTTAACTTCTTTCTCTTAGTTGCTTTTATAACAGAATACGAATAGTCAATAAGTCATTAAATAATATCAGCATATTACGGGTTTATGGTTATGTGTTTCTATTCAAAACACAGTGATTTCCAATCCTCAGCATTATCCTTTTACGGCGCCAGATTGTACGTGTTGTTCGTGTATTTACGAGCAAATGCGGTGAACTAATCAGCGCTGAAGTAGGCTATAAGTCTAAAGAGAATTGCAAACGGAACGATAATAACTGTTCCTAATAGTAATAGAAATGCTGAATTGTTTGAAATAGATGCAGATACATACAAGGTACCTTCTTAACTCAGGTACCAGGTGGCGAGCTTAGCCTACTAAAGACATCCGCTTCCCTCATTTGACTTTTATAACTTTCACGACAAGGTAAACAGCTGACTTTTAAAGCTTGTTCTTTACTCATTAAACAACGATCTAAATACGATTGACACAATTCAAGTCGGTACACGATAAAATTATGAGTTCAACAGCTATTTAATTATTCTCTCAACATTGCCGTGTTGAGTAAAACTGAAGTATAGATAAGATCGCACACTATCGTCGATTAAACCCACATCCCTCTTGGGAAATGTTATGAAAGTTTAATAGAGTCAGCATTGAGTTCATGTCCTTTGCACAAGTCTCCTTTATGTACTACCCTATGTTAGTTTACAGAGAGAAATTTCCATTACCTATAGACATTTTGTGAAAAGAGGAAGCTCCCCGTCTCGTGTTTGGGCCGAATATTTTCACCGACCAACCGTGAAATGGTTGCGGGCGCAGTTTTATCATATTTACTCTAATTCAAAGTGATAATATTGACCGTATTTTAGGCGTTTAATGTCGGACAAGCGCTTGGCGAAATAATAAAAAAATAAAATTACTAGTTTATTTGTTGGAACGCAATTATGAGGGGCGCCGATGGCCTTAATTGTTGATAGCGGTTAGTCAGGCCTCGCTTTATAATTGCAAAAAGACCAAAAATAAACACGTTGAAAAAACTTCACTCTTGCCTTGGTATTTTGACTGTTTTTGTACCTTATTCTTTTCCAGGATTAGAGGGAAAGTTAAAGTTATACTAAGTACTTTTACTATG
Source organism: Athetis lepigone (assembly GCA_033675125.1). NCBI lineage: Eukaryota > Metazoa > Arthropoda > Insecta > Lepidoptera > Noctuidae > Athetis > Athetis lepigone. The sequence goes on from CM066217.1 coordinate 15,080,799, forward strand.
TCTGTATTATCTGATGATGTAGTTATGTAGATCTACGTAAAATGATATTAAGTTTTTTAGACCGTATTTAGAGCAGTTCGGTACTGGGGAATAGTAACTGTAAAGGAAATTATTAATAATAATAACATCTGGTTCTTGGTTCTCGGAAGTCTTGAGGCGTTTGCGGTGAGGGTAGTCGTGGAATATCGAATATGCCTGACGCTCCCTGCGCACAACGTCTTATTTTAATGATGACACTACTAAATAAAATATTGTCGATGTTGATGAAACTTCTATTAAACGGAATAGCGAAGCAAAATTTTGTACTGCCTTAAAAAGGCTCCAATTAATAGTTCGTGATCGGCCGTATAGACTTAAACCGCGGGTATTTGTTGAAAGAGTTCTGAAATGGATAACTGGGTTAATGGTTGGTATTTATTTTTAATAGCTGCGTATTTGTTCTCAATATTATCGTGCTAACTTTACAACGTGTATATTGTACCTACGTGTAAATAGTTTGCTAATGTATTTAGTAAGCTGCGGCGCTGGCTGCGTAGTTGGGTGCAGACTTGCAGGGTATAGTTGGAAGCTGCGGGTTATTCCGGTTGGCGGCGCGGCAGGAGCACCAACTGTCGCTTGCGGCGGCGACGGCGCTGCGGTCTCCCGCCCGTTCGCCTTGAATTCCTAACTCGGGGGAGCGAACAAAAATAACATAACGAGTCGAGCTTGTAATAACATTTGTCCTAATATATTACTATTGTGACGGCTCACAGCGTGCCGGATTTATATACTACCGTGCGAACCGTCACCTTATTATTTATTAATATTAATGCCGGCTGTCTGCACCCAAATTATTTTTCATTAGATATGCGAGCTAGAAGACTTTCCCCGTGTTTAACACGTTAATATTGTGTGTAAGCAAATCTTTTGATGCGCGGATTTTTCTTCGTTAATTCGCTTGATGTTTTGTTTCTTGATATGTGTGGATTTTACGTCGAGGCGACGCACTGGCATACGTTTTAATATAAAAGAAAATAAAGTCACGCAAGATATTATTGCTTGCGATCTTACTTAAGAAGAACAATTTTATTATATTGTTGTGAACAGAAGCATCAACGTTGTCCTCGTAACATTAGGTATACCTTTCAGCTTTCTTACAGATACATTGTATGTACTTAAAATGATTAGTTACTGCTTAAAATATTATAAGACGTTATTTTGTTAACAATAAAACTTTTGGTTAAATAACATAAATTATTGCTTCCAGTGACGCAATTGTCAACAAAAATCTATCCACATACGCATGTTGACATAAAATGGAAGCCAGTAATTAACAAAGTGACATATTCTTTACGCACTATAAATATAAAATGCGGGGTTAATCTAGGTTTAACATTTTGCGGTAACCGCTCGCAGCTTTATTTTTTCCAACTTTTAGTTTATTGGTGGCATAACTTTAACTGGGTACAGTACACGTGATAATGTTCTAGGTATTACATATTATCTACTCGTATGTGAAAAACTGTATTTACCTGCTCAGTATAATATAAAATGTGTATGTACTTCTATTTAATTTTGATTTTAAATTTGTATTTCCCACATAGACAAACTTGTACTCAACATAGAAAAAACATAAGAATTCCATTAATTACATCACACAAAATACATTGCAATGTAGGTTTTGTAGAAAAACTACAAATGAACAAGCTTTATATTAAAGGAAAACATTGTATAGCAAATTGCTGACGCCCACGCGTTTAAAAGTTGTAGCTGAACTTTTCACCAAATTCAGCATAAATATTGACTACAGTGACGATCTTGGCTTCAATGTTTGACCCAGGACCGGGCCCTCTTTGTAGAGTCAGCAGTGATTGGTTGGTTTCTCTTTTCAACTATGTTGAGTTCAGTTTCCAGTGTACTAATTTTACTAAACTTTTATTACTTAAATAAAAGGCACAGCCACATAATAAACAAACCTAAATACTAAGAAACAATATTCTTAAGTTAAGAAAGTAGTTAAGTAGTAGTATTATTTTCTAAGAAACTCGTAATTGTACCTAAATTCGCCTTTTTCTGGAGGCGATTAGGTACTGTAAAAACTGACTGGTCTCATGTAATAAAACCATGTTTTGTTAAATTGTGTTTTGATAGACAATGGAGATAGGAAGAAAAATATTTGACATTAATATATTTAAGCTATTTTAAGTATATGCACTCAAATATTTGAGCTATTTTAAGTATATGGACTTTGAGCTTAATGCACATTATTGCTTTAATTGAAGTAGAATATAATTTACTAATTGAAAAATATTTATGTTCGTCAATTATTTTTAATTATAAAAGACAGCTTGCATTTCACACACAGGCACTTTTGAATTTTTGGCCGGTAGTAATTATAATTTAACAGTCAACACTACTGACATACTGTTGTTATGTTAGTGCTACAGCCTTTTTATTTCACCTCTCACTGAAATATTAACTGTAATCAATTTATTTTATTAAAGCTAAATGAACGCCGTTTGAGAACAAAACCAGTTGAAATTAATTTATAATTTTGAATCTATTAATAACGTGCCGAACATAGGTAATTAATTATCCTGTTGCATAGGTAACAGCTGTTTTGTTGTTAATAGCCGATATGATCGCGTGTAATTAATATATTAAATTTTATATTACATTCAAGCACCAAATTCAATTAATCAGTTAGAATTTAGTACGAAATATTCTCGTCCACAGGGCTTTAACAGGCAATCGAATCCGTACTTCCTTCCTACTTCCTACTTAATTAATAATTATATAATTAATAATAATAAATAATAATAATAAACATTTATTAGGCAAAGGTAGAGGTACAGTACAGTTCTGGCTTAGACGGTGAGCCACAAACTAAGCATAGCTTGTATCTTGTGGCTCTAGAATTAAAAAAAAAAAAATATACCAATATAGTACCAACAAATAGTAGAAGAAAAACAAGTAAGTAAGTAATAAATGAATAAAGAAAAAAAAAAAAAAAAAAAAAAAATAGAACAAATATTGTGAATGAAATTGTAAAAGAGACAGCGTAATAGAGTGGATCGATGAGTATATGAGGGAGTGAGTGAGAGAATGTGTTTATGGGTGTGTTTGTGTGGGTGTATGTGGTGAGTTGAGTGCAGGTACTAAACCAAGGCTTCGGTTTCGTCATAGGACAGTTTTAGAAGGGCCGTAGTTAAGATTTTTTTACAGGAAGAGGCTGAACTATTTCTTAGGTCACAGATTTTGCTGACATTATTGTAGGTGTAGGGGTGTGAATAGTGAGTGCAACGTCTAGCTAGTTCAGATGTATAGTTGGGTAGGGGTACTCTGTGTACACGCCTATTTGCGATCTCATTGAAGTCAGGCCGTGTTTTTATTGTCGCGTGGATTTTGAGGGTTGCTTTTAGTATGAAGATTTGTCGTACCCTCAGTACTTGGAACTCCTGGTAAAGTAGGTCAGTTGGGAACCTGTAAGGCTTTTTTAACGCAACTTTTATCAGTGCCCGTTGTGCTCTCTCTAGAGTTATAAGAGTACTTTTGCCAGCGCGTCCCCATATAGATATACAGTACTGTAATATTGACTGGCAGAGTGCAAAGTATACTGTTCGCAAGATATCAGCAGGGGCACAGTCGCGGAGTCTTTTTACTACGTGGATTAACTTCCGCACTCTCGATGATAGAGCACAAATGTAAGGCTTAAACGTAAAATTATGGTCTATTATTATTCCGAGGTATTTGACAGTATCAGTGTGCTCAAGAATATTACAGGTACAGGGATGGTATGACTGATTAATTTTATTATATTATAATATTAATTTATTTAATATATTTATAATTTAATATTATAAATGCGAAAGTTTGTGAGGATGGATGTATGTGTGTATGTTTGTTACTCTTTCACGAAAAAACTACTGAACCGATTTGGATGAAACTTTACAGTAATTTAGGTTATATATCAGAGTAACACATAGGCTACAATTTATAATGATTTTATGTAATTTTGTTCATAATTAAACGATAAGTGTCAATTAAGTCGGAAAAAAATCTTCCATCTGAGAGCTATCTTGGCGTGCGCTGCCTAAACCAATGGAGTTACATAAAGATGATGTACCACAGAATTGTTTGTCTTAAATAGATCTAAATAAAAGTCTGCGATAGCATATATCTACCTCTTATGTGCAAGCCAGTACGACCAAAATTGTGAACCATAAATTTAATTAAATTTGGTACTATTTTACAATGCACATATAAGTATATAATTATCAAACTCTTATCAAAATAAATACATTTCTCGCATTAAGTATATAATGAAGATAAACTTTGTCTTTTACACTAAGTAATTTGGCACAATAGTTTAAAAGTTATCACGATATGATTGACTTGAACGGAGCGCTTAATGGCAAGCAACAGAACATCCACGATGAAAGTTGGCTATGTGAAAGAACTATACTAGCACCAAGAAATGAAAAAGTTGCGAAAATCAATAAAATTATCTTGGGCCAAGTACCTAACCAGCGATGCAACAACCCAACTTCATCTATCGACACAGTCATGTCATCTGAAGACTGTACGAGCTACCCTGGGGAGTTTTTAACTCTTTGGAGCTATCCGGGGTGCCATCACATAAGCTCAAATTAACCTTTCAACGACCGACCGACAGCCGGCTGTCGGGCTGCTATTGTCTTTCTATTGTGTCTCAAATCACGTGGTGTTCGAAGGATTAAAAGTCGGTATACCCGTTTTGTAAATGCGCAACTTGGACGCCCCGAGACTATGTAATGGCACTAGATTGCGAGTCATTGAACTAGGCACCAATTGTAACTGGAGAAGCTAAGGGTGGAAATGTTCTTATTCCACGCATTCCAATAATACCCAATAACTTACTCTTTAATTTCAAATGTTTACAGTTCCCACTTAAAGTTGCATTTTCTATAACTATTAATAAATCGCAAAGGCGAACTTTGAAGATAGCGGGGATACATTTAGGCATGCCCTGTTTTGCCCATGCTCACATGTATCTAAGTCCCAAAATCTACATATTTACGCTGAATAAAAAAAAAACAAATAACATAGTATACGGGAGTATATTGCAGTAAAAACAGATAATTTAACACAGATGTTCACCAATTCCAATTACATACATATTACTTCTTTACTTATTACAAAATCTATTAACAAAACCGCATCAAAATCCCTTCCGTAGTTTTAATAAAAATTTAGGCTTAGGGACAAAGAAAGCTACATTGTATTATACTATGTAGTGATTAAATGCAAGTAACATTGGTCCGACCTGTTTATTAGTCAGTGTTTAGTAATCCGTTTGTGCTGGATAGAATAATCTCAAGCCCTGGGAAGGACATAGGGCTACTTTTTATAAGTACACCATACAGGTAAAGATTGATGAAGAAACCACTGGTCTTAGCATTTTGAAATTTGCAGAGTTCTATTACAGCTTAAAATAATTAGCACTTAGAAAGGAATTCAGATAATTCCACCCTCAAGAGATTCCCACTAAATATTAGGTATAGGATTTCAAAGATTGTCATTATCATCTCCCTAGCCTTTTCCTAACTGTGTTTGGGGTCGGCTGCCAGCCTAACCGGATTCAGCTGGATACCGGTGTTTTACGTGGAGCGACTGCCTATCTGACCTCCACAACCCAGTAACTGGGCGATACGCTACCTCTTGGTTAGACTGGTCAGAGTTTCTGGCTAACCAGTAACGACTGTCAAAGTTCTACGCATGACAACTGAGACCAACGGCTTTACGTGGTTTCCGAGGCACGCCGGGATGTCAGTGATGTCCAAGATAAACTTTAGAAAATACATATGAGTTGAAAAAGTCACATTGGTACTTGCCCGGATTCGAACCCACAACTACACACGAGAGGCGGGCGCCTTATCCACTGTGCCATCACGATTTTCAAACGGATTTCAAAAATTGTATGGAAACTAATTTTGAAGTTAGAAATTTGGGATGTACGATGTGAAGATACATAAAATACAAGTATTTAAAAAAATATCACGCAACTTAATGTGGCAGACCAAATTCTACGCGAGCGAAGCCGCGGGCAAAAGCTAGTATATTATAAATGCGAAAGTAACTCAGTCTGTCTGTCTTTTCTTCACGCCTAAACCACTGAACCAATTTGAATTAAATTTGGTACAGATGTAGTCTGGAACCTGAGAAAGGACATAGGATAAGTAGTTTTCATTCCGCCCGGGAACAGAAACTATTATTCCCCGCGGACGAAGTCGCGGGCAAAAGCTTGTTTAGAATAAAATGTCATTTTTAGAACGTAATACAGAAAATACGTTTTTATATTTCAACACTTTTTATTTTTCAATTTTTCATGCTCTAGGCCTTTGCTTATAAAGCTCTAGACTAACACGGCACACAGCGATATTTACTTTCTCTAATTATTTTTTTTAAATAAATTCAAACTTAGGTTCTAATTCATATTTAGTTATTTTAAACTAAGGTTTAAATATAGAGAAATGTTTTCACAATGTGAATAATTTCCAATTTGAAAATATTTTTATTTCCCTATGCTTGTTAAATGATTTATTGATTCAATGACTAAATTCAATATTTATATCCTTAGTAAACGTATTTGGAACAATAAGTCCTAACACCTAAGTTACTTTAAAACTAAAAACTTTGTCATCGGAAACTTAAATTAGCTAGGTATATGGAACTAAGTTACTCCTAAGTATTAAACACATAATCTTTGCTCAATATTTAGAGACTACATTCAGCTTTTATCTTATAAAACCCGTGATTATATAATTCCCGGCACGTCAAAACAATCCCGGTATATTCCGCTGCGATAGAAGGTAGATAATTAATTAAAAGGGACGACTGGACGATGAGTAATGAGCCCTGTTGAACATAAATTTGTATTGTCGTTACTTATTTGACCTTGTACCAGTTTTGACAGCGAAATCTCTCATTTACCAGATTGGCAGGTGCAATCAGTCATTATGAGGATGATGCAAGTACCTCCCACGACTTACGTAATATTTGTGAATATTGGATTACAGAAGCTTTAATTGTATCTGCTGGGATTTCCTGTAGAGCACTGGTTAATTAAGATTGCAGGCAATTGTTACTAATTGTACTCGTATATATGGACACAACCAGGAATGGGTATATAAACCAACTACCAGTTCATTGAGTTATAAATGAAATAAATTAAACCTTAGAACACACTTGATTCAAGACACAATAGAAAGACAAGAGCAGCGCGACAGCCGGCTGTCGCTTGGTCGTTGAAAAGTTAATCACAGTTTTTACATTCTAAAAGATTATGTACCACGTGAAGCAGAAAATAAAATATTTGGTTAGATTTGTAGTTGATAGAATCAGAAATGTGATTTCAATGTTTCGACAACAGATTCTCTGGAAAAATATTTCAGGAACGACAGTTTACTGTCAGCAGACGACTGTTACTTTAGAGAGATGGACTAGGCACTGCAGGGTTATTCCAAGAAGCGCCACAGACGGTTCTGCGTATTCCATATCCAAAATATCTTAGCTAGAGATGTCCATATAACTAGAGGTCCCACTTTACTTTTGCGCTTGCTTTAACACACAAATATTATGAAAGCTCTGTCATCACCCTTCACTAATATTTCAGAGCACTTGCATCTGTAATTCGGGTTATTTACCCGTTGTATCTGATATCGTCGGAAGTTGTACGGATGCCATGTTTACTCCGGTGACCGCAACGACACGTTAACTGCGCGCGCGCTGCTATATGTTATTATTATTTATTTTTACACGCCTGCTCAACGTGTGCGCAGTTTTCTTTTGAAGACCACCCGAAAGTGATTCCAGTTATTTGCTTACTTGAAATATGAAATTTATGAGTAAATAACGTGGAAGTCAGCTAAAAACAGCCTTTTGTTGGCCGTCATTTTCAGCGTCTATCCGTAGGTTATGAACATCTGGCTAATTTGTGTACCTTTACATGTAGAGGTAGATGGCCGATAAATATGTTACAATTATGTAATATTCATAATAATCCATATAGTCAGGCTTTTTGCAAGGTAATCAACGCATATCTGAAACTAGTGAAGCTAAAGTTGCTGTTTATTTGCTAGTGGAAGTTGTGAAACATGAAATTTTCACAGTAGTTCTTTATATAAGGTAGAGGTACACTAAGAAGCTATAAATTTTTGATAATTCATCGCCTAACTAGGTAAACCAGATAAAATAGGGGATGACAGAAAGAAAACGAAAGAAGGAAACAGCAGCAGCTAGTAACAGAAGTAGTTCGAGTTTTGTAACTTGGGAAGTTATATGGCCTATTCGCTGAGATCATTAAAATAACATGTATATCTAATAACTTCTACTTTAACTGACTAAACATAGGTACGTTATTTACATTTCTCTTGAGTAAAATGAAGCTCTCAATAATATATGCCAGTTTGACGATAACACCTAGAGCCCGTTTCCCGTCCAATCGTGGCTATTCTTCTGCACCATAGGCCCAAACCGAACTTGCACCTAATAGAGCTAAACTATTATATTTGAACCTGGTTTAATATACTGTTTCCGGCATTCAAGTTTAAGTTCGTAGCACTAGTTTGCTTGCCAAATAAACTTGGAGAAACCGATGTACTGCGGAAACAAACTTGAAAGTTACTGGATATTTTAAGGATGATTAATTTTGTGTCATACATCTACCAATCTGCAGTAATACCTGTCTATATTGAGTATATATGTGAGTAGTCATTTGGAACTAGCAAATGTTACTGGACACTAAAATTTATTGAATTTAGCTTAAGGTGTAGGTGAACTGTCAATACCTTTTTTTGGAGAGTGGGAAATCATCAAATGAGTAAAACACTGGTTAAATCCTTGTACAAATAGCGTTGGGCAACTCACACACGGTCATCTGATCCCAAATTAAGCAGAGCTTGTACTATGGTAACCAGACAACTGATAGACATAATTATATAACTTATAAAAACATACATATATAGATAATAGACACGGGACAAACAATCATGTTCATCACACAAAGTTGGTCCTGAGTGGGATTCGAACCCACGATCTCCGGCTTAGCAGTCAGGGCCACTAACCACTAGACCAATAGGCCCGTCAAATGACTTCTCCCGTCCTGGTCGTGGCGGGAGGACGTGTCAGTCTTTTACTGACTAAAACTCACACAATGTTCCATCGGTTGCCCTTTATGTTCCGGAGCCACGGTAACTATTATAACTATTCCGCAACCCCGGCAGACATTAGCCCCTTCATGTGCTGACTGCTCTGCTACATTGATTACAGGACTCTTTGAACTCTAGTGGAGCTTTTTCAAAATGAGAAGACCACCAAGTGTATTTTTTGCGTAAAAACTCTATTATCTACTACTTAACTGATGAGCGTAAAATATGTTGACAGTACACATTTCCGTGGTCTATCAAAAAGCAGCAACAAGGAAAAAGTATTGATATAAAGTATCTGTTATATAAAGTATCTGCGTTTTTTTTTCTCCTAAATAGTTTGCTGAAACGCTCCTCAGAACCTAAATAACAATACAGTTTTGTGAATGAAAAGGAAAATAACGTTATTTTTTTAAATAATTGGTTCGTTTGTCGAATTCACGTAACTATTCTCTATCCGTATAGAATGTGTTTCCACTCGGTTCTTACAATTGTTCTGTAAACAGAACACAGTCGGTTTCAAATTACTTCAAAACATGACCCTCTTCGTATGGATTAAAGCTTCATTTCGGCGTTATGTTTAATCTCGTTAAAATACGGTTCTCGAAGCGATGTCACCAAAATATTTACTATCTAAGCATTCGTTCAGGCAAAAAATTGTCTCTGTATGTTCATAAATACTGAATTAATTGAAACGCCTCGTTAATCGTTGGTAGTCGCTCGTAGATTACGAGCAGCCGAGCGAGCATTAACATTTTTTTACATTTGCTATGCATCTCTTTCGATCCCGGCGCTCTCTTGAACCAAAAAAGAAACAGCTCCTAACTGTAATACTTTCCGGCACATTGACTCGAGAGTAATTAAATACCGGAGAACGAACTCGGAACTGTACATTGAAAAATTGAGGAAAAATTTGTCACCCTCAAAGATTGTTCGTTCGCATTGAGTTGCTAAAGTTCACGATGGAGCACTGGAAACTTTTTGTCGACTCAGAGTGGACTTTCTTGAACGATCTTCAATAACTCCGATGAGGGAGATATTATCGAGAATTTATTAATGTTACGGTTATTTATTACGACTTATCAAAGTACCTATTACTTTATCTGTTAATCAAAATGTAAGTGCTTTTCTTCAACTACAAATAAATGTCGTATGTTCACTGATTTTTTGAATTACACAAAGCTATATTTTTTTATAATTATGTATATAAGAATTTGTATATGATACATACAAAGTTACAAGCAACGCCGAGTAATTAATGGTTGTAATAAAAAATCGTTAGCTGACCTATTTTGTCTAGAACTGAAGTTAAGTAGCTAAGTTTGGAAGTGGGCAAATCCTTGGGTGATGAATGCATCTCAGCCCGCGACCCCACGGCCGCCCGTCATCCGTCACGAGGCTATCGCCCGTCTCGGAAGACGTAAAAATGCTCTCCCCACTAACACTTGATTAATGTTTGAAAAAGCCCTTAATTGGCCGACACCCGAACATTTCATTTAACTTCACCCGTATAACAGCTGGTTAGAACGGATCCTTCCGATTTTTACCCCATTATTACAGGTTAAGTCTTTATTTTTAGGGTTGAGTATTTTTCGTTATTGCGTTTTTTATTTGAAAATTATGTTGAATATTCTGTGAGATTTGAACCATCTGTTGGTTGGATCACGAATATCGACTGACATCCCTTTAATTGAAAATATCTGATTGTTTGTAGTATAGGTAAGTATCACTATCCACCCCTAATATTGATTAGTTTTAAAGGTAAGGTTGAAAATAGATGCGTGAATTGTAACCCTTGTAACCCAGCTCAAGCAAAAATAATGTAAAGACGTGTGCTTTTATTTTATCACTAGCTTCTGCCCGCGGCTTCGCTCGCGTTAGAAAGAGACAAAAAGTAGCCTATGTTACTCTCCATCCCTTCAACTATCTCCACTTAAAAAATCACGTCAATCCGTCGCTCCGTTTTGCCGTGAAAGAAAGACAAACAGACAGACAGACAGACAGACAGACACACTTTCCCATTTATAATATTAGTATGGATTTATGTGGGTGGGTGGGACCTTTATTATTTAATTTAGACTCGATCTAGTCTCAGACTTGCCGAGATCTCACAATAGCTTTTATGGTTGGTTGACCAAGATAACAACATAAAAGTTGATATGACATTTAACTTTAGAAATGATAAAACAGTTTATAAAGCTACCTATTACATGACGGCTTTAATTCCTTTTTTACTTTTAATTTACACGTATTGTTACAAAACTCATTTCTTAAAGTTCTTAGTCAAAAAAATATAACCTTTTGAAATTATTAATTTAACTTTAAATACTATTTAATGATTTATACTATACTATACCTAGACACCTAGACAAGTGTGATATGTGGGTAGATCTAGTTATACATCATTAGAATTCAGCACTACTTTCTTTATCCTAGTAAATTCCTGCGTAGATTCAGACCATCGGTATTTCTATAAAAACCAATAAATACCACAATAGTTGTAGAGAGATGTTACAATTTAAAATTGCACTACAGTGAATTTGGTCCACGGTGGATGGCTTATCCGAGCCATCAGCTGTTGCGATGAAGCGACGCGCCATTACTGCCTATAAGCTTTACCCGACATAAATAGTGCCATCACGCGTGGAAGTAGTTTCGGCGGGTCTATTATTTATATTATTTTAAAGCGGAATGCGGTTTTATACAGCCTTAATACTCTAGCGCAGTTTTTTTAATCTCAGCATAGAGTTTTAAATACCTTTTATTCTAAATAATTTGAAAAAGACACTCTGTAGTATGACAATCAGCAGTTAAGTTTAGGCACAATATTTTGTGGTAGGTATAGGTTTCAGTTCGCTTATATTAAATTTTTCGTAAAACATTGACCACAAATTCGTAAAATTGTGAGGACGTTGACGTTCAAATGAGGTTATTTGTAGGCTTTAGCCGCGGGTAAAATAGATGCTCGGCTAATCGGGGTAAATGGTAAATAAACAGGTTTGGGTTTTTCCGAGCTTTGTTGTAATCATTGTGCGGCTGGTGTAAAGCTGTAATAATTAGTTTTTCTTATTTTGTTAATTCAAGCTAGCTTTTTTAGTCCATAAAAAGATGAGAACAAAGTGGGAAACGAGAATAGCTTATATGTTATGTCATAAGTGACATAATCACTACGTCATCATTTTTTCACACTTAAAGAATTAAATACCCTCAACGGAACTATAAGCTCTGTGCTTCAAACCTTAATACAATATTTTTATTACATACACATGAGCAGATTGGTACAAGAATATAAATTTAGATCATTCGCCGAATAAGTATCTACAAATCGACAACGTAAAGCTAGAGAACTTGTTGAAAAAATACTTATTGTATGTGTAATATTCCCAATCGGGTACGCCCCTACGATAATGTCGATGGTGGATAGCTAAACTGCAGCCCTTAACAGGTCCATCGAAGGTCACAGGCTCCCTTCTGACCGTGACCTCTATTTACTGGCGTTAGGAGACGAAAGACACTTCGAGCAAGACAAATGAATGCAGGAAATAAACTGAATGAAGTGGTACGGATGTTGCTTACTTGTTGGCAAATCTACATATTAGGCGCGTCTTGCATGCGTAAGTGGAAGCTTATTTTACGGTTGGGTTACTCAAGTAACTGGCTAAATTTGTCATATGATGAATATGTTTTGAAAATAAATACAAATTGAAAAAAATATGCCTTTGTTTAAACCAGGACTTACTTGTAAATTGAGGTATATAAACGTTAATTAAATAAACGAGAGTCTTTTGTTAGCCTTATCTTTATATCGTTTGACCCCAAGCAATTCGCCTTGATGCCAGCATACGTCCTCGGAAAGTCATGAAAGAAATATTAATGCGCTCAGGAATCAAACCGCATAGCGAATGAAGGCGGGAACTAGGTTACTTTTAAATAGAGAGCCGCCCTAAAAATACAAGATTTTTAGCTACGTACAGCGAAAAATAGCGCCGGAACACCAAAAAGGGGTGAAAATTGCAATCGAAAATTTATAATAGTATAGATTGAGATGCCTTTCCAAGTTAAAAGAAAGCTCGTATGCTTCAAGTATTAAAACAGGTAATTTTGAAGGACCAATTCAAGAATTTGTAGTCCATAAACAAATGTAAACATAGATTAAGTACCATCTTGGACCTTTATTTGAATTTTCACAAAGTGATTAGCGTGCAATGTAAAAATTTGAATGAACTAGCCGGGCCGTAGCTGTTTTATTATTAGGGCTTTTATCTACCTCAATATACCTTTTTGTTATGTAAAGCAAGCGTAGTCCTCATTGGTGCCGATTCTCTTGTTCACAAACTTAACTAATTTAAGTGTAAGTGTGGAAGTCATCTTTCTCTTTCCATTTCATTAAGAGAAGGACCGAAGATACATATTAGTTTAGTCCTTTCAAATTAGACAGGGCCTTAAGTAAATCGACGTATTTTTAGTGGTCATGTTTTAATCTATGTAGTGTCTTAACTTGGCAGGAAAAAACTAATATTTTATCTTTTGTCCTCTTCTTAATGAAATGGAATGAAAAATGATTGCACTAAACTAAAATTTTGTTAAATTTGTGAACAAGGGAATTGGCACCATTGTCCTTTATCATTATATTTTTTTCTCTTTTTCCAAAAGTTGGTGTTCTACAAAGGTCCTTTATTGTTTCAGGGTGTGTGCAATGATGATGAGGCGCGGTGGAGCGGCCTGCGCTCGCGACTGTTCGCTACAGTGACGTGGACGCTGCCACCATGACACCGGCGCGCGCGCACCCCTGCCTGCTCCTGTTCGTGGCGATGCTGCTCACTAGAGGTCAGTGCACCTAGTTTACAGCATTTGGTTGGGTACCAAAATGCCTCTAAGTTTAAGTGACCTCCGTTTAAGTTTTGGTTTCCAGGTCTGGTCTTAGGCTTTGAAGATATCTCTCTCATCTGTTGTGAAGATCTGTTTCTTAGAATGCAGATAACAGATGTTTTTACTTTTTATACATGTTACTCGACGTTATAGCCGCTCAGCTTTCTACAAAAGTATAATTCGTTCCTACCATGATACATAATTGTTATCGACATTACTCACGCAAGTTTCGAGTGCGAGCCATTACCTACCTACCTACCTTCAATTGTTCAACTTGCACAGTTTTTCTTTACGGAGAAATCATCATCAAGATGCCGATAGTAAAATTACTTGTCATCAACCCATCGCCTATCTGCCTCTACATCAGTAAGTACCCATTCTCTTTCACCAATTTTATGACAAGGGCATGTACAAAAGCTGATACAGTTTTATGTTTTGTTTACTCTTAGTTTTCTCAGGAGACTTGAAACAACCCAACTTTCACGAAAAAAACCGCAAACACATTAAAATTCCTCCCTTACCAGAGAAGTTTTTGGATAACAAAACTAATCGTGGATGACAGAAACCTGACATTCGTACCTCATTGAATATTCATACAGCAAGTTCAATTTTAGTGGAGTACCTACAATGCTTAATGAAACGGCTACTCAGCAGTAAACTGCACGTAGCTAGGAGTCAGATAGTCACGCTACCAAGTAACAGTATGTAAATATAAACAAATTAGTTTACCTAATAGCGCGCACTGATCGCTTTCCACGTTGGATTCGCTACAGCTAATTTTCTAAGCAAGTTCCTTAACAGTAGGAACGTTCGATATAAACAAACGTAAGTATGTACATGTTGTTGTGTACAATGTGTTCTCTGCTGAGATTACTGGAGTACGGAGGATGGGGAATGGAATATCACTTCCCGTTCTTACAATTACTCGAACACAAGTCTGCAAATAATGAAAAATAGTCGAATTAAAACAAGCTTCGTGTTTTATTTACGCCTCGTGGATGTAGTGGCAAGCGTAAGTGATATAATTAGCGTGGGCTCCCGTAGTAACGTTTGTTGCACTTATTGATCGCTCATAATGTAATTAGCGCGACAGAACGGACTACACAGAAGTGCACTTTGCGCCGCCACTTCCACAATAAGAAATCACCACGTTTTATGTATTTTCACATTTTTTCCCTTTCCCACAGACAAAATATCTACTGACTTTGCTTTTATTGAAATTACCCTCTTCGTCGCGGGAAGAACGAATTAAAATCGCATTAGGAAATCCCGTTTCCGCCTAACTTTTCCAGTCTGTGCACAGAGTCCCGGTGTATCGGAATAAATGGCCCAAACTTCGTTTATTTATATAGTCTTGCTGAATATTTATGTTTTCGTTCCTAATTTTGCATTCCCGTCACTTCAAATACAAGTTTACCGAGTTGAGAAAAACTCGGCTTTGTATTTCAGAAAAATATGCGTCGTTTCAAAGTTTATTTGAATGTTGTTTGTCTGAATTAACTGTTTTAAAACAATAAAATTAAAGCAGTTATAAACATTTATTGACTCCAGCAAAACCCTGAAACTTTAGAAGTAATAATCAAAGGATAAAGTTTATACCTACTGGCTTCCTTTAGTGACGCTATTGTAAAAACCTTTTCCTCGTAGAAACAAACAATGATTTTTGTTGACTCAAACGTTCTCTGTATAAATAAATATACGGAACCACATACCGTGTTCAATAACTACCAAATGCCGACAATACCAACATCAAATGTCGTGTAACGACGTCGATGTCGTTCGTCGCAAGTTCGGTCGCAGTAAAAATTGTTTACGCTCCGACACTCGTTAAATTACTAGTAAACCTACTTGTAAGAACAAGAATTTAGTGTGAGCCTAATGTGTCCTGAGTCGGTTAATATGAAAAATGCGAATGGAGTCACGCCTGTTCGTTGTTGCGCACCCAAATAGGATAATCGCGTAGTTATTGCCCATGTCGGAATAGACACCAGCCACGCCAACCGCTCGTTTATTTACATGCTATAATCCATGCCATAATTCTGTTATGTGGAAATGTCTTACTGCGCGGCGCGACGGCTCAGTCGTGATCGATGCCCGCAGCTATATTCAATGATTGCCTTTCATAACGAATGGCAAAGACATTATTTACCTCCGGTATCTGAACTCTTCTGTACACAGAATCAAGCAATCAACATTATTAGATGTTATTGTGTAAACACTTTATTGCTATACCTGAAAGTTCTACTTACAAAGCAAAAACAAAGACTAACATACAATAACCCTAAGTTGGAATAACAATGCTGAGCATGCAGCTTTTTTCACTATTTAGATGTCTAAATATTAGTCCATAAACTATCAGCTATCTGTGCCTGTGAAAATTCCGCGCCAAAATCGATATTTTGGTACATGTCTCGTGTAAATATTGAAAAGCAATAAAAAAGCTGCAATGATATTACAAACAGAAGCTTCAATTTTATTTATTGGTATAGATGAAGATTCCTGCAATTATCGTGAGCCTGTCATTAAAGAGCGCTGCCGTAAACAGTTTTTTTGTTTATTGTGGGAGTTCTTGCCTTTCTGGTATTATGATGTAATTTACATTTTATATTTTATAAAATCTAATAGCGTTGTCTCGTAAAAGCCAAAATTTTATCCACGATGCGGCAGATGGCGTCAAGGTCTAATATTTTACGGAGGCTGCCGCCGTGTTGTTGACTCGTCGCGATGCCAAGTGCCCATAACATGCACAAGCAGAGTATAGCAAACGATATCCATAAGGCAGGAGGTGTTTGACGCGAACCTTTACATAAGCCTTATTGTTTATTAAAGCTAAGTAGAAGAAGGCAGAGAATGATAAGGGCAAGTATCTACATTATCCCTGCAATGCTTTTCTTAAGCCCTCGTTACTGTGTCAACAAATATCTTGCAAAATTAAGTAACAAAAACGTTAAATAAAATGACATTTTATCTTAATTTCACAATAAATTAAAAAGCATCTATCGCACTAACAAACGATTTGAATTCAGAACCTAGACCTAGTTGTACATCAACACGCGTGGGCTGAACACCGACCGATTTCCGCTCGAAAAGTCTACAAAAAACTTTTCTCGTAGACTTTCCATGTGGTTACAAAGGGCAATCGCAATTTGCAATTCACACAATACCCCACAAAGTTGGCGAAGCAATTATAAAGATATCAAAAGGTTGATGTAACAGCGGCCTCCTTGCACTCGCAGGCTGAATATTGATGACACTGCTTCACTGTAGCCAATCTGTGTTCTATGCATAAGTAATGAAGAAAATATGGAACCTAGAGTCAAGTGAACTATAAATATTGACATCAGACGTCGTGTACAGGGAGGACCTATTGCCGAACGAATCATGTATTGTTAAGTACACAAAATAACGAATGTCAATATCATATTCTGGGAACGACGACTTAAATAAATATTCTGAAAATATACATTGAAGTTTGTAACGTTAATATGTGCAGGTATATTTCGATAGTACATTATGGACCTCGTACATTCAAAGGAACATATTTTTCGTCTACATCAGTTCCGGGTAGTTTTTAGCAGAATTTTTCGTTTTAGGACTGTTAAAGGTTCTTATCAAACCCAATATATTATGCATAAAATTTTTACTAGACTTGGTTATTAGCAGACATATTAAAATTAATTATATTATATTATCATTAACACATAAAACCCATAAAACACTTACCTATACACAAGTGACAAGTAACAAATAATGTCGGAGGCAGCAATAATGTATCCAAGATTTTGAAAAAACTTAGATGTGAAGAGTACCCGTGGAGTTTCTAAATTGTTCTTCTCCATAGAGACCTACGTTTTGAAACAAGTATCTAACTCCAACTTTCTGACTGACTGACCGACTACTTAGCGCAATTCACAAGTATCTGTCCTGTGAATGATTTGAGTGAAGTAAACGAATTGTCTTTTCACCTATTTCTAAAATTTTTATACATTTGTTAAGAATGTTTATAATTATACATTATGTAATACAAATACCAATGTAGTACTAATAAATCTACACTGAAAATATAGACTGAACTTACTCTGAAAAACTCTTTTAGTGGGTTTCAGGTTGCAACTGAACCAAAAATACAAATAGCTTCGCAAATAACCGACATTGTCAACAATTTGGGAATTGTCAACAGTGCATCAAATCAATACAATTAAAAATTTATTTGTCATGATGTCGTGAAGGTTAAGGCGCCCGCCTCTGATGCAAGAGGTTGTGGGTTCGAATCCGGGCAAGTACCAATGTGACTTTTTCAATTCATACCTTTTTTCTAAAGTGTATCTTGGACATCACAGACATCGGTGGAGGAAAACATCGTGAGGAAACCTGGACTCGTAGTAAATATAAGTCTGAAATCACCAATCCGCCTTGAGCAAGCGTGGTGATCAATGCTCGTGCCTTCTCTTAGTTATAGGCTAATATTATTATCATGTACATACATATGTGAGTATTTTGTAAGAAAGACGTAAAATACGCGGTGATGAAAGATTAAATTTCAGTTCAATTAGATGTTTTTTTTATTAAAAAGGACGCTTTGCTTCTCCATTATAAAGTATCTGTTTACAAATTACTCTGAAATTTTGACAAAATCGGTAATAAGACACCTCAGAAGCACTCTTTTCTTAGTTATAATTTAAAACTTTTCAAATATTCTAAACAATCCTTCAGCTGGTGCATACTGGTATTGACAAGGCAATTGAACATAGATAGAATACAGAATATTGAGTGGCAAATAGTACTAACAAAATATATCTGAACTAGCATTACTCCATATTTCAGCATTCGTTATGTATTGGAGATACAATATCTATGTGGATTGTTCTCGTAAGGAAACTTTGCGTATCTCATTTAATACTAACTTTCAGTTCCAAGTAGCTATATTCTAAAATATCGAATATTAAGAAGAAATGCTTGAGTTGGTTCCAACATATAATGGATGCGAGTACATAGGTGCATTGTATGTTCTTCTTGATATAGATATAGAAGCATCAAGCTAATAAAATCTGACAAGTATCTTAGCGGTAGAGTTGGAAATCTATTAACATAAATTGGCAGATTGTAATAGGTTGGTATGCTGTCGTCTGAACATAATGGCCAATAATGACCATAAGTCTTTTTTTAGTATATAGTTTTAATTTTTTTATCACTGACATCCCGTGCCTCGGAAAGCATTCGTAGAACTTCGACAGTCGTTACGGGTAGTCAGAATCCAGAAAGTCTGACCAGTCTAACCAGAGGGTATCGTGTCGCCCAGGCTGAAAGCCGACCCCAACATAGTTGGGAAAAAGGCTAGGAAGATGATGATGGAGTTTTAATTTTTATAAAGAAACTTATAATACTCAAATATCATTGAGTTAATGCCGTGACAGTATCAATTAGTGCTGAATTCGTTTTTGCGAATGAATGAAGAGTACGAAGAGAGACCAGCGAATAACGATAATAGGATACTTTTGTCGGCAATCGAACAAAATAAACAGATGTGACAAACGTCCATTTATATTAACGTTATGAACTCATTTTTAGGGTTCTGTACCGAAGTGGTACAAAAGGAACCCTTATAGTTTCGGTCCGTCCACGGTTTTCCGTACAAACGGTTAAAGCTAGAAAGATGAAAGTAGAATTGTATGTAATGAACTTTAAAGGAAAACTATAACGGCTAAGATAACTACATTAGTTTAGGAGTTATAGAGGCCTAACTAGTGAAATGCAGATAATACGAAACTGTCATAATTCGAAATGGTTATTAAAATTGTAGTTAAGCTGTAATGCAATTCTGTAATAATTCATTACGGAACCCTATTCTATGCGTGGCCTGACACGACACGCATTTGGCCAAATTTTCTTATTAGTTCAACTGGCCCTATGTTTCCTGCAAAGTGAGCCTTATTATACTTTGCCAGCAATGGCTTCAGTGTGGCGTTGCCATACTAATAACGTTGCTGAAATACTCGTCAATGTTTTCATTGTTTCTCGACAACTCCACAAAGTATTCTGCATCACTTTTTATGAACACGGCGCATCATATATTTTTTGGATGGTCCCAAAAGAGTCATATTTTGCCGGCAACGTGCGGCTGCAATTCATCATCAGCAATATTTTAAAGTATTGTCAGTCATACTCTAAATGTTACGCTACATATTGTAATAGAAATATTTTCTGTTTAGAAACATTTTAATAAAACATATTTGAAGTGTTATTTGTTTTTCTGTCGCATTCGATTTAATCCCGTATGTTTGTACTTGTATGTATAGTGCCTTCATGCCAAAGAAGTCACATGTTATTTTTAGTGAAATCTACCCACATGCAAGTGCTAGATTTATCGACTATGTGTTTTCATTACCCTTTCGAGGACCAACGGACACCCGGCTGTCGCGCTGTTATTGTCTTTCTATTGTGTCTCGAATCACGTGGGTTCGAAGGTTTAAGGACCAAACCCACGTTTCTGGTCGTCGTGGTTAAATTTTAAAGAATTTGATTGCTAGACATGAAATAATAATAAATAAGCTAAGAAAATATTACAGTTATAGGCTGTCAGTCATTCAAAACTTGTTTTAATTCTTTGCTTCAGCAGAAATTTTCCTTTTATTATCAAAGTTTCAGACATGTTTCAATTTCACGTTCAGTGGCACCGAGTCCCAGTAAATGGAAGAGGGACTCATATAAATAGTAGCTTCTACAAACAAATAAAATAATTCGTGTACTCGCGGCGTTTTTCTTCACTACAATTAAAGTAACTTTGATGTGGTTTCTACAAAGTTTATGATAGCTCAGAACAGATAGACATTTATAGCTCCCGTAACGAATAAACTATACAAGTTATTTTTGCTAGGAATTCAGTTTTTTAGCTGTTGTGTATGGTATGTGAATAAAAAATTTCAGCAAAAATATGGGCAACTAACAAAAGAGGGCGCGATGTATGGAAATAATTGATACTGTGTAGACTGTAGAGTATATTCCACACACCAACTACCAAGAGCTATAACTTCAAGTGCCATTTTTTATTCACCCGGCCATAGTCCAATCCTTGATTACTTTTTTAACCCCTGACGTGAAAAGAGGGTTTTTATAAGTTTGACCGCTAAGTGTGTGTGTCTGTCTGATTGTCTGTGGCACCTCAGCACTTAAATAGATTGATCGATTTGGATGTTTTTTTAGTAGGTTATCTAGCAATGGTTTTAAGGTATGTTTTATCATAATCTGTTCCGCTGTTTCGAAGTTATCTAATTTTTTGTTATCTGTAGTCGCGATCTTAATAACTTCGGGGGCATTATTTTTTTCGTTTTAATTGATACTAGTTTACGTTGTTTACAGCTTTCTAGGAAAACTGTGTTTCTACGTAAACAAGTATAATTTTTTTTAGATTATATCGTACTCAGACAGAAGGCGTTGATCAAACACTTAGCCGATGAAAACATTGATCAAGCGTTGATCACAACGAACATAGGGCTTCTATTTGTAATAACACCAATTACAAAACATTAAACAATGAATATTTTATTCACGTAATATGTTAATTGAACGGTAGAGTGTGTTCATAAACGTTAGAGGCATGTAGGTACTTAGCTCTATTAGGAGGTTAACCCATTTAAAAGTTTAATTAATAAAGTCCTAAGATAATATTGTATGAACATTTGAGGACGTAATTGCGTGCCCAGCGAAGGTTTTTGACCGGAGTTTAAAAAGAGAAATAATTCTGTTTGTTTTATTCGCTGCACAGTTTGCTTTGCAAGTTTGCGATTCGTCGGCGATGTGCAAACCCAGAACTCGGAACCGAATATTTAATAGGAAGTTGGTGCACTCGATTTTCGTTGTTTGTTAGAATTTTGATTTTGGATTATGAAATGTAATATTTTTTCCCGTTTTTCAGGCACACAATATCTACAACTGCAGATAGACTACACAGCACTTCTGTTTGTTAGTTTTACTATTACAAAATAAATATTGGACTTGTTTAAAAGCAAGCAGTACGTTTGAATAAAGAAATGGTTTTTGATGCTTCAGTATTTGAGATTTTTTAAGATATTTTGATAGAGTATAAGTGATGATGAATGTTTTCATTCAACATCACTTCTGATGATGATGAGTGATGATTCAGACAAATTATTGATAATAATTCGGTCTACCCACCACATTATTTTACAATTTGTCATATTTTTTAATTTGTCATATTTGGTATTTTTTGAAAATACCAGAGAAAAATTAAAAAAACCGGCCAAGAGCGTGTCGGGCCACGCTCAATGTAGGGTTCCGTAGTTTCCCGTCCGTCACAATAAGTGTTCCCACTTATAAGTTTAAAAAAGAGGCTTTTGTTACGTTGACATGCTAAGTACGCAGAAATTATTTTGTACAACCTTTTTATCTTTTTTGTACAAAAACTGTTCTTTCTATCAAGTTCAAAATAATTTTCCTAGAAAGTCCTTATAAAGTTCTACTTTCCAGATTTTTTTCATATTTTTTAAACCTATGGATCAAAAGTTAGAGGGGGGGGGGGGGCGCTCTGATTTTTCCTTTTGGAGCGATTATTTCCGAAATTATTGACATTATCAAAAAATGATTTTAGCAAACCCCTATTCATTTTTAAATACCTATCTAACAATATATCACACGTAAGGGTTGAAGTTAAAAAAAAAATCACTTCCCTCTTTACATATAGGGGGGCTACCCTAATAAAACATTTTATTCCAATTTTTATTTTACCACTTTGTCGGCGTGATTGATATACATATTGGTACCAAATTTCAGCTTTCTAGTGCTAACGGTCACAGAGATTAAGTGAGGACGGACGGACAGACAGACAGACATGGCGAAACTATAAGGGTTCCTAGTTGACTACGGAACACTAAAAAAGACAGAAAATGACCAGGGCTACGTGTGTAGATATAGAGAAGGGCAGGCAATTGCAGGGAAGTAGTGATTCTATTAAGTTCTTTAAAAGCTTAGCAATTGGCAACATATTCCTTACTAACTAACCTACTTTTATGCAATACTAGCTTTTGCCCGCGACTTCGTCTGCGTGGAATAATATAGTTCCCGTTCCCGGGGGATTTCTGGGGTGAAAACTATCCTATGTCCTTTCTCGGGTTCCAGACTATATTATCTATACCAAATTTTATTCAAATCGGTTCAATGGTTTAGGCGTGAAGAAGAGACAGACAGACAGAAAGACAGACAGACTTACTTTCGCATTTATAATATTAGTATGGATTCGTATGATACGTGTTTCTAAAACTTCAATGTTACATAATACATTGCAACAAATTTTAAGTAGAAAAATTCAGCACACTCTAACAAAATAAAAAAATATATTTTTCTTAACCGTAAAATAATGATCCACAATAAAATTAAAACTAAAATTAACTGAAGTACCTACATAAAATATTAGGGAACGACAAAATTAAGAACTCTGAGAAGACAGTAAGAGCTACCGCGACTGTATTAAACGTCGCTTTACGTAGACTGTATGAAAAGAAAATAACATCCCATATGACACCATTACAGGAGACAGCCCTCCGTAATGGAAATTTGCATACGCACCTTAAAATTTTATTCATAAGGAGAAAATTGTTTCACATATTCGGCGGGCGTGAGCGAGCGGCCGCCGCGGCGCGTTGAGCACTCGAGCAAAAATATCGAATTATTGTCGAGCATTAGGAATTTGGGGCGCATTACCTGCTCGTAACGAGCGAATGATTATCATGAAGCAACACGCCTTCCCCGCACACCACTACGTAAGTACGTGAGCCACGAGCAAGCACGCCGCCAGATTCAATTCCACCCTCAATTTAAAAAATCAAGCCCCTGCCGTGTTACTCAATTTAGCATGTTTGTTTCGATAAGTGATTATACCTTTGATACATATTCAAGTATTTATAGTGCCTAGACACACTGTGCTCGCAAATAGAGATAGATCGGCAGCAGCCACCGAGCCTATTGAATCATTAATCCATCGTACGTCTGTAGTCCTATTAATGCTATTGACAAATTGTACTAATTACAAAATGATTACGTAATATATTGTACAGGATGAACTTTATGTGAAAACTATTTATAGTTTAATTCCTACGAAAAATAAAAAGATAAATATAGCTACTTCGATAAGTAAACAGTGTGGGTAGATACTTATCTACCTGGAGCTATACCTGGACCAATGTAATTTCGATTGTAAGATACAAAAATGTCAACATTTTATACCCTCCGACCGAAAAGCGTTATAGGGATATTTTTTTATTTTCCCTCTACCTACTCGTATTTTAAGATATCCATCGATAACAATATAAACGTCAAGTGTTTTATCCTTATGGAGGCTCTAGCCTTTATTACAAAGGCTATTATGTCATATTTCATAAATTATTTGAGGCTGCGACTACCCGCCAATAAGGGGAAACAACAAGGGCCACGCACTTGTGTCTGCGACTGTTCAGCCCTTGGTCAATATTCTCTACTCTAGTATATTTATAACTATTGTGTTATTAGTTTCGCTATCGAATGTACATCGATGTTCTAAAATTTAAAATGGATTCGAAATCCCTGCTAACCTATTGTTCTGGGAGTTCGACTCGTCCGAGGTCCAAATATTTCGTTTAGTCCACTCTCGACCCCTCGACCCCTAAAAAAAGATTTGCTCATTGGTTTCCTCTCAACCCCTAAACCTAGTTTACTTTCGACCCCTAGGGGGTGAGAATGGATTTTTATACAAAGGACCCGCACCTTGAGTCGACTCTCGTCCCCTAGTATGATAATTAATATTTTGGTACAGTGACGTACTAAAGGCGAAATTTAGAAAATTGGTATTTAAAAAGATTGCCTCGTCGCTCTAGTGTTCGCAAGTGCATCTGCTGAAGCACTGATTCCTCGGTCAGGCAGTGTATCTAGGTTTTCTATTAGGAATTTCTCACTAGCAACCACGGTGTCTAGATTCGTTCTTGGCTGATGGCAATATTAGGTAGGTTTACGTGAGGTTTTGGGTGTAATTATAAGGTACACCTTTGTTTAACTTTTTGTGGATTACAGGCGTAACGTTATGATGATAATGTTAAATATAAAAAAAAACTATTAGAAAAAAACTTAAGTGTTTATTTATGACATTAATTAATGAACGGACTTAATTTTTCTAAACAAAGACTTACTGGTATTTCTTTAGTAACAAACTGGTTAAGAATATATTTAATGCGTTTGTCGTTGTCGATATCATCTGATCTTCGTTTAGTTTTTGATGAAGGAAGCATTTTAACCACTTTTTGAAGAATTAGAATCATCTTCAATAATTTTTAAAAATTGTATGATTATGCTGGTTTTTGATACTTTTCTATTCAGCATAGCATGCCAACCTTCCAGCTTATTAGTGGTGCGATGTCGTTCACCATATCAACACCATTTATTTTTCATAAGTCGGTTTTCAAACCACTGTTCCACGAAATAATCATTAAATTTTTTCACACAGGGTTCATCTGGGCTATCTTCCATTATATAAAGAAAGCCACTATCAATTTCATCTTGAGGAAGATGTGCTAAAACTGTGCATAAAGCTACATGTTTTCTTGTTATTTTTGTTTAGTTAAGTGTCAAGCGAAACGTGAGAGCGCCGTGGCGCCTCACCAGTCACTCCTCAAAGAGGGGTCTTACCGCCGCTATTACGGCGTGCCCAGCACTAGGTTGCGACAGTCGCTGTCTCCACTCTGAGATCTCGCCGGAGCTCCGTGACCCGCGCCGCGATAACCCGCGGCAGCGGGACTTCGCCCCGGCGTTGCACTTCCACGCGCTACTGGTACGTGCGTGCGAGGACTGTTGTCTCCAGATCCCACGGCGGGACGCCGGCAAGAAGGCACGCCGCCTCGCAGGAGACCGTGCGGTATCCTCGCAACATGCGAATTGCCATGACCCTCTGGGACGCCCTCAGAAGCCGGGCCGGAGCTGTGGCTAGGTTGGGCACCCACACCGGAGCCCCGTAGAGGGCCATGGACCGCACGATCCCCGCGTAGAGCCTCCGGCAGGAGGCGTTTGGGCCACCGAGATTGGGCAGGAGCCGCTTGAGGGCAGCTCCGGCCTTCGCCAGTTTGGGGCCCAAACGTCGGAAGTGCTCCGTGAAGTTCCATCGGTCGTCGAGGACAAGTCCCAAGTACTTTATTGTCGACTCGACACCGATGTGAACCCCTCCCACTGTTATCTGAGACCCTGGAGGTGGCCGGTGCCGAGGGCCATGAAAACACATGGCCTCGGACTTGTGCAGGGCCACCTCAAGTCCCAGCTGCCGGATCCTGTCCACAACTGTCGCAACACCCCTTGACATCAAGTCGGCCGCCGCCTGGAACTATCCTCCCTGCGCTAGGACTCGCGTGTCGCCAGCGTAGCACACTACGCTGACACCATCGGGAAGGTCGGCGCGCAGCACCCAGTCGTACCCTATGTCCTACAGGAGCGGCCCCAGGACCAATCCCTGTTGAACACCGCACGACATCCCTCGTCGACTTCACACTCCCTCGTGACCGGGGTAGATGACGGCTCTGTCCGTCAGATAGGCCTCGACCACACGACAGGGTAGGCAGGCATCCGGTGATACCGGAGTGCCGTCCCTATGCACTCCCGAGGCAGGATATTGAAGGCGTTGGCGATGTCGAGAGACACCGCCAAGACGACCCTGCACTGTGCCACCGCATCCCCTGTCGTGAGGGCCCGCACGCGCATGATGGCGGAAACTTTATGTTTAATATTCCAACAAAATAGTATGCAACTGTAGACGATACTGATGATTTTTCATCGTAACTGTACTTGGGGGTCGAGTGGAAACCAAAACTTGGTTTCAAAATAAACTCCACTGTCGACCCCCAGGGGTCGAGAAGAAACTGTAGTTAGGGGTCGAGTGGACACTTTAATTCTTGGGGGTCGAGGGGACGAGAGTGGACTCAATCGAATATTTCATCTATCGGGTTACAATATTATATATTGTGCCGGTACTCGTAGTATAGGTATACAGTTGTAATACTAACTAATATAAAAAGATAATTTTAGCAATTTTAATGATAACGACCGAACGCTTCCTTAGATTTATTTTTTTCTACCCTTCTTTTTGCTTTACGGAGTTCTTTTTGAGGACCCACAAAAGGCCAATTAACGTCAAATTACATTATCTCATTGTAAGAAACTTAAGTAAGGCCAAATGGAATCTTGTGTGCCTTTAAAAGGAATTAGTAGGCACTGGAATTAACGAAACTCGGTATAGTGTTTCTTATTAAAAAAGTGATTGTATCTTGTTCTTTTGTATCTTAAAATGTCTGATAGTGGTTGACGAAGAATATTTCATTACAATTGCAACATTGTGCCATTGCGCTTTCAATATTTTGCTCAATTGAATATTTAATAAAATGTATTTTTTTATAAATGGTACTTTACTACTACTACGTTGAGTGTAATTAACCAAAAGGAAATTATGTGAACAATTATTGTGTAATTATTATACTATTAATTGAATGCTGCATTCAATATTAAAGTTTAAAAACTCATTTAGGTACCTATCCGATAAAATAAAGCCAATAATAAATAAAGACAGCGTAATGAATCACTATTCAATTGTTGGCAATAAAGAATCAAAATATTATGTCTAATAGTAATTCTGTTTGGGGATCACGAAATAATAAATCGTTTTTCACAGTAGGTACGATAAAGAAAAGCGGATTCGTGTCGACGGCACGAGACGCCCCGTCTCGGGCAAACGTCGCCTCGTGTCGTGTCGTGAGATAAACCTTCCACTGATACACAAAGTACGCTGAATAAAATGTCAACACTATCTATAAATATCTGCTGTCTGCTGGAAGAGGTCAGTTTTAGAACTTTTGAATTCCAAATTTACGAGTCTTATGCATTGTAAAATAAGGTAATACTTAGGTACTTACTCCTAAGCAAAACTTTATATATGTTGTACTTAAACCATATATATATAAAACCATTCATAATTTTAATTAAATTCCCGCTCAATATTTAAATCAACAAACGATTTCACTTCCGAACTTCCAAGGCTTTCGATTGTGGAAGCTTATTCAAAAAGTTTTTGTGTGCAGCAAACAATCGAATCAATCAGCGATTGCATTTAATAGAACTAGGTTAGCACAGGATATGAAGCGTGTATTTTTGTTATTCTTTGTTTGTAGACAATCAGGGCTGAAGACAGGTTGCGGCTAAGCCGTCCGGGGTTGGCTTTGAATACCGATGACGGCGCAACTACGCGACTCGTTTCAATCTGTACTCTATGCATAAGTAATGTGAAAAGTATGGAGATACCGCTCCGATGCGGAATACACGCTCTTCTAAAATATCGTTGTATAGTTTTATGGTAACGACTTCAGTTATTTGTTCTTAGTACCGAGCATGCCACTGTGTAATCTGCGTAGTGTATGAGCGACGTTAAAATATGTGTGTTGTGCTTTTACTAGTACGTTTGTAACTCTTGGGTACGATTTGTTAAACGGATCATTACGTACCACAATTACACCAAGTTGTTGTGAGCGACGGAAACTCTTTTAAGTCTTGTTTGTCTACCAGGCATGTTATAATATGATTACTATGAGGACTATTTGCGAGGTTATAAGATTACAAAATCTCGTACATAATTTTGTTATTTGGCTTTGTGTCAGCAACTAACTCCGACTAAATTAAGGTTTTGGCACAAGTTGGTTATTTTTTTTACAGTATAAATTGAGCAAAATAAAGTAAATATAGATAATAATAATATAATTGATAATAATACTACTACTAGCCTATTATTGTCCTACTGCAGGTCAAAGGTCTCTTCTCATATAGACAAAGGTACGGGAATTGGACACCACGCTTGCT
The DNA here is from genome assembly GCA_033675125.1 of Athetis lepigone. Lineage (NCBI taxonomy): Eukaryota > Metazoa > Arthropoda > Insecta > Lepidoptera > Noctuidae > Athetis > Athetis lepigone. The sequence continues at coordinate 15,109,700 of CM066217.1, forward strand.
TTTAAGGCAGATTGGCCAGGTTATCTCACGATGTTTTTCCTTTATCGAAATCTCTGTCTTGTCCAAGATAAACTTTAGAATTATTTAGAATGAATTTAAAAAATCACATTGATAGCTGGCATAGTTCCCGGATTCGAACATACAACTGCTTACAAAAGAGACGCCTTACACGAGAGGACCTTAACCACTAAGCCAACACATAACTGTATACAATGATATTTTAAGCAAAAAAGGAGTAGAATACGGAACTTCGACGAACAAAATATCGATACATGCTAATACGATGCTACAAAATTGCGATGCACGTTACTGCGAATGACCGTCTCTGCGAAGCCACTACACTTCGATGCACGTTACCGCGATAGATCTTCACTGCGATACTTCTTGACTTCAATGCACGTTACCGCGAAAGATTTTCACTGCGATACTACTTAACTTCGTAAAAACTACGGAGCTACTTGACTTCGATAATCGATTCGAAAAACTATTAGACTTCGACATACCTCGTCTTTCGTTAAGCTTATCACATTAGCTATCTCCATTTATTTTAATTTATTTTTTTAGAAACAGTAAATTAAATTAGTTCTTTATTTAATATTATTATAAGTACCTATCTTAACTATGAAATCTGAATAAAATATATACAAAACTTATAAATATTACTATAGCTAATATATACAATTTGTAAAAAGCCTCATAGAGCATCAAAAAATTCGTCCGCATTGCTGTCAATAGGACAGGTGCCCAAAAGGCTGGCATTGCCATACAACGTGGCAATGCTTAAAAAACACGATGAGCACTCGGACCCATGGCCATGGCATGTTTCAACCCCAAACGGCTCAAATATATAATTCCCAAGGAGGTTATTATATCTGCGCCGTTTGAGGTCTTCTGCACTTGCAGCAGCTGCCCCAGCACAAGACGCAGACCTAGGAAGATGAGATGGCGCAAGGGTATCAACACATGTTGCATCCCACAACAAAGTCCTACCCAACTTCCAAGTCATCCCATCTGGTCTTTTCCCATCGTCGCGTGCTAGACCATTGGGTTCTAAAACAGCTGGCACCCCGCGGAGACAAAGGCACGACGGATAATGTCATTAATACTTGCGTGTCGTGCTATTCGGCCGGCGCTCTTAGTGCATGAAAGGCCATGGTGTCCGAGGCAGTCGACCGCTTCACCGCATTGACAGCGTTGCGGAGCTCCGCAAGAAGCGTCTAGGCGAAGGCATGTAGGGCGGAAGGTGGTATCACCCATCATTGTGCCTATGTTGGGTAAAGGAAGTGCCTGAAGCCAAAGGCCTGACTCCCACTTACCACAGCCAGGAGGCGGGCACGCTCAGCAGAACTGGTGGACGTATTAAAGAGACTATTCCGTACCAATCTGCAAAGCGGCTCATCCCATTGCCTCTGGGAAGAAGGGTTCACGGGCCGATCCGTCCCCGAGCAAGCCATTTTCCAGACAGCTTCAGTCAGACACGGCACCTCAAAGTCAACCAGCGAAGACGATAAGATCTTGCTGGTTAACCTGTCAGTGCTGTGGATGGAGGACAGAAACGCCGGTAAACTGACACTAGAAATTTTGCAGACGCTGAGCCCACCGTAGTGAATCGGTAGAGTGGCTTGTCTTGCCCGTGGTTTTGTAGAAATGATTTTTCGCGGTAACGTGCATCGAAGTTAAGTAGTACCGCAGTGAAAATCTTTCGCGGTAACGTGCATCGAAGTCAAGTAGTATCGCAGTGAAGATCTATCGCGGTAACGTGTATCGAAGTGTAGTGGCTTCGCAGATACGGTCTTTCGCAGTAACGTGCATCGCATTTTTGTAGCATCGTATTAGCATGTATCGATATTTTGTTCGTCGAAGTTCCGTATTCTACTCGCAAAAAAGTGTAGATAGGTTAGGTGTAGGAAAGTTATCCTATACCTATATAGGATAACTTTTAATGTGCCACTTTTTGACTGCATATAATGCAGTCAAAAAGTGGCACATTAAAAGTTTGCCAATTGACAAACACGATACTGAGTATCGCGTTGACATTTGACGTTTATCTCTTTTTCACTCGCACTATTTCAATTATGTCATCCTACTTTCACGTGTAATGTATGTGTGCGTTAGTGTGCCGTTTTTGAATATAGAATTTCGTTTGGGTAACCCATCTACGCCTTTTTTACTTAAATATCATTGACTGTATATAAATCTAGATCGTTAGAAAACTATTTAATTTACTACAATCAAGCTTCCACAAGTCGTGAGTGAGTGAGTGTCGTGATGGCCCAGTGGAGTGTCGTGATGGCCCAGTGGATAAGGCGCCCGCCTCTCGTGTGAGAGGTTGTGGGTTCGAATCCGAGCAAGTACCAATGTGACTTTTTCAATTCATATGTACTTTCTAAAGTTTATCTTAGACATCACTGACATCCCGTGCCTCGGAAAGCACGTAAAGCCGTTGGTCCCGGTTGTCATTCGTAGAACTTTGACAGTCGTTACTGGTTAGCCAGAAACTATGACCAGTCTAACCAAGAGGTATCGTGTCGCCCAGTTACTGGGTTGTGGAGGTCAGGTAGGCAGTCGCTCCACGTAAAACACCGGTATCCAGCTGAATCCGGTTAGGCTGGCAGCCGATTGGGAAAAGGCTAGGGAGATGATGATGATGAAGCTTCCACAAGTCAATTAAAAGCAAATCTTCACTTCATCAAATCTTTCCTAACATTGCTTATAAGTTGCTAACATCAATTGATACTGTCGCACAAAGTCAGTGATTGTGTCGAAGACTAATTAAACAGGCCCCGATCGTAGCGAGATGTCGACAAGTTATTACCGATACACTGCACCTCATTGAACCATGAACGTAATAAATTGTTGGATTTTAAGTTCACGAAACTCATTAACTGTTAATGAACAGGAAATAGACGATAATCATTAGAACTAAGGAGGAGAACACACCTATTGGCCCTTTGTTTATGGTAGTTAGAGATGGGCGGTGGGAAAAAACCCGACGGGAAAATACCCAGGTTTTTACCCATTTGGGTAAATACCGGGTATTTATGTGGGAAAAAACCTAATAGACGGGTATTTTCATTATCTACATTAATACAATAAAGCTAAAGCGATTTTAGTGCTTGTTCAAATGCGGTAGTCTGTGAAACTACCAGTAAGATTGTAAAACATGTTTCTTCATATAAAAAAATAAAACAAAACATAGACAATCACAATTATTTATTACACAATATAAAGTAATTACAAAAATATTTTTTCATTCACTCGTTCTAAATCTTAATCGCTATCGCTACTGTCGTGTTCATTATACAAATCATCAATATTACAGAATTCTATTTCTTCTTGGCTTCCACGAGATGTAGAAGGTTGTTGGTCATGAATAGGGCTTGTTATCGGGCTAGACAACTGTCTTGGAGTTAATAATGGCTCGTCATCTTCGTCGTTGTCATCATTTTTATGTTTGTGCAAAAGATTCCAGTTCTACGATATAAAAGCTATCTTTGCTGCTCTGTCTGTAGTTAATCTATTTCCTTTTTGGCTGTGTATATGAGCATGTGTGCTAAATGACCGCTCAGTCGCTGCAGAAGTGCAGGGAGCAGTCAGAAGACGTACTGCAACCCTACTCAGCAATTTAGAGCTGCAAAGTCCCCTCCACCAAACGACTGGGTCCATTTCTACGACATTTTTCCATATAAATGGTCTGCCCCATAAACCCTGTTTAGCTCTATAATTCGCTAAATCTACACCAACATCAATATGAAGTGATTGGCTTACTTCATGAACGAACTCCATAGCATCTACTTCATGCTCTTCATCGAGTTCAATGCCTTGCGATCTCGGATCTAACAAATATGCAGCATAATGTATAGGTTTAATGCAATTATTTGTTCGCCTGGTTACAGCATTTCTTATATCTTGTTTGTGCTGGTCATCTAAAATAGAAATGTCGGGTAGCACAAAATTAAATGTGGATTTTATATCTCTGAAAGCCATATATACTTCATTTATTATTATTCCGTTTCCTTCAAGTTTGAAATTTTTTTCAGTTATCGGCCATGTTCCAGAAATTGAGATCCAATAAATTTGACTTTATTTCTTCTGAAATAGTAGCATCTTCATGAACAGCTAATGTCTGTAATGCTACTTTTGAATTTTTCAAGCTTTTTATAGCAGTACAGTAACTGCCCAAGCGGGTTTTTCCTGGCAATTTTAATGTTTCACCTGATCCTTTGTCTTTTATAATCTGGGCTAGTAAAGCACTCATAGTTTGACTTCTTTTTATTGCTTTTATAGTCTCTATGGCAATCGATATAAATGCTTTAACAGGTTCTAGTCTTATACAATCTTCGCAAAGTAAATTAAAGGTATGTGCTACGCATCTCAGCGGTAATATGTGTGTATACACATCTTTTACCATCTGAAATGCTCTTTGAATATTATTAGCGTTATCTCCAATTAGAGTTGCAAACTTGTGGCCTCCATACATATTTATAACCTTGATAATCTCTTGAGAAAGATATTGGCTTGGATGTCGGTTGGTAAGAGTGTTAAGACTTTTGACAAAAACGGGCTCGGGTTTTGCAATAATGAAGTTTATAATACCTTCATTGCGCTGATTGCTCCAGCCATCACACTGCAGATGCAAATTATTTATGGATTTCAGTTCATCTGTAATTTCTTCTACCATTTCTTTATAAATAGATTCCAGATGAGTAGTTGAGATTGCTTTTCTGGATGGTAATTTGTAAAGTGGTTGCAACTCATCAAAAAATCGTGTCCACAGTGGATGTTCAACAATGGACAAAGGAGAACCGGAAACAAATATTGCTTTCGACAAAAGCTGATCTAGATAAAGTTTCTTTTCTTCTGAAGTGGTAGTACTAGAATTTGTATCTGTCAAACTGTTATCTTGTAACGTATCATGCTGCGATTCATCTTGCAAAGGCAGATGCAAACTGCAAACTGTTGGACATTTAAAACATTTCAACAGATGGCGGGCCATTTTGTTGACATGTTGACATGTAAACATGTAAACTTTTTCGCAGTGTTTGCACTTAACCGTTTTACTGGTTGCGGAATGGAAATAGTTTTCCCATACATCGTTTTTTTTCTTTCTGGGCATGATGTGATCTAATGCAAAAAGAATAAAAAAAAAAACAATTGTTAGAACAGAAACAAACAGATGTTTTAAAGTAAACATTTCAATTTTAAGCTTAAACTTACCGTTTTATTTATGTTGATGAGGTGCAGTAGATATCGAAGTCCGTAAGGATAGCAGTAGTTATCAATCCGAAGTATATCACGTATTTAATCACAAAAATATCAAAAGTCCACAAAACAAAATCCAGGTCGTCAATAAATCGAAGAAACTAACACAGGTACGTACGGTATGAAGCCAAAACAACTTGTGAAAGATCACTTATGCGACAACTACTACTGGCTATTGTCCGGTTTGTAACTGCCTACTCCCACCCCGGGAGCAGGTAGTTTTTAGCGGCTTATTAATTGGTACCCAATAGCTAGATAAAATGTTACAGACTGTAACTTGTTTTCACTAACTAGCGTTAAAGCTTATCTAAGTGGAAATAACGTAACTCACTACTTAATTATCCATTCTTTAAAGCTTGTTTACGTAAAATGTGGTAGCGGAGGTGCATCATTTCAACTTATACGAGCTCTAATTAGTAGTAATAAAGCTTAAAAACTATGTACTATTTTATGTATGTGTATCTCAATATTACATAAGCTAAATTTTAAAATACCCGAATATTTTCCCAATCGGGTATTTTCCCGGGAATTTTCCCTCGAATTTACCCACTTTTGGGTTTTTACCGGGTAAAATCCCATCTCTAATGGTAGTACTTTTGTATCGAACAGTGTTGTAGTTTTCAGGGTAAGTCAATGCTATAAGTTGTTCATGACCAGAAACATAGTAATTCTTGTTCAGGTTCTAGTAAACAAAGTAGTTTTACACATGTAAAATATCATTCAATTCTTCATACAATAAGATCTTCTAAAAAGATATTTTTAATCACAAACGTTATAGCATTTTGAAAAAAGTTTGTAAATGCGGTATTCTATTCAGGTATGGGTCATGCATTTATATTGATTCATTTGCTCAGCAATCTTAAGCGTCTAGTTGGATCTAGACATGACTGAAATTTGCCTGGTCGTGGGTAGTTACACGCCGCACACGACTTACTTCAGTAGCTAACTAACTACATAATACATCTTGTAGGGTAACTTGTAATGTATTATGACAACATTTCTGCTTACTTTTTCTCTTTGAGCTACAACTACCGAGAAATACTTCAAAATAGAGAGTGTAAATAGATATATATCGTTGATACTATTTATAAATAAAGAAGATATTTTTATACATAATTTAATACCACTTACTATACTTCGATTGAGCGATTGGATTGATTACATCAAACTTAAACAAGTATCCGACGGAGTATTTTCAGCAAGAAAAGAAAATAACATTTTCTTTATCCATTACAAATCAGGGTTCCTACTATCGCTCCCACTTTATGTACTCGTTCAATATTCATAACTGTAACAAACCTTTTAGTGGAACTTTTCATATGTTCAACAATCACGTATTATGAGGAAAAACATGCTATAGAGGTACTTATGTTTGCTTGGAGGACGTACCGAACAATATCTGTAATACAATCGCATCTAATAAGAACTCTTGATGTGGGTTCGATGTCTATCGAGTGTCTGTTCTTATGAGCATAGTAATTTGCATCCGATGATACGGGTTGATTACAACAAATACACGTCTTAGAAACGAAACCATTTTTAATAAAGCGATTTCTTTTGGTATCTGATAATTTAATCGAAGTTTAGGAAACCTAGGCACATGTTTGTACTTACTTTTTTTGAAAATACAGATGAAATCAATGTAGAATGAACTATCTTAAACTTCACTAAGTAGTGAATATCGAAATAGAGGCAAGTAATTTTATTGAAAGCGTCAATTTCAATAAAAGAGTTTATCAAATATCTATTTAATTGAATACATAATAACAATTCCACTTGCTAGTTACAAACACATCAGTAAATTTTAAATTTGTTTGAAATCGTTGTAAAAGAGCCATGATTCCCTGTTTACATTTTTAATATGGTTGATAATGACAGCTGTATATCCGGACCGCAGTAATATTGCACGTATTTGCGTTTCATTCATTTCATGATTTCACACTGATGAGCGATGACTAGGAACACGATAATCCTCAACTGTTCCATTTGTATTATTGCTGTTATTCCATCACACAAACACCCATTGATTGATAGTGTAGGCCTTTTAGTGTAGGGGCTAATATATATGGGGACATAACGTCGTATCCTTCCTCCATTTCACAGATTAGAGGAAGAGATAAGAGACCTACCTTCGAAGCAGACAGTGGCCCACAGGGAAAAGTACTATACATACACACGTCTACAGCACACATATTGATATAAAAGTTACGTAAGTTTTAAAAAGCACCCCTACATAATCACAGCCTAAAGTATTGTTGTTTTTCAAAGAAACATAGACTATGTCTGGAGGTTATTTAGCGATGTTCCACCTGACGTTTTTTGTCTGTGTCTGCGGAGTAATTAGACGCCCCCATATGCCACTTAAAGATTTATTATTAGTACACACAAAATAAATGGTTTGTTTTTACATAAAATGGAAAAAGCTGTTGATGCTACGTCTACCATACATATTTACGTAACAATCTAACTACCAAGATAACTTTTAATTAATTTAATTAAAACTTCCCATCGCTGTTGTTAAGAACAAAAATGATAACAAGAAAAATATTTTTCCATTCGTTGTATTATGTTTCGTCTATTCAAATGATTCGTTTTCTTTGTGTAGCATTTACTTAAATCAATATTTAGAAGACTTCGCCGCTTTGATTAAAAGAGAGGAAAGAATTTGTGTAGGCCTTATGTAAATAAAGGTTAATAAAAGCTGTTAAATAAAACACAATCAATAGAATCAAAAAGTTTCACGTAATTTAAAAAGATATAGAATGTGCTGAATAAACCATATGAAAGAAACGTTTCAGCAAGATCAACGTTTCGATTACTATTTGGCTTCACTTTTTATAAATGTGTTTCAGCGTTTATTATTATTATAAATCTATGGACAGGTTTTGGTACAGGTTCTGTATAGTTTAATGAAGATCAAAACAAAGTATTTAACGAAATATGTAAACAAGTGTGAATTAAAAAACTAAAAACCAAAAAAAAGTTATTAAGATCGCGACTTTAGCTAACATAAGATTGATATCTTCAAAACTGCTGAACCGATTTTGATCAAAGGTGTCGCAGAACTATAGCTAGATAACCTACCTCAAACTTATACTTTTGCGTCAGGGGTTAAACACAATTTAAATCACCAAAAACCCAAAAATAAAAGGAACATTAATTTTGTTGATTCACTATCAGAGTGTTTAATATCGAAGCAATTAGTATCCATTATTAATTTATTTAATTGTTACGGGGTTACATTGCAATCAGTACCCAGGTAGTCGATAATGATGTTCGAATTATGAAGCGCAATATGATATTGTTTCGTCAGACCTACTTCAGTGAAGCAATTCTAATTTATAATCCTAAAAATTCTGAAGCTTGGTTAGACGGCGGCGGCGGCTTGGATATTGGACCCGTCCACATCTTAGGAATTTTGTTGGATTGCGAATTTCGTTGTTGTGCCAGTATTTTTCCTGAATCCATTTCATATATTAATATTTAAAACTCTCGAAGGCTCCAACTTACATAAAAAAGATATAAAATGTAGATGAATGTTCAAAATTAACACAATATTTTCAACTGTAAAGAATACTAGTTTATATTATTTATTTACGCATCAATACTAATTAATTAATAACTCTTATCATACATTTCATCTTGGAGCTGAATTATTTGCATTGACTCCAGTCCTGAATGGCTCTCCCTTTTATTGCGACAGACAGATAAATAATGAATCAAATTGTAGGAAACGACAACGAGCCGTGGTAATTGTATTCGATGGCCACGATTTGTGTAGTGTCGTTGGATTTATGTAGCTTGAGCACGACAAGGACCTAATCTGTATTGCTCTTGAAACCGTTTTTCCCTATCATCTTAATCTATCAATTATATTACGTACTAATATATTTAGGGCCTTTTTCGCAACCTCGAAATAGTCCATATCTACAAGATAAATAAAAAAATGGAACATGTTTTGTATGAATTTATCTGCCAGATATTTTAATCAGAACTTATCAGTATCAGAAGAATGTGAAACAGGTGGTTAGGGGAATCAATTTTACTTTATTTTTTAAGAAGTTTCCCTACACTAGGAATTTTTGCTTTATCGTGGGTGCGTTTACAAACATACAAATTCACATACAAACAACTAGACTCGGAACAAGTACTAGTAGGCCAGACAAATATTTGCCCCGTGTGGGAATCTATCCGCGACTCAGAAAGCTGCAGTTGCGCCATCCGTGTCGAGGCTTAAACGCGCTAATCTGTAGAGCTTTCAGACGGATTGGGAAAATAATTTCTGTATATGATAGCCAGATTTATAGGAATAGCATAGTGTTATTCACGAGTAAGGTTTTTCATTAGGTACTCGAAAAACCTTACATCATGGGTGTGAAGTCGCAGGTGTCAGTTAAATATCAAGGATAAACCAGTTTAGATAAATCATAGGCCAGAGACTTTTGTCATTTTATGGCTTACATTTTGAGGAGATCTTTTTGATAGCTATATAATAATATAGTATTTTTTTCATTTTTAGGGTTCCGTACCTCGAAAGGTAAAAACAGAACCCTTATAGGACCACTTTGTTATCAGTCCAACACAATATAAAGATACGACGAGTGAATAAAAAACCTATAGGGTACTTCCCATTGACCAAGAATCATGAAATTTGGCAAAAAGCAAGGTGCAAATAAAGGAATACTCCGATTTCCGGAAAAATTGTAGTTAGTTCACATCCGTCCGTTCGTCAGTCCGTCCGTCTGTCAAGACCCTTTTTCTCAGAAACGAGTCGAGATATCAAGCTGGATTAATATCACATACTTAGGTCTTCTATCTCTCACAGCAGTGAAAAAATAGGTAAGTTTGTAAATCAACGCAATAAAAAGATACGGCGGTTTTTATTGCATATTCAGAAATTTGCAAGGGAATCAAAACCTATAGGGTACTTCCCATTGACCAAGAATAATGAAATTTGCCAAGAAGCAATGTCATGTAGCACAAGTAAAGGAAAAACTCCGAAAACCGTAAATTTGTAGTTATTTCACAAAGAAAAACAAATTAACGGAACCCGTCGATCGAGGAACATTTAAACAAAAGCTCTGTAGTGTTATAACCAGACAAAGGCGTCAATGCTCAAAAAGTTACCAAGCAAGCAGTAATATTCATTGTTGGCTTCCTTTCATAACTCTTGGACCCTTAAGGTATAATCTTGTTTACAAATGGCGGCAAAGATACGCGCCGTACAAACATGGGCCATAATATGTTAATTTGGCCCACAACTGCTGCGCCAAGTCGACCCTATATTGAATATTTTGCTTTCTACTGTATAATTTAACAAAATTAAACTTCAACCTAATTTAAATTATAACAGTAAATGTTATTAATGTTAACATTTTCGCGGTTTGTTATTCTTCATGAAAAAAATCACAATGGTTTTTTAAAAGGTTTTATTTCCTTGAGTTATGTTAGTAGGTACCTAGGTGAAGTATAGGCTATTCATGATATTATTATTGATCAAATCTACTTCTATGTTTATCTATGACTTTATCTATGTCCTTATCTTCACGGTGCGATTCCTGTACAGGGGGTGAGGCACGTGCCTAGTGCACTGACCTTTAGAAATATTATGAACCTTGTACTAACTTTATTTTATGATTTATAATTACCAAAGATTCATTTAAATTAAAGGTTAGACCTCCAGTTTCAGTGGCTTAGCTTACAAAGGGCGTCTTTGGTCTAACTTTGTGTAGCGACTGTAGCTATATTATTGTGAACATAATTTTCAAGATACAGCATTATGTAAGAGTAGCGGTTTTTCTTTCTTCAGGCGGGCTTTAAAACTAACGAGGTAAGGTATTGTTTTCCGAGTGTCTAGATAGAAATTAAGATGCCTAAGTTTGGTATTTTAGATTCATCTCCAAAACGCCTGGAGCAATTACGAAGGGACCTTCACAGGCTTAACTGTAACAATATTGAAACATATTTCAGCGTTGCACACAAAAACATAACTCTTGTTTCTTGCTTAACCTGACTTTGTACTCGTACTAACTTTAATGTCATGTCGAAATATACTTATAGACGAAAGATACAACAGTTTCTACCTCCATCCAGGCCTGCGGTCTGCAGCGTCATCGGCCAGTTACCGCGTGTCAAGCACACGTAGCGAGCAAATAAAATTATTTTACAATTTTCCGAAAACTGGTGATGTAACGAATATACACCGTTGTAGGTAAGCCGAGGGACATATTTAAGGCCGCGATATATGCTCACATATGACTTACAAAAATGTAAATATTAATAAAATATTATTAAATCGTAAAGAAAACAGTAGTTGGATTATCGCAATATGCCTCTCAAAGTCTTACTTACAAAGACGGTGGCCGGTAATCGTCTTGCGACTCTCGACGTCTACGCCTGGGTCCCTGTCTGGGGCGAGAGGCTCGTCATTGCCTCTTGCGCGCCGCCGCTTCCTTCACCAGCATAACTGCTTCGCAGAAGGAGGCGACGGCTTCCCATTTAGTCTCGCCCCGGAGCGTGGCCTGGACCCTAGAAAAAAGACACCTTTGTGCTCGCGGTTGCATCTGGTCACTAATTTATACCAAGAGAATGACGTAGAATTTAATGAAGCATTTGGTAATTAAATAAGGTATTGTTAATTTTACATTTAAATTGAAATGAGAATACTGAATAGGCTGCTTCAATATGTCCCTCGTTTTACCTAACACGCTGTATATTTTAAAGTATTCGCGAAACTGAATACAGTTTTTAAACGTAGCACCATTCACTTGATTGGCTCTAATTTGACAGCCAGCCTGCGCGATGCTTGTCGCAGTTTGCTTTTCATCTCATTTCTAGAACTACTGGGTTCAACCGAAAAATACTGATAGTTTTTTTTCGCCTATCGATAGAGTGCAAACAGGAACATGTGAGTATCGAATCTGCGAATATTCGTGATTGCGAATGCGAATAGAAATTATTCGTCACTACTGAAAGCTGTGTGTGACTATTGGTAGCCGTCAAATACAAGCCATTTTCATATACACATAAAAAATACGGGAAATTAAGTTTTGATGAGCTTCCTCAAATACATAGCAGACAGTTGGTCTCTTTTATTGATTTTATATTTTGGTATTCTGCTTTTACGAGAATATCGCAGCAATGTATGTGTAAATGTATATATATCTGGCAGTGCCAAAATTAAGTACTTAAACGTAAATCCGTTATAGATACATACTAACACAAATAGAACTATTGTTTTCCGCACAAATGTTAATGCATTTGATCTCAAAGCTTACATTTGGTTAAAGCCTTAAACGCAGTATCGCATCAATTCACATAATCATAATGTATACTGCATCATCGCTTGGTTTTATGTAAAGAACAATAGCGACCAAATGTAACTAGAACAGTTTGCCCACATTAATTAATTCGAAATAACTTTACGCGAAAGTTATAGGCAATGAAATATTAATATTAGCCGTAACCGTGACGTTACGACCGACATAATCGTATAGTCGTTAACACTTCGGCCGGTTTACGTGACGTCGTATCGTCCGCCTTTTGGTCTGGCTCGAGCTAAAGGCACTGATTGGTCAAAACAATTATCAAACGCTTCGCTGGCTTCACTGATGGAGACTAATACTAGTACTCCTGTATCAGGGATTTGGTTCTACTCCTGATTTGTTTACCTGTCTTGGATCGCCTTTATAACGGATTTATTGGAAGATTTTTTTGTATTACCCTCGTTGGCGTAGAAGTGGCAAACACAAACACAGCGTAGGGTCGTGAATTTAATCCCCAAGTTGCGCTGTTTGATTGAGTTTTCCATTTAGAAATTATTAGTTAACCAGCAATCTGGGACCCCATTCCAAACAAAAAGTATTCTCGTACCTTGTTAAGTTTATAAGACTTATAACAATGTAATTGTAAAAATATTTTAGCCTATCCCCTTCCTACAAATTAGATCTAATCTTATACTGTAGGTGAAAGCCAAAAGCTACTAGTAAACATTGTACTTACAGAACGTTTCTAGAAAGTTTTGAACAATGGCAATAAATTCTTAAATTTTTACAAGTCAGCCGAGTGAATTCACAAAGATTTTGTTATATAATTTGTGTTATCGAGATAGATAAATGATTAAGTAATAATTTTATTTAATTTTTTAATTAGTGTATTGTAAGGTCAGCATTGCTGTTTCAGTATCTTTGTTTTATTTTTTATTATTTTATTTTTTGTTTTGTTTGAATAAGTTAATTAATATTATGTATATTTTCTGTTAGTATCGTTTCTGTTATCGCATTGGGTATTCCTACCTGTAATGTTAACTGAGAAAGGATAAATAAATAAATCATTTCATCAAAATGCCGATGACTTCCGTATTTATCCATTACATTATTTTGAGACCAACTGTAATATATAAGATTAGAGCGATGTGATGAATTGGTTGTATTCCTTCATAGAATAGTTAAAGTTTTACATTGTTGTTTGTCAACGTGTAAACGTACCGCTATCAACAAACACAAAATAATGACTCCATTCATCTTCAAAAACGGAAGTGTGAAATAAAATAAAGTTGTCATCGTCAGCCGTGCGGAACACATTACACTATATTCACGGGCGACGGACCAGCAAACTGTTACTGCAAGCTCTCCGGGGATCATTACACATTACATCGTTGCGGCCACTAAGCTACACTAAACGGCAATAATGCATCACTAGAACTAGTTGCTACAACACTGTTATAAACCCTTCTGTATTGCAGGGCAAAGGCCTCTTCTCATACAGAAAATGTTCGATTATTGAACACCACGCTTGCTCAAGGCGGATAGGCGATTTCGAACTTATATTCACTACAAGTCCAGGTTTCCTAACGATGTTTTTCTTCACCGATGTCTGTGATGTCCAAGATAAACTTTAGAAAGTACATAATAATATGAATTGAAAAAGCCACATTGGTACTTGCCCGAATTAGAGCCTGTTTTCATGAAGGGAGTTATTCACCAGTGGCGTGCCCTTCATACGAGCTAAAAAGCCCGGCTTGCACTAATAAAAAAATTATATTTAAAAGTGCCTAAGCCTGTGGGTTGTTGTGGTTTTTCAATCATTAAAATCTGTTAAATTATTTTTGTACGGCCAATTTTTGACCACTAGCGTCGACACCGTTCATAACCATGCTTTTTTAGGGCTTATAATTGATGACTAGTTTATATATCATGTATCTATCACTTTACTATAGCAGAGAAAAGCGTAGAGCCTAAGATATAGCAAAAGTTTAAGGCGTGATGGCAATTTCGAATAGATAGTAGGCCTAGAAAGTGTAAAAGAAAAGTTACGTTGTTTTTTCTAGTTGCTAAACCATAACCTAGAGCATGGAAGGTGGGCCACCCACCCACTTGCAATGTATGCATGAAATTGTGCTGTGCTGTCTGTAGGGCGCATCTCTCAACCTTTCAAGTCTTGGTATAAAAACGGGAAGTAATCATACTTTCTTACTGAATTTCAGTTAATTACAGAATATATCCTTTTACAGTCAGTCAACGAAGTTTAGAATACATTTATACAGTTTTGTGGTTGACTCAAAAACGGTAAGATGTAAAAAGAACTAACTACTGTTTTCTTTTTGAAAGGTTAGATACCTATACGTGTCCATTATTCAACTATTCAAGCCATGAAGCAAATAGTCTTTGATTCAAGCCTTGTTTAAGGCTGATGAGACAATAGGAATAAGGCTTTATAGCGATAGAAACAAATATTTCCTACCTAAATATAAATCGAATCTTTAACTAAGAAAAGTTTTTTTGAGAAAAATAATAAACTTATTTACCATAAAGAAACTGCCTAGTATTATTAACTAACAAACATACAAAGTGACGTGATCGAACAATGATCCAGCTGAACTACACAAGAAAATGACGATTTGAAAGAATTTGCTTTTTGTTGCGACAGCCCGCTTTGCGAATTTCACAAAGTGCTCATTAGTACTCTTATTAAGTGTACTCCATTTAATAAAAACATTACAAGTAAAGAGGTGACTTGTTTACTTTTATAACTTACTTTATGTACTTTTACTAAGCTGTTGTTTGTCAATAAGTAATAATGGTCTCTGTCTTAAATAAAATATGTTGATGTCAAGGGGTCGATAGAACTGTGATCACGTATAGGACTAAAACTAAAATATAGTAGATAACAATACGTTGATAAAACGACGAAAATGACAATATATTTTAAAATAGGACAGACAAAGGTTCATTCTGACAGCTCAATCTTTACATAGTATAAAATGAAGTCGATTCCGCTTTCTGTTCTAGATTTTTCATACATCTCAACGGGCTTTAATGCAATTTTCAGGAATGCTTAGAGTAATTATAGAGAAAGGTTTTCTATGCATAAAAGATACAATTTTTTGTACAGAAAAGCCAAGAATTTAAAAAAAAAAATTTTAGCCTAGGCTAGTCTGGGACCAAGAGCAAGCCCGTAATAATGTGTAAGACCCGGGCATAGCTAGTTAGTAAAAATAAAAAGCGTTTTTCCAGTCTGATTGAGAGACTTTTTAGCATCTGTCTACGTAAAAAATGGCAAGGGTCTAAGAATGACAATAGGGACTACCGGCTCTACATGCTTTCCGTGGCACAGGATATGATATTGGATAAACTAATACTAATTCCATACTATCCATACTAGTCCATACTAATATTATAAATGCGAAAGTAATCTCTGTCTGTCTGTCTGTCGGTCTGTCTGTCTGCCTCTTCTTCACGCCTAAACTACTGAACCGATTTGTATGAAATTTGGTACAGATATAGTCTGGGACCCGAGAAAGGACATAGGATAGTTTTCATCCCAGAAATCCCCCGGAAACGGGGACGGGAACTATTATTCCACGCAGACGAAGTCGCGGGCAAAAGCTAGTATGAAATAAAAAAGTCACATTGCTACCTGCCTGGAGTCGAACCTACACAGGGCAACCATGATTTGACAACGGTCATAAGTATTACTTAAATAATCTTTTGAGAATCATATACTTTATTTTATCTAGCAAGATTTGAACTGGTCGTGGTTCTTCTAACAAACATATTTTGAATTATTTTAGCCATTGCTTTACCAAAAATATTCTAAAATGAAATGTTTCTGTTTACATACCGACTAGTAGTTACAACTTCCACTGTTAAGTTATGCGGATCCATTATTATTTACGTTGGTATGTAGTTATGCAGGGGGAAACTCAACAAATGTTGTTTTAGTTTATTACACAGAATAAATTGACATAACTTGTTGATTTTCACTGTGTATAAATTCATCATACAGACGAAATTTTGAACTGTAATTTAACACGTTTCTACTTAATATTTTGTGCCATACATACAAAGTTGAATAACTTTCAGAATAACATCGCGCTTTTTGTTTTTATCAACAATTGAGTAAGAGTATATTGAGAGAGTAACTATATTGGCTAACGGACCTGGTTTCGAATCTTAGATTTTCCAAAGTATTTCTGGGTTCTTCAAAAAATGAACTAAACGGAGATTTTAACACAGCTGGCGGAGAGTGTGTCCTTCACTGCCTATAATTTAATAGTTTGGTTACGTCTAACAAATTAACCTTTAGTTATAAAGCTCAAAACATAAAATGTAAAAACTCACAATACTTATATACAATCTTTTTCGTAGAAATAATCTTTTGATACATAATTATTTAATTTACTCTGAATTATCTTTTAATTATAACTAAAAATATCTATAACTATAAAATAATAACTTCATTCCACCGATAATGATGAACCATTACTATAATTAATAATGTAAACAATAATACTGTTTAAATTAGTAGAAAACATAATTAATTACACTAATAGCGTATACTTTCACTGCGACTGAATTATTTTCACTAAATTTGTTGAGCGCCTACTAATTAGGTATATTATACAACTATATTTAAATCCAGTCTAAACTACGGATACTATCAATATTTTACAAGAAACAACTGCCATCTGACGAGTATAAACCCTTTAGACCCTGCTAGGGACCGACGACGGTTTAACACCCCCTTGTGGGCACGAAAGGGTCTCGCTTAGTTAAAAATGGCCATCCATCCATTTGCTGACCGCGGCAAGATTTGACTAGCAGAGCAATGGACCTGCCGTTATTTTTCCACGTATGATGCCCAGTTTTGTGGGCACTATAAGAACGCTGGTTTTATTTTTTTACATGATAGTTTCACGATTGTGGTACGACACTATAAAATCTTTCTAAATGATGACACTTTTTCCGATACCGTTCTATGCTGCCATTCAGAGATTTAATTAATAAAATCTCTGTTTTAAGGCTTTAATTTTTTTTAACTAGGCAAGGAATTAGCACTGAAACGCCCGCAGGCTGTAGTGTGGCAATTAATTCAATACCTAAGTTTCCATTTCCAAATCAGCATGAAAGTTAACAGTGCGTAAGATGTGTACGAGAATATCCTTTATCTAGCAGTCGCACATTAATAGGCTATTACACACAGACATTATTTATGTAGTGAGGCGCAGCCGTATCGTACGGAACGGCTCCATCTGACGCCTGAAATATGACAACGATACATTTACTGAATACTCCCCCCTATTATATGTATGTATGCCTCATATTCTATTACTACTTTATAGGTCTTATATATTTTGGAAACATTTTCGTAAGTAACATAATCTTTCAAATGTACAGTTTTGATGGTTTATTTGTTCGTTTTATTTAACCAGTGAAAAGTTGCCCTGATTCTGTTTTATCACGGCTAATAATGCATTATAACAATTATACTAAGTGTTTTGGACTAGTGGAGTGATTATAGTAGACTTAAGGAGGTATATTTAGGCAAATTGGTTTAATAAGTTATATAATTAGGTATGTTGATAACTATATCTTAAATCCAATTATTCATGAACAAACAAGAATGTATTAAGCTACTTAAACATATTCGTATTAAAACTAACCCTTAACTTTATTCGCAAAACGATTCTGATCTTTTAAAAGGTATTTTTGGGAAAATCAATGTATCTATGGCGAACAATGACGTTCTAGTTTCACATCGTAATATTGCATCGACATTCGCATCGACACAACGTTTCTAAAATTTGTGTCTAGGAACAGGCCCGATACTAATTCCAATCTGCCGAAACCCCGTTTTGTGCCTGGCTAAACAAGAGGCTTCGTTAAAAGGAATCTGGTACACGTCCGATACGCGAATAATTCTGAAAGTGTTACGTTTTACCGTACTTTCACAGTAATGGTCGGAGATATTTTGATACATTTGAAGGCAGGAAAGAATTGCAGAGCTAGTACTGGCAAAAATTGGTGGATTTGTGTCTACAAGCCAGTAATGTCAATAAACCTGACAGCTGCCCCCTTACAGGGGCAACTTACTTGTTGTAGGAGTGTGCAAGTGACAGCGTTAGACACGTTGTCTAGCGCCGTCTCTTTCCCACTGAAAGTAATTTTAAAGTAATACTGCTATAAGGGCTTATGGTACGCCCCCTGAACAAACAAAACACACATTACGTTATCGATTTCCATCTGAAATTTGTCTGGACAATATCCGTTCTCTAATCGTACAATCTATTAAACGGTTTATCCAGTAAATCAGGACAAATGAATGATTGTATACATTTCTAAATTCGATAGGCTTTACATAACTAATACATATCACATTAATTGTGAGTACGTGTTTGGGAAACCAAGCCAGCTGGTCAATCAGGCCAGTAACCAGAATTGCCTTTACGCTGGAAGTATTAATGCCTGCGCAGAACTCAAAGCTAATTTGGGTCGCAGTATTGAGTGGATAATATTGTCTCTGTGATTGGAATCTCTGCAGTGCATATATACTCATCAATATTATTTCGATGTACCCTTTTGTTGTTTCATTAGATAAATTAGATCACACATAATTTTTCGGCTGATAGGTTTTTTATCGCACGGTATGGTATTAGGGTTGGGCTCTGGCTTTCATAATTTAGTCTTTAAGCAAAACTTTATGAACCTCTGAAATTTATTCTGCCGTAGTCACAGGGAAAGGAAAGGTATCATAAAACTAAATCTAACTTATTGCTATATTTGTCTTTTTTCGCTTAGGCACGCCGCTTGCGCAGCCAGGATTATTTTTAAGCTGACATGGAACCAATGCATAACAATGAAACCTAAGTTTAAGTAATGGTATGGTTGCAAGTAGGCATTAGCAAATCATTTTATGAATATCAAATACTATATTTTACCTTTCGACGACCAAGCGACAGCCGGCTGTTGCGTCTTTCTATTGTGTCTCGAATGACTTGCGTTCGAAGGTTTATATGAAAATGAATATCGGCTAAAAGTAGTGATTTTTCATCGGTCAGTGTTAATTTTGTCCTCCTGTATTTATAAAACAGTATGTTTCATTTAAACTGAAAATGACATGTTATTTCGTCTGTGTCTCTTTATTTCTTGACGAGACGTTGGCACTTATACAGTAGCAACTGACGTCATCAAAAGCAAAACGTTGCCGCGGAAATTACTTGTTAAAGTAATTATGTTTCCATTAAATATTAATTTGAGATTGTTCGGTAGCTGAAGAGATAGCCAGCTGTAAATAAGAACATAATTAACAATTCAGTTCAAATTTGTACCCAATTAATAGAAGTAATCGTTTGTCCGGTACACATAAGAAGTTGTATTATTTAGAAAAACTGCAATGTTTTTCTATCGGAATGTAAGAGCTCTAAATCCTATCAAAACACCCTCGGAAGCAAGTTAGGAAAAATATATTGCGACTATCCAAAGGGTTTTAACACAATTCAGAGCTCGTGGACCGTTACATTACCCCAGTTGAGCAACCCTAACCACGGATCGCGACGGACAGATTACTATTTACGTACACATCACATTTGTTTTATATTGAAGAAGGTACATTACTCTCTTTCACCATTTGTTTTATTATCAATATCTATAGCTATTTTTCCGCTTTCTGCATCGTCAGGGGTGTCATCAAAGAAGCACTCAAAGAAATGCTTGCACCTGTAATCACCTGTGAAATGAATGCAAGTGTCATTTTCAATACATAAATGTGATTTTTAACCGACTTCAAAAAAGAAGGAGGTTCTCAATTCGTCTGTATGTTTTTTTTGTATGTTTGTTACGCGATATCTCCGTCAATTGTAAACGGATTTTGATGGTTCTTTTTTTGATTGATAAGTCATGATTCAGGGGTGGTCCCATATTAATTTTGTGGCGATCGGTTCAGTGCTTCTCGAGAAATTCACCAAGAACAAAAAAAATTGACGATATATTCATAGACGATGTGTGCTTTTTCTTCAAGTTTCTATTTTCGTTTTATAAGATTGTAAGTAGTTTTATTTTTAAAATAAATTACTTTGAAAGTTACTATACACAGTCAAACATTGGGAGTCGACACTAAAAAGTAATAAAAAAAACTTTTTTCAAAAAAATAATAACCGCCTTCAAAAACTAAAAACCCAAAAATAACTAAAATTTCGGAAGTCGGTGGCTTCTCTTCTGCCATTCAATTTGTGTTGCCGTTGCCACCGACTTCCGAAATTTTAGTTATTTTTTGTTTTTAATTTTTGAAGGCGGTTATTTTTTTTTTTTTTTAAGTTTTTTATCTTCATCACTTTTCTATATTAACACACTTTTCTATACTATAACAATTGACTCTGTCGCATGGCAGTCTTTTATTACTGCTACAGTTCTCAGAGTGTTCTCACAAAGTGAAGTCTAGCTAGAACTCGGCATTGTTTCCGAGAAGCACGTTGTAGATATATATGTACGGTGTATATCAAGCACGATGGCGCTGTCTAAACAACACGCTAATAAAATTGTTCTCTGACACAACAAACCCGTGAATGTCCTCACGAAAAACAACTTATTAAATAACCGTCTTCCATCCTAAAATATACATCTCTGAAATTTAGCTACTCAAATCACGACAATGTTATTTTTTCAACGCTGTAATGTCCACATTTTTGTATAAAATCCCAAGCCAAAACAAACAATGTCTTGAAAAAACAAAGATTCTAACTATTTATGGTTTCTGAGAATCAGGAAGGGTTAATATAAAAAAAAAGCCCGGAGACAAGAGAAATACAAGCAATTTTTATAATTTACTTCGTTACTCCGTTGAGTTGACATTTTGTATTTACGCCGTCTTCTGTTTATTGTATAGCGAATGTTAAATTACCGTAAAATCCATTTAACCTATTTCGCTTGCTCACAGTGATCTAATTTAGTGTCATTGGGCTTTCAGATTGTTCCAGTAGTTCAAAGTAACCTAAAGTAATCTGTGTTTAAGGTGATATTAGATTATTCATTCGAGATGAAACCTAACTTTGAGTCTCTCTCGCATTAATCTCCATGAAAAAGTTGTTAAGAATAGGATTATTTATTTACGACTCTAAATCCTGAAGCATAAATCCCTTCTATAATTCCATCTTGACATATAATACGCTCACTCTGACAGCCAGTGTATCATAAAATAAAGGATGCTTTCTCTACAGTTGCACATAAACGGGAGCTTAATACGATGTAGTGTGTGCACATAAGTCAGCATAGTGCCGCAACCGTGTCTGTAACACTGTACTGCGGGATTAATCATTTTGTGGGGGCTCTCATCAGAGTCAGCGGACTTCGATAAACAGCGCCGACCGCGTGCCGCGTCAAACAATGCGTGCAGTAATTGAAATGTTCAGACCGTGTCCGACGCGTCGTCGTCGCGTTGTCGCCCACCAAACAATAATCCCATTACGATTTTTATAATCCTACTGCAATTTGAAGACAATGGCCTTTATGACTCAGTTGTCTCCGAGTGTTACTTCTTTGTTCGCTTAAGTACATGGTCGTGTTTCATTTCGCCTGCTACGGTAAGAGGCTGTGGTTAAGGAGCTGATAAAAAATAAAAAAACTTTTTACAAAAAAATATTAACCGCCTTCAAAACTAAAAACATAAAAATAACTAAAATTTCGGAAGTCGGTGGCTTATATTTTCTGCCCGTCAATTTGTGTTGCCACCGACTTCCGAAATTTTAGTTATTTTTATGTTTTTAGTTTTGAAGGCGGTTAATATTTTTTTGTAAAAAGTTTTTTTATTTTTTACTTTTTATTGTCGATTCCCAATGTCTAACTAAAGTATCCAAGCTGCCATGTCCATACCAAGTTTCATACCAATAGTTTCATCCAAGCGTAAAATCTAACGTTTAACAACGCAGACAATAACTTCTTGTGCCCCATTTAATAAATCATCGATTTAAAACGACAAATCATAACCAATTTCAGTTTTAAGTTCACTTCAATGAAGCTGGAACACGAGGTAGCTGCTACGCTACGAACCATTAAGGATATCCTTAAAGTGTGTTTTGTCTGCACTATCGAATCTGCAGTATAATCAATCTAGGTGTAAATTACTCATCAATGCAAAAAAAATAAGCCCAAACACTATGTAACTGCTATCAACCATTAAGGAGTTCCCTAAACTGTACTGCACCTGCATCACGGAGCTTGCAGTGGCAGTCATAACCCATCTCTCTGTAAAGATCTTGTCATCACGAATAAAATAAGCCCAAAGACGATGTAGCTAAGATGTACCGTTGAGGAGTTCCCTTGATTCTCTGTCATCTTCATCATCAGATCTGCCCTAAACCTTCATGGTATTGTAGTCTCATCAGATATACACATTAATATTAAGTTTTTACCCGATGCTCGCCTACAATTTTCTAGAGATGCCCTCAATTTCTCAGGGTTTCCACCATCAGATCCTGACCTGATGACAATGGGACCAAATGACAAATATACCCTTTCGATTAAAAAAAGAATTTTTGAAATCGGTCCAGGCGTCTTCGAGAAATCGAGTAACAAACATAAAAAAAAAAAAAAATAATACAGTCGAATTGAGAACCTCCTCCTTTTTTTTGAAGTCGGTTGAAAATGACGTTAGAATTATAACAATTTATCCTTATGAAACTTTACACAATGGTGTAGATATTGCAAGATTTATTGCCAACTGTATTCGAAGGAAAGATTTGGACAACAGAGATAATTGTGGAATTGAAAATGTTACTTCATCTTGCGTACAAGCTCTGACATAAAAGCAAACACACTTCAGACGAAGGCAGAATAAGGTCGCACTAACCATAAGGGCACCATTGTACATTTTGTTACGGAATCAAAAAAGCCCACACGCACAACTGTAAAGTAGTATCCATTTATTCATAAGTACAGGAGCAAGACCCCTATCCGTCCTGAGAATGCAAAACGTAGGCGTTTTTCAAACATATGTACATACAAATACTTTGTGAAAGGTCTAATCGTTGCGGTATCATTCTGTTTGCTCTGCAGAACTCCGAACTTGCAAACGCCTTCGAAATCAAATACCTAGGTTTAAACTTTTTAGTAGACAGCTACTAACAAAGTTTTAGTGAACGTTAACCTAATTTTCAACTCAAGTTTTCAACACAGGTTGCGCTAGATTTTATAGAAAAAGGTAAACGCTTTTGAACTTTGAAAAAAAAACTTTTTTCGCGTAAATTAGCAATATTCTTTTTCTTCACAGTCGGTATAGACAGATTGAACTTTTTGGTAATTAAGATAAAATTAACAAGGAGGCTGAGACTTTATTATTAGTTTCGTTAATAAAGATATTTCTTTGGGAAGTTTCTGAAAAAGACTATTAATAACTGTTTTTTCGCCTTGTGAATTTCGTCTTGGAAAAAAAACTAGGTACCTGCCAAATAAGTAGACGTCAAGATAGACTATCTAAAGCTGTCAGTGTCACTTGGCTGAGGGTTTGTTATCAACATGGTTGGGTTTGCGGACTATGCGAAGCTCGGTAACAAATACCCGCGTACCTAATGACCTTAAGAATAGTTATGTCTACGTAAAGTCTACTCATAAGTCATTGTTTTACGATGGCCTGAAACACAGGTTTTTATTAACCTAGCTCAGGCAGGTCGCTACAAGAAAAATGTAAGTACTAACACTCCACTCTGTAGTTCAGTATACTCTTTGAAATTAACTAGTCTTTAAATAGGTAATTAAGTCATCTTTTTAGAACTTGGTACTACTTAGTATTCATAAGTTTATTATTGTACTACTTTGTAAAAGAACGTAAATAAATTATTATAATTATTATTATTATTACTAACTCTAGCATTTCCTTCAGTGAATCATGCTGCGTATGACTGCCTGTTTGCGATGAATCCAAAAACAAATGAACGAATTTTCATGCGGTTTTCTCCAACATACAAAGTTATAAGGAAGGTTTATTCAATTTGCACATTGTAAAGCTGGAGTGTTTTAATGAATTCAGTACAAATAATCGATTTTATATTTTGCGAAAGTGCCAACATGTTGGCATACGTCGACGACGCTCGTTTGATATGAAATTAATATCATACGTAATGTAGGACATAGTGATATGTCACTGCCAACATATAAGGGACATGTCAACGTGCTAACTAAGAATGATCAGGGAGAAAGGAACAAGGTGTTTTTTTTGTAAAATTGTTTTCCTATTTTCTCGTCAATTAATATTCTTGAACATTTTATTTTAAGGTTTAATTCAGTATGCGACGTTGTTTGTCGTGTAAATTAGGAAATGGCTTCACTGTTTGTTATGTGTAAGCTGCCAGAGCAGCATTATTATCAGAACTTGGGTAGACCTGATACCAAAGCATTAAAAGTTTTGCTTTAGTTTGCTGACTCACTTACTAATTACTGAAACTCATGTTTAAATCTTACTAGTTTGTTAACATATTGCATATATTTTCAATTCATATTTTTTACACTTTCGTCGTCATAAGTTTTATCTTTGGTAAATAGGAAAATAAATGAATAAGTATCTACTTTATTACACAGGCAGAAGAGAAAACACAGTGTAGGAAAAATATTTATCTGCTAACAAGTTAGAAAAATATGTTTGTTTGCTTTCAGGAATAACGTGAATACATTAGTAATATTGAGCACAAAATAAAAATAATTCAAGTTCCTAAGATAAACTTTACTATAAATATGAGAAAATAACAAATAGGCGAGATGACAAAAAAAAAAGAAATTAGTCCGTCAGTTAGATAATCAAAAAATTTGGGACACGAATTTTTTCTTTTTTTTCATAAACAGAAAATGACGACAATACAGTGCGTTGAAGTATCGTGAAACGTCACACCTTTGTATAATTTTTACTGAGGAGTGACGTCACAAGCCCCCTCTCCGGAACTTTGATGCTCTTTATCTTTGTATTTTGTTATTAATTTGATCGAGCAAAAAATATGTGTCCAGTATTTTTGGACTGTACTACAGACGGACTAAATAGAATGTCATTATTTTGATGTAGTCAACATCCCTATTGAACTCGTCTACTGAAGTAGGTAGTACTGATACCTAGACTCAAAAAATGGTCAAGATTCCCCATACTACGTAATTTCTCATACTAAAAAATACTACATAATTTCATAAGGTCTCTACATAATTTTTAGATAAATTGAACAAAATATAATATTTCAGACACATTTATCTAATAAATAATATTTATGTAGTTTGCATTAAATAAATGCCCTTAGTTAAATGTTGTGCTGTTCAGAATTTAATGGTAATTTCAGCAAAACGCTTCTATAGCCAGTATCGTGAGTCATAGGAGATCAAAGCTCAGTTTAGATATGTTTCACCTTCCCAGAAGCACCATAAATTAATCAACACAACATTACCGTTTGTTATGCTTGATTGACACAATGACACGCCGACTGCGGCCAATGCCTCTGAGCGATAAATTTAAAATGCAATCCGTCATGAAGTTTTATTTAAAACCCCTGAAATCTATATGTACCTACGTATAAAAAAGGAGTAAGAACAAGTGTGTAGACAAATCAAATCGCGTCCCCCAATTTTACACTGTCAAAGTGTTCGCCCGTTGTCCGTGGACCATAAACTTGGCAGCAGTCCATAAAACTTGCAAAAAAACTAGCGAACAAATAAATGTCCGTCGTCTGTTTTGTCAAATCTGTGCAGTACGTGCGCTCTTTGGAGGCGAGAGCAGAGCGCGAACTGATTTTATAGCGCCATAAAATCTCGTGAAACGCGCCCTTAAATCACAACGCTGCGTCGTATTTCATCGTTTTGGTTGTCAATGTTTATTTTATATCATATTTTACAGATCCCTCCTGTATAAATCACGGTCGGATTGATATACATTAAGGTCACGTACTTTTGGCAGAAACGCTTAGTTTGCAGCCCCCACGCCACGCGCTCGCCGCGATGCGTTGACAAGTGGTCGCCGCGCGCCGCTGATCTATCGCGGATTGTTTCATCGGGCCGCCATAAGTGGGAAATATTGCGCGCGATGCACTCACAGAATAACCGATAGAGAGACTAATATCGACAACAAACACATTTATCAACAGATCTATGATGATAAAATATTATTGTTGATTGACGAAATTGACATCAAGCGGTCTCTACACACTTAAGAGTCAGAAAATGCTCAACAATAATAGGATTAAGTAGTGGTCAACAGTGAGTACGTCATTTGAAGGGTAGGATTGTGAGAAAGGCCCTTAATGTGACGTAATCTTGGCAGAGATTGGCTACTTTAGTGAGAGTCGGGAAGCTATTCATTGAATTCCGTCCCCATTCAGGGGCCCGTCACCCGAGTCAGAACTAATCTCGCCAACATTTTTAATTTGTCACTAAGAAAGTCTTGTCTTCGGTGTTCTTTATTAAATCAGTTGACTATTTTAGTCAGGAATGCTATTGTAATAAGGAGGCTTTGAATAAAATGCCTTTTTAAATTCCACCAGGTCCTCAGTAGGCAGAGGCGCGTTTAATAGTCGATTACTTACATAAACTCACTCGACTTTGTATTGCGACTTTGAAAACAAAGACGATAAAAACGGGGTATTATACCGAGTACATTATCTGTCTGCGTACTTAGCTCCCACAGTACAGCTAAGAGCAACACTTCCAGATTTATCAGCAATAACTATCTCCTTAATTTAAAACTTTGCTGACGCTGGAGTGTAACAACAATGGGAATAAATAAACTAAGCTTGGAACCTCGAGTTGGCCGGTTTCTTTGCCGTGAGGCGTGGTTACAGCCAGCTGTGGCAGCCGTCTCGAAAACAGAAGCAATTTGAAATTTAATTTTGTAACAAGAGTACAATCTTGCTTATATTATAAATTAAATTAAAAACAAGTAAATTTTTTTAGATACGAAACGCCTTTTCAAAATTATGGTTATCAACTGAATATACACGTTGCACAAAAAGTTTTAATAAAATTAATAATAATACCAGCCTATCAATGTCCCACTGCAAAGCAAAGGCCTCTTCTCATACAGAGAAGGCACGACCAATAATCACCATGCTTGCTCCAGAGTAAAATTAAGATTATGAATTTAATTGAAACTTTTAAAGATTACCATTATGAGCACAAACCTAAAATATGCAAGTTTAATTCCTAAGCAATATTCCTATTTTTAGAGGTACTACATATCATCGCGCTTTGTTCTTCGTAATGTTTAGTTTTCTGCAACGCCATCAAGAAACGTAACATAAACAGCGCCTTAAGTTCGATTCAGTAAACACTCGATAAAGAGGCAGTCGTAATCATCGAAGACAAAACAAAGCGATGAAAAGGATCAGCGATTATCACTGAGCCCGGCCTGAGACGGAAACTATTGAATAAACAAGCGACTGGCGATCCGTCACTGTACGCGCTTCTTGACGCGTCACCTCGCAGCCGCATCACAGATGCATGGCAGAAGGCGAGAACCGCCGCAACATTGCAATAACTGAAAAAAAACTTGGACTCGCGTACTAGCGTAGACCCCTTTCATATTATACTGCTAAACATCGTGTCGAACTCTAATAAAATGACTATATCGTGGTTTCACAATTGGACGGCATCCAACAAAGTATGCCAAGGATAGAAAATTGGATAAACATCAACCAAAAATTAAAGGCGAAACCGTTATGGCTTGCTACAGTTTAATAAGTACGTACATATTGTGCCGTTATGAACAACGAGCCACGAGTGAGCAAACGATATTGCGATCGACAAACTCGTTTTCATACCGAAGCAACATTCATTTCATGTGGTTTCATATCGTTGGCTGGCTGCGTAGCGCTGTGCCGCGTGTAAGCAATGGAGACAATTTATACGCGTAACACAACACACGATTAAATGATAGCATTGTCATGACTCCGTTACATTTTAACATTAACACAACACTGTAGTATAATCTCATTAAATTCCGCAAGTTAAATCTTATACGCTCCAAGTGTATCAAAGTCTCGACGTTCGCGACGCTCGTTTCTTTTTATGGAGCTGAACTACTGCGTGATTATTGTTTTGCGTCGCGTTACTGCGGGCCACGAGTAATCCACTTAGGATTAGCCATAAACAAGAAGGGCCATTGTCGCGACACGAGCGATCTGTTAGCGTCTAAGTGTAACTGATAAAGGGCGTCGACGGTATTGTTCGCAGCGGCATTAGGCTTTAATCCGGTGTCGCGAGCGCGCCTCGTTAGCTTGATTGTTCGGTGTCGCCGGCAGATGGCCGCCGTAATCCGAGCCGGCACACGCCGCTGCCCTCCACACCGCCCCTCCCACCCCCTTCATCCTCCGCGGAAATATAGCCTCTTTGTGTTTGTTGCATCTGCAGGTAAATTGTGCGCCAAAATTGGACCGTACGTTACAGTACGTGCCCCGTTATGAATGCAACCGGTATGAATTTTATTATTCTTGAAAACTTATTGTTATCAGAGCAGCTGAATGCATTGTTTATCCGATATTGCATCTGGTCATTTAGTAAACATGAATGCTAACATGATTATTTAAATTCAAAAGAGGCACGGCCGGTTATAAGCTAATAAAACTTGAATGCTCTATTTGCTTTTCCACTATACAAAGTTCGATTGGGCACAGAAATATTTGTGAAAGGTTTGCGAAATATACAGTACGTACTGAAGGCCTATAACAACACAAAATCACGCCAATCGTTATTTCAAAGTTAACTTAAAACAAACATGATACAGTTGTTCTCATAAAAGTTAACTCAAGCGGCGTTTAACATGTAATAAAGTCCCCATAACTTTAGTAATTGATATTAATCGCCCGCCATTTTGCCGCCAAGAAATAATAGTAAAAAGGGAAACAACAGTAATGTGTTACTTCCTGCTTCTATTAGAAAGTGTGTAAGCAATCAGACCGAACAGTGGGTAAACATAGAGTTTGTAGACAGTAAGTACTCCGAAGCCTGCTCACAGTCATCCATGACTTGTGTAAACATAACTGGACCGTTTAATTTACTCTGCCAGAATAACATGTGTACGAGAAGTTTATATGTAATTTGAATACCAATTGATTGTAATACACTGTTTGTTATTCGTTGTTGTATCTGGAATTGTGGAGTTGGCTTGGAATTGCGTTATCTGTAAACATTTGTACATATCTAAATATTTACGCTCATTTCCCAAAGGTTTTGTTGAGCAATCACCTAAGCGAATTTGAAAAAACTGTTTGTCTTATAAAGGAGAAAGTTTCCTCTCAAATGGCTAATAGGTTAATAATAACCTATTAGATGGGACTCCATAAATTATACATCCGAGTTAGGATTGTATTTTGTTGTTATAATTGCGTCTAATTACAAAAAGAGAGATTACAACCACTATCATCACTAACCTAACCTAACCTAACATCTTGCAACAATATTAATATTAATTTAATTAAGTTTGTTCCCAACGAGGTGCCACTAAGATGTCTATAGCATTTTATAATTAAACCTAAAAGCAAATACTGTTTTTTTTTTTAATTTGAAGCTTTGCCACTACGACTCTCTGCTTTATTTATTTGTATGTCTCGGACTCCCTTTTCTTCATCAAAACAATTGAATTTCCAACTATTTAATTTCATTTATTTGTTGAAAAAGGTAAGACATATTATGTTGTTGTACAGCATGTTCAATAAAAACTCCATAGATAAACGACGTTCAGATGTACTGCCATTTTTAATTTTTTCTCCTCAGAAAACTTTTTCCGAACTGAAACAAACTTTGTCGTATTGGTCTAATCGTTCCCGAGTTTTGCCTAGCAACATAATGTAGCGATACAATATTGTACAGATTAGGCAGACGTCTCAGGAACCACTACATTGAGTAAAACTGCACCTTTAAATCGATCAAATCAGGTCGGTTACCGAAAAATTTCTAAGACGCCTCAAATGTAATACATTTCATATTGATACCCAAATTTGCCACACGCATTAATGATTGGTCTTACCTTGGTAGCTAATATCACTTTTGATTACTAAAGTAATTAATTTCATTTAGTAATCCGGTGACTACCTCATAGATTTTGCTATGAACTGCATTCCAACATGTTGTGTTTATTCAATAGCTGGGTATTGTTTGTTATTACCCGTATTCTAACTAACTACGTGAATTGAAAGTAGATTCATTCTATACTGAACTTAATTATTGATTTTATATTAGATTATTTTACTACTTTTCTTCTTTAATAGTATATTAAAGACGAAATGTATGAAGGAATTATCGAAAACATTGTTGTTCTTTTCTTTACAGGACAATTTAGTGTTCTAATAAAAAAAATCGGTTCAATTTCAAAGTCACAGTCAAAATATCTTTGTTAATAATTCTGCTACAGATTCTTTATTTTTCTATCCTTTTCAAATTTAAAATCCGGTCCAAATGAAAAATTCAGTGAGATTAGTTTTTGATCTTGTAAATGACGTTCAAAAACGTTTATAATTAATAAGACAGTTCTAATTAATATTAATTATTTTTCTTTGTCTTATAATTGTCGATCTCTATATTATTACTCATCTTTCTGATTTAAACGTAATACTTATTAGCCGAGGCTCTTTATTCTTACAGCCGTTTAGCGCGTAACAGATGTAGTGTCTACATACCAGCAAAAACATATACCTATAGGTATCATGATAATACCTAAATAAAAAACACGGTTTACCAGAGCCAGATGGCTCGAACGGCCAGACAAATGCGTTCAAAGTTTCTAAGTTATGAATTGAGCAACCCTATAAAATAGTTTTGACGGATTTCATAAGCGGAGCGGTAAAGCACGACTTAGCAAATTAACGACGTAGTTTACTAGGTATAGACTGAAAAGTTTACTTCGAATATCTCATTTTTTATTGAAATTAGTACATTATTGGATACCGAAAATAAATCATAGTTATTTATTTTTCTCTCGCGATATTATGGGCAATTTATAAATTCATAAACGATGTCATCATTTGCATTAGAATTTCATTTCATATTTTATATTCAATGCCTTTAAAAAATCACTATTCGATGTGTCTATCTCGTTTCCCCTCGTTCTATTAGATCTTATTTTGGCTGGGATGGAAATCACATTTTGCCACTTCCACACCGCGGGCAAATTTGATTTAAGAAAAATATGGAATTCCAATATAACATAACGGTCATTCTCCGATTCGGCGTTATTTGCCTAATTACCGTAACCATTTTTATTTTTCACTAATTTTACTTAAACTCATTAAAATATGAAACTAATAAAAAAAACGAATTCAATAATCAATGAGGCATGTTTTAATTATTAGTAGTTTTCTAGTTATTGAGACTTAAAAAAATTATGAGTACGGTAATTAGAAAAGTTTAACATCTAATGCCACGGTAATTAGAAAATGCCGTCAATTCTATGTAAAATATGATATAATATAATAAAAATAACACACATTAATAATTTGTATACATCTATTTATATAAAAATGAATCCCTATTTCTCTTTGTCATCTTTGGACCGATTTCACTAATTCTTTGTTGTGTTTGTTATTGTTTGGAGGAGGTTCTTATGAAAAAAAAAGTGAAAATTAGGTTACTTTAGGATAGTGTAGGTTAGAGTAGAATAGAGTAGGGTAGAGTGGGATAGAGTAGGATAGATGATGTAAAAAAACATAAACATGTAAAAATACAAAAAAACAGTTAAGTAGCCCAAAGGCATCAGGAACAGGGTCCCAGCTACCGGTGATCTGAGCTCCAGAGGGAGGAACTTCCTAACGATGCGAGCCGTGTCCAAAAGCTTCTGAAAGATCCAGCCATCTAACGAGAGCCTCCGAGAGAGAGGTGTTGGTCGAGACTCTTGGCTATTAAACCATTGGCAGAAACAACTATCGGCACATGACCGCTGAGTCCACATTCCACATGTCAACAATCTCGCAAGCCAAGTTGATATATAGACTTTTTTTTATCTTTCTCGGTCTTCATAAGGTTCCCGTCACGCGGGACCGTCACGATAACGAGCATTTCGCACCGCTTCAATTGATCCACCATCACTATATCAGGCTTGTTTGCTACAACAGTCTTGTCAGTGATGATGAATCGACCCCAGTACAATGTGACATTGCCATCTTCAGATTCTACGAGGCCGTATCCCAGAGCAAGTTGCTGATTGATAATCCTGGCTATGTCCATTCAAGTACTCTTCGTTAGCAAGACGAAAACAACCAGTGATAATGTGTCGAATCGTTCTCCCGTCAGGTGACACGCCCAACATAAGTCAACCGTAGCATCTTTCACATTAGATCTCCGATAATTCTTCGTTATGATGACTTCATCCATAATTGTACAGACGAAACCTTCGGTTTCTCAAATAAGTTACCAAATCGTAGCCACTAAACAGACGCTAAACAGTCTACATCGGGCCCATGCAGGACCCGGAAAAACCGTCCGTGTAACTCCTTACTCTGCCATACTTCCTTACGATCCTTCGTCTCAAGCACTACAGGTTTGCACCAGTTCTCTTCAGCTAAGGAGAGCAGAGTGAGGTCCTTGTCCACAGTGACCACATCTCGGTGCATTCCCACGTCAGCTTTAAGGAAATATTCCCGGAGGTTGTATGCCTCGCGGTTGTGGAGAGACTTAGCATTGAAAAAAAAAGCCTCGTCCTCCACATTTCCGCGGGATATATACAGCCTTATGAACTCATCACTGATGATTGTGGGTGATGCTCGAGCGCGCTTTGTATGTAGATTGACTTCTGTACCCATCAATTTGAGGCTACAGTTAGTAAATAAGAACTAATTTTTCATACAACGGTAATTATAAACATATGGTAATTAGTATACGGTAATTAGAAATCGATAGATTTTCTTAAAAATTTCGGAAACAACAAAGTATGCAAATATGAGCTTATTACAACGTACGGAGGCCAAAATACTGTCTCGATTCACTTGATCAACTTGGGTCTAACTTAAAAAACAAATATTATATTTATGTAAAACGGTAATTAGAAAAGTTTTTAACCAAGGTTACGGTAATTATATACTAGCGTGCTTCATTCGCGGTACACTAACGTTAGAGACGTGCAACTGCTGTTTTGCTGCGGTACCCATTGAGGAGAAGAGACCAGCGCGGTAGTGGTGTGCCAAATACTGTTTTTTAGGGATGTGCACTCGAGAACAGAATATGTCACGGTAATTATAACTTTCGATCGGACATCCGATAATTTAATGATAATTATTTATAGACTGGTTCTAGTGAGTCGATATTTTACTATGCTATACACGATGTTTAACACTATTTAAAATGTTAAATGGATCAAAGTAAATCTGTTAGTCATAAAAATTACAAGTAAGTTTTAACATTAAGTCAGTGTGCGGACACGTTACGGTAATTAGAGAACAGAGGTTTTTGAACTTAGGTTAAATTATTTTGTCTTAACTACTTAAAACAGACGCCTGTGTTTTTGTTTATGGCTAGATATGAATGCTATCTAACATATAAAAAATATTGGATGATTGAATATGATACAAGTGCGGATTATTCAAGCGCGGACACGTAAAATTTGCTTATCGGAGAATGGCCGATAAGTTGTTTTTTTATGGCTCATCCCTTTTTACGTGACGTTATCTCGTACTGTCAAATCCGCTTTTTGACTAGATCTCTAACCTTTGATCGTTCTTCTTTAAAACACGTTTCGCTAAATAATATTTGTTTAGAAATAGGAAGATGGTGAAAAACACCTGCCTCTCTTTTCTGAATATCCAAATCTACAAAAACAAAAAAGCCTGGAAAGATATCACACTCACAAAGACAAGATCAACATTGAAGAAAGGCTCAATTACTTACTCAAAGGAGGTAGGGAGTATTATGGTTTACACATTATCTCGCTGGGAAGCCTACAAAGTAATGTATATGTCGCAGTCATCTGGTTGAATCAGCCATTTGATTGTATAGCTAGCGTGTTAACTGAATAGCGACATTTAATTGAATGACTAAAGGACAATTCGTCAAGTTGTTTAATGTAACGTTCAACGTCTTGACTGAACGTCATTTAGCGTTGTCGTTGAATGGGATATAGCCGACTTTGAAAACAGTGGAAGTGCTAAGTAGGCGTGGCACGCGTGGCACAATTAAGCGTTGTAACTCTTAACCGATACCAGTCGCTTTCTGACATCGCGACGAGTTGCTTGTCTCGCCACAAATTCATATTTCCCTAGCTATGCCGTATTGTTACGTTTTAGAGAGCAAAAATGATAGTAGGAAAATAAATCTTAAAAATGGAGGTATTTCATATTATCGTTATGTATGATTTTCACTGTTTTCCAATAAAAATCTTATTTTGTTTCAATTTACTAATATTTAATAGAACAGTTAGTCAAAATCAACCTTATTCCATTACGAGAAAGTTTATTTTGGATTGATTTATTACAATAGTACAACTGCGCTACTCAAGTAGTGATGTGGTCAAGTCGAATATTGAATTTGTCGATTGATATCGATACAAAGAATAATTTGTGTTTACTTAAAAGTTTTTCGAAAAGAAGTGGCGATAAAACAAATAATGCGAAAGTTAATAAGAAACCTAACAATTAATATATTTTATTTCAAGGGCAATAAATACATTATTCATAACGTTGCAGTAATTGTGTAAAATTTAAATATACAAGTATACCAGCACTTTTTTTTTATTTTAAATTTACCTGTCTATCTAAAATTATCTATTAATTATTGTTTTAAATTAAACAGAGTTTGTGTACCAAATAAATAAATGTAAGTACTCGCAAGAAGTCTTATATAAGCTAATTGATCAAAATATCGGGTATCTATCGATATCGATAAAGAATTATAATATGCTACGTGGTGCAGTCTTGACCGAGTAGGAGCTGAATTCGACCGATCACGCAAATGTCAGCCGTATGTATAATGCAATTAAGTTGATAATTGCGACCTCTGAGAATAGCGCCATCTGTGATCAAGTAGCGGAATTAACTTGTTAACCGAATCTTAGAGTGACTATAGACCGTAAATACGTTTTGAAGCTAAAGCAAAATAAATCTTATTTGGAGGTCACGCTATTTTATTACTAATAAGTCACTTTAATATAAATTTTGTCAAAAAAATATCAAGACAGTGCTATCTACACAAGCTGTTTTACGCCATATTTGTTTTGGTGACTACTAACGCCGCAGTGGGGAAAAAATGAACTAAATTTCAATCACCTGACTGATTTTACGTCCGCTCTGTTCAAAGAGCTATGTTTCAATCCGCTATCTAGTTGGACGTTGAGCGACTCTTGTTCAATCAACGTTCGGCCTAGTCATTCAATTAAATGTCGCTATTCAGTTAACGCGCCAGCCATACAATTAAATAGCTGATTCAACCAGATGACTGCGACATATAGATTAAATGGGTTTTCTGTGTAGGCTTTGTGGGCCTTGAGGGCTTGTCGACCACTCGCCACAGTCAGGCTGGTGTCACGCCCGGGTTGATCCGGGCGCCATAGCGAGCGAGGGGTTAGCACAACGGGTTAGCTCGAGTTGCAGCTCCGGAATACTCAACTTGTAAACTTGTGTCCTTTAAACCGGGAATGTTAGCACAAAATTGTATTAGTACTAACAGTGTCGGCTATGTAAAGCGCGTTTAAAATATCTTCAAAAGTTGTTTTGTTTACATTTTCGCTACAAAAACTACAAAAGAGTCAGAGTGGTTAATGGACATGAAATAGATTACACTGTATTTACAGTAATTTTTATATTTTAGTGCTGTTTACTTATTTTATTTCTCCTTCCTAGAGGTCTTAGTCTACATTCCTACCTTTGAGATACCCTCCTTTACTGTTCACGTAACAAAATAATTCGTAAATTCTTTCTGTTTTCGTAAATATACATAAAGGTACCTAGATACACGATATAAGCTTCTTCGCACGAAGAATAAACATAGGGTTAAACGTCAACAGATGGATTACCTCTCACTCCTCTCAAGTCGAAGCTATTGGAGTGAGAGGAATAAACAATCCATTCTTACAATATGTTACAATTCCGAACAACTTCTTGAACAATTCAATAAATCCAATGTTCCAAGAAACACACAACGATTAATAGATCAAAAACAAATTAACCGCCAGGTTTGAAATAACAAAAGAAACATTTTATTGTTTCCTATAATTTCACTTTAAATACTTAACGAACTTCTTCGAACTACCGGTATCAAATTTACCGGAAAATTAAATTAAATTATATCTAGTTTGTTAATTAAAGATGTAAGGTTTCACGCCCTTTCAGTCAATACACCAATTAGTTTAACTTAAGGTGAATGATTTTATTTATTATTAACTGTTTTATATATTAGACAGTATTTACTATTCTATAAGTAACAAAAGGCATGTCCGATGGGCGAAGTTTAGAATCAAATCAATCAATCGGGCTAGTCTGGGACCAAGAGCAAGCCCATAAGTAATATAAAATAATAATAAAAAAAATAAGTTTAACTTCAGTTGACCGCTATGTGTGTGTGTCTGTCTGTCTGTCTGTCTGTGGCACCGTAGCTCTTAAACGGTAAGCCAATTTGTATGCACCGTTTTTAAGTAGTTTTTATAGCGGTAGTTCTTAGACATTCATCAAAATTGGTCTCTTTTGTTAGCTGCAGTCGTAATCTCAATAACTTCGGGGACGCCAGTATTTTAATGTTTAATTTACTCATTTTTTAGGGTTCCGTACCTCAAAAGGTAAAAACGGAACCCTTATAGGATCACTTTGTTGTCCGTCTGTCCGTCCGTCCGGCTGTCAAGACCCTTTTTCTCAGAAACGCGTCGAGATATCAAGCTGAAATTAATATCACATACTCGGGTCTGCTATCTCTTAAAGCAGTGAAAAAATCAAGTTTGTAAATCAACGCAATAAAAAGATACGGCGGTTTATATTGCAAATTTGGACATTTGCAAGGAAATCAAAACCTATAGGGTACTTCCCATTGACCTAGAATCATGAAATTTGGCAAAAAGCCAGGTCATGTAACACAAGTAAAGGGAAAACTCTGAAAACCGTAAATTTGTAGTTAGTTGACATCAGGCGTCCGTCTGTCCGTCTGTCTGTCAAGAACCGTTTTCTCAGAAACGCGTCGAGATATCAAGCTGATATTAATATCACATACTCAGGTCTGCTATCTCTCAAAGCAGTGAAAAAATCAAGTTTCTAAATCAACGCAATAAAAAGATACGGCGGTTTATATTGCATATTTAGACATTTTCAAGGGAATCAAAACTCAAAACCTATAGGGTACTTCCCATTGACCTAGAATTGTGAAATTTGGCAAGAAGCAAGGTCATGTAGCACAAGTAAAGGGAAAACTCTGAAAACCGTAAATTTGTAGTTAGTTCACATCAGGCGTCCGTCTGTCCGTCTGTCTGTCAAGAACCTTTTTTTCAGGAACGCGTCGAGATATCAAACTGAAATTAATATCACATACTCAAGTCTGCTATCTCCCAAAGCAGTGAAAAAATCTAGTTTCTAAATCAACGCAATAAAAAGATACGGCGGTTTATATTGCATATTTAGACATTTTCAAGGGAATCAAAACTCAAAACCTATAGGGTACTTCCCATTGACCTAGAATCGTGAAATTTGGCAAGAAGCAAGGTCATGTAGCACAAGTAAAGAGAAAACTCCGAAAACCGTAAATTTGTTGTTATTTCACTAAAAAACAAATCAACGGAACCCTCGTTGCGCGAGTAGAACTCGCACTTGACCGGTTTTTTTTTAATATAACTTGTATTGTCTCCTTATGCGTGTCAAAGCCAGGAACATTTGAAGTTACTAATGAAATCAGGAGTAAAAAGTTACCAATGAAATCAGGTACTTGAAAAAGCACTGGAGATAGGTTAGAAGAGCTTGCGAGTGGCATACTGAATTTAGACTATGTGGTAAACTTAACATACAATTACATACTGCTCAGAAGTTTACGTAAAGTATGTCAAACGACATTATTTGCGAAAAATATTATTATGAAATTTTAAACTGACCATTCTTACTGCGACCACAGACGTAAAGCCAGCACGTGCGTCCGCTGAGAACACGTGCTTCTTGAAATGTATAGCCAATTCTGGGAACAATTTTTAACAATAATTCACATTGGAGCGTTATTTACCAGTACTCTAACGTAATGCTGATTGTTTTGAAGATGAATAGAAGGTTTTCTTAGCCAAAATTATCCGCTTTTTTATTGATGCCAAATCAACAGTGTCAGACTTTTACTGTCTAAAACCCACCCTTGTTCCTTCGGTTGCCCTTTATGTTCCGGGGCTACGGTAACTATTACAACTATTCCGCAACCCCGGCAGGCATTGGCCCTAGACGGCCCCGCCAGCCACGTGCTGACTGCTCTTTGAGTGACTGTTGTTATATCGCCCGCGTTTTTACATATAGAAGTTTGGTTTTCATAATATGTGCAATTCTTCTGAAAGTGTGTGTGCAAACTGCTCCCCCTAAATGGCGGGACCGATTTGGAGGAAATATTGTGTGATATTTCAATGGGTTTTCGTCGGTTCATTTGAAAATACTGTTGGACTCGGTAGGTGGCGCAATTATTGTCGGTATATTATCTAATCAGACAGG
Organism: Athetis lepigone; assembly: GCA_033675125.1. Lineage (NCBI taxonomy): Eukaryota > Metazoa > Arthropoda > Insecta > Lepidoptera > Noctuidae > Athetis > Athetis lepigone. The sequence goes on from CM066217.1 coordinate 15,148,830, forward strand.
ACGACGTCTGTGGAGTTTTACTAAAACTGAAATTTAAAATAGCTCCGTGTAAACCATTCTGTAATTTTTATATTTATATTTTGTGTGCAGGTACAAAACTGCTAATTATTTATAACAACATGCGGTGATCATCCCGGTCGTTAACCAACTTTCATGATATTATGGAAGCTTTTATTCACCAAACACGAATATTCAAACCTACATTTAAATAGTACAAAAATAATGGGTTAGCCTGTAGGTAACCTTAATGATGATGATAATCAATTAATAACCTACGTAAAGATTATGATCTGGAACATGAAAATTCATAATGTTTTATGTTAATGAAAACCCCTCATTAGGCACCCTGGAGTAAGCGGTATGACTTATAGTACATTCACATTTCTGTGATTAATCATCAAATGAATAATGAATAGTAGCTATTTATAATATCGATTGTAGAGCTCCGATTATCGACGTTTCCTAATTAGAGCTGAGAGGCGTGTGTTAATGATGTGTAACCTTATAATCCTATTAAATTGTGTATATCTGTTGTTTACTATGTTATTGTGATCTCGTACTGTAGTAACAAGCGTTTTATAATTGTTAATAACTGATAGATTATATTCACTGTTATTTAATAGTTCTGGGCGCTCTCAGTTGAGATCGGTCACCTCTTAACTGCCATGACATTTTAATATTATTTTTATTGTTTATTTTTATTCTTTGACGACATTGTTTTTTACATATCTTTAGAAGCACCAAAAATTATGTACAAAACATACATTTTTGAAAAGTGTCCATGTTTATCTCCGTAGAGATAAACATCCAAGTTTCTGGTACTTACGTTTTGGAACAAGCAACTAGCGCGCGTCTCCTTCCTGCACTAATCAAGTTATTTTTACAATTCATAAGTGACAGTAAATGGTCTAAGTGATTTTTTTTTAAAATATTGTCATATTTCTTCTAAAATCACGAGTTAATTTATTGCATCTCACAACAGTAACAGATGAATGCATCAGTCGACTGTTTTAACTTATGTTATAAAACATTTGCCTACCCAGTTCGCTGTATCATAGCTCATTCAAAGAACATCTCGTACTCAGATGCGGTTTACACCGCAGCTAATATTGAAAGAACTGCAGCCTCTGTAGGTCTAAAGTAGCAGTGAAGCGCACGGAATTATACATCTCACGGCAGCTCTGTTTGCGGCATTCGGCCACCAGCGCGCTACATTCAGAGAACAGCATTGTTTATTCAGAAAGCTTGTGCGAGCCGTGTCTTAGCAAACCACTCGACGTTGCCGCCCCGCTGACCGGACGAGTGTGATGAAAACGGGCGCTCAATGATCCAGTTTAGGCGAACTAGCGCGCCACTCATTACCATCTCATTACCATACACAAACATTAGTCACACATCGGAAAGGCTTAGAGAGCCCGCTGTGCCAACAAGGCACGGCTCTCCCGGCCACTTCATGCACAATTATTGTACTTAGCTATTGTCTGCACAAACACACGGCATGTTTGGAGAACAAACGTAACGGAGCGCAGAACGAGATTAGCCCTTGTTTATCTCCTTGTGAGTCACGGGCTCGCGGCCGTGTGCTTCTGCTCCGCAAACAGAACGTTCTCGCAACATTACAAAAAAATTCTGAAACGCAAACACCACGTGTTTACAAGTAATCACCTTAATTGATTTGTATTAAATTGGTACAATGTTTTCATATATTTTTTACTCTCAGGCACTTCCGAATGGTTTTACTGTGATTTTTCGACGAAAAAATAACATTGTATTAAATGAAAAACAATATTTTTGCTGATCAGTCTCAGTAGACGTGGAGGAAAAGGGTGTCGTGTACGAGATTTATGTCATGTTTGTACCTTCTTTAGTCAAAATGAACACGATTTCTTTATGTTTGTTTCCAATACATTACGCTTCTGATCTTTGTGGTAAAAATGAACAATACTGCTAGTCCTCAGCCCTCACATGTTTCGCGCTTGCCTCCCATGATATTCCTCCAAGTATAAAAATCAATATAAGTACCAGTTTGATGGGTCGTAATCTGCCAAATCCCTCGTAAATTTGCTTTAGCCTGAGGGGGGCAGACGTCCTAATTTCGATGTCATTCGATTTTCACGCATAAAAATCTATTGCTCTCTAGAGTGTACGTGTAAGGGGTACTTGTGCATACCTAGTTCAGAAGTCATTTGTAGGGCTGTGGGATGTTTAAATATTTATCGATAACTTGAAGTACAGTAGGTAATGGCACGGTAGAACTATCTAAACTATTGACATAATGTGTCGGAGCTACAAATTGCTCGTGAGCTTGTGTAGCAGAACAGAACCTCAATCAAAGTCAACACAAAGTTTCCGTTTGCGTTTTGATATTCAAACTGGAGGAGCACGCGAACTATCAACGAGTGGAATAATTTCACAGATCAAACAATTTTACAAATCATGGCATTTCAGGGTCGTAAAACGAATTCAGCATAATGTAAGATGCCGGCCGGCTACATTGTTCAACACAACAAGTTATTAACGGCGCGCCCTAAATAATTCATGATATTATTGAAGTTACAAAGTACACAATACGAATTTTGGTTATAATTGAAAATGGACCGAGTTCGGCTTATTCTTTGTGAATTTATCACTAGGGCCGAGGTGGCAGAGCTACGACGACGCGTTGTTCAGATAAAGTTTATTTTATGACTTAAGCGAGAACATTAATATTCATTACTGGCGCGAAATGAACTAACTTTATTATTATAATAAAGATCAAAGAATGAGCTCGGTGCACGGGTAGCACGGACCCTCCCGGAGGTTATATTATTATTTTTAACCGCCATACTGCACCTCAATTTGGTGAGCACTCGTAATCTGCGCAACTTGGTATGTACATAGCATATATTTTTTATTCAATCCTTTCATTCCCTGGTGGCTGTACGAGGTGGATTGTTGTGGCCGAGGCCGACACATTGTAACAAAATATAATAAGTATGTCAAAGTGTCACCAAACTGATATTTTTTAAATTATGTTTCGCAGTAAATATAAGAACAATACACAGAATTCCCTGTTTTGCAAAACAAGTTGTAGCATCAAATAAAAGATTATTGTACTCACACAAAAGGGTTGCGGAATTAACCTATATTTCAGCGCCCACGACATTGCTCCGTTATAATATAATTTAACTTGTAAATTATTAAATAGATCGTTTATCTACCCACAGCTGTAAACTTTACAGTTACTTCAGGTAGTACTTTAACATCTTGTTTGTAATCAGAGATTTAAAAGCTTTTACTTTAAATGGTGTTTTAGTTTTCCGTATTATTTGTTGTAAGTAATCTTGACAAACACTAACAAACGGGACGTTTGTGAGCTTTGTCATCTTATTGCCACCGTTTTGTCTCACACAGTACACAACTTGAAACTTTGTGAAAACTTACAGTGCTGAAGGACCAAGGAACTTTCCCCTTTAGATATAATTATAAAATAATTGTCATGATATTTTTCATGATAGGTGAATACGTAAGAAGTGACTGACGAAGTCACACCTAATAATTCAAAAGTTCAAATGAAAGATTCCCTGACATTCACTTAGAATACATAATTTATTTCCTAAGTAATATTAGTTCTGAGTTTAGTCGACGCCGCCCACGTTCGTTTGACGTCTTTATGAAGCCTCAATAGATATTATTATAGCGCAAATCAAATATTTCCCAACAAAATATCTAATTTAAAGAACAGTCGTTTGAATGGCAAGATTTCTACGTAGAAATTCGTAGCGACTTGGAATGCCTGCGTGACTTCCTGTTAAAGTCTTCGTGTCATTTCTAGATCTGTGATTCTTCATGCGCCATATCTAAACGAGCATCGTAACGACACGCTGGTAATCTCACAGTGTTACGGCAACGCCAAAATCCACACAGGCGAAAATAAACCCTGACTCTATAAAGTTAGCTTTCAATTTTGAGAAAAGCTACAAAATAAAAGCATGAAATGAGTAATACCCTCTGAATAATAACTGCATTTAAAAGTTTAAATCATTTTTTCACAGCTACACCTTTTGGGCATGGAATGAGAGATTGCAAATATATTGGGTGCGTTTATGTAAAGTATACAGAGGTTCATGAAACTTTACGAGAACGCAACTTCATGTGTGCCCCGAAAACCGTGACCTCAGTATAGAGCTTAAGATAATACCCGCGAAAGCGAAGAATTGGTGATCCATAAAAGTTTATATTCAACAAAGGGCCGTCTAGGTAATTCAACAAAACAAAACTTTAAAAAACTTCTTGATTCAGTGCAGTTCAAGACGAAGAATAAAATAATAATATATTTGAAATATTTACGACTTCTCCGTCCCTTTCAATATTGTAGATATTATATAATAATTTCAATTTCAGAGTTCCCATCATTTAAAACAGAACCGACCCTACTACAGTATCAATTTAATTGATATTGAAGACCTCGGGCATTGCTATTGTTTCTTCATTTCAAATTAAAAACTGATAAACATTAAAGCGAGACTTCAATTAGCTTCAAGTAATTTGCAACCAACACTTCCAGCAAATCAAGTTCGGCAAAGTTCAAGTATTTGATAAAATCAATGCTCAACAAACAAAAGCCCATTAAGTTAGAGGCGCCTAGCTATCATCATAATGTTACGCAACCTTTACACAGTGTCGGTGAGACGGCGTGAATTATGCTCACTTAGTTACTGTTCTGCGCTTAATTTCACATAATCCATCTGAGTGTCGCGTAACCCACATAATTGCGGTGTGGAATTTTGCTATGCGTCGGTCGGATTTGTGGGAGAGCGGGCGGAGCGGCGCGCGGCGTGATTGCGCGGCGAGCGCGCGCGGAGCGGCAGTAGGCGCCTGATCCCGCATCAAGTTGCGAATAATTGAGTGGCACCCTCACCCGGCACCACTCTAAGTGTTACACTTAATTAGACCACGTGAGAAGTGCTTAACGCCACTCACTCCAGCTTTGTACACGTTGTTGCATTAAGCGTAAACAATCAACGGTAATTACATTATGTTTGTTCAACATCATATGTCGCCCGTCGCTATATGATACGCGTTATTATTCAGCGTTTGTTTTCTTCATAAAACGCTGAGAGGTGCTTTTATCGTGTTTCATTGTACGCCAGGAGAGAGTTGTATAAGTTTATTTCCACTTGGACCGTTTTAACGACGCTGTTAGATCAACATTGATGTGGCTATTAGCTGGAAGGGTGACCAATTACGTTCCGCCTCATCTTTTGTGTGCATGTGACAACAAGTTAAGTCAGCATTCGCAGCTGGCACGCACTCTGACTTGTCTTGCCGAGGCGGCGGCTTTTAACTCGGTGAAATGTTTGACTCGAGGAGGAAGTCGGAAAAACTCGGGCGGTAAATTCTCCCGACCCCTAATCTTTTTCCTTGTATACCTACATGAGAATGAATCGGCCATTACTTAAGCCGAGTAAGTTTTGTGTAAGCTGTTAATTTGATAACTAGTCAGAGGGTCAATTAGTTGGTTAGTTCATATTACATTATTTTCGCTGACGCATGTCGGTTCGATCATGTGAAACTTGGGAAACGCTTTGCACGTATGTTTTTTGTTCATAACGGTGACTAAGCGATACATTCACTCCAGCCAGTCTATCGTAATTATCGATTTGGAATTTTAGAGGTTATATTTATGATCCCATCTGGTCTGAAAGCATTGATTTTGTGTAATAATTTCCTTTGGATTTAATTTAATGATTTAATCTGTCGGTTAATACACAAGAAGCATGAACAACTCTAGTGTTCTTGTTTTCAGGATATCTAAAAGAAATACTTTTTTGTTCGTTGGCTGAGCACTTGTTCAAGTGTATTCCGATCCCGCTGTAATTCTATCGCAGGAAGACCCGCGGTGCCGGCCGGCGCGACGGCTTCACCTTCAGGATTAAGGAATTTGTTCCTTCATTTATGTACCGTCATACGCCACAACTGTTTGTGTCAGTTGGCTGCGGATTGTCTTCTTGAGTCAATTTCTTCGAAACTAATTCACAGATACAAAGAGCTGTGGCAATGGCGCTGTTTCAAGTGCTCCAACATCGCAACTCACGCACGCCTCGCACAAACTCGAACGAGACAGTTCCTACGACATTTTTATGACATATTATGGGAACAATAGGAACATATATCCTAGTATATTAGAAACTTTAGCAATTGTACGTGAACCCCTTATGTTTTGCTGAAGCTATTTCAACACAAAGTTTCGACTTTTACGATAATGTCAGCCATTGCCATTCAAACGCGCTAAAACTTTATCAATGTGTGTGAAAGGATAAGCGTTTGGCTCGTATCTTATACGTACGTACAGCATAACTGCTATATCAGATACATTCCGAGCAAGTTAATTTGAACAGACATTTTATACATAAGTATCTGGTTGGTTTCTGCATAGCGTTCTCGTTGTCCTAGTCTTAGTATTCAGTGGTTGCAATGCAAGTCGATAATGCAGCCATTCTGATTTCCCGTGAGAACAATAAGTTTTCTCGAAATGTAGCACAATAGTAGGTGCATGTTCGTTTGGTATTGCAAATGTACGGACTGTGAGAACAAGAAACTGAACAAATACCTATCTATGAACTAATTATGCAGGTAGATGTAACATAGTTAACAATTACTTGAAATATTTTCCAGCAATATATGTACAAATGTCGACTACTTTTAACAACGTAGGTACTGCAAATACGGTAAATTAATAGAATAAAAAAATAGTGTTGCTTTAATTATTATGGTGCTGGTTTAAAAAAAAAAACAAGTTTTAAAAGTCTAAATTTATCTACATTAGTAGCGACTGCACATAGTTCTTTTAACCACTTCAACTATTTAGCTGCTCTGAGCACAACCTGACACTTATCATTTAAAAATACAACTTTACAAACAAAATCTGCTCAAATGTCAACCTTTACATTAATATGATTATTTCCCTAAAGCATATGAACCTTTGTTAAGGTGTTATTATCACTCGTTCCGTTATCAAAAGGCCTGGTCCCCTGGTGCAGACCCTACAAGTTTGGAACGCAAATGGGCCACTAAACAGGTCGTGTTCTTTGTTAACAGTGAGGTAGCCACTCCTGCAGTTTACTTTAACTTTCTATTGCTCATTTTCAACTTTTTGTAAGTGCTTGTTTTGGGAGTTCCCATGACATTTATGGTTTGATTTTGATTCTGTGTAAGAGAATGCTACCAATGTAGATTTCGGTGCTCGTAGCGACACCACTATCTAAAATCTGCAACAGTGCCACTTGCACGTTGCTCAAAGCAAATAATTGCATACTTACTTTACTTCGTGCAAACAAAAGCACGTCTGTAAACGAACTTCTATAATATTGTGAAGCATTGTGTGATTTTAGTCGGTAAGAGTCCGACGCTGCCCCGACTTACTTGTCTGTGAATCTAGTCAAAGAGGTTCTCTCATTCTTGTTGAAAAAAAAAAACTGCAACAATATGAAAAGGCACTAGAAAACTTTACAATAAATTATACAAGAGATTTCAAGAGCCTGCAAATTGTAAATACGTGCATATCCAAATCGTAGAGTGTAAAATATTAAATGAAAAGGAAAATACAGCACACAAATAATTACAACTAATGAGCAGTAACGAGGAACGATGCCTATTGCCTATATCTAGTGATAAACACAAACAATAAAACAATAAATACCAACCGTTCCAGATGTCTCATTAAATATACAGAAATTGCGTAGGCGGTATCGGTTTTCTAGCACTTTCTGAATACAATGTACCTAATTTTCCACTAAAGATACGCATTTACAAATACTTTGATGACACGTACGTGAGGATTAGGAATTAGTGTTGACTAAGGACTAATGGCTTTAACTGTGATAAGATTTAGCCTTTAATACATTTTGGCATTTATAGAATTGATTCTTTAATGATCGCTTGGCATTTTTTAGAATAGTTAATTTATTTTAGTGTTTCAAGCCAACGGGTACCTAAGATCTTACTAAGCTTTGCTGTACGTTCTTCTTTCATGTCTGTATTAACCGTACTGTACGTTTGCCACCAAATTTCTCGAAGAGGTCTAACTCAATTTGGATGAAATTTTGTGTGTATACAGGAAACCTGCAGTAATTCAGCCTCTGTCCCTGTCTGACTTCTGAATGTTTTGTAAACACTATTGTACCCTTTTAATTCTTTTTTTTTTATTTTAAAGTAATGATCCCAACATACCTTGTCCACTCCAATGAAGTCTGAGTCAATGAAGTTGAGTCTTTAGTTCAATTTTATTCCCAAATTAAATAATTATCCGCTCGACTCTTCAAATTTTTCTCTTTATAAGAACCTTGAAGAAAGTTCAACAAACAAATAAATGAATGAAGAATTACCAGAATTCTCGAGTTTTGGGCTTAGCCACACATTTAGCGATTAATTTTATATCGCATATTCCCGCTGTAGCGGCAAATAAAGAAGTAAAATTAGTTAAAAATTTCTTTCTCATACAAATAACAATTTAGTCAATCTTAATAATATTGGTAGTTTTACGCAAACATGTGATAATTCAACTGACTCTTTTTTGTGAGATGAAAGGATTCAAACGAGCAAGTAAGTTTTCGAGGTGAAAACAACAGCCCACAAACGCACCACACACCACAACAGACCAGAGGGCCTAGACAAGTGGCTGTAGAATACTTAGATAGCGAAAACGAATAGATTGTCAAATGTATGGACTTGACATAAGCTTTCGCTAAACAATTTAACATCTCCATACAATTGACAATCTATTCTACAATGCCACTTGTCTAAGGGGGCAGGCTTGTCGCGTTTAGGTTCCCGGACTTTTATGGTGTAGGCTTTTCTTGAAGTCCCAAGGTCTGAAAGCAGCTTTCACAATAATCTTATTAAACTTTTTGTTTTGTAATTATACTTCATCATCATTATTAGTACACTTATTTTTTAAATAAAGCAACATTCTTTATATTATCTGTTATTATTATATTAAATTGATTGAGTCAATTATTCAGTAGGCAAAACATTGGATATCCATTGCCGATTAAAGACGACCCAGATGTAACAGATAAAATATTAGTAAGTAGAAAATGGTATTATTTAATATTTTAGAAGAATATTTAATAAATAATATAAGATAACAATCTCGCTAATATTTTCTGTGTAGACAGATGTCAATCTGAAACCTATCTGTCAGCTCGCATCAATAAAATAATAGGTAAATTTTCTTTAGGTATCTGATACTGATTAAAATTAATGCTATAGCCTAAAGAAAAGACTTTTAAATAAGTTTAGTTCTTAGGTAGGTCGTTTTTAATTATAGCTTACTTTCAAATAAGTCTATAATGTAAAATAAAGACCATAATTACAAACGGACGACCGAAAGACATTTATTTTAAACAACAAAGTCAAAATAGTCAGAGGTCACTTTAGCTCTGTTTCTGAGGACCAACAAATCGTTAAGCAGCTTAGATGCCCATGACGTCACAGACGGCTGAAACCAAAGACATCATAAGACTTGATATAAGTAGAATTTACAGTAAGTACTCGTTATTTTTCATCTCAGTTGTTCGTAAGGACTTCTTTCGTGGATTTTAGATTTTTTTGGGTTCTAATTTTGAATTTAATATTGAAATAATACTGAAGGTTATGAAATTTTATTTAATATGCCTAACCAGTCGGCTGTCATCCCGCCTCGAACGTTAAACAAACAAAGCTCACTTACATTATAATGACGTTTTGTTCCCTTTATAGGGTACTTAAAAATAATAGCATTATTATATAATAATATTTATAAGCAACTTTTGATCAGTAGAGACATATTTCTATTATTACTAGAAATTGGAATACATTCCTAGAAAACGGCGCGTAGTCAGATATTAAGTTTAGAAGGATGACTCTTTAAAAAAATACAATAAAAAAAACTAAACTAACAAAATCCTGCTAACACTGCCTGGGGTCTAAAACCTATCTGTGGGAAATGTTCAAACTCTGTTCAATCAAGTTTAAATAAAGACTTTTTATAGATCACGGATGTTTTATATGTCCAACCAAATACCAATATTAATCCATACTTCACTATCACTACATAGTATAAAACAAAGTCGCTATCCACCGTCTGTCCCTATGTATGCTTAGATCTTTTAAACTACGCAACGTATTTTGATGCGGCTTTTTTTAATAGATAGAGTGATTCAGGAAGGTTTATTATAATACATGCATATTATAGTAGAGAAAACTACTGAACCGATTTTAATGAAATTTGGTAAAAATATAGTCTGAGACCCGAGAAAGGACATAGGAGAGTTTTCATCCCAAAAATCCCCCGGGAACGGGAAATATTATTCCACGTGGAGGAAGTCGCGGGCAAAAGCTAGTTAGATATAAAAATAAAATATTTTACCAAATAGTAAAGACACCGATAGCTAGTGTATATAACTGAACAAATTCCTTCAGGGGCCCCAAGGGCCAAGCTCGTTAATTACACATAAAATGCTCAACTGCCTGTTTACACCGCGACATTTATCGAGCACTGAACGGGACTTTTATTGACACAGTCACTTCTCTACTAGGGTTGGCAAACAGAGAAGACGATGAATAGAGCTTTAAGCTAAATCAATTAAGTATTATTAATTTAATCACACAAAGTATTTTGTCAGATAAGAAAAACTCAGAAAAGTAAACCTAAGTACTGAATTTAATTTGAAAACCTTTCATAAAACAGAAATTAGGCAGTTCGATTTAAGTAAATAAACATATTTGTGTTGTGGAGTCTTTATCTTAGTGATCACTGAATTTATTTGTGTTTAAACTCATTTAAATGTATAAAAGGGAGACGAACAGAAGAATACGCTTGAAATGGCGACATTCGAGAAATTAAAAATTGTCGTTCCTCACCAGTGCGTTGTACCTTTGGAGATGGGTCGCACAGCGTGCAGTAAAAAAAATAATGTACTTACTTTCTTTCTCCGATAAACTGAATTTGCAATGAATTCATTCATCAGAGAATTTAATTTAAAAGGGGGAATGGGTCACTCATTTTTGCAGACGGACAGACAGTCGGTGTAGCATGCATACATTTGATTTGAGATCTAGTTTATCCAATCGTAGTGTAGGATGCCAGGACATCTTCTTTTTTATTTTTCATTTTCTTTTAATCACACCAAAATGCACTGTGGTTTAAAAGATAGTGTCCAGGACCAGGGTGGTTGGTGCTGTTTGAGGGTGGCTAACGTTAGGAAGACGACATGGTAGATACAGAGAGACAAGCTGAGATCTCATTTGGTCCACATACATTCAAGCTCTGAGAGGGACTTAACACAAATCACCCAATTGTTTGTTAAACACACAAGTAATTCTAAAACTGTTGTTCTCTGGCTGAAAAATAATTGTAATCATTTTTTTACATGAATTATAAATTATTTTGTCGATAAAGACTGTTTCTTTTAATATTAACATTTACATTTCTTCATTAAGCCTATATTAACTTTTGTATACCCAATAAATAATTTTCAAATTAATTTATTGCTAACAAGTCGAACAACGAAAGTCAATAACGAGCCATCGGGCCAGCCCTACCGATAGATAACTGATTTCACAACTCAGAGCCTGTAGTGTTTGTGTTGTACGTTAGTACTAAGTACGTTTGTCCGTACGTATTACCAACGAGTAATTACTCACAGATCGTTGCTACTGAAGATTTACATAATGTGTGAATGCGTCCGTTGCCTAGCAACCGATTGGATCAATTCCTAATATAACTTGATCTGTCTTCGCCACGTCTTCACGTTAATGTTTTTAAGCTTAAGCATTTTTAACTGTCTTAAAGATCTAGTTATCAATAAACCTTTCTCTTTGAGATTTACGTGGCATAAAATATACGTAGGTACTAGGTACATCCTAGTGACTCTATTGTCTCTAAGATATTTAATTAAATGACCGGTAGGAATGTCACATTTCTCAACCAAAGAGGCTTTTAGATTAAAGATTTATATCAACGGATGCGCCCTGCTGCGTCAAATAGTGTTCTTCTTTATGTTTTGTTTATAGAATCCCTTATTTAATATAATACTGCATGACTTAAGTAATTGTCATGAAAACGCCATCAATTCATTAAAAATATGATCACTTTATTTAAAAAAACCGGCCAAGTGCAAGCCGGACTCGCTCATGAAGGGTTCCGTAGCAGCAAGTAACATAATAATATAACGTTCTTGTTATATTTGAGTTGATTGAATGAAACGTAAATTATTGTATTAAAAAAAACTATTTACTAGATCTCGTTCAAACCAATTTTCGGTGGAAGTTTACATGGTAATGTACATCATATATATTTTTTTTGATTTATCATACTCTTATTTTGGAAGTTACAGGGGGGGGGGACCAACATTTTACCACTTTGAAAGTGTCTCTCGCGCAAACTATTCAGTTTAGAGAAAAATGATATTAGAAACCTCAATATCATTTTTGAAGACCTATCTATAGATACCCCACACATATGGATATGATAAAAAAAATTTTGAGTAAGTTCTATGTATGGGGACCCCCAATTTTTTTTATTTATTTTTTATTTTTGTATCAGAATCTTAATGCGGTTAACAGAATACATCCACTCTGCAAGTTTCAATAGTATAGCTCTTATAGTTTCGGGAAAAAATGGCTGTGACATACGGACGGACAGACAGACTGACAGACAGACGGGCATACAGACAGACATGACGAATCTATAAGGGATCCGTTTTTGCCATTGGGCTACGGAACCCTAAAAATGTTATTAAACATGAAAAGTAACGCCTTTAACTTTGGTACAAATCCTTAATTATGTTTGAATACTTCCTGAAAGCTATTCAAAAACGACGTATTTTCTGTAGCGTGTGTCACGCACCGGTTTCTATAAGCGCATAAAGAGAGTTTGCTTTTCTTTTTGTTGACACATTTTCCGTAACATCTGTGCGATATCTACGGCTTTATATCTTTGATCTGCACTGACCAAGTGGCATTATAAAATAGAGTTAAATACGAAATGTCAAACTTAGCGTAAGATTATCTAAATCCATTTCATTTAACAATTGAATGTATTATACCATTTATTCTACATAGCTTGTTTAGAGGTGCTAGGCTATACCACGTCAGTGCTATTACGTAATTTGGAACCACCACTAGATATTACCTAAAAATGTATTCATGAATTAACTTTTTGGGCAATTATACGTACTTACATTTTTGATGATATTTATGTCAAACAACGAATTTAAACTACCAACTACCAAGAACGAAACTAAACTGTTTTGCTTTCTTTATAATAATAAAAAAAATATGTTAACAGTCGTAAGCTTTTAAAAAACCCAAATTTATTTATTGTCCAGTTTTAGGCTACTCATAGTTCTACTCCTATCTGTTTACTATACTTAGTTGCAGTTTACGCTACAGGCTTAATACTGACTAACAATATTCAATAATAAATAATTGAAAGAAATACAGGTATACACATACTTTACACCAAAAGAGGTCGTGCCCCGCAGTTGGATGTAGCCTAACAACAACAGTTAATGTTTAATCTGAAACCCACTTCACAAAACAGATCACAACAAATCAACAACTCCAAGTCCATCTTTAAATTGAGAGTAAACAAAAACAAATAGTACTTTTAGACGATCTGATTCCTGGATAAAATTATCTGATGTTGTGAACGTGGCGTTCTTTTAAATTAGATACTACTACCACAGTTATTTTAAAATTATTGAATTTGTATTTTTTTTTTAATTCAATACCTCTTTTAACATCCACGACTTGCTACATTGTTCTTACGTAGGTTCTTACGTAGTACCTTAGATCCAACAATGAATAATGTAACCAATTCTTTGTAATCTACTAGGTGTACCTACTCAATCAATAAATAGGTATTAGGTGTTAAATACACCTAAAATTTTTATTGATTTTTTGAGTGTTCATGGAGTTTCTTGCTCGTTCTTCTCCATAGAAATCTACTGTTTGGAACGAGCAAATAGCTTTACCTTTTTTGACAGACTGACTTGTTGATAATTCAACAAAACCTGTAAAGATTTATTCGACTAAAATAGTTTTGAGTTTAAGTTTGACTTTTTTGTCTCATTCTGGAAACTTTATAGAATAATGTCATCGAAAACAATGGATAACGTAGAGTGTTCTGCTAAAAAGAAAACAAAAGAAAGAGTAGAAATCTGGGCGATACCGAAGATTTTCTTGTTGAAGAAATTACTAATACCTAATAACTAAAACATGATCGAGCCAGTAATAGAATGCTGTAGTTACTTCATGATTTCATCTAACAAACGGCTCGTATTTGCACTCGTTGCACCGTGAAGCCAAAACAGTATTCAACTAACTGCGAATGAAATAACAGAGATATGCTAATGCTTCAATTTGGACGATAAACTCTTTTAATATTCTAAAATGCCCGACTAAAACTCTATAGAGGAAGATTTATTGATTCAATATTAAAAGTTGTGTAGATACTTCCAAATATCAGTTAAATACGGCGAGTATGTTCGATTGTTAAAAAGCCGACACGCCTCTATTCCGTAATTATATAGCAACAGCAAAGTCTTTATAGGTACTCTATTAATTAGAACTATTGTCTCACATCCGTGGCTATTCAGTTACGACAATAAGTACAACATTATTTACTGTTTTCGAGTTGTTTCACCAGCACTCAAATTGGTGTGCTTCAATAGGAGCTGGATTAAAGTAGTAATTCCAACAATAGCCTGTACAAGCGTTGTGATTACCACAATTTCGTGAAGTCCTATATTCAGCAGTGAACGCTGAGCGTCCGCCTAATTCCACGATATAACGTACTAATTCAAGCCTACGTACATTCCGAACTAAGCTGAATTGAATATTATATTCTATATTTGTCGAAGCGAATATAAAAACGAATGAAACGACTGATAGCATAATATAACTCCTCTAAAACATAATTGACCCCACATAATGTAACTCAAACTTGAGAAAAATATGGCTCAAGAAAGACCCTTCTTTTATTTTATTTACAAGTCCTCTTAATTATTCTATCGTTACGAACAAGAGCTTTTGTTTAACAAAATCTATTTCCGTACCAGGTAATTTCAACAAGGTACATTGAAATTAGCAAGGGAAAATAACAAACGCTCTCAACTACTAGGTATATCGTTATGGACCAGGTTATAGAAAGTTAGAATTTTAAAACGCCGCTTTAGAACCCTCCCCGATCGTATAGTACCCACTTAATGTTTTTCGTACTTGGTAAGTGGTTTAATTAAAATGTTTAAACGTTCGCCAAACAGTACAAAACATTACGAAGGAACTCGTATTACAACGATAAAAAAACAGAAAGTTTTGCTAATTATTTCGTTTTTTATTTTGTTGTACATGAAGCAAACCAACGTTCCGACTTAGCAATTAACTACTGAACTTTGAAAACAAGCTTAATTTATTGTAACATGAACATTTAACTTATACCTTATCGTGCAATGGCGAGGCAATTGCAAAGCTAAAATTGAAATGTCCTTACTACTGTGGTGCCTGCCTCGTCTACATTAAATTCTAAAAACTGTATTATTGTATACAGATTTTTTAGAATCAAAGTTAACAAACAATTTTATGTATGCTATTTTATAAAATAATCTACCAACAACAAACTCGTTAAATATCCCAACGACCAAAATGACAACGAAAACATCTCGTCAGTCATATTGTGTGGAATGATAAGTTTCAAACTTCAAACTTCAAATATTTATTGCGATCATGAGTAGATACATAGGATGTTATAAAAGGTAAAAGTACATACATGATACCCTGTTAGGGCGCAGCAACACAATTTTAATATATAATTACTTACATACTATTTAATCATACTATTTATCATACTATTTAATCATACTATTTAATATTTATAAATATCTATATTATTATTTTATCTTTATATTATCTTATCTTATCTTTTTTTTCGTTTCATTCCGTACCGTTCGTATCTACCACCTACATAAACGAATTTAATTTACAAACGACCTAAAAGCCTAGATGAGAATGTGTTATGTAATTAGTAAATTAACCTTATTTTATCTGCCTTCCATTTCGTTTCGTTACAATACCAGTAAACATATCGTAGTCTACAATTTAGTGTTACCTACTGAAAGCGTGTTTATTTGGTGTGTACCTTGCCTACTCGTAATCAATGGAAGTGGGTCGCGATTAAAAGGCACTCAATCCGATGCCCATGTGCGAAGTGTATCGACGCCAATGCCACCACCACTTGTGCTCGACATAAACCAGATGCCCCAACAACACATTGATGCAACTTTTTGTACAATTTGTTTAAGAACAAGCTGATATTTTACAATTTCGATAAGTATTTTCGTTTCACACTCAGCTTCGGTTATGATACGAGCTCGTATTTTACTCACAGTTTGTTATTACTCTACACTGGCTGAAAAGCTTGAAATTACACGAAGCAGAAATATGTTGACTTTCAAGAACATAATTGTACCTATATAAATAGTAGCGAGACCACAATGTAATTACAACTTTGTGATTTTAAATGAATTCTAATAATCGTTCTTTTGATTTACTTTAAAATTAATTTTAGTTTAGTTGTGTAAGCCCAATTTAATCATAATCTTACCAGTTTCCCTTACGTTTTCGTTTGTTAGATAGTAGAAGATCCAGGATCAAAGCCTTCCCAAAATTAGAAACTTCCTACTGATACAAATGTCAAGTTTTGTCAGCATGATTGGCACGTTATTAAAATTAAATCGCAGAATCTATTGAATTTATTGTGAAACGGTAACAAAAGGGCTGACTCATTTGTAATTTAGGGCTACTGACATTCGAAAAAACCTTCTAGAATAAGTAATGATCCGCTGACCTAAGCCCAATCATTTGACTTGAGTTAAGAAAGATAAAGAATAATAATGATCATATCCATTCATCTTTGTATATATAAATAGATATATAAATTTTGAAATATCAAAGTCTTTATTATTCTTTTTTACAGCAATAGTCAGTTTACTCCCCAGTAAAATATTTCCTAACAACAATTTTGTGGAGCCCAAAGCGCGAGGGTACCACCCCGGCAGGTATCTTACATGTTCTAGCATGGATTGTGTTCGTAATTTTAGTGACAGCTGCCAATTCATTACGGCAGGATTATCGCGTGACTTCGAAATACGTCATGTTGGAAAAGTGAAGGTTTCTCACTACAACTCCATCGGACGTCCACTTTCATAAATGTCAGGCGAACCTAGTTAGAGTTAAATTACTGTAATACTTTTATATTAGAGGGGTACATTGCTTTATTCTTAGAAAGACTTGAAAAAGTTGTTGAGTTTTTAATAATAAAATTTTCTACAAAGTGTAATTCTTAAATTTTAGTTAGTGTCTATGACAGACACATATTGCCAAATTATTAATAAAGTTTCGTAAAACTATAAACTAATTGTAATTAATAATGTATAGTACTTATAATAATTATTAAAAATGATTACGGATTTATGGTAATACCAGATTTCTAGTGCTCATAAATAAAAGTAGATAATTATGTTCCTACATCGTAAAATCAGGTCGTAACACAGAATGATCCAGAACAAAGAGAAACTACTCTAGACACCTGAGGTGTTTTCACAAAAATAAAAAAAAGTAAGTATTACCTCGATACGGAGCGTCGTATAATAAAAGATGCAAACCGACGACGTTTGCGAGCTGTTTTTTTGATAACACATATTGAAACCATACATTACTTCGACTCTTCGGTATTACCGCTACACCTGATACCAAGATTGCTTGTTAGTATTCAGGGTATCGCTTTCTTTCTTTTTACTATCGCACGTTTTAGAGATGATTAAAAACAAACGGTGGTTTACGCGAGCGTTATATCCCATTTCCTCGTTCACCAGAATTGGACATTATGATACTAGTGCGCAAAGTTTGCCAATTAAGTCCCGTCTGGATTACAGTATTGAAGTTTCACATGACGTTTTTGAAGACGCTTGTTAGGTTTATTAATTGATATAATAATGGTCATTGATAAATAAAAACTAATAAATATCAACCGCGTGAGTGCTGTAATGTAAGGAAAAAAGTACAAGTACGTTATGCGCTACATTATGAGAACGATGCACTGTAAATATACATGTAAAACGCTGCATGCCCATCGCTCGGTGCAAATTGTAATTACCTAACGTGTTTTACCTATTTTCGACCATCATAAAATTGCATTCGCTTTCCAATTAATTAAAGTAAAACATTAAATTTCATGAATGAATATGACATGTGAGAAACAATAACATCACATTTCTTATAAACAAGACATTTAGTTCATACCTACCTAACATAATATGCGACACAATAAATCATAAGATATTCTCCAAAATAAGCTATATTTTATACACGTTTATAGGTTCTGTTTTTACGACATTATAACTTTTACGGAATAAAACCGGCCAAGTGAGAGTCAGTCTCGCACTCGATTCGGTTCCTTCGGATCCTCCAACCACTACAACTTGAGAAAACTGATTTAAACCTTAATTTATATTAATTTGTAGCTATTCAGTAATAGAATTACACGATGAAATTTGAACTCTCTACTTAAAACGGTTCTTTAGTTACAGACCGCTGTTAGACAGACGGACAGCGCACTTAGGGTCGTAGCGCTAATAGGGTCCGATTGTCACCCTTAGAACCGGCGCACATTTGGCTGAACGCAGCACGGAACTAGCCCGCGAAGTTTAAAAAACGCATGACATATTAGGATAATATCTATCTAAGAACGCGCGCGGATGCGCGAGCATGCGCTAGACTGCGCACGTTGTGTTAATTGATTTAGATATTATATTAATGACAATGTCTATAATAGTTCGACAGGAAAAAAAGCTCTGCGCTACGCTCCGACATTTGTGCGGCCGGTTCTTAGTGTACAGAACCCAGAAAAGAGACGCAGGAGGTACTTAAACCTCTCATAGCACCACTTGTGACGGCGAAGTCGAAAATGAAACTATTTGAACAAAATACAGATATTAATTAACGTCGATTCTATCGAGGCTTTTTAATGGAAGTTGATTCAATTTATTTTTCAGTCGTGAAGTATAGGCGTTATTAAAAAGTAATAAATGGCAAGTCTGATCTAGCGACGTACTAAGGAGCAAATGCCCTTTGTGACCAGCCGAAGCAGCATAGAAGCTCTTAAAGTGCTTTAGTGATGACGCAATTGCTAATTATATAATTATACACTTGACATGTGTTGTTACAAAAGTTATTGCTGTGAACGGTTAAAACTACTTGTGTTATTTGTGCTATCGGATAGTGTTAGTCAGCATTGCCATTTGCTTTAGTGTAGTATGGTAACATCATTCTATAAATTTATAGCAACTATTAAAACTCGGTTAATGTTTTACTTACTTTACTCTCACTAGTCCCGCAATTAAAACACAAACAAGAGTAGTAACTTAACTGACAAATAAGGGTAAATTAATATTTCATAATATATAAAGTTAAGTATACCGCAACAGTCTAAATATAATTATGCAAAATAAGTATTTTGATAATATCAAACCGTTCTTCACTAAGAATACACCCCTTTTTACTTCGTTTAGCTAGAGTATCGACGACAACATAAACCAAACTAAAAAGTCAAACTGTAGCAAACTGCGCATTATTCACTAAATTGGCTTCGTTTTTATTTGTCTTCCGTTCAGAATCCACAATAACGAACGCAATTATTCAAAAACCAGTTGAAGCATTCCATCGATACTTATTCAATTCGATATTTGCTAACCAGCTACCCGAGGAACATCGTTACATTTATTGGAGCGTACTATTGCCTTCAATTGTTCTGGATAGCGGCTAGACTGGCCAGAGAGGGGCTGTCCTGTGCCTACTTCAAATAATGTACACTCAGCCCCGCTGTAGCGGGAGCTTATCTGAAATGAAAATCTGTAGTCATGAACACGACGAATTTAAACTTTTCAATACACCGTTCGACTGCGTTTTAAATAAAAAATTATGTTCAAATAGGTAATTTCCATATCACTGCACCGTATTATAATCAAGTGACTACATGATTATTTAGAAAAACTATTGGGTTCTTCTATCACTACGTCATTAAGTTGTTTTATTTGATTTATCGCTTTTCATCATTTGCTCACTGAATTTTCTTTAACCGTCGAGCAAATTCTGGCGAGGCCAGTCCTCATTAAAATATGTCTACGTTTACTTTGTGTATTTATAAGAGTCCTTTTGATCATTTTGGATCAAAAACCGATGCTCACCTGTACTGAGCACTGAGCTACATGAGTACTTCAAGTGTGGCGACTGGTTCGTGCACTATCTCCGACCGCCGGCCCCGCCCGTCTGCTGACACCACACTTAGCACCATTTCCGTCTTCACAAGAGAGCACTAGCCCTCTGAATGCGTGCCTAAGATAACTGAATATCACGTGCGGATAACATGCTCTTTTGTGTACGCAAATATGACGTAACCCTAATAAAATGGTGGCACGTAAAAGTCGCCATTATTCAAAGTCACTCGCCGTACGAATATTCTTTAGAGTATTCTTGAGGTTTACGTTACGGAAACTTGTGAGTTTTTTTTTAAATTGGGGGCCAGTATAGAGCAGAATGCAATACAAATTGCTAATACCTATCGTTCTGATCTGAGACATGCGGCTTCGTCTATGTTTCCTTTATTATCCGTTAATTAAATAAAAATACACAAATTATCGCCGCTGTCCTTTTCAACTATAATTATACCCATACTGTAGAGTCTAATAATATTTAGCCTCGACATTACTACGTAAGGCAGTTGACTGTGACGAACTGAGGAAAGTAAATCATTTCAAATGAGCGTAAGACATTGGAAAAACGATCGTTCAGAATTTTTATTAGCCGTCAGTTCTCCGCGGTCGTCTCCTAGCTAAATTGTTGTGCTAATATTGGCATGTGCCGTTA
Organism: Athetis lepigone; assembly: GCA_033675125.1. Taxonomy (NCBI): domain Eukaryota; kingdom Metazoa; phylum Arthropoda; class Insecta; order Lepidoptera; family Noctuidae; genus Athetis; species Athetis lepigone. The sequence goes on from CM066217.1 coordinate 15,169,776, forward strand.
CTGTTTGCTCGTTGTCTTTATTCACCAATTTACTTACATTTGAGCTCGCCCCGCGGGTCGTAAAGTAATATTATCCACCGTTGGGCGAGGGCAATAGTGCCTCTTTTACGGGCCGCGAGCGAGCGTCACATGGGAAATTATTTGACGTGGCGTTTAATGGATTTTTGCCTTCATAACACGCTACCTACAGCCAAATAAAAATACTTGTACCTACCTACTTATAGTTACACTTGCATATGTAGAGCAGCTTTTATTGAAAAAGGTTTTGTAAGCACTTTGGTTGCGGACCGTGTGGCCTGAAAAATGTGTTGTTGTTCATTTATATTTTGCAGCCTTTCAATTCCAGCAAAATTGATTTTTGTTTTCAATTTGAACGTTGTTTTAAGTAGATTAGTTACTAACAAAAATTTAAGCTCATCAAAGTTTAACTTGGTAGGATATGGAATTATGACTAAATAATTTCCAACGGAGCATAATTTTTCTTGACTGATATACTTTTATGGAAAGGATTGCCATCGAATGCCAGTGGAGTGCTGAGCGTTATCCACCTACCCTTGCCTGACTTACCACTACTTTAAACTCCTTTCTTCCTGCGCAGAGTACGGAGTCACAAGCCTGGAGCTGCTGGAGCTGCGCGTGCCGGCGCACGTGGCACTGGGCACGCGCGCGGCGCTGTCGTGCCGCTGGGCGCTGGGCCCCGCCGACGTGCTGTACTCCGTCAAGTGGTACAAGGACGGCAAGGAGTTCTTCCGACACGTGCCGCGCGACCACGAGCCGCGCAGGAAGTTCCCGCTGCCCGGGGTTGATGTAGAGGTCAGTCTTTCTTTTACCACCTTTGGTCAAACATTTCTTTAAAACCTTCGAACACACGTGATTCCAGACACAATAGAGGCAGCGCGACAGCTGACTGTCGCTTGGTCGTTGAAAGGTTAAAAAATTCGTGACATAGCTGATTTTTGACATGTGTGGCAACACTTCTGTGACTTGACATTTTGTTCGGTTGAGGTCAGATAATACAAAAATAATTTTGTAAACAGCGACAGCAACTTGATTATGCAAAGTAACTAGGTTTGATTATCCAGGATGGGGTTACTTTTAACAGTGAGGCATACAATAAGCAATTTCAGAGTATACAACACTTGAAATGAAAATGCATGTACATGTTTTGTAGCGTTAGTTGAGTTCTGCGATTCGGAGAATTCTTAGAATAGAAATCCAGGACTAATAACTGTTGTCATGCAATGCCGTGCAATCTCGTCTGTGAGAATTGTACGGAATGAGAAGCGAGGCAGCGATCGCACTAATGATGGAAACTATCGCCTGAAATTATAAGCGCTTCGACTTATAATACTTAAAATGTAGGTGAAGAAATTATAAGTTCGATATAATAACACGAAAAATAACAGCGCTGTAACTTATGTTGCTAAAAATTGAAATTACCTGTCTAACAGAAATTAATACAGACGTTCGCGATACTGCGGTAAGTGAGACGCTCGCCCGCATAAGAAGTTCCGCTTCCAATCGATATTCATGTCACACTTTTAATATTTCCCGTGTTGCTTCGGAAACCAGGACCTCGCAGTTTCAAGAGGTTCAGTGCTCAGCCCTCTCACTGTACCGGAGGTTTACTTGTTTCCGAACAATTGTGTAAATGCCGGCCGGCCAGATAATGCGGATGAACTTTTAGAGTAGATACGTATAATTGGATTAATCCGGCCGTGAGTCGAGTTTGCTTAGGTCTCCCCGAGAGGAAACAATATAAAACTGGACCGGATATTACGCGGTGAAGAGGCGCAGGTGTAAACACGCGCGCTCTCGTGTGGGACTCATTTATACTTTCTTTCATTTAGCTGCCGCCGCTTATCATCTACAACCCATTTACAAATTTTTATTGCCTTTTTATATTTATCGAGCAAACAAAACGTAATGAAAACAATATCTCCAAATAAATGTAACATTCACGAGAGTGTTTATGTGCCGAGGTATCCGCTCTTACATTATACACTTGTTTTATGTGTTTCGGAACTCTATAACTCACAGAGAGAAGTACAAAAAGAAGTTAGAAGGAGTTATTGCAAGGGTTAATAACTGTTGGCAGAATATTCTTGTAAATCCTTTTAGTAGAAGTATCGCTAATAGATATTTTTCCTGAGACCACGCTGTTTGCCGTCAGGCGGTTTAATAAGAACAGGCGAAAAATAAATTCTCGGGCATTTTGCAAAATATGGGAGAAAATCTGGGTAAATTTTATAACGGGCTTTACGTGTGGAAGTAGGTAAATGATTTTGAGGAAAATAGCCTAAGGTTGCTTTGAACTTTGTAAGCAGTTTAAATCTATACATTAATACCGACCGACAAGTCGATTATGATGATGTTATTAGCGAGCCGGCGCCGGCGGGTGAGCTAATGACATCATCATAATTAGCGGTACCTAACTACCTACTTACGTACGTTGTTTAGTTAACTTACTGCGCGTACGCTTTCCTCTCACACTGTTTATCCACAAACTCCACAGATTGGATTAAGTGTTTACCAACATTTTTTGGTAATAAGATTTTTCTCTCCGGATTTTTCGCAAGTTTAATTAAGTTAAATTGAGTTATTCAATTAAGGGAGAAGTCAAACAAGTAATTTCTAGGAAGGATTTTCCTATATTAATTTATTACACATTTTTGTTAGTCTAACAAGATAAACAGGGTTATTGAAATATTCTTCTTTGTTAATTTGTTAGACGTAGTCTTCGTGTGGAAGGCAAGAAGACTTTAAAACTAAAAACCTCAAAACCCTTTATCAAATGAAACTGGTATTTAAAGATCAGGATTATACGGGAATTTCGGTTTTAAACCTATGTTTGAATCTATGATACGGTTCGTGGAACAGATAGTAATTAAAAAGTTACTTCAGCTTAGCTAAGTAACTGGTTGTTATCGCAAGGATAGACGCGTTTGAGAAAAAAATGTACTTACTTAGAATACTTCAAAGATAAAGCCGGCTACCCACAAAATGACCCTCTATTGTGGCATAATTTAAATGGAAATGTAATCTTTAATACTTTGCTATTAAAATTATAAAAACACTTGATGTTTTACTGTAACCCGGCATGAAAGAAATCGCTTAGCAAATACTTTAGCTTAGATATGGCTACGTTTTTAGATATGATTTTTAAAGAGTAATAATGCTTAGTCAAAGAACGTTCGAAGCAAAGTTTATTGATCTGTAAACAAATCTTAAGATTTTTAATATACAATAAAATTAGCATTGTTAACTCGATCACACACTAAGTAGATACTTAATCTAATAACAGAGAGTCCAACTGTAAGTTTTGGGGGCCTGGTGACCCGTAACACAGGTTTTGAAACCTTCTTCAGGCACCAGTCTCTCACAAATGTTATTTTTACTATTAGTTTAAGCACACTGTATTGTCCCCAACATTTGTGATGAGAAAAATAAATGAATTTATTATTATTATTATCTCTCTCTTAAACACTTTCATCGATAAAGTGTTTCATAACTTTTTTTATTATTAAATAGCTTATTTGAGTTTTTTATCTATGTTGGCTTCATTACAGTAATTACTCTGTATAATAAATAACAATGGGCGCTCCCTTTTGACGGTAATATTATAGCGTTCATAAACGCAAGCAATAAATAGATATTCACAATTAAAATTAAAAAGAAAACACTGCACACTTTTTTAAAGGATACACTACTTATTAAGAATTTTACTGATGATTATAAGTATCATTTTGGCAAAATGTGACTGCATAAGTATTGTTTATTTTATGCTCAAAAGCAAACTAAACCACCAAATTTTTTTACGCTCTAATCTATCTTCCTTAAATTGTTCGCATTTATCAAATTAATCTTCATTTCAGTAAAGATTACCTTTGTCATAGATGTTTTGGAACTTAAAAAACGCTTTAGTAAATATCTTCGAACTTAATATTATCAATAGCTTTGAAGCTTAAACCAACACACTGTAAAACAAATAATATTAATGTCCAAACCAGTTTGAAATTGACTCGCGGCGACCGACATCATGTTTTCTACATGTACTCACACTACCTTTTATGAATATTCATCATTTTCATCTCTTTGTACCAGAAATCGAGTCCCAACGGCGCGAATGTGACGCTGTACCCGGCAGTTCTGGAGACAGGTGGCCGCTACCGCTGCGAGGTATCGGGAGAAAGGCCCCTCTTTCCCACAGTATCGGACCATGGCGACATGGTCATCGTTGGTAAGGCGTGATTCAGTACTTGTCGGTTACTAATGGCTATTTGCTTTAACCTATCGTTTGTTGGATTGGTTACTAGAGATATGTTAATATCTGATCTCAGCTTTACTACGTAATTTGTGTCAAAATCTTATCTATCGATGGATTAGATGGAGAGACAAAAGGAATCTTCTCAATCGATAGATAGGTTAGAAATGGCCACTAGTTTTGAAAAATTATAGTTTAGAATTTGTGTTCCCAGTTTTTTTATCGATATTCAAAAGTTGAAAAACACAATATCTGTCTAGTTTGTAGTTCACATAGCACATAATTCTGTTTACTCTAAATGTGAATTTCAATTTGGAGATGGAGGCAGAAGGCGGCAGCATTAGTTTATTGCCTCGTATTTGCTGGAATTGCAACACAATTAAGTAATCGCATCCACTTACATTTTTGTACTTTCGCTTAAGTAAGTTAGCTGTTGGAGCAGTAATGTATTGCTAATAAATTACTTTCGATAACATTGACCTACAAAATGGGTTTAGTTTATCGTTTTTTTTTTTCTAAGTAATGGGGTGTTCGTTTTCTTCTTGAGAATAGGGTTAGTTCAATCAAGCTTAAAGTCCTAAAGTTATATTGCAAAACTGATTCACTGGTCTTCACTTACGAAATAACAAAGTGATACCAACGTGATACGAGTGTGTGAGAAATTATAGAACGGGCAAGCGTGACGGGTGTGTTCTCGTGTAGCACTTGTTTAATATTCCTATGGCGTAGAACTCTATATTTCGCTCAAACTTCACCATCAGCTTCTACAAACTAAAATCAATCATCTGTTGAGGGTTTTGGCACGTTATATTTTAGCAACCACTTTATATGTTCCAAGTTTCCTCGAAATAAAAGTAATACCACCTCGTAAAATTATATGAGATGCTTGGTTTCGATGTAAGACTATAAACATCAGCTACAAATATTTGTATTATTTATGGTAATCATTATAACTTTTTTAGTGCTAATAATTTGGCGCAAAATGGGTGTAGTCGAATCTTCTATAAATATTTCTAAATGTATAATTATATTTCGACAAAAAATACTACAGATCCATTTACTCCAACGATACTCTTTACATCCAGCGCTTCCTGACCACGGCCCGACAATAACGGGCTCCCGTCTTCGGTACCAGATTGGGGACCGAGTGCAAGTGAACTGCACCTCGGGGCGGTCGCGGCCCGCCACCCGGCTGGCCTGGTACATCAACGGGGAGCCAGCCCCGACCGTCGCCCTCGTGCCGCCCACCCATGAGAAGCACGAGGATGGGCTCGAGACCACGAGCCTAGCGCTCGACTTTAAAGTCAAGCCCAAACATTTTAGGAAAGGAGACCTAAAACTTAAGGTGAGCTGGTTAAAAGCTTTCGCAACACTATACTATATAATTCCCAATTTAAACCTTCGAACACACGTGATTCGAGACGCAATAGAAAGACAATAGTAGCGCGACAGCCGGCTGTCGCTTGGTCGTTGAAAGGTTAAGGCATGGTAACCCTCAGATTTACAACTGAGAGAAGCCCAGATTGCCCAGCACCACGGAATACAATTTGTAATAAAATAAATAAAATCGGTTCTCCGGGACTCGTCGAGCTTCATTTCTTCGGCGCTTTTCTGCCGGACTCCACCGTTGATTCTGGCTTTTAGGAGTTGCAGTGGTTGGGAATAGTGTGGCGGGATTGTCTCATTTATAAAAAACCATAACATTTAGTTTTACAGTATTCGTATAGCTAACTAAAACTCTAGTTTGCCGTGTCATGCTTTTGAAATAGTTCAACAAAGCTTCGTATTTTACAATGTTGAGCGATTAAACCACTGTTTGCAATTAGAATTTTCCCTAAACCATACGTTTAGTCTCGGGTATGGTTAAACCATATTTTGTTTTAAAAGTTTAGAGTTTGAAAGCACGATACCTTTGAAATACAGTAATTTTAGGTACGGTTGCAATTCGATCGAAAAGTCGGGAAATAAACGGTAATCAAATATAAACTTTAATGCCGATCAAACTAAACCTATGCTTCGTCGAATTTGTGTTGCAGCAATTTAAGAAACTGCATAGTTTGGTAATGATGGAAATTGAAGTTGATATGTGTGCCTAAAGATTCCATTTTGCAGTACACCAATTTAAGTAATGGTTAAAGTCTTTATTACCTACCTTATCGGTTATTATACCTTATTCACTTATTTTCGTCAAATTAAAATCTTATCAAATAAAACTGACAATGTATACGAACACTGTTTTGAAAATAACAACCTAATTACCTTTTGCTTTGAATCGGAAAATCATTTTTAAGTGACAATTCAGTTTTTGTTATGTCAATTATAACTCCCAGTATCTCGAAAGGAAAAAATATATGACAAATAATTGTCAAACTCGCGAATGCTGCTACATTTATGTAGTTGTTTATAATTTGTCAACAATAAGAGCAGCTTCTGCGCGCTTGACAATTTGTCACATACATTTTTCGCCCGAGAAACCAGGGGTTAGAAGCTCATAAACTGACTCCAGTCAAGTGTAAGTAAACGGCTGTCTGATAAGATCGCTGCGAGCTACCGACAGGAAAATATTCCAACAATACAAGCATAAATGCTATTTTTGTTTACCCGTAACCAATGATAAATTGGGTACCTTTAAATCTAAATACAAAAAAAAACTTTCCATAAAAATATGTTTTATGGAAAACATTATCAGAGACTTTTTTCTGAAAAAGATGAAAGTCGATCTTGAATTTCATAGATTTTGGAGGATTACGTCTACTGAGGATTAGTTACCTGCCTAGAAAGACATGACCCTCATATACTCTACATCTCGCTCATAAGCTTCCATACAGATTGTAATTTAAAGAATAATTCCAGGAACTTTAAATGAAAATATTTTTCAACTATACCGGCTACAGGAATATCAATAACATTTACTATAAAATACCGTGGAAAGCATTAATGTCGTTTGAGTTTCTGACAAAGCAAGGCGCAATCTTTTCCGTGGTGTCGTAAAATGCGACTAAGTGTTGTATCAAAAGTTTTGCCGCCAGCATCACAGTGCAATTGGTAACTTTTGTAGTTTTCCCGCTCGATTGCAGCCTTGCATTGCTCTCACTACTTTCAAAGAATAAAGATGTTGTTACTTATATTGTGTTAAAGAGCGTAACTGATATGTATGATGTTGTTACAGTGTCTAGCAACGATAGCGACGGTGTACTGGCGGAGCAATGAAGAGAGCGTTCAGGGAGAGAGGCTCAAGGGGTACTCCAGGTCCCGGGAGCTGACGGAGGGCGGCTCCAGGGCGGACCGGGTACAGGCGGCGGGCAAGCCGGGCAGCTCCGCGCGCGCTCTCGCTGTCACACCCTCCCTTCTCCTCCTGAGTGTCATGATACTCGTGTCACAAAAATAACACTCGTAAAAGACCGATTATTAAGAAATATCGAAGTGAACACTAGTGAAAAGTTTGGTAAGTAAATAAAGTGATGAAATGTGCTAAAACTTTTGAAACAAAATGCTTGATTCAATACGACCCCGACTTAGGCTTATACGAATGTATCCAATTTTGCATGTCTGACTAATGTAAGTAATAAACTTATAGATTACCCATTGTAAAATCTGTTTTGTGATGAAACGTGTGCCATCATTGTCTACATAACGATCAGTATTTTAGTCCTCATGCTTGTTCCAAAGAGATTTCGGTAACCAAAGTTAAAGCGTTTAACTGTTTTACAGTCTACCATTTTATATAACAAATATATTATTTTATAATTACGAAGAAGCGCAAGTTTTTTACATGTCGTCATTCCAATAAGAGGTGATAAACCGTTTATTTGTTTGTACATAATATAATTAGGTATGTCATTTTATAATGTTAACATATCACAATCATTGACTAACTATACTTTTAAGAGGTAAATAATGTTGTATAGCCATGCATTTATTATATGTACGTTGAATAAGTATACTATTTTTAATCTGAAGACAGAATAGAAAAAAAGAGGTACAATCATACGCTCAGCTTTTCTAGACGTTTGTTTCTTTCACAAGCCTTACTAAAATGATCATTGAAAATTATTATGACTTTATAAATACGGTTACTAAAAATATATTTTTGGTCTTTATAAAAAAGCAACACTTAAATGTGTAGAGAAGTACAAATAACGCGTCAGTCAGAGGTGAACATGCGTTTTTTCGTGTAAATTGCAGCAATCATCGAGCGAGCCCGACGCACGTGTATTTTATAGCATTGAAGGTGACATCCATCGTGAATCAGAACGCACTGCGAAACGAGGCTTACCAATTTATAATTTAACAATTTCAACACTACGTTCTGCGTTTTGGTTGTGTGGAAAGTTATTTTTAACATCAAACGCGCGAGATTGTTTGATGTGGCGCTTATGCTAATATATCTGAGTTCATACGATAATCGCATTGACAAGCGTTTGATATTTTTACGCGAATTTTTGCGATAATTTCTCCAATATAAACGCGTGAACGTATCCCAAGTGATTGGTGCAAAGTACACTAGAAGCTAGTAGAGCTTTAGTTTCGAACTTGCGATATCAGGCAGCACAATATAGCCGCTACAAGGAAAAGTTGGCTCTACAAGTACACTTCGATAGACAAACTCACCCACAACACTTATGTGGCGAAAAGAAACGATTCTTGTGTAGTTTTATAGTTTCTGGTCGTACGCTACTTCTTTTGAGTATTTTTTTAAAGTCGACATCAAGGACTTCCAGTTTATTTTTATCTGTTATTTAAAAAGTTATCTCCATAAAGAGATTGTGGAGTATTTGAACTACTAATATAGAAGCTAGTAAACCAATGTACTGATGTGTCATGTATTAATTGCTTATCTAAGTACGTAAACCAGTAATTTGTGATGATAACGTGCGACAAAGCTAGTAAATTGGTCAATTTAGAAACAATTACACAGCGATTGATATCATTTTTAACCGTAGCTGAGCTAAATAATGTTTTGGCATCCAATTGGGTCTGTAAGCCAGGATTGTATAAATTAAAATAAAAACAAAACACACTTAAATGTATTCTTATCAGTTTGTTTATTACAGTACCCTTCTGTGAAAAAGATAAATCAATTATATGGTACCCAAGTTAGGAGAAATATATAGTTATAAATCTACTACTTTACTTTAAATTATTTAGTATTATAAAGTGTATAAGAGAAATATAACTGCAATGTATATATTTTGTAAATTACTTATATTTATATTAAGGTAAAGCCTTATTTTATAAGTTGATGCGTCACCCCTCCAATTAATATAACTCTAAGTAATAATATTGGATGTAAGGTAACGTATTTCGCAATAAATGGTTCGCATCAATTTTTAGAATTTGGTCAATTTATATTTTACCTAGTCACTGTATACAATTTAGATGTTGCTGAAGTGACTGTTGTTTTTATATAAGAAAACTTTTATTGCCGTAGTTTTGGTCGATAATACATAGGCAATTGTATTCAAATAAAAAAAAATCTATCACTGAATGTACAGGGATAAAACTTAGTTCAGAAAGAATCTAAAATAAATATAAAAAAATACGATGAATAAAATTACCAAATAAAGTATCTCAGTAAAGTAAAGTAAACAAAATCGTAGCAATACGGTTGAGGATTTCCTTATTTTTGTAAAGAGTATGGCTTTCCACGATTACGTTATATCATCGCCGTGATTATGAGCTTATTTTTCCTTAAAAATATGGTCATGTTTTCCTCAAGTGGAAAAAAATATTTATCTAGCCGCTCCACGTGAATTAAACGCATATCAATTAGTGGGAAAATGGAGATCTAAAGAAAATGGCGGACTTCAACGCAGCCAGTGAAACCCATTTCACCGCATTTTGCCCGTTCTTACCTGTTTGAAACCAGAATTTTGAAAGCTTTCATTCATCTAACTCATTCTCATTCATTTAACGTGGTTTTGCAAAAGCATCTCTGTCTTCAGTTCACAGAATTGAATAAAGAATGGTGTGGCTTAAATTGCGTAGTTACCTACCTAATAAACAAGTCTATTTAAAATTAATGTCGAATATAAAATTAAATATTCGTTGTAAGTTTTCAGATGCGTAAAACTGTCGGTAAGACCACGGTATCGTAAAGTTTAAAATTACCATTGAAAACGGCCATTACGCGTTAATTACAAAATTAAATGTGGCATACAATGTATATCGTCAATTTATTGGCTTGTGTCGGCTTGGGGTTCGGTACCAATAACAAGTTATGTGCGGAATTTCCGACATTCATGTTACTCGTGGTCCGAGCACGGAGTTTTGGCCCAGCACAGCCTCCACTACCTATAAATCGCCATGCCCTATTAACTATGTCGGTTCTATAGCAACGTAAGCTTATAAAGTTGCTGATTTTCATTAGGCATTGGTATCATTGAAATTTTAAGCGTCTAATCAATCTATATTTCATAAATATTTGATCCGTGTTCGCAACCTTAATGTTACTATTTTACAGATCTGCCAAAGCAAATAGGGCATGGCGAAATAATATTTACATAATGTAATATAATTACTATTAGATATGTGTATAATTTTGTGGACTACGCAGTACGCAGTTATTGTTGCTTATTGTTATTAAATATTTATAGCGTATAAATACGAGTTTGTACATAATGGATATACCTACCGTGTAGCTCAAAAGAATTGAATATAAATAAATCATGTGACCTAATTACAGTGATGTTATTTTCGTTTCCTAACTAGAAGTACTATCGACAAAATTGAATTATGACCCATTTCGACGACAAATCGTTTGAGGTTGTCAAAATAATAAGACTAGACGTGTGACATTTTTAATACATGTTTTCGCGATTGTCGACCTAATTGTGTTTGAATGTCTGTAGGAAAATAAGCTTATGGTGGGCCATGATTCCATTTTGTCGATTGTACATACAAGTGGCGTAGGCGGCTGTAGTATTCAAATAATAATGAACCTTTATTTAATAATGTAGAGTCCACTATAATTTATGAAATACTTACTTTTATTTATTTCGTAAGTATGTCTTTTACAGGAAACGTCATTGTTGTATTTGTGAAGCACCCGCCATATTAAACATAAGTGGGTTTCAACAATATAAGCGGAAACTATTAAAGCCTTACTACTGAACTTCTAAGAAATAAATATAATATACTTGACGTAGTACTTGTTACCATACTATTTATTCCCTTAACCCTTTGAACATTGCGGTTACTATTTTCGCTGGAATAAATGCTTATACATTTTATTCTAATAGTTTCTATCCGCGGCCACGCTGCCGTGAAACTGTAAAGATTTATTATCCCGCAGGAACCATGTATAATTCAAGTGATTTTTAAAATATCGAGCAGATTTATTTAAAGTCGTGTAGAGGGTATTTTTGCACGTTGCTACTTTTAAATTGGTATCCAAGATGGTAAATTCAAAATCTAGACTTTAAATTCTTCAAACTCATCGCTGTTTCTTATATCGAAGCTCGAAACCGGTCGCAATTTTGCACCTTATAAATAACAGAGAATTCTTTAATGTAATTTAATGAAATTATGAAACAAAACTAGGTGTAACCAAGCGCAATACGTGCCAGGACCCCAACATCGGGGATTAAATCTGAACTCGGTACACTAACCCCTCTCGTAAAAGTTGATAATAACGTAAAATTGCAAAATATTTGCTAAGCGCTCATGTAAATGATATTTATAATATTACCAAGACTTATTCATTTTAATAATTGCTAAGTGCTCGTGTAAATGATATTTGTAGTCATTTTACAACCCGACTTAATAATTATAATGTATTAAAGGAAAGCAAAAACTTTTTGCAAAATGTACGCGGACGGAGCAATATGACAAACGTAAGGTAGAGTTTTCAGAAAAAGATATTTTTAAATACATTTAAGAAGACTACTGATTTTTTGTAACGGTCTAATTTCGACTAGTTAGCATCATCACTACTTAGTAACTAAAAAATGGTGGGTAACGTTAACTCTAACTAAAATTGGTTGACAGACTTTCGGGCTTCTGACTACCCGTAACGACTTTCGAATATCAACAAATAACTAACAGGAGCAACGGCTTTACGTGCAATTCAGGTGGTGGCTGCTACTGAGAATTTCCAAACAGAAACGGGTTATTCCGATCTGTCACCCCGTTTTGTCCCCATGGGTTGGTAAAATACTGAAAATACTGAGATACTTAGTATTTAAATCAATCAAAAGTATCTAGTACTTTTACGCGCAGTAGCGTGAAGAGGTTAATAGAAAATGTGTTCCACACATTGCTAACTGGAGCACAAATCGAACTTTTTTATCCTATCTGTCACCCGTGGGGACAAAACGGGGTGACAGATCGGAATAATCCACAGAAACACCCTAAAATCCATTTTATGTCCGATTTGGGAATCGAACCCAAAATCCCAGGAATCTGCTTACAAGAGACCAATAGCGCAGGCAGTCACTGCATACGAACAATTCGAAACAAAATAGGTATTGCTATTGCGGTGTCAACTAAATCCTATGAAATTTTAAAACCATCAAGGGAAAATAATATGCAAAAATAAAGGATTATCCATATCGGCGTGAAAATGTAATTTCCTTGATTTATTACCTACGTTGATCTTTATGATTGATTGACTTTATTCACCAACGGGAGATTCCTAATGGTACACTAATTAGCGACATCAGGTCGATCGAGAATCTAGAGCAAATCAATCAGCTGGAACTAAACCGCTATTAGCCAGCCAAATAACTTACAGTATCCGACTAGAAACATCTTCATTAAAAGTTCAATAGCTCGTTAAAACTTGTACACTATCTACGCAACTATTACACCAAATTGCAAACAATTTATAACCATTTTTAATTTTTAAGTGGCTATCATTATACATTTTTAAAACAAATTAGCCAAACTTTATACAAATCCATTTTTAACTGAATATTTATTACTTGCATCCAAACCTATCCCTATCTGGTATCAATAAAGTTTATCCTATTTGAATAAATTGGGTATTCCGTGTGTCAATTTTATGTCGAAAACGGGCTTAAGGATACTGATAGAACGACCCAAATCTAGGGTCTTCTCGAACGAGAAAACAATTCTTCGATTTTTTTCTTTTCCTTCACACATGGAAGGGTTTTAGTTATTTATATACACCAGAATATAAATCCGGACGTACAGTCAGCAATGAACAGTGATTAATAATATTTTTTTAAGTTATTACTTAAATCACTATCCATACTAATAGTTTATATGGGAAAGTGTCTGTCTGTCTGTCTGTTTGTCTTTCTCTCACGGCAAAACGGAGCGACGGATTGACGTGATTTTTTAAGTGGAGATAGTTGAAGGGATGGAGAGTAACATAGGCTACTTTTTGTCTCTTTCTAACGCGAGCGAAGCCGCGGGCAAAAGCTAGTATAGTATAAAACAAAGTCGCTATCCGCTGTCTGTATGTATGCTTAGATATTTAAAACTACGCAACGAATTTTGATGCGTTTTTTAATAGATTGAGTGATTCTTAAGGAAGGTTTATATGTATAATACATGCATAATATAGTAGAGAAAAGCCGGGATTTTAAAGATTTGTAACACCCGTGCGAAGCTGGGGCGGGTCGCTAGTATACATATGAAAGAAACAAAAAAACACAATTAATCGCTCATTTTGTCTTGTTTTATATCTATTCGGCATTTTCGTTAATATGATTAAAAAATCCGAAGTTAAAAGACTTTGGGTACTGGCTGTTCTAATTTAACGTGTTCTATTTATATACCTAGTTAAATATACCAGTCCTATTCGTGCTGAATCCAACATTTATATTCGAAGGTACGTTGTGTTTTTCTTGTAATCCACCGAATTTATTTCAAAGAAAGGACGGGGGTAATTTGCGTTCTACAATTGTGATTTCCGGACCAATACATCAGCATCGGTCTTTGTATCACGACCCTCCGCTTTTCCCCTCGAGTACTCTAGCCTTTGTCATCATAATGGCGTACCTACACGTGAATTACTACTTCCTAAAGCTGTTTATACACAAGTAGGTACGTCAGCATAACATAGGATATCCATTAATTTTCCCTGCCATGCCAAGTTTTTGACGTAAAAAATTGAGTTATTTATTTCGCACACAACACAAGATTATCAAATTACTTCCGAATTCGTTACGTAAAACAATTTCTCCTTTTATACAAACCACGGATTCGTTGCACGAATAAAACTGATAAATGAATTATTCATGAAAATCTGCGTAAACTGGTTCAAATTAACTAGTTTACTTGCTGACCTGAACGAAATAATTTATGAGTTGATGAAATATATTGAAGTAGTACATCCAGGCCGCTTATCATCCAACACAAACTTTGTGAAGACTAAAATCCGGTTCATTCATAATTTATAACTATGCCTTCTGGAATTTTACTCTAATTATTTATAAATTAAATTATTTATCTAGAACATGTCCTAAGAAATAAACCCGACCTTTATCAAAAAACAATTTTCAAATCATGAAATATAGTCAAATTAAAATTATAATATAAATATTCATTTGCTTGATGAATGCTGCGGGAAGTTTAATTTCTTTTGATTGATACGCTTGCTTTGTCGTTCCGAAATGAGCGAGACCGGCTGCCCTATTATGTTCAGTAACAAGGTTTGCAGCCGCAAAAAAATATGTGAATCAGCGTGTATCGCGTGTCATGCAGCCGTTAGGAGCCCTGCATAATGCGACGCGCGGATGCAGCGCTGCGCCGCGCTCACGTCGCACCGCTCCGCGTCATGGCGGCGCGGCGGCGGCGCACTCGCCCCCGCACGCACGCCACCAATCACATTATCGCAAATAGGGCAAACATATTCATTATTCTTAATTGTTTGTCATGTAGTTTACAAAACTGTATTAAACATTGGGTAATAATATTTTATGATGAATCACGACAATGACGGCGTTCCATCGGACATTTAATTATCTATCGTTTGTTGCTGTGTGCCTTATTATACGTGGAACAATAAATAATCAATGTTCGTAGTTGCAAATGAAAATTAATAGGTCAGGTTGTACGTAGCGGGCCCGGTTACCTTTTGCAGCCGGCCTTGGGTGAAAAGTTCGCGCCCAAGTAACCCCGTTGTTAGTACGGAGTGTGTCCGACAGATATACCTACTTTATTATATACATGAATAATGAACGGCCGCATAATCAATTGAGATTTATTTCTTAAGTTGTTTGTTCTTCTTTTTTGGGAAAGTATTTCTTCGGAACGAATTCCTTTTTCACATTCTAGGTACCGATGTGACTAAGATAAATTAACCAAGTAAGTATAGATCTTTATTTCGTAAGGTAATATATCTGCATAAAACATTTTGAAAGCAGTTGCTCATACATAAGCAAACATCTAGCTACAGTCTACGTCGCAACGTAAGCGATATTCTCGTAGCATTTTCGTAGCACGCCGTAGCACTTCGTCAATACTACGTAGCAACCGCTTACGACATCAAAGGCAAATCTTTTATAATTTTAGCAAACATTTAATGCATTACCCGTTTAAACTTTCTATAATTGATGGAGCTTTTAGCAATATAAAAACGCAAATAGTAATAGAATGTCGAGCTTAAAGGTTGGGGACCGTGACTGCCAAGTCCGAAGTCGTGGGTTTATTTCTCAACCAGGACAAACTTTGTATGATCAGTACGACTTTTTATTCTGTGTCTGGGTTCAAAGTACCTATAATATGAATGTATTTACAAATTAAAAGTCTGTATATCTGTTGTCTGGTTACCATAACACAGTCTCTGCCTAGTCTGGGATCGGATGGCCGAGTGTGAATTGTCCCAAGATATTTATTTATAATTACTTGATATAGAAGAAGGTGACCTTCTAAACCCAGTACGAATGTTATATCCAATTTAAATACCAGACAGAAGAGTCTCGCGGGACGTAGACGTATCCAGAAATAGGTCAGCATTTATAGCCTGGACAGAATAGCAGCGTGCCGACTTGATGATATTCTCGTACTGCATCCTTTATTTATTTAGACAGACGATGATAGGCTACGAAACAAAGTTTTGATATTTTGAAGTTGTGTCTGTGACAGTCGTTTGGTAAGCTCGGAAGTCGAACCAATAAGTTAGTTAGACGTTTAGTGATTGGATTTATACTGAGGGAAATTAGTTGGGGGAAGTCGTCGGGTGGCATTATAGTTTATGTGGGTACTTGTGTTGGTGTTGGGTGTTCAAGAACATGGTGAACAGGTACCTTAATTAACTAATGCGCAACTACGGTCAAAGTTTCATAATATACACCGCGGCAGGTGAGACAAGGGACATATTAAAGGAGGCTATTTAGTCTTCGATTGTCTTGCCAAATATGAAAATAACAATACCTATTTTTATTACCAAGTGTCTCATATAATTAATTAAATTGTCAACATGAGCGCTAGATATCAATCGAAAGAAGAACGGATTATATACCTCTCTCTTATCACAGATGAGTGACCCGATGCAACCGCGAGCGCACGCAGCAACGCATCCTTTTTTAACACTTTTAGAACCTTGTTGCGGTAATTTGACCACGGTTTTTCTTGAAATTCATATTTTAGTTTTATTATTATCTACATTGTTATTAGTCATATGCGAGCGTATTATTATCGCGTTTTATCTTTGAATATGGGTCTCTATGCGGGGCGTGAGGCTTGACAGGCTTCTCAAGCATGACTGCTTCGCAAAAGAAGGCGACAGCTTCCCATTCAGTCTCGACCCGGAGCATGGCCTGGACCAGGGCCTGGCGCGAAAGGTCATCCCCGTCGATTACCTCTGTAAGTACTCGGCGGTGATCCACCCAAGCGGGGCATACCTCCATGCTCAACCGTGTCCTCCAGGCAACCATTGCTGCAGTAATGACACCCAGGCGTCGCTTCCGTCTAAATCCGACACAGGAACCTCCCAAAATTTTGTGTCCGCTGAGGACCTACGTCAGGCGGTAGGTGAGAGCGCTATGGCGCCTCTCCAGCAACTCCTTAAGAGGTGCCTTACCGCCGCTATGCCACGTGTAAATATTTATAGAAGTACAACGCAATTGGAATTCCGTGTTAAAGGTATCTTTCATTTGGTTAAAATAAACAGTGATACATCATCACTATTTATTTTAACCTGATTAAAATGTAATCATTACTTTGATTGCTGTTTCATTTGCACACAACATTAAATTCGACAAAATAAGTTACACTCGATTTTATTGCAGTTATGGAAAATGTAAAACGCCAAAGAAATTAATTTTTGAAACGAGAATTTACAGATTTCATTTATGTAGTGAAGTTAAGTAAATGCTTAACATAATTTATATAATAAACTAGCAGCCCGTCCCAGCTTTGCACGGGTAGATATAAGATTACAATAAATATAGCCTAATTAGCGCCCACATTATGCGTGAAATATTGCGACAGAGAAAACTCGAAAACATGCGCTTCTTATAGAACCTTTTTAATATCATTGTCTATGTTTATGACATCTGAAAGTGGTTGCTATGTAAGCCTGTCATTGTTGTTATGAATATTAATGTCTTAAAATTTGACACTGCGATGGTAGCGCCGTCTGTCGGATTCAATGTAAAACATTCCAAAATCAACAACTACTAATAAATTAAAAATTAATTAAAAAAACATTGTCCAGCGGACAAAATTGTGAATCTAAACCATTCCCAGATCCCCTTGAACACACACAAAAAATTTCATCAAAATCGGTCCAGTCGTTTGAGAGAAGTTCAGTGACATACATACTCACAGAAGAATTATATACTAGGTGTATTTTTGGTCTTGCTCAACCCGCTAGGAGATGATTCTACTCATAAAAACAAACAACTTTCATTATGGAACCAACTCTGAAATCGCGAAAAAAATATCAGCTGGTTCATACATTATAGTCCGAGGGCATTGAACTTTTCTTAGAAACAGCTGATATTTTTTTCGCGATTTCAGAGTTGGTTCCATAATGAAAGTTGTTTGTTTTTATGAGTAGAATCATCTCCTAAGGGGTTGAGCTAGACCAAAAATACACCTTGTATATAAAGGTAACATAAATGAAGGTTCAAATATCAGTTTTGTTAAATTTTATTTTATTTTAGTGCTTATTACAAATGTCGTGATGGTTAAGGCAGGTTAAAATGAGAAGGGGTTCTCAGTTTAAGACATCATGTCATGCGTAACGACATCAGGCAAATTGGTCCAAAAAAAATGCGGGGCCAGACATAATAACCACAGTAATAACTATTAATAAAATTATTGCCAACAGGTAAACCAAACATACCTTAAGCTACTGATACTGATAGGAATTAAACCCTATAATATCGTTTTGCACTTACCTACCTTACAAAGCACAAATATAAAGCAGTTAATTGTTTAAACTCAAGGGTAACAGTATATGTGACCTAACAATTTTAATTCTAGATCTGGCTGCGCAAGTTTTATTTTGCGATAAAAATGTATAGAAATTGCCTGTTGTCCTTTGACAATCGTTACGTGTAGTCAGAAGATAGACAGTCTGACCAGGCTAATCAAGAAGTATCGTGTCATCATCATAAATGGCGGGCCTGTTGGTCTAGTGGTGAGTGACCCTGACTGCTAAGCCAGAGGTCGTGGGTTCGATTCCCACCCAGGACAAACTTTGTGTGATGAGCATGATTGTTTGTTCTGTGTCTGGGTGTAATTTATCTATAATATGTATGTATTTATAAAGCATATAGGTAAGTATGTATATCAGTTGTCTGGTTACCATAACACAAGTTCTGCTTAGCTTGGGATCAGATGGCCGTGTGTGAGTTGTCCAATGATATTTGTTTATTTATATTTATTTATCGTGTCACCCAGTTACTGGATTGTGAAGGTCTAATAGGCAGTCGCCTCCCTTCAAACACTGGAGATGATAATGAGTTCTTATTGCTGAAGTGCATGATTTTCCTCACTAACGCTTAAGAAACACGATTAACACAAACAGTCATTTCGTAAACGTCAACACCAAAAAAAGTTGTTTACTTCAGCAATGTCATCTTGTCGTTACTAATAATGCTACCCAAAATCACAATATTCGTCAACGTCGCCAACACAGTTAATCTAATAACGACGATTTGTACACAAAATGCGGAACAGAGAGCTTACCTTGGATTCTCGAAGAAAAATTACGACATAACTTATAACTCAACGGTACCTTTCTATACAAAAGAAAACGGATAACTAGAAGTACTTAATATTTATACTCTGAGATACTTTTTTATACTTCCTCAGGGGCCACAGATTTTACATATTCTATATCGCTATGAAATGTCAATAAAAATTGTTTTAATGGCTAATATTATATATTATTCTTATCGATTGTATTGTAAGTGTATATATAATTAACTTTCAGTTAAAAAAAATGTTTTTTCACTACTTAACAAAAATTTAATTGAAAATTGAAAAAATGCAATTTATTCTAACCCTGCGCATTCCATTAATTAAAATGGTTTCGATAATACCAGGGTTATCTGTTTGTAATAACACAATTTTAATGCTCGATATATCACAGAAATATTTAATCTACACTCGTTTTCTCGCAAGTCGATACGATTTAGCATAAAAAGGCAATATTATCGTCCTTAGTAGCGCAGACGTCGTTGGTGGCGTGTGAGTCATCAGCCGATCCCCTCATGTAATGCACCCGCCGCGTGTCTCTTCACGTCGCTACCCTCCTGTCGATAAGGAAACAGAGGGAACAAATTTAAATGGGAAATGCCTGGAAATGGCTCACGCTATTGTTGTACGATACCCAAAGGGGAGATATCGGGCTCAATATCTATCCAACTATTAGCATTGATATTTATTTTGTGTGAGAATTCAAAACATACTGGGATCGTGCACCGCCCTCGAACAACTCGATCAGCTGATTTATTAGAATAAACAGTGGCACTGCACCCTATAGATTTTATCGAACATGCATCGGGGGTTTAACTACCATGTCACTCCCTATCTCAATTACAATTGTTGTTACACATGGGCTTCATGCAAAAAGTCTTGTACCCACCAAAAACATTACATGTAAAAAAAGCCAACTCTCTACGCACTTCTACCATCGTAAAAAGTTTTGAGATCGCATAGAAGCCAAGTTCTGTTCAACTTATTTTGTAATAATAAATCAATATTTTGTGATTATATCAATAGTTTCGTTTACATTATAATAATAATGACTTGGCCATGAGCACAACTTAAAAGTCGTTTGCTCCTTGTAATTATGTGCAAATACAGTCGAATCTATGGACATCATTTTGTAACTGATTGGAATAGAAGATCACCATAGAATAAACATGCGCCATAATGCATATTATGCAGTTCACTGGTCTTGGATGAGACTGACTGTCAGTAATTTAATAACAATTGAATAAACTAAAAGAATTTAATTCTGTGAACTTTATGTTTAACTTTCAACTCCTCCAAATATGCCGTTTTATATTTGTATCTCATTGTGCTCATGGCCAAGTCATTATTATTATAATGTAAACGAAACTATTGATATAATCACAAAATATTGATTTATTATTACAAAATAAGTTGAACAGAACTTGGCTTCTATGCGATCTCAAAACTTTTTACGATGGTAGAAGTGCGTAGAGAGTTGGCTTTTTTTACATGTAATGTTTTTGGTGGGATCTCATTTATTTTTTGTAGGTCTCTTTCTTTTCTTTTTAGGTGAATTTATTATGTCCTGTGCGTCATCTGCTGCTTTGTTTGGAGCACATTTTCGATCTCTAACTCTTTTGCTTTTTCTCTGAAGTTTCATTACTTCTGAGGCACACAAGTCAGGACTGTAGATACTTCTGAGTCGATTATATTCAGCTATTCCCGACTCTTGAGCATTGATACAAGTAAAATTGTCATTTATCAAATGTAATCCACCCAGACTTGTCACTCTTAAAAGGCCATGTATGCTTGACCACAGGTGAAATCGGAGGGACCTATGTCTATCATCGCGTGGTTTAAGCTTAGCTCCTCGTTTTTACGGATAGTTATAGCATATTTAGTTTTAGTTTTAGTTTTGCTGGGCTTGTCCGCACTTAGCCTCATAATTGGGCCATTGTGCGTGAGTGACTTGTCGCCTATTCCAACCATCCCACACTTTCCCAGAATCGTAGCAGGCTTTTCAGTCTGCCAAAGATTTCTGGAAGTGACCCAGGGTGTTGGAGTAGTTCTGCCCGTTGTTCGGCCACACTGCTACATTCCATGAGGACGTGTTGTGGCGTTTCTTCTGCCTCTAAGCAACCTCTGCATAGAGGGCTGTCTGTTACTCCTATTGTGAATAGGTGCTTGTTTAAGGGACAGTGACCTGTTATGGTTTCTATAACTGTTTTGATTTTATCCCTATTTAGTTTGATAAGTTTTCGGGCAAACTTCTTGGTCATGGCTGGGATGGCGTTTTTTGTTTGCCTGCAGCTGTTGTTGTTGCACCATTCCTCGAGATGGGTTTCCTTTGTTTTTTCCTTTAGCCAGGATTTTATTTGGGTTAGGGGTATGGGTAGCAGTGGTGCTGGTCCATAGACCGTGCTGCTTGATCCCCTTTTGGCTAGTTCGTCCGCTGCGTCATTTCCCAGCGAGTTGCTGTGTCCTTTTATCCATTGCAGTGTTACCGTGTTACGTTCTGCAATGGTTTGGAGGGCATTGTGACATTCCATTATCAGGGCTGAGTGGATTGTGTTGTTTCTTAGGGCTTGAAGCACAGAGGTGCTATCCGAGATGATTTTCACTCGGATGTCCCTGATACCTCTGGCCTGTGTTGCCTGTGCCGCCTTGGTGATTGCTAGACATTCTGCTTGGAAAATCGAGTTCAGCTTGTCAAGGGTGGTTGATATGCTGATATTGAGGTCGTTTGAGAATACACCTGCTCCGGTGCCATCTTTGGTTTTGGAGCCGTCTGTGTATATTCTGACTTCCTTGGTGTCAGAACTGTCATTTAGTTCTTCTTTCAGTTGTATTTCGTATTTCCTATCAAAGACGTATACACAAGGTATTCTGTCTATGGGGGCCTGAAGGAGTGGGATTTCCTTCAGGCTCCTTGTTAGGATTTTGGTGTGAGGGGTTTCATAGTTGTGTTTCCATAGCCCGTGTGATTTTAGTCTTAAAGCTGTTGCTTTCGCCTCTTCCTGAATGACTAGATCTAGGGGTCTCAGGTCTAAGAGATACTCTAGTGCGGCTGATGGAGTGGTTCTCATACATCCAGTAGTTGTTAAGGTTGCAAGCCGTTGTAGGCTTTGGAGCTTGGATTTTACTGTGATGAGTTGGGTTCTGGGCCACCATACGACCGATCCGTATGTTAGCGAAGGTCTGATAACTGAGGTGTATAGCCATAGTGTGATTTTAGGGTTGAGGCCCCATTTTTTGCCCACGATCCTTCTACACTGATTGAAAGCTATACATGCCTTTTTTGTTTTTGCTTCAATGTGTCTCGCCCAGTTCAGTTTTTCGTCTAGGATTACCCCTAGATATTTGACTTGTTGTACTAGGGAGAGCTTGGTCTTGAATAAGCTTGGTAGTGCTAATTCTGGTAGTTTTCTTTTGTTGGTGAAGAGTATGAGTTCCGTTTTTTTCGGGTTTACTGAGAATTGATGCTCGTTGCACCATGTCTCCACTATTTGGAGGGCGGAGTGCATCTCTTTGCATAGCATACTTTCAGCGCTGCCGTTGATCAGAATTGCTAGGTCATCAGCATAGCCAATAGTAGTGTAGCCCCTATTGTTTAGTGTTCTAAGGAGGCTGTCAACCACTATGTTCCATAAGAGCGGCGATAGGACCCCTCCTTGTGGGCAACCCCTAACCACCTTAGCTCTCGTTATGGTGTTCAATGATATCTGGACCGCCCTTTTGCTTACCAGTTCTGTGATCCATGCACAGAGGACGGGTTCTACGTTAAATTTTCGCAGGGCGTGGCTTATGCTGTTGTGAATTGTTTTGTCAAAAGCACCTTCTATGTCAATGAAGGCTGCGAGTGTTGAGTTTTTGTTTGTAGTCGCCGTTTCTATCTTATTTACTAGTAAGTGTAGGGCTGACTCTGTTGATCTGCCTTTCCTGTAGGCGTGTTGTTGTGGATGTAACGGCTGTTTGTTTAGCACTTCATCCCTGAGGTATCTGTCTACCAATCTTTCTAGTGTTTTTAAAAGAAATGATGTTAGACTGATTGGTCTGAAGGATTTGGCTTGTGTGTAGTCTTCCTTGCCGGGTTTAGGTAAGAATATGACTTTTGCCTCTCTCCATGGTTTAGGTATATATTTGTAACTTAAGCAGGCCCTGTATATGGGCAGCAAGTATTTGATTGTTTGATCGGTTTGCCATTGAAGGAGTCCTGGGAAGATTCCGTCCAGGCCAGCAGATTTGAATGGTTTGAAGCTGCTTAGTGCCCACTTCAATCGTTGTTCTTCAGTTGTTGGCAATTTCACGATCATTTGTGTTGGGGGTGGCGTGTTGTTCACATGGCCACTGGAGGTCACTTACGATTTGACTACCTGGAAAGTGTGTTTCCAGCAGTACCGCGTTGGTTTCGAGATCTGTTTTGGTGAAGGTACCGTCAGATTTTTTAAGATGTCCCAATTGGTTATTATCACTGTTCGAGAGGATCTTTTTTTAATCTGGCTGCCTGTTCGGTTTTGTTTATTTCACTACAGAAATTGCGCCAGGCTTCCGTTCTTCGGAAACGAATGCGCTTCTTGTAGTATTTTTGCATTCTTTTATACGATTCCCAGTCTTCTGGCTCGCGTGTGTTTTTAGCTCTGTTAAAAGCCTTCCTGAGTTTCCTTCGGATGCGTTCCAGTTCTGGTCCCCACCATAGGCTTTTATGTAGGCTTTTTGGTATTGTAGGTGGGCACGCCTTCTCATAACTATTCAGAAGGGCTGAAGTTAGGAGATGGACATTTGTTTCTATGTCGTCTGGACTAAGTAATTCGTTGATTGTCTCAATCTGACTTAGTTCTTTGGTTAGTATATGTACATAGTTGGTTATGTTGGTTTTTCGAGGATTGCGATAGGGTGTTGGTTCGCTTAGCTCGTAAAGTATTTTGAAACATACTCGGCGGTGATCCGCGAAGGATGGCTCGTCCGATACGTGCCATCCCACTATGCGATTTGCCACCTCATGCGTGGCCAGAGTGATGTCTATTACTGTTTGGTGTCGTGAACTCACAAATGTAGGTTCTGTGCCTACATTCATGATGTTAAGGTTAGTTTGGAATATGTATTCGGTTAAAGACTCACCCCTTTTGTTCGTATCTTTACTTCCCCAAAGGGCGTGGTGTGCGTTGCTGTCAGCACCTATGATTAGGTCCCACTTCATGGTTTCGCAGAATTGTACCAGTTCCGCAAGCTCCTTCGAGGGGATTGGCTCCTCTATCGGCATGTAGGCTGAAGCTAGTACAATTGGTGGTTGGTTTCCTGCGGGAATCTTCACTGCAGTGAGATCTCTAGAACAGAATTGGTTAAGAAGTGTGCATGTTATTGCCTTTGGCAAGAAGATGCATGTTCTTGGTTTGTTAACGGAGGTATCTAGTAGCAACTTACCGCCGATGTTGTTTAGACCGCATATTCTATTGTTCCTAATCCACGGCTCCTGGATTAGGACGGCGGTCTTGCTGTCTACCTCCAGCACTCTGCGAAGAGTCGCCGCCGCTATTTGTTTGTGCTGGAGGTTGGTTTGGATTATGCTTAGGTGTTCAGGGACTGCGCAGAACGTCATCTTCGTCACTGGTTAGTCCCTGTAAGTCCAGCAGAGGCTTGGCCACCTTTTCTTCTTTAAGCTGTGAGGGGCCCGAGGTTGATGGCTCAGGAGATGGTGTTACCTGAGCGCCTTCTGCTGGTTGGTTTTGTAGCGGCTTGTCCTCGGTTTTGTCGTCTCCGAAAAACCGTAGGTAGCCGCTGCCGCTCATGTGAGATACCCGACGATCCCTGTCTAGTATCTCCTGCTTTTGTTCCTCCGGAATCCCAAGGATCAGGTGTACTACCTTTTCCATGGTTTCCGGATTATCTGGAATGTCGTCTACCGACATATCGTAACACTGCCACGTGTCGACCTTGTACCACGGGTTTTGTGCCCGGATGGCCTTGTGCAGCGTGGCAGCGTCCGTTATGCGGGTGTGCAACAGCAGTCCTGCTGACTGCCTCTTCTTAATGTCTGACTGTCTGATGACAGCCAGGGTGGTTTCTGATATGGGTGAGGCTATTGATTTGACAGCCTTCTCCAGCCAGCTTAGTGCGAATTCATCTTCGCACCACATTGCCAGCAGGCCGTTTAGGTGGAATGGTCGGCCGCGGAATGATGGCGCTTGCGTGCCGGCAAGGATGGTTTGGAGGACGCTGTCGTCTATGGCCACCCGTACTTCTTCCGTTTGGGTCGGCGTCAGGTCCTTTGGTGGGACGGTGGTAATTGCTACTTGCAGATGCGATTTACTCGCATCGGCGTAGCTCACCTTCCGCTTGAGGTTGTCGTTCGGTCTTGCTCGCTTGGCATCGCCCCTGGGTGACTGGGTGTCATCCAGGCGGGCACGCTTCGAGGAAGCTTGCTCGCCCGAGCATCCAGCCACGGGAAGCTCCTTTTTCGGAGCAGGGGGAGCCTCTGCTGCCGTCCGTTGGCCCCGAGAACCTCTTGGTTTACGTCGCCCAGTCCATTTTTGGGACTGTGGTGGTCCTTTAAATAGTCTTTTAGACTCACTTTCGGCTTGCTCGCTGGTGGTTGGCCGAGCTGAAACGCGCTGTGTTTCCACTGCTGCGGATTGTGCCTTTGAAGGAGGTTGGTAGTCGCGGGTTGCCTTCTCGCGCGCCTGGTTTGGCGACTGCGTTCCAGCGGACCTTTGACTGGGCTTCCTTCCCGCGCGCCCGATTGGGCGACTGCGTTCCGGTTTGCCTTGGTCTTTTTCAGCTTTCCCCTTTTTACGGCGCTTGTGTGGCACTATTTGCCTGCTGGGTTCAGCTGATGGTATTTCGGTCATCGTTGTTGGTATGGCCTCTATGAGGCCGGATAGATCCAGGCTGGAGCCTGACCTAGGGCACAAATTGTCCCCCCCAGAATACGAGGGACAGACCAAGCTGGGCTTGGTGAGGGATTCTCCGCCAACGGCGGTACCCTCCTGGGGTAAATTACTATTAGTTTGTGCAGCCATGGTTAAGTTTAGTTTCGGGCTGAGGCGTGAAGCCAAATACTCATACTACCTGCCCTTGGTGTGTATGGTACATCTTTCTGAAGCTATTTGGCGCTCCAAGGCTATGTGGACCTGGGTGTGGTTATGCCGCCACGGTTCGGCTACGGATTGGGGTGGGAATAAGGATGGGTTTAGGTGGGTGTGGGTGGAGACCGGCCGGAGGTTTTTGTTACGCTAATTACTTAAGGTATTTAGCCAATAACGGGCGACAACCTCGTGAAGGATAAGTGCTCCGGCCTTGCCTGGGGGATCATCGCAACTGTGAGCTACTCCCCAGGCCATTCGTCAAACCCGGTATCGGACAGATACCGAGGAGTGGAGGCACCACCAAGCATCCTACTGTTGATGTTTGATGTTACCTCCGCCCTTTTAGTTATAGCATATGCGATGCATATAGGAAATTGTTCCCGATGAATATACGCTCTAGAAATTATTTTAAATTTGGTTTTTACAGGACAAAGTTCATATGAATGTCATTACTAAGATTACTTTAGATTTTACGTTTTTCGAATTATCACAATCATACTTTACATTTTGTACTATTCGTAACCCTAAACTCACGTCAATGTTTCGACTTAAGGTGCGTCCAAACATTAAGCGGCAGGTATGCGCGGCTGCCGCGCGCACACATTGCTCATTATCATTTGTCGTTAATCGAGTACATTCGTCGGATTGTCCTCTAGAACGCGGCAGAATTGTTTCCTAGCCATGCCACGTGTTGCTGACGCGCTCTGGCCGCTCAATCTTTGGACGCACTTTAAGGCCGCTTTCACATTAGGACGTTAGCAGCGCGGCAGAAGCACAATCCTTCACATTATAGAAACAGTCGCGCCACAGTTTAGTTCGGTGTGGCGCTCTTCATTTTTAAAAATGGATTCCGACGGGGAAACATTGTTGCTTCTGCAAACGCGGCGGCCGCGGCTGCCGCGCTTCTGTTTTAACTATGAAAATCTGACAGCGCGACAGTCGCGTGTCAGCGGCGCGACTGTCGCGCTGCTAAATGTCGCGATGCTTCACGGTAGCCCGCGAAATTCAAACTTTCGTACGTTTTTTGCAATTTGTCGGTCATTGTCAGGCTGTACATTGAACGAAATTGATTCGCGGTTGTAATAGGTATTTAGAAACAAAATTATAATTATTAATTTCATCAATAGAACCCTAAGAGTGCATACAACTCGATTGAATGATTTTCTCATGAAATAGACAATCAATCGAGTTATATGCCCTTTGAGGGCTGATTTGATGATTTAAATGATTATAATTCTGTAACTAAATATCTATTATAGTCGCAAATCATACCATATCAATACACACCCAGACACTAGGCTGCAAATTTAAAGAATACTTAAGAAAATTTTAATTTCCCGGGCTACCTTAAGCTCCCACCTTAACATCACTTTTGCACCTATTTTGATGATTATATTTTCCTCTAGCCCTGCTGTCATAGAGGTGTCATCTTCATATGTTTTATGCTTTCACGAGCTCCTTTGGGGCAATCTATGCTATCTATAGCTGTTAGTTTTATTCCGGGATGTGGCAGGGATCTTAGCTTGCAGTATTTAATGGTTGGCACATGTTTTTTGTAGGCAATTAGCATACGGCATCAGTTGGAAGTTTCAAGAGGTGTTTAATTATTTCAGGTATCTGTTTTCATTTAAATAGGGTTTCAGAATTATTAATATAGTTGAGAGTAAGTCACGGTCTTTTTGTGTAGTCACACCTAATCTTATTTTATTCAGCTTGTCAACAAAGTCAGAATCATTGAGCTGTCGTACATTAATTGTAAGCTCATCGTTAAAAAATAGTTCAATCCACAGAGTCGTCGTCAATATTGAGGGAACCTAACAACTTATTAGTTTCAGCTGTTGAAAGGTTTTCAAAGATAAATTTTCTCTTACCGGAGGAACTAGCTGTAAGAGATCCCCGAAAACTGTCAGATGCTTTTTCCGAACCACCCATTTTCATCGTCACATGTGTCAAATATCTCAGACAAGCGTAAATGGATATAATAATTATGTTAAAGTAACATATACCATAAGAGTGCATACAACTCGATTGAATGTCATATTTTTGTAAAGAAGGAGTTGAGTCCATAATCTACTCCTTCATTTAAATCTTCTTGCCAAATTAAAGGCTTCCGTGTAAGTATCACACCCCATTTCGAGTTCATCTGAGGAACGCCATGGCTTGAATAAAAGAAGTAAAGAGAAGTATTATTTCTCTGGTACTTGTTCTCCGTCGTAGAAAAAGTGATTGATTAAATATGGGTTAGCTCTTCCTTTCAGAAACTTTTTGCTTTAATTTAGCTCGTAGCACTCGACTTTACAGGAGACTGGGCGTGTTTTAACAATATCATAATATTGAGCGAAACTGTACAAGTTAGTAGTCTCGAACTCTTTAGGCTGTTTAGGATAGTGGTCGTTAATCCAGGACTCGTAATAAATATCGGTGGACTCAGGTTCTAGCATCATCGTATCCGATTTAGATTTAACGCGCCGGTTATAATATAAACCAATTTATTAATTTCTGTATTAACAAAGAACAAAGTTAACAATGCAGTCAAAATTCATACATAATGTTCTTGTAAAACCGCAAATATAAATTTGTTTCTTATTATTTACTAATGTTTAAAACTTATTAACGTTTTTATAATTTTCCCTTTATATGTAGCTAATAACATATCTTGGTGCCAAATTTGAAGGTTCTAAGTCTGCTGGAAGTACCTTAGATTTTTGATGATCGGTCAGTGAGTGAGTGACAAAATGGTGTAACTTTAATCGCCCATAACTCGTAAACTATTGGTTCAAATGGCATGTAATTTTGAGGCTAAGCTTGTTCTGATGCTTACTCTTGGTTATCGAAAATCTAAACTCCTAGCTTTGTCCACATCGATGATACAGGGGGGGTGAAATAGCCGCGAAACGCTTCGAGAAAAGGATGGTACGGCCGTGCCTTTGCTCGAGACTTGGCTGGGGCACTGCCGTGCCCCCAGATCTAACTAAATGCACCACATTCGTACTTATTCCGGGTCACGTCTTTTTTCCGCCGCGTGCACATTAAGTCAAAAGAACCTGCATATATAATAATTACCATAGAAATATTGTTCTCATAGTTCAGTGTGAGAAGTTGGCGCGGCTCGACTGCGCACCGCCGCACGCCGCCGCTTCGCTATCTCCCCGGGCGCGGAGTGTGGATGCGCGCTCAACTTTTATTAAAACGCAGCCAGAAGTGGCAAGTTTAGAAATTTACTTAATACCGTGAAGCCATAACGTTGAACGAGAAAATTCCTTACATTTATTTAAACGATCATTTAATACAGTCAGTCACTAAATGCAGACTATTGGCGAAATGCTGACTGCAACTTTTGCAGTAGAATTATTGTTTCTAGTCTGCTCAAGTTTACAAGCAAAGTTGACCAGGTTCTGTAACGAGATTAATGAATATCTATGACTCTTGTTCGTGTTACTTACTTGGCAAACTTCAATATTGCTCGACCAACTTTAGAATTGGAAGTTTTGCTAAATACAGTGCACTTTGTGACTTTAAGCGCGTTGCGAATGCTCTTGGTTTACTAAAATAAAGTTTGTTTATGAACGAAATAGTACCTATAAACAAGAATTTTCATTATTTATCAGATCATATTTAACATTCAAAGTTTTTTAAAACGAAAACATTTTTTGAGACCCTGATTATTCATTTGTGGAAATCGCCTCGTTGTCGGTTAAGGAACTAAATATCTACCCGAGCAAACTATCCTACACAAAATAGAGAATATTTCGGGTTGCCAGGAACTAATACATTCAATATCTGAGCTCTAAGTCAACAAAATTATTAAATTGTACACAAACATTAGTCTACAAATTACCTAATAGAGAAATGCTATATTTGGTTTTATTTTTTTAATATTTCAGCGTATCCGGAGTCTATAAGCAAACAAAGTTTACATATTAGATGAAGACTGAAATGTATTGTTTTGCGGTACAAGCTCTATAGTTAATTCAATAGACGTCCCCTATCCATTTTATTGAAAGTGAAAACTTGAACACTGAAACAGCGATGAAAACGCGAAACAATACATTTGCAGTAAGCTAACTTCTCCGAAAGGGACAAGTTTAACTTGAGAATAGTTCTGTTACATTGTCGTCACCATAGTTTGCATTTACCTAACTAAGCTTTTTTCATACTATGGGCACAGCTATGGGGTTACTTATTACAATCGCGAGCAAATATCTTGTGGGCCTGAAAAAACTTAATTTTTTAAGTGTACTTATTAGAAGAACACAACGTGTATTAAAATTTTTATTGTAACTGATATTTATTGTTTTTGTTTTAACAGTCTTTTATTCATATAGTTATGTCATTTTTCATAACAGTTAAGCAAGGAATTCACATTAAGTTGTTAGTATGGTTTGCAGCTCAGAGGAAAACTGCCTCATTGTTCAAATATTTTCTATTAAAGAAACTAACCTACTTTGGAGTAAGATTTAAATGATTTTAATTGATCGTAAACGCACTCAATGAACTTGTGCCATAGTTGGCATATGTAAAGGAATTGTTTTGTCTAGCTTATCGTTTGAACTAGTGCATAAAACACTATGATGGCCTTTGTAATCGCTAGAACAAAGCAGTATGTTCCCAGAATACACTAATTAATGAACAGTTAGAATTAGTTTCGTATAGCTAATTAGTCGAAATAATTAACTTAATCAATCGAGTATCACGTTAATGATATTAGATACGTTACTAATATTGTCTGAAGTGCATGTTAAGATATTCGAATATTGGAATTTCAGTCATTCACTAGTGATCGTCAAAAACCACGAGGCCTATGTTTATTTTGAGCAAACTTATGAGTGAACTAATGATGCCGCCAACAATCATATTCAATCGAGTAACTCAGTCTTAGTTAAATAGCCCTTTAATCAATTGTCATGCTGCACCCCTAGGTTGAGTTACTTTTGAAACAGGAGCCCTGCGCAGCAGGGCTTCGTCTACCCGACTCTGACTGAATGTTGTATAAGAAGTTAGTTAAATATCATTTAGTACTGAGTAGGTTTGAAACGCCTTGACTGTTAATTGAACGAATTACGCTAATTAAGTTGGCTGCGTTACTGAAAAATACTTATTTTTCTATACCTATCAATTTAGGCGATAACAGTTTACCTTCATAATTTCTGGGCCAGTATACATCTAATTTAAATTTTTAATGAATGAAAGAATAAATAAATAAAAATAATAAAAATTAACCGAAAAGACTAAAAAGAGCACAGTATATTTATAACACTGCAGCAACGGTCGCCTGGTCGAGGTGTGCCCCGCATGGGCGAGCCATCGACGTGTCCTCGCAGAGGCGATCGGCGGCGGTGACCTCTCGCGCCTGGCGCTGGTCAAGGCCATGCTTTGGGGTGAGACGGAATGGGATGCTGTCGCCTCCTTCTGCGAAGCAGTTAAGCTAGAGAAGAAAGCGGCGGCGCGCAAGAGGCAACGACGAGCCTCTTGCCCCGGACTAAGACCCAGGCGAAGACGTCGAAAGTCGCAAGACGACTACCGGCCACTGTGGACCCAGTCGGGCACTACAAAAGTAGGAGACTGGAAGAGGACTTTTATTTAACTAAATATATGAATAGTCCTTCCTTTGACTAAATGTTATGTAATGGCGACTGCAAAGGAAGTCATGACGGTTTGTTCCCGTTGTCCCCGTATGCCATATCCCCGTCACGGGGACAGCGGGACGTGAATAAATTTATTTCCCGTTGTCCCCGTAACGTACATTCGGCTAATGTATAAACTTAACTAAACTTCAAATTCACAGTAATTTTTAATTTCACACTTGACTACTTAATTCAATCATAAGTACTAGGCGCGCAGTAACGTGAAGTGGTAAATGGAAAACGTGACCCACCACATATTTTAAATTTTCGCACATGACTACTTCACGTTACTGCTCGCCTAGTACTTTTGTTCTCTTAAGTTTTCAAACTTTAATTGAAAAATAAGGTCCTGTAACTGTGGGACATTTCATTAAATAAAAAATCTTACTTGAAAACAAGGTCTAAATCCTTTATATTTATCTACCGGGTCCCAAGGCTAATCTACCAATGTTCCATACTTACACTTTGTTTGTTGAGAAAAGAAAAAACGGGTACTGTGGGCAATAATTTTTACCTATTTTATTCAACTATATTAACGGGGACAGCGTACGGGGACAACGGGAACTATTTTCAAATATTTAATTGAAGTACCGCTGTCCCCGTAGGACGGGGACACGGCGTACGGGGACAACGGGAACAAACCGTCATGACGACACCATGTATGTTAATATTTGCCAAAGTATGTCCGATTCTAGCAAATATTAACGTACAATTGGAATCGGTGAATTATGATAAAATGCTTGCTGATACGTGAATATTGGCGAAGAATCATCTAAACAAATTCAGAGACCAAAGTCTCTCTTTGAGTCTTTAGAATTGTATTGGTCAGACCACGCGAGAAGGTTCTCGCGTGGTCTTTAAGATTAAGAATTAAGATAATATTCAAGGTGCTCTCTTGATAAGAGAAGCGCACATATTGGAGTGGAAGCATTTGTCAGATCGTTTAGCTCAAAAAAAGTAAGGAGCCCATGATTTGACGAACAAATGAAATTTGGGTAAATATATTCAATCTTTCAGTCATTTATATTAGTATTTTGACGATCTACATTGTTCTCACAGTCACAATAATTATGATATTTAAAAATATATGCCTACTTAATGTTGATTGTCCACATTCGATCATTTGTTGTCGCAGACGCATACAAAGTTAAAATCATTGTAAATTTTTGGTACAGTCATTGTCTTATAATACCATTTAATTTGTTGAGATAAGGAAACACAATATATAAACAGACAAAGTTGCTTACGAATTTATAATTTTAACGATATGCAATCACAACCATACGACACGATTTAATTGTATAAAGCCTGAGTGGCAGCACATTAAACTCTTAAAACATTGTTATTTAATAATATTTTGCAATTTGTATCGTTGGCTTTCCAATAGGCTTTTAAAAGAGAGCTGCAAATGCAATTGTAAAACAAGCAATATTAAAATAATACCGATTTACAATATGTGGTACGTGTGACTAGGTCAAAGTTAGTTTACCTTTATCTCAAAAGTGGGCTACCGCAGAGCCATTTAGGCCGGCAGTAGGTCTAAGTAACATTTAGTTCTAGTTGTCTCTTATAATAGGCTGCTAGTAAATCTAAAGCCTGCAAAACTGTTGTTACCATTCACAGCTGCTTTGGCTCCCCGTTGTGTTCCATGCTTTGAACCCAGCTAAGATGGAATCATTGCGAAGGTCCCAAATTACCTTCAGACTAGGTTACAAGGTCTATTTTCGCGTATTTCAGTGTCAAATAAACGTATAATGAGATCATATTATGAAAACATAAAAATCGTGACGTCGTAAAAGTGGTTTCATGTAGAGTCTTGAAGGTTTATAAGTCTAACGATTCATGAAATTAATCTTGTCGTTTAACTAATTTATTTGTTAAACAAGAGCCTCTTTTCATGTTTTTGTATATGTACACATAAGTAAACACGTAAACAAGATTTCACTAACATCGTATATACAAATACAAATCGTTTATTTACCAATAAGCTGTTACAAGTAGGTATAGATATTTTAGTTGGTCCCAAACTAGGCTAGGCCTGTATGTTTGGCACCTCGGATACAAACAGATATACCTCAATAAAATAAAATGCGACATTACAATAGCTTCTGCATAAAGGTTTGCTTACATCAATAAGTTAAGAAATAAACAAATAATCTTAATTAAACAAAAAGAAAAGGAAATAATATAATTAAGCCTTTGCTTATACGCTGTTAGTTTGTTTGTTGAACCTATAAGAACTTATTTGCGGTTCAATGGAATAATTTTGGTAACTAGTTGTAAATAACATTCGTTCTGCATATTTTGCAATCAGATAACTTCCATTTAGGACATTTATTCTTATCAGTCGCAATAGCGATATTGTTATTGAGGCAGTTTGTATAATTTAAAAAGTTCTTATAACTAGACTTAAAAGCTTCATGATGAATATGCAATTTTTCACCTTCCCCCTGAAAATCATCCTGCTGTAAATAAGTCTTTCACGGCCGGTCGGTATTTAATATCGCGTAGGCTTGTAGCAATAAACAATATTATACCTTCATATAAGAAGATAATAGCGTGCAATGCTGATATATTATTATTATATTACGTTGGTAGACCTGGGAGTGCTCGCGAACATTACATGCTGTTAATTTGTGTAATAGTTGTTAGGGCCGTAATGCTACCCTACAGGGCAATTATATGCTCGTATAAGTTCTTTACATTTGCATAAAATGTTATCTTCGCTAAATTGTTTGCTGAGTGACTCATATATTTTTGAAAGTGGTTAGCTAAATGAAAATATTTCAGTAATTGTACACTGAACAGTATTGCAGAGTTATTTTGTAAAACTTTTCCTCGGTGATTTGTGGTGATGTGGGTTTGGGGTGATAGCAGCAAGTGGGTTTTTAAAAGTAAGAGTATGCTGATTCTTTTCAATCTACACACAGTATAAAACAAGTCGCTCCCCTCTGTATTCTTAAATCTTTAAACCACGCAACGGATTTTGATGCTTTTGTTAAATCGATGACTCAACAAGGTGGTCTTTAATAAGTGCATATTATAATAGAGGAACATTGATGATTTTAGAGGTTTTTATGATATCATTTTGAACTAACATTGCAAACGCTGGCTGAATCCTACAAGATAGGACCACAAAATGTAATACAGTATTGTACACCTTAAAAAGGTCTACACAAAAGTTCGCGACGGTATATGTCTATCTCTTAGGAATAACTTTACTTTTTACGAGAAATAATGGTTTATTCACGAAGCGATTTTAAGTAATACAGCATAAATCCTTAGCTAAGTAAGCTTTCGATAGATTGTGCATTTAATATAGATCAATATGCTCTTTACAGCATGTAATTTTAATGGATATTTCCGAAGAAATTACAGATTTAAATTGTAGGGACATAGGGATTCCGACGGTACAGGATAAACATCGGAATATTATCCTATTGGACAACGAAAAAATAGAATGTTTAAAAAGGGTGGAAAGTAATTTCAATTTGGTTGACAGCCCACCTCAAGCTACAATAACACCAAGGGTGATTCAACAAGAGGTATATTTAAGGTACTTCCTCACCGAAGCATTCGCGTGTAATGTATCAATTCCAAATCTGAACTTGAGCATTACGTTACATTACTGCTCTTCCAGACAAGCATTCGCCTGTAATGTAACAATTTAAGATTCGATCTTGATCAATACGCTTCACCACACAGACACATTAACGCTGTGGAATTATCGATAGTGAGTAAACTGCTAATTGTATTTATAGTAAAAAATCTAAGCTCCGACCCAAAGAGCTAGTGTTAGGTCTGTAATAAGACTTTCAAAGAACGTTTAATTCCTTTAATTTACGAAATGTTTGTCTACATTATTATAGAAGTGACTAATTTGTACAGTCAAACGCAGAAACTAAATATGTCCTGACCGGGGTTTGACCAAATAACCATCCGATCTGTTAATGATCTCTTTTCAAACCTAACCTAACCCATAAGATTTGATATTATCAATTTACGAAAATTGATGATTTCGTACTATACCTACCGACTCTATCCCATTCGCTCAATGAATGGTCGGAAAGTCGAAAAGAAATTACTTTAATTACGACGTATAAGTAATAAGTTTGGTACTTTTAGGTAAGACTAAAAATACACAGTTAAAAGCCGAATTGAGATGTATTCCAGGGATTGCAAAAGCCTTTGGTCAAACTAAAGTTCAGACAAATTGAAGTTAATCAATGAGTCATTCTGCGAAGAGGCCTTTGCTTTTAACATCTATACTACGCCGCGTCATCCCGTCGGTTTGGCAAAGGCTAGTTGCACAATACCTTTTTAACCGACCACCATATTAGGTATATATCGAATGCCTGCGGATAATGTAATACAAATTGTAAAATTTAACAGTAATGCTCTATTTTCCTCACTCACTGAAGATAACAGAACACTAAAGCAGACTTTAAATTGGATTAGACGAATATAGACAATGCCTAAGTCCCGACAGCTGCATATGCGAGTGTTAGAGAGAATATCAACAAATGTGAAACGTCAGCTGCTAACATAAAATTATGGCGTTCATATTAAATAATGCAAATGATTATAACAGCTTTTACATTAGAAACTCTAACTGTAGTTGGGTTAAATTAACTTCAATTTCAACAAAATTTATATTAATATAAAGCATAACTACACTTTCTTTTGTATCGTGGATGAGATAACAAACAAATAAATGCACAAACAACCAAAGTCGGAACAATTACCTGTAGAGTGTACAAATATTTGCCCGAGCGGAAATACAACCCGTATGATAGATTGCAAAGTTCCTTTGGTTGCTAAATAAATGAACTATCTGCAACCACTAATCCGTCTATTATTTGTAACGGTTTTAGGAAATCCATTTATTTCTTTTAACCTTTCAACGACCAAGCGAGCCGGCTGTCGCGCGGCTATTATATTTATATTGTGTCTCGCAAATACAAACAACCAGACTAGAAAAATATATATGTATGCCAAATAAATAAATGAATGTCCAGAGTTTTGTGCTATCAAACTTTCTATTGCAGCGGTCATACCGATTTCACAGAATGGTCATGTTAGCAGCATATGTTTCAACTGAAACAATAAAATTGCTTCAGGCAAAAAGAGTTTCTTTCTTTTTTTGGGACAAGCAAGCCACACTATTTCCAATTACTGGAACTCCTAAAAGCCAGAACAAATAGTGGCAATCACCAAAAAAGAGTCGAAGCAGTGGAGCTTGAAGATTTCCGGTGAAAGAGTTTAACTTTCTTGGAACGCACTAAGAGCGAAAGAAAAAAATAGCAATAAAGCTATTCGTCATTCATAGATCGATCCCGAGATGTCCTTATTCGTGCTCATTATTATTTTCTTAGGTCAGATCACCATACCTAGCCTTTTTTCCCAACTATGTTGGGGTCGGCTTTCAGCCAAACCGGATTCAGCTGGATACTAGTGTTTTACGTGGAGCGAGTGCCTATCAGACCTCCACAACCCAGTAACGGGGCGACACGATACCTCTTGGTTAGACTGGTCAGACAATCTGGCTTACCCGTAACGACTGTCAAAGTTAAAGAAAATACTAGTAACTTTAGCCTATAAATGCACTCAGAAATAAAAGTGTATTTTTTTGCAATCGACCAGGTCTTCCAGAGATTCAATAAGCAATTTTAACTCTTTATTGTATTCGTCTAGATTCTGCTACAATCAACTAAAACCATGTCGACGAAACTTGATGTAGGAAGAAAAGCTTAGGCTTTTAATAATCCATACTGTCTGTCTGCATGTTTGTCTTTCTTTCACGGCAAAACGGAGCGACGGATTGACGTGATTTTTTAAGTGGAGATAGTTGAAGGGATGGAGAGTAACATAGGCTACTTTTTGTCTCTTTCTAACGCGAGCGAAGCCGCGGGCAAAAGCTAGTAACAGATAAAAGTGGTCGTATGTCCAACCTATTCCGCATATTTAGTCCCTTGTCACCGCTGACGACTCCCTCGGGAAGCGATGAAGCACTCTATTGGTGGCTGAGAGCAGCCCAGAACACAGACGCAGTCATAAAAGAAATATGAATTAATGTTCACTCCTTCGGCACACAAGGAAAAACGCCAGGGGAACAATGCCATTGAATCAGTTCCTTTACACGTGGTGTCGCGCTTCTAATGCTTCCCAAAATAAAATGTGCCGAAAAAAATGAATTCTATAATTAGGTACCACGGGCGCGGTTTCGCATATGACTTTATTAAATCTGTAATCTTTAGCTGACTGATGAGAGATGATTGATTTTGTACTGTAGTGGAAAAAAAATGTTTGTTAAAGTAACTGTAGTAGTTATAGTATTCACTTTAAGATTCTTCTCATATACATAACTAGCTTTTGCCCGCGGCTTCGCTCGCGTTAGAAAGAGACAAAAAGTAGCCTATGTTACTCTCCATCCCTTCAAGTATCTCCACTTAAAAAATCACGTCAATTCGTCGCTCCGTTTTGCCGTGAAAGAAAGACAAACATACAGACAGACAGACAGACACACTTTCCCATTTATAATATTAGTATGGATAATTATAGTGATGACGACTACAATAGAAAAATGGCATTCTGTGTTGGTCCGTTCATTAGACCGTCCAAATATACTGGACACCCGTTTTTCGCTTGATCAAATTAATAAAAAAAAGATAAAGAGCATCAAAGTTTCAGAGTGGAGACTTGTGACGTCACTTCTCAGTTAAAATTGTACCTAGGCGTGACGTCACGAGAAACGTAAGAGAGTTGTAGTAATTTTTCGCCTACAAGAAACAATACGTGTCCAAAATTTTTTAACCGACGGACTAAATAGTTTTTTCTTTGCCGTCTAGCCTTTTATAATAAAGTAAGTAATTAAAAATTCAGTCATATCAATGCATTACAAATAAATGATATCAACTTTATTACACATTATCATGGTCAAATTAATTTCAAAGTCAAAGTATTTATACATGGTTTAGTGTGATAATGTGTGTGTAGGTAAATATAGACTTTAAAATTGTTTGACTTTCAAATATATACTTACAAAAAAGGTCACAATATTCGTATAGATACCTAAAGAACATGACAGTTACGTAAGTAATAACAAGCTCATATAATTCGCAAAATTCAGGCTTCACGTAGTTTCCTAGAATAAGTGAGCAATTAACCTATGTAAATTGAATAATTTTAAAATATTCCCGGTCGGGCCCATGTCAAGGGATAGCGGAGGTGAAAATTCTAACTAGTTTGACCCGGCAGCCACCTCCCGCTATTCTGATTAACAAAACTTTGCGGCCACCGCCCACTCGACAGTTTCATAAATGTCCTGCATTTAAAGTTTTCAACTTAATAATATACTAGTCAACTTGCAAAATTTACTACTGTGACGTTTGTGCGGAAGTCGCTAATTTGGCGTCAAGTCCAACTTGATTATTTAGCATCAGGACGAGTCAAACTGAGAGCTCAGAGCACTGGCGAGCACAGCTACAGAGTAATAAAATGATGACAACAATTTTATAAGTTAAGATGTTAATTGGTGACTGAGAAATTCTGTTTTACTAAGCTGCCATCATACAGGAAGGCGGTATTAAAAAAAAATTACCTCGAGAGACCATTTAGGATGTATTGATCTGAACAAAGCTATAATTTCAGACGGTATCTGCATAATTGCTGAAATATGCAAAATTTTACGAATAGATGGGTACTTACTACCTATGAAGGTACTCTCGACAAAAAAGAGCAATTATAGGCCAGGAACGAATGTTCCGCTTGTTCGTTTAAGCCCGCTGAAGGCTTTGTATCGCCGCCGCCTATTCATTCTAATTATGAGCCATCCATTGTAAGAGTATGCGATACAGGACGGTTAATTGCCGAGATTACTTGTGCGTACACGCCCATAGGTCTTAGTTAATTTTAATGGCGCCTAAATGAAATACAGCGCGTGTAAAGTTGTGCGAACAACGCACAAGTAACTCAGCCATTACTCGTCCGTCTCGTTTGTATCAAGCTGAATCTTTTATAAAGACGAGGCGTGTCCCACGGCCGCGGCGGCTCCTCTAATGATGATTTACTCGCGCGAGTTCCCACGGGCGGTGTAATTTTCCCTTAGTAAAGCTAGACTACACACACACCACTGTGTTGTCCGAACTAAAGTGAAAACAAATGAAGAAACGCCTCCGTTTAATCATTCATTCGTGTGCGCCACGTGAGGCGGCTTTATTGAGATTTATTTTGCCTTTTATCGGTCAAGCGATGGAGGCTGTTACTTA
Source organism: Athetis lepigone (assembly GCA_033675125.1). Lineage (NCBI taxonomy): Eukaryota > Metazoa > Arthropoda > Insecta > Lepidoptera > Noctuidae > Athetis > Athetis lepigone. The sequence continues at coordinate 15,210,118 of CM066217.1, forward strand.
TTACATCTGTGCTGCTCCCGCTGGTACGTACGCAACCATATGAAATCAAAGAAACATTCTTTAATAATTAATTAAAACCACTACAAGACAAACAAAGTGTGTCTAATTTGTACATTAATTAGGCACGACATTTAACTAGAAAAAGGCAAGTTGAAAAAGCAATTTTATAAAACAAGGCATTTTTATTTTAGAAGTATTTTATTTACCTGTTTTTTCATAGGTACAATATTCCACTGACTTTGTTTTGAAAAAGCAAACAATTTACGAGTTATTTTAAAATTTTTGACAAAAACATTTGAAATGTATTTTGGGTTTACCGTCAGCATGTTTGTAGCGTGTGTTTTGTTTCTTTTATCGAGTCGAGGGTGATTCGAGGGTGCGGGCATTGGGCATCGGGCCCGCGGACCCAACCAACCCGGCTTAATTAACGCGGGCCCGAAGCGAATATTAAATGTTCGCAAATAGACTTATTTGTCCATATGTCGGCCGTGGAGCGTGGACCGTGCCTTACGTGTACCGCAACTCGACATTAATTGAGATATCCGGAGCTTTGTTGTACACCAAATTGTACAAATTCAAGGTTAGTTAGCTGGGCAACCGCTTTAAACTAAATGTTAACTGTTAGTGATGTGGTTACGATTCGTTTGTACACCACTAGCAACACAATTACGTTCACAGCGGCCGCTTTAAACAGCAAATTGGTATTAAATAAAATAATTACGTACAGAATAAATTGAAACACGTGTATAGGGTATTCAGTTGAACTTTGTAGTACAATCGAGTGTTATTTGGTTCGTTCGCCATTTCGAATTTAGATCAGCAAGTTGAACTAATTGAAATAATTCGAACAAAACTACGTAATCAGGCTCTGTTTATGCTCAAACAACTTCACATGAATTATAAATGCAACGTAGTTTATTTGGGCTTTTGGGAATAAGTTTCTCTAAAACTATGAATAAATGTAGAAGGTGCCTCAATTAATATTAATCATCACAAAATCAGTACAAGGAAAAGTTTAAAAAAAGCCATTGAAATAAAAATTGCACATGACTTGATAATGAAGTAAGTAATAATTTAACCTAACCACATAAGCAATACAATTCAAAATAATTTAGTTCTCAAAAAATATCCAGATCGTTTAAAACTGAGCATAGCATCCACCGGATAATATTCCCTGCAGAGTGTAGAACGACCAATTCCACTGGATGTACCTCCTCGGGGGAATAGGATTGGGCTCACTACAATAGTTTAGGAGGCGGGACTCTCAAAGTACAGAACAATTTGAGCCTTCGGAGCGCTGTTTTCACCTCTCAAGAGCAAATAAGACTGAGTTCGAGTTAAAAGAAGCTAATCTTAAGATAAGGGAATAAACAAGTGAAAAAATGTTGGCTCATTTCTTTAATTGCCTACTTTTATTTGATGCTTTGTCAGTACATTTCTTTTAAGTTTAGTTTGTATGGCTCATTAGGAGTATAAGTCGGAAAGCTACTGTTTCTGATTTTCACGTGTTACAAGAGTTGTTAGCTGAAGGTAGATACCGTAGAGTTTTTTATTTGCTGAAATATAGCTACTTCCGATAGTAGTAAGTTCTCAGAGAAAAATTGGCCAAGTGCGTGTAAGGTCACGCATAGAATAGGGTTCCGAAATAATTCATTTTGCATTACAGCTTATACAAAGGTTTATATTATCGTATAAGTTGAGGTTTGCCATTATCTGCATTTCTCAAGTTTTTTTGTTGTAAAAACTCTTATCCATGCAAAGTTTCATCTTTCTAGCACTAACCTTTTCGACGGTAGGTAGGGGATGAAGGGACATGCCGAAACTATAAGGGTTCTTTATGTACAATTTTGATACGAAACCTTGAAAAAAAATGGGTTGAAAAGATGTCCACTTTTTATTGATATTGGCAACTTGTATTGTTTTTGTTTTTTTCTTATTGAAAACACATCTTGTTTTATTATTATAGATTATTTTATATATTCCCTTACAGTTCCTTTATTAATTTCCTGGGTCGGTGTCCGGGTATTGTGTGAAAGTTCAGTGGTTCTTCAAACAATTCCTTGTTTGAAACTTTGAGAACGTGCAGCGACATCTAGCGAATTGCCTTAGAACTAGAGCCAGCCGCGCCACTCCGCAACGGAAATAACTTTAGCTTTTCTCACCAGGATGTGTACGGAACCACGTTTCATTAAATTTGTGTAAAGCGATGACATGAAAATTATGACTTCATACCAATCAAAATAGTTTTAGCTTTATTTATTAGTTCCATAGTGCTTTTAAGTTAACATTACACAATAGAAACTTAAAACAGTAGAACATGGGTAGAGCAGAGAACACAATTAGTTATTAGCTGTTTTAAAGTACTCAAATATCAGAAGAATTAAGAAATTTGAAATAGTAAGAAGTTGCTATAAAAAAATAAAATTATACTGAAATTAGAGAAAAAGTAACGACCTAACCGATTTTCTTTCAATCAAAATATCATAATAATTTAAGCATTCCTTGTACTATTAATTAAAGCTCATTAGGGTGGCGCTAACATGGTGTAGCCACGAAAAAAGTGTGTTAGTGAGCCTAGAAGAAGCACCTTACCGAGAAGCACTGTACTGAGTGGGTAAATAGGTTGTACCTTTGTTAATCATTATTGATTAGGTACTTGTTTAATTTTCTGCAATTTTATTTATATTTATTATTTATTACAAAATACCGGAGTATTTAGTGTTATTATGACAATCAGTAATATTACAGATAAAGCAATGTCCCACCGCTGCGCTGGCGTGGGAGCGACTAGCTGACGACCATATACTCGAGAAAAAAGACCTAATTTAATGTTCTCACTGTCAGCGAGAACTCTCATTATAGGTACTAGTTTGTTACAGCAATAAGAATTATCAGTGAGAACATTCCTTGAGCAGTGGTCTTCTTCTTTATGGATCTCCCTCTGGGAGGTTTGGTTTCCGCACTTAGTCCTCTTGATGATAGGACCACAGTACGTGAGCTGCAGCGGCCGCTACTCCAGCCAGCCCACCTTCCTTCCAGTAATACTAGTTTCTAGCTCACTTACTTCTCCTTCATGGTTGGCTGTAGGACACATTCCTCACGTTTTTTTGTGTAATATACACATAGTATTATACATATAGCATTTATATTAGTATAAATTATATAGCCAGGAATTCTGCCTACACTACTAGGTAAATAGTACCAGAGTAAAATTAAAACATCATCTGCTATTTAAAAATCTACCTACTTACTTAATATAAATGCAAGAGCGTCATGTCGTTAGCTTTATCTTAGTAAATGTTTTCTTTAGATAATTCTTTACAAAAACATTTAAATTACCGCGGGCGATAACTTGCCTCCACTCTGACCTCTAGTAGAGTACCTAAACTAAAAGACAAAGATTTGTAAAGGTAAACATTTGTACTTACTAAACAATCATACAAACAATTACAGTAACCTTAATTGTTGGAATTAATGAGGTATTAATATATAACAATTGACTAATGTTACCTATACAGGTGTTATTTGTCGACACCACACTAGAGCATTATCAATCGAAAATGTATATTTCAGGGAATCACTACTTTTATATTTAACAACTAGAATTTTTCATTCAAAAATCAGGTATGTCGTATTGTGTTTTGTCATGACAAAGGGGCCTTTGATCCTACAAACACAATAAAAGTTAAAACAATACGAACCAACTTCATCCAAATATCAGGCCACACTGATATACTTCCCCGTGACGATGTGTCATACACTTTTACAATATTAAATTAACGGTTGTACAAACAAACTATTAGCTATGCAAAGTCTTTTATCATAATAATGAATTCCGCTGATACACACAATAATTTACATTACTGCATATATTTAGTCTGAGTCACACGTGTGCACCCGAATAATTATTTGTTAAGCTCACGCCACCAACCCCACGCCCCGCGTGTACGCTTGCGAAAAAAGTGCACGCTTTATATTTAATAAAAATTGCAGATATTAATCACAGGCACGCAATCTTCTTAATATTGGCAGTACGTTGTTCGCTGGGCGCATGCGCTAGACAGTTCAGTGGCGACCAGTTTTAAATTTAGATTGGTGTCGCCGGAATTTCGCTGGCCTATTTAGACACCACAAACGTGGATTTTAACTGAATCAAAGGTAGAATTGTAATTGATGTTCAGTTAAATCATTTGAGTCAGTGATTTATCAGTGATGGATTCGTGTGACGTGAAGTGAAGTGTGAGGTGTTCAGCGGTCGGGTACTGTGAAGCGCGTGTGGTTATGTGCACACGCACAGACGGCTGACAATACTGCTTCAAGATGTTTGGCAGGACGATTCTCTTGTTGTTGTTGTTGTGGACGCAAGGTATTGTTGTTCCGTGCACATTATTATACTAAACTTTAACTAGCAGACGCCTTGCCCGGTGTCTACTCCATGACAGTTAGGTAGGTACGTTCATATCGCGTTGATAGTTTAGTAGTAGAGTTAGTTACACTTCAGTGATTGTGAATGAGTCATAGTCAATTATAAACACAGACAAAAACCTCTGAACATATTGTTGGAGCACCTTTCATCTTCATGACAGGATAAGGCATAACTCGTTAATCAGTAAAACGCTATAAAACTTACAGGCGATAATTAGTCCTATAACACTGCTTACACGTTCTGCTTGAGTACAATGAAAATTGTTTAGACATTAATTAGTCGGTATTTCGTAGAATAGGACGGATAATTCACATAATTTCTTGACACGGTGTTATATTGCCTTTTCACATTCAATCCCCAACAGTACAATAATCTATTAAATGTGTTTAATTTTTACTTATTTAAAATTAATTATAAAACTTTTTAATTAAACGATTAGTTTAATTTATTTATAATTTCTCTATATACATTGTTTTATATAACGTACCTACAAATATTCTCTATTTCTCTATGTATGCTGAAAGTAATTGAAATTCAAGTTTATAATGCAATCGGGAATCAAATACATGACACCTCGATCGTCGCTTATAGGCTCTATCTACGTGCTTAGCTTTGACCTATTGATTTTCCGAACAAACTTTGTACCTATAGATACTTACAGAGATATTTTCATAATATTTCAGATTCAGTGAGAAGCTTGCGTCTGGTGGAACTCCGGGTACCTACACATGAACGTGAAGGAGGGATGGCCCTCCTTGGCTGTCAGTACGACCTGGAAGGGGACACCCTGTATTCTGTCAAATGGTACAAAGATGGCCACGAGTTCTACCGCTACGTGCCTTTAAATGATCCCCCTGTATATTACTTCCCCATTCCTGGAGTTAATGTTGAAGTAAGTATGATAAAAAAATAGTTGATAATTAAATAATGTTACGTATGCAAAACTTTGATAATGTTGAGGTCGTTAATTTTTTTTCCTTTGATATCAAACTATTTCTGGTTATCTCTACTTGTTATATCTTTACCTACAATGTAAAACAGACTGTATAAACTATCTTGTCATCGTCATTTGACAGTTGTGCGGCAATGACATTAATATTGTTTAGCCAAAGCACTTGATCCATACTAATATTATAAATGGGAAAGTGTGTCTGTCTGTCTGTTTGTCTTTCTTTCACGGCAAAACGGAGCGACGAATTGACGAGATTTTTTAAGTGGAGATAGTTGAAGGGATGGAGAGTTACATAGGCTACTTTTTGTCTCTTTCTAACGCGAGCGAAGCCGCGGGCAGAAGCTAGTATGGAATAATTTATTTAAAAAAAATATCTCAGCCTTAAACCATGGAGGCACTATAACCCTAAGTTCAGCTAAAACTGAAAACTGAAAATGTATTTACATTTATGCCAGTCTATCATTATCTACCTCCCTAGCCTTTTCCTATGTTAGAGTCGGCTTTTAGTATGAATATCAGTGTTTTACTTAGAGCAACTACCCCTTGGTTAGACTGAATGTCAAAATTTCTTGTGACTACTTTTAACGACTGTGGCATGTCTAATGACAATTAGGGTCCAACGGCTGTAACTACATTCCGATACATGGGATATCATTTATAATTTTCAAGATAAACTTACTTTAAAGTACAAAAGAATTGACCACAAATATTCTTCACTGGTTTCGAACCTAGAACTTCTGCAAGAGCGGCGGGCGTCTACAACACTGGGTTATCATGACCCATAATAGGTATTATATGCTCATTTTTATTAGTACAATAATGTTTATTAAAATTATCGTTTGTTTTTACCACTTTCTTCGATGGCATTTTGTGTAAATATTATACGCGGTTACTCGTAATTTTACAATAGATAATGTCAGTGTTAACATTTAACAATGAAACTGTCGTGAAGAAACAAGGAGCATTGTTAGATTGCATCAAAATGTCAGCTAGGTACCAATAAATCATTAAATAAATTATTCATGAATACGTCTGACGTACAATGATTCGATGTAGTCAAAGAACTGACCTTTGACCCCCTTTCATTCGCGACGATAACTGAAATGGGTAATAAACTTTCAATCCTTTTAACTGAAAGCGATTCATTTTGAAATTTTCTTGTGTAAATGTTATTATTTCCTGATTCATTCAGGCAATTAAATAACCGGATATTTATTGCCAATTTATTACTGCAGCTGTAGTATGTTTGTGTACTGTGTTTGCAGAAAACGTTCTATATACAACCAGTTTAATTATAATAAATTCTATATCACACAAAACACTCAGCTTTCACATAAAGTAAATAAATATCTTGGAACACCTCACACTCGGCCATCTGATCCGAAGTTAGAAAAGAGCCTGTATTATGGTAAAGTGACCTTTACTAGTAATATTCATACGTAAATCTATATAAATAAAATGAATCGTATAAATTCCGCACTGATGCACCAACTTGGATGATCCTTTCTTTTTGTGTTCGTTATTTTTAGGACAAGGTTTGTATAAAATTAAATAAAACATAAATGATTATCCTTATTAAAATCAAATTTAAAATAACGTCAGAATAAAGAAACACACATGGCATTTTTTTGTTTTTAATAATTTCCCATAACAAGTACAAATACTAGAAGATATTCTGACTCCTTACAGGAAAACTTTTAATACTACGACCATATTTTGTAAAAGTTTTTATACTATTTTGAATATAACCTCATTGGATCGTCTTTGATTTGTTTTAAAAAGGGTTGCTGGCCTTGTTTCGTCAAAAAAGTAGAAACGCCTTTTCTATTTGTTTTTTTTTTGTTTCTTATTTTTCTGAACAAATAATGGCCGTAACGGCCAGTTATAAATGTTAGTTTGAAGATGAGAAAACTCTTTCGTTTAATTGTGTATTTTACATCATTAACCAATAAATGTAAGACACAAATTCTATAAAACCTCTCATTTTAGTAAAAATGTGTGTTGCTTTAAAATCAATAAATAGTGAGCCAATTGGTATGGTTGAGCCAAAGGGTGACATTGCCATACAAAATCTACAGGAGAATCGCGTTTTGACAGCTCATAAAAAGTACGTCAATTGATGATGGTGTAAAATACCGTATAATTTTTTTCTATTTTTTTATTATTATCCTACAAATATTATAAATGTCAAAGTTTGTAGGAATGTTTGTTACTCTTTCACACTAAAACTAATAAAAGTGTTTAGTTGAAATTTTACAATAATATAGCTTATCCATCAGAATAACGAATAGGCTTGTATAACGTCATTCTATGACCCATGCGGAAGCGGAGCGAAGTTGTATCCAAAAATTTTGTTACATCCAGATACAGATAATTATGCACATCACACAAAGTTTGGCTTGGGTGGGAATCGAATCTCCGGCTTAGCAGTCGAATTCACTAACAATTTTACCCATCACTTCTCATTCCAATTGTTTAAAAAAATCCAAGGAGGAACAATATTTAGTTTACTTTAAATTAGGAAATAATAGTTAAAAGCCGATTTATCTAGAAGTTGCCCACAGTTCTGATTTTATTTTTTACATTTTTTTAACTCTGTGATTAGCAAGCTACTTGTTAAAGGATTTTTAATTCGCTACAAACAAACACAAATATTTTCTCTGTATAACATCGAATAACTGTGAAGTAATATTTTTTTAAATACCGCCAATCCCAAGTAGTTTCGTTGGAATAGTGGCATTATTTTTCCCTACCTGTTTCATGGTAGTTAGATTTTTTTCCAATTGCTCCATGAAAACCCACTTGGGTTTTTTTTTGGGGGGAGTGGGAATCAAATGACTGCTCCCGTCCTGGGTGCGGCGGGAGGGCGTGTCAGACTTTTACTGACTAAAACCCACTCATGTTCCTTCGGTTGCCCTTTATGTTCCAGGGTCACGGTAACTATTTATAAACATTCTGCTGGGGTTTTTCTCAGCCGTTCCATAATGGAAATCTATTTTTTCCAACAACTAAGTCATAGTGGTTTTATTACTCTTTCTTGTGTAAGCATTAGTGATGAACTAACAGCATTACGCATTACATTATATATTATAGGAGTTATTAGTTATTACATATTAAGCTAAATGAATTAAGTTGAGAGCTACATGATACTCTTATTTACAAATAGTTAAGTATTAAACCGCAGACGATAATTACTAACATTTTATCATATATGTAGCACTTACACAAAGTTCGGTCCCTACATTAACCTTTCTTAATGCTGATAATAATATTATTTTAATGTTGTCTAGTAAAATACGCAGTAGGGTATAAATCAACAAATGTAATCCATACTAACACTTTATTTTGTTTGTTTGCTCTTTTCTTGGATCTTACGCCTAAACAGCTAAACCAGTTTTGTTAAATTTGGGAAGAAAGTCGGACCCTGGAAGAGGACATAGCTATTTAATCTTCGAACACACGTAATACGAGACACAATAGAAAGACAATAGCAGCGCGACAGCCGGCTATCGCTTGGTCGTCGAAAGGTTAAATACGCGAGTTCACGTCCGGTGTGGCTGATATTCACACGAACCAAGTCAACAAGACATAGGAATTATTAAACAACTTTTTTAACTTTCGAAATATAAGGGTTATTAAGGCTATAACTATAAATAGTAACTTTAATAGTTGGTACCAATTGCAACCATAAAAGTGCGACTCTAACATTAAAAGGATAAGCCTTTTTCCCAAATGTTAAGGTCGACGGTCAGTCTGGATGAAGAACTAGTCGTTTTCTACTACTAGTTTAAACTTTTATTAGAAAATATCTGTGGGTTTTTGAGAAAACTTAAACTGTATCTGACGGCCTTGGATACTTATCTACTTTGCTAACTGTACTGTATGTCCTCGTGTCTACATCAATTAACTGGATGCAGCAGAATACCAGAGACGTGGAGCGACTGTCTATCAGACGTCCACTACCCAGTTACAGACATGAGTGGATGAAGGTGATATGTCGCATTTTCGGATTTTCGCTGTTCTATGGATGAATGATGGTGTTATGTGCATACAAACAATTTTAAACCTTAAAACAGCCGTGTTTCTGGCTATTTTAGAAGTTTACTACTTGATGAAGGTGTCATGTACACAATTTTTTTATATTAATACTGGATGAATGTAGTATGTGCACTTAACACTTTTAAAAAAGCCAAAAAAGTTAAAAGTTTACTTTTCTACAGTGGATGAAGGAGGTATGTTGACATCGCTGCGCACTTTCAGTGAATGAAGGTGTTATGTGCTGCACATGTCACTTTCATTCATAAAACGGTGTCACACATTTTCTCACAAGTAATATTATTTTAAGTCGTATAACTAAAACTTTGGACGAAAATCAGCCACGGGAGCAAGCTGGATTTAGGGTAGGATACTAAACACTGGACCATATACACGCCGTGAGACAAATATTTGAGAAGAGAAATTAAGTTCGTTGTATGGGAGCCCCCTTAAATATTTACTTTATTGTTATTTATTTTGAAAGGTAATATACAAGTAGATACTCTGTGAAAATTTTAAGCGTCTACCTGTTAAGGTTTTAATTAATGAGCAAAAGAAATACGAAAAAAAAAACGCTTATTGTATGGGGTCCCTTAATGTTTTATTTTTGTAAATTTTTATTATTTGTTGTTATAGCGGCAACGGAAATACATCATTGGTGAAAATTTTAGCTTTCTACCTATCTCGGTTTATAAGATACAGCTTGGAGACGGACGGACAGACAGACAGCGGAGGCTTAGTAATAGGGTCTCGTTTTACCCTTTGGGTACGGAACCCTAAAAACATAGTCGTAAATAGCACGGCTCGAATAAAGTTAGAAAAAGAAGGAAAAGAAATAAAAATAAATAGGGGTGTAAGACAAGGAGATCCACTATCGCCTAAATTATTTATAGCTACTTTAGAGGGCATTTTGAGGAAACTAAAATGGGATCTGTACGGCCTAAATATAGATGGGAAAAAATTATCCGACTTTCGGGTCTCTGACGACATAATACTATTCGCGGAAACAAAAGAACATCTTCAAAACATGCTTATAGATCTAGAAAAAGAAAGCCGCATAGGCATTAGTAGGTCTAACGTTGAACACCTCCAAAACTAAAGCACTAACCAATACGATAGAAGACCGCATTATTATTAACGAAGAACCAATCGAGTACGTGACAGAATGCACCTATCTGGGCCAACAAATCTCTCATACCGGAATAATGACAAAGGAAATAGATCCTCAATTCCTCACCTATGGTTGCCAAACCTGGGCTCTCATGAAAGCGCAAAACAAAAAGCTGGAAACTTGTTAGTCAGCAAAGGAGAGAAGCATGCATACGGAAAAAATACGGAACAAAACTATCAGAAAACGCACAAAAAAAGAAAGCGTAACAACCAGAATCCGAAAACTGAAGTGGCAATGCACAGGTCACACAATAAGAGGTACGGAAAAGTGGTACAAAAACATAGTGTTCTGGTATCCTACAGGAAAAGAAAACGAGGCAGACAGTTTAAAAGGTGGGATGACGAATTAAAGGCAATAGCAGGAAAAACATGGACAAGAAAAGCAATGAATAGAACCGAATGGTAAGAGGTTGAGGAGGCCTTTGCCAAAGCTGGGCAAACAGACAAAACTTTCAATGTCAATGACTCAACAGAGTTATTAACTAACTTAGTTAACTTCGACAAAATAATCGTTTTATGTTTTTTTGTTCTAAGTCTTTATGTAACTTGCCTTCTTCAGACTAAATTTTCTCGAATTGATTAACATTTTCTTTGCGGAAGAAGGAGTTATGTTCAGTTTTTTTCTAAATAAAGTACTAAAATACATTTAAATTCTTTAATTTATTTCCTATTTTTAAAATATGAAACGGTTGGCACCGCCATACTCCTTTATTGGAAGAAAACAATTAAAGCATTTTGAAATATCTCAAAATGTTCATGCATAACTTTGAACTCCATTTTCTCGAAATTAGAATTTTGTGACATGTCACCTTCATCCACTCATGTCTTCATTAGATATATGATTTTTTTTATAAATAACCCAAAGTCACCAATTTTAAAGAAACAATAACATATGGAACGGTTTAGCACATGACGTCACCGACTGGATTTGATGTATTTTTAATCTCGAATGCTTCGTTTATGATGGAATAATTCAACTGTCGCAAATCTTGAAATTATTATTTGTTATGTCTAGTTTTTTCTTTATAGCGTTTAAGATGTACGTTCAGCAAAGTAGATAAGATCCCATGGCCGACATATACAATTGAGGTTTTTTTGAATACCAATGAGTGTATTCAAATTAAATTTAACCTAATTGAAGAACTAGTCGTTTTCTACTATAGTTTAAACTTTTATTAGAAAATATCTGTGGGTTTTTGAGAAAACTTAAACTGTATCTGACGGCCTTGGATACTTATCTACTTTGCTGACTGTACTGTATGTCCTCGTGTCTACATCAATTAACTAGCTTTCGCCCGCGGCTTTACCTTCTTGAAAGTCGAAATTTCTATCCCCTGTTTTGCTTCTTTAGGGTTGGAATTTGTAAAAATCCATTCTTTGTGGATACTTTTTCTTCACAAAGAACATTCCTTCCAAGTTTCATATTTCTAGGACCAACGGTTTAAGCTGTGCGTTGATATATCACCCAGTCAGTCAGTCAGTTTAACCTTTCAACGACCAACCGACAGCCGGCTGTCGGACTGCTATTGTCTTTCTATTGTGTCTCAAATCACGTGTGTTCGAAAGATTAAGAGTATAACAATTCTTGATTTAGGCCTCTCAGTAAAAAAGTAAAAGACTCGTGTTACATTTCTATAATTCATTGAAAATGGTGCCGATTCTCTTATGCACAAACTAACGTAAATTTAAGTTAAGTGCATCTTTCTCTTTCCATTTCTTAAAGAAAAGGACAGAAGATACATTTTAGTTTAATCCTGTCAAATTAGACAGCGCCTGATGAAAATTGACGTATATTATAGACGCCATGTTTTTAAATGCGTCTAAATTATCTATGGAGTGTCTAAATTTGACAGGACTTAACTAATATTTGATCTTCTGTCCTTTTCTTAATCAAACGGAAAGAGAAAGATGCACTTAACTTAAATTTACGTTAGGATGTGCACAAGAGAATCGGCACCAATGTTTCAAACAAACTTAGAGCTCGTCGTCATAGGAAAAGCTGCCTGTAACTTCTGAACAACTATTCTGAATATCAGCAATACTCGGCCGAACTCCCAACTCGATAAGTAGTTGCTTTTGCGCCGAAAGTACTAACGAATTCTTAGACTATCAGCATTTTGTTTTAATTTAACGTTCGTTATTATAAGGAACCTTCATTTTTTAAGATTACTTTTTCCAAAAAATTTCAACCTACAGTCATTATTAGCTCATTAAATAAATAAATAAAATAAATATTCTGGGACTACTCACACACGGTCATCTGATCCCAAACTAAGCAGAGCTTGTACGATGGTAACCAGACAACTGATAAACATACTTATATAATTTATAAATACATACATATTATAGATAAATCACACCCAGACACAGAACAAACAATCGTGCTCATCACACAAAGTTTGTCCTAGGTGGGAATCGAACCTCGTGGGTTCGATTCTAACCTCCGGCTTAGCAGTCAGGGTCACTAACAACTAGACCAACAGGCCCGTCATACATTATACATTATACATCAAAATTTTAACTAAGAGTTTTCATAGACAATTATCTAATAGCCGTCTAAATCAGGCAAAATTCAAAAATATTCTAGTACGTTCAAGACATTTGCCAGTTTAAACAAATAAAAAACAGTAATGAGTCTCTTCACTCTATTATACATATTTTAGTACGGATAGATCAAAATTACTTCGAGAAATTTAAATCGACGTCATCGGTTCGTTGACTTAGCACTAGACTACAACAATATTCAATACCTATTTCCGTCAACGGAATGTCTGTCGGATGTCTACGTTATTATGACATCACTCTCTCAAAAAACTCAAATCATTTATTTCTAATAGACCATTTCAAAGGCACTTTAGAACGTCAAAAACAAAGAAAAATAAATCTATAAGTTGATTCGTATGGAGAAAAACAGGCAAGAAACTCCATACTTACTTTTTTCAAATAATACTTTTACAATAGTATTTGTAAATGGTTAATTGTGAAGAGTAGAATGTATATAATGTCAAAACCATTTCCGTCAAAAAAGTATATAACCTTAAAAAATATATCATTAGGAAATGAAAGCTAATCTAGTTCACGAACATTTAGTGTAACATTTTCATTCGTTATTTTAATTTCATTTAGTCAAGACGATTATTTTGATGTCAACCGGTAATGTAGTGTACATGTACATAGTAATACAGATACCTGAGAAGTAATAAGAGGTCACACCATAAATTACTGTACTTATTCCCTGATATCAACGATATAAGCAAGTATGTTCTCTACTATCTTTTAGACCCTGTATTTCCAATTTGAGGGCTTTACACGTACCTTATCCTCCGTACATGATATGTAAAATCTAAATGATGTTTTGTGGTGTATGAAGGTCTGATGTACGCCTACGGTTAACCATGGATGTATTCCAAAAGAGGATAGGTACTTACTAAACGGGTTGGACGTCGCTGGACGTTTTCTCGTACGGGAAAACAATACGACGAGGACGATTCCAGACGAACATTGTTCTACTTCTTTTAAGTTACACTTTTTTAAGAATCTTAAGACTAGATGTACATGTAAAACATATCACACAACAAGTCTCATAGTATTTAATCGTTCAACGACAAGGCGACAGCCGGCTGTCGCGCTGTTATTGTCTTTCTATTGTGTTTCGAATCACGTGTGTTGGGAGGTTTAAGGCGTGAAAGTAGAACTGACAAACACGAACCTAGAAAGATCTATTACTATAAACTATTTAGCATAAAATATTTAGCAAAAGAGGCGTCTGAATCGTATTCTGCTCGAATAAATGTTGCTCACTTTTAATCAAATAACCATGAAAGAAAATTTTCGTAATTAAATAGACAATTTCCATTTCAAAAATGCAAAAATGCTAACAAAATACTGGCTCTTTTCAGTCAGTCCGTTCCTAAAATTAGAATGCACGTTCCTCTCCTAACAGAGAGGCTTATTTGAGAAATCCGAATCCATATACGAGTATGTAGTCATGAATAGTGGTGAACAGTTGTCAAAAGTCGTCAACTTGTCGACCCATTTTTTGACTGATTGTTTATAAGTTTTAATTATGAATCAAGATGAATGCAGTGGCTTAATTTCTGAGCTAAAAATATACATCAGCATTGTCCTAGAAGACATTAACAAAATATAGTCCTAAAGAGAGCAGGTACAACTCTTAATAAAATCATTGTGGCCTACTCTTTACAAATGTAGAAAAAGACATGCAACATAGGTATCGAACGTAAATCACCTAAAACAACATGTGGCTTGGCCGGTCACTTTTTGCAACTGAATAGTGGGATAAACTCACAGTCTCTAAACATCGCTACTGTTTGGTACTACTAGTATTTATAATATTTCCTAACAACCTTTATTTCGCCATAAAAATAATATAGTCCTTTCTCAGGGTATGGACTATCTCGGAACCAAATTTCATTTAAAGCGGTGCAGTTGTTTAGGCCGGAAAGCGTAACATACAGACAGAGTTGCTTTCATATAATATTAATATTAGAATGGATTTTGAGGTAGTTCACTTTAAGTCTTTCTTTATCTTTTAACCGAATTTAAAAAGGAGGGGTGCTCAATTCCATGTTTTATTTAGTTAATAAATAAAGGTATAATATTAATTGCAGATAGCGCGCTCGTCAAGCACAGTGGTGGCGCTGGTAAACTTGACGCAGGAGTCATCAGGGCAGTACCGCTGTGAAGTGTCCGGCGAAGCCCCCAATTTCGCCATTGTATATAGACAGAAATACGTAAATATACATTGTAAGTAAAATACGTTTATGTTTGCTTACTAAGCAAAATACGTTTATGTTTTTGAAGTGAAAACTTCTTTAGCGGCGTTGAGCACTTTTTCTGTAATGGGTATAAAATCTTAAACTCGCGTCAGGACACGTGACCCTGATCGAAAAAGCGTAGGACGGATAACAATTGAACGCGCGATAAAAATCTCACACACACTGATACAAGGTACAATTTTCGGGAAAATTGTACCTTGTATCAGTGTGTGTGAGATTTTTATCGTGTCTACGTAGTCGTAGTCGTAGTCGTAGTCGTAGTCGTGGTCGTGGTCGTAGTCGTAGTCGTAGTCGTAGTCGTAGTCGTAGTCGTAGTCGTAGTCGTGGTCGTGGTCGTGGTCGTAGTCGTAGTCGTAGTCGTAGTCGTAGTCGTAGTCATAGTCATAGTCATAGTAGTTTTTTTTTTTATAAAGTACTTTACGACTATTACAATACAATGGACAGGTGTTAATTTCAGAAACATTATAAAAAGTAACTCAATTTCGTTTCAATCTCCGGTGTCAGATATTTTGATTTAATTTGAAGTTAGTAGTAGACTAAGGTATCGTAGCTCATGCAGCCAAGTATTAAAATAAGTATGTATACCGAAATTGAAAAACTCAATATTCTCAGCGCTTGATTTATGAATAAGGTTTTAATACGAATATATAATGCCCATTTCACACGAGGGCAGAACAGTGAGGCAGAACAGTTATAATAATAATAAGTATTTATTTCATAAAAACATGGAACAGTGCACCTATACATAAAGGCTTACACTAAACAGTTTAGAATTATATTGTATAATTATGTAGAACTACATTATTGGACTCTATCCCTTAAACTAGGTCTAGCCTGTATCTTAAGAGACAGGGTTCAGCCATTGGTTTAAACTAAATTGATTATATAATAAGATTTAACAAGTGAGAACAGTGTCGATTTGAATTATTATATTCATATATAAACTCTCGAGTCATGAGTGCGTGCATGTGTGTGTATGTGTGTTGTGTGCATGTTTGTGATTGTCAGTGTGTGTATATTAGGTGTTATATATGTAAAAATTGGTAAGTAACAGTAATCCATTGCATGTGTACAGCTTAATAGTCATATATGAGAAGGTTTTCTGTAGAAAGGTAGGAGGATAAAGAGTTGCCTCACGGTTAAAACTTTACATTCGTCATATAGTTTGGTTGTGGGAAACATATAATATTTACGAGTCATCGTTTTAAGAAGCTGGCACAGAACAGTACTGTTTTGTGCGTTTACACAGTAGCAGTACTGTTCTGCCCACTGTTCTGCCCTCGTGTGAAATGGGCATTAAAGCGATTGAAAGCGCTGTGTCAAATGAACAAGCCATTTGTTTAGAAAAAAAGATCAACATATTAGTCTATTGTTTTTCGTCAATTGAATTGACAGATGCCAACATTTGACCAGGTTCTGTGTAATCTGGTTGTTTGCATTTTATTATTATTCCTTTCCGATTTTATCTACCCACTTCGCTTAAACTACGGACTGTGATTTCCTCTTGAAATAGCGACCTCCGGCTGTGATTGACTGATGTACGGACCTACTAAGAACGACGACCTGGCATGGCGGTGGGTGTCAAGAGATTAAACGGACATTGCAGATTTAACATGGATTCCCAAAATTATCCTATATTTTGTGTAAATTGCGGATCAGCTTCTGGCTCCATGTAAAAGAGAAAGGGAACATCAATAAGTGTCTTGGAAAGACTTCTGCCGCTGCAAATATATTGGTCGAAAATATAGATGATACTTTTGATGTGACATGATGTTGTTATTTAAGTATTTTGAAGGCTTTCAGAAGTCTCAAGTGTCCGTAGTTTTAATTTAGTTTCAATCGAAAACATATATTATTTAGAACCAAAAATGAAAAAACACATCCCTATCGGTTCTTAGGCAAACAATGTATGGACGCATGGCAATGTCCTTTGTTTATATTTTAACCCGTGGAGTAATAGTGTTGGAAAATCTTGGCGAAACAGCTTAATATAAGCTTGCTGTAGATAGAGAGAGAGATATATAGTGGTCCTGCTAATGGCTTGGGGCAGGCGAGCCAAAGGCACACTCGTAAATAAATGAGCGAATGTGTTTTTGAAGTGAAAACTTCTTTAGCACTTTTCTGTAATGGGTATAAAATCTTAAACTCGCGTCAGGACACGTGACCTGATCGAAAAAGCGTAGGACGGATGGATAGTAGACAGCTATAATCAAGTTTTCACTTCTGCCGGCACTCCCGGAGTGCAACCCGTCTTTTTTTTTTTTACTTTTTTGTTAATAAGTCCTGGGTTTGAATTACAGAGTTAACAGAACAAATAACTCTCAGTCACACTTTATTTTATTTGCTTTAAGTTTAATTTGCATGGGTCGAAATAACCCATTCGAATCGCTCAAAAGGTTCGTTAATAATTTGTTTGCTCTTACGTGAACATGTAGAATCCCGGAAAAACTTGTTTGGATTCAATCGATCCATCATTTTGTCATTTTTTTATTAATATTATGTTTATTAATATTATTAATATTATAATGATCATATTTCAGTACTCCCAAAAAGCGGTCCACGAGTAGTAGGCCTCAAAGAGCAGTACAATTTTGACGACTTGGTTGTCGCCAACTGTTCTTTGCCTCCGTCCCGGCCAAAAGCCCATCTGAAGTGGCTCGTGAATGACAAGCCTGCCCCCTCTTCATACATCCTGGGGCCCTGGTACCGGGTATCGGCCGAACGCCCTGATGCTGCGGAAACTATTTTGCAGCTAAGCTTCTACGCTACCACTTCCGATTTTGTTCATGGAGCCATCAAACTAAAAGTGAGTACCTAATAGAAACAAATTTCTAGCAAAATTTTTAAACCTTCGAATACACGTGATTGGAGACACAATAGAAATAAACTAGCAACGCGACAGCAGGCTGTCGCTTGGTCGTTGGAAGGTTAAATAACAAAACTTTTACCTATATTATGTTAAATCAATTAAAAATGTTTATTTGCTAGACTAAAAATAACTGACTGTAATGCAGAGTACTCATCAAGCATTTGCATCGTAAAAAACATCTACCTTTGACATTGTAATCAGCAGACGAATTCTAAAACCCCTGTATTAATCTAGTTATGTATGTTTTAGTGTCAAGCTACGATAGCCCCGTTGTACCAAAGAGAAACAGAGTCCACTCACTACATAGCACTGCCTTATACCGCCGCTACAGACGCACCCGAGGCGAAGGAATCCAAAGGTACGTGAAGGTAAACAAAATTGTACATAATAACAATATATCTTTAATAAGACCACTTGTAATACGAATAGTAAAATTTTAAAATCAGAATAATTAGAGACACTAATCCTATTCTATCAGTTATTGTCCGATGAGACGGCAATCGGTCGGAATGAAAAACACCTATAATACTTTCGCAGTAAAGAAAAAAATACGCCATATGATCTAAAACTTAAGGAAAATAACATTTTGGATGCGCATTATTGTATCTCTTGTTTTATTTTCAGATATCGCCTCATCGGTGGATACTACTAATGCATTATCATCTTTTCTTATACCAATGTTTTTGTTAATTTTAATATAATGTATAACATAGTGATATTACCGTTAAGCATAGGTGGCCAGAGCACAATAATAAGTCTCAAATTATTTGTGCGACAAATATTTCACGGTTCACATTTCAAGTGTTTTGTGACGAAACGTGGCGGATACAGTGTAGAGCGATTTAGATACGGTTAAACAATTCTTTGGAAGTTCACAAAACTTGAACATCAGGAAATGTACGTGTAGGTTAGCTATACACACATACACATGTAGTTGGTAACTATGGAAGTTGGTCCTGCCACGAAGCAACGCGCTCGCAATCTTGAATACTGTCGCTTCGGAACGTAACAATTATACTACCTTGGTATGCTGTGCACTGCGCTAGGAAGATTGCTCTGCATCGCTTGTTGAACGCTTTCATGTGTAGAACGTCGCACATGTCAAACTAAGGAATTAGATAGGTATTAAAAGACAAGACATTGAGCGTACTTACTTACCCGTATTTAATTTTATTTATAAAACAGCTGACTCGGTAAACCATGTCCTACTACCCAATGAATAAGGTCTTGGTTACACACAAATGTTCCGTAATAAGAGGAAGCACAGATTACCTACTTATCCGAATTCGATAATTATCCAGGACAGGACCTGCCTCAGACCGCAATAAATATAAAAAAATACGAAACGATCCAGCTGTTATTAAATTTTGTTCTGAGCAACATATTCAGCGAATCATTTTTGTTTATATACAAGACCTAAAAGAAAATTCTAATTTTACAAAACGAACCAGCGATAATGTTCAACATGATAATGTTCATTTAAAAATGAATAGCCTTTAAAAGAGCAATCTTGTGCAAGGTTATCCTTTTAAAGTTTTCCAAGAAAGAACTACACCGAGGTGTATAAATAGCCACATAAGCTTTTTCTCAGCTGACGTATGAAGTGCGGTTGTGTGTGTCCTGAAAGACAAATTGTGGGACGAATCTTTTTTATTTTCGTCCCAATAGACGTCGGCAAGCGAAATATTTTAGACCTTTTGCTAGAAATGCACTTCCAAACAGTTAATACTGAAATCTGCTGCCTTATATTTTATGCAGTTGAACTATTTATAACTTATGTTTAACTACCAAACTCGGCTGTGTATATTTCTGGCTACCTTTCAAACGAATGTAAGAAATAAAGACGTTATTTTTCGATATAGATTTTAATAGTTTACCTATCTTACAACACATTAAGCCTATCTGTGTAATAATCTACCCAGCATAATAATTATTACATAAAACTGAGCTTGATGAGATCAAATGAGATGTATAGTTATAGGTTAAGGTAGGAGTCAGTAGAATTGAAATTAAAATATGCAATATACATGTATGACGTTCTTTATAGGCCTAGGATTAGCTGACTATATTGTAAAACACTATCGTGCAATTATGAACCGATTCTTATGACAGTAATGTTATTATTTCTTACCCACAATTAGAGATGCCTAAGGATCTCATCCTTCTTATGTGCTGTTTAAAACACAACTATGTTATTATGTTAATTATGTTTTTTTTTTCGTGATATACGATGCATTCGAATGTAATAGTTATATTGTTTTCTATGCATTTACACTATTATTTTTCTTGAATTGTTTTTGTTACTATTAACGCGTGAAGGCGATACCATACTAATTAGAAGTATTTTGATAGTGATATGACTGCTTTGCATAAATACTGATTGTACTTTAATAAAGAAAATATAGAAGAATAACAAGTCGTTTCTTTATATAATTTATTTACAAAGCTATACAATTCATTTAAGTGTGTAAGTGCTAAACTTACAGAAGCGTTTTGTTTATCTTAAGAGAGTCGATGTCGTTGCGTTATTTTTAATATCCTGAGCCACGGGGCCCGCTCGGCCCACCGCTGGGGTAACCTTCTTCTCCATTGCTTCCCCCATTTTGAGATCCTTGGCGTCCTCTGCCACCATTTTGCCCTCCGGGACCGCCTCTACCACCTTGCGGTCGGCCACTTGAGTAACCATTACCATTCCCTCCATTACCACCAGAGGGGCCTCCATTATTTCCCCCAGGGCCACCACTGGGGTAACCTCCACTATTCCCTCCGGGACCACCACTGGGGTAACCTCCACTATTCCCTCCGGGACCACCACTGGGGTAACCTCCACTATTCCCTCCGGGACCACCGCTCGGGTAACCTCCATTACTGCCTCCCGCACCACCGCTGGGATAACCACCGTTACCACCCTGTGGTCCTCCACTCGGGTAACCACTTCCTTGGCCTCCGCCGTTCAAATCTTCTACCCCTGAGCTGCCTCCGCGGGACCTTTGTCCATTCCTGCCATTACCACCGCCATTACTATTACCACCTGGCCTTCCACTCGGATATCCCATGAATCCCTGGCCCTGTGAATCTCCCTGTCCAAAGCCACCGCTTTCTTGGTATCGTCCAGAGGGCCCTGATTGATCTTGTCCAGATCCAGAATAACCACCATACCCGCCTGGGAAGTTCTCGCCTGGACCGCCTTGAGGGTAGCCTTGACTTCCACCTTGAGCACCACCACCCCCTGTAAAAACATCACTTGAATAAAAACAATAAAGGAAATAATCTAAATATTATTGTCTAACTGGGAAAATTACAATTTTGAATTAAATATTTTAGGAAACTTCCAGAGATCACTGTCGTCACTTCCTGGAAATCTACTTTAACGATTATTTTTGTACATTTGATCCAAGTAAGCTAAGTTTGTTACGCCCGAGGGCAGATTGCAGCCCGTGGAGAAAGCGAGGGCGTAATGGAGTCGAAAGTCTAATGATAAAATGCTCACAACGTTTTTTACACATTTATTTTGAGGGAAATAATATGAAGTCATAACCTTCAGTTGCAAACAGTTCGGACAATAAGCCGCGCGGATTTTCTAGTTCAAATCTTTAACCTTGGCGGCTGATTGCCGATAGCCGCCAAACAAAATAAATATATTATTTGTATGTGAGCATAAATATATTTTGTTGGCTAAACACTAAACTAAAAAGTGGTGCAATGAGAACCTCCTCTTTTTTTGAAGTCGGTTAAAAAGAATATAATTATTATGAGTAGTAATATTTTAAGAAACTATACTAATATCATGAAGCCGAAGAGTTTGTTTGGTTGAACGTGCTAATCTCAGGAATAGAACTACCGGTCCGAATTTTAAAAAAGGTTTTTGTGTTGGAAACTCAATTTATCGAGGACGGTTATAGACTTTATAACATCACGCTACTTTCTACGGAATAGAGTAGTAACCAAGGATGACAGTGAAACCGCAGGGGACAGCTAGTAATGTAATAAACCAATAATTACCACTACCAAAACCGTTCCCAGAGCCACCGTTGGCGCCACCTAAACAAAAATAATATAAATAAAACACACTAATGAAACAGGAATTAGATTAGGTAAATTCAATCACCAACAGCTTTGTTAAGTTAATTCTCAGATTAGTTCAAAACAAATTACAGCAAAAAAGTAAGTAATTTGAAACAGTAAATCAACATTTTCCTCTTAACGAGGACGATTTAAGGAAATTATAAGGACTTTTTAAAGAATAATATATATTTTTTTGCCAAATGAGATATATTACTAAAAAAAATTTGAAAGCTTTTTGGGCCGTGAGCCTCTCTTGTAATGGGTCTAGCGCGGCACATAAGCTATTCGCAGCTGTCGTATCGCCAAGATAATGAACCCACCCTCGTATCGGATCTGAGGCATGAATCCCTGCAAGCCGGCCTCATACTCGACAACCTGTCTTCTGCCATCGGGCAGCACTACGTTATACTCCCCAGTGGCCAGGTCGCCATCACGCTGCTCAGAATGACCAAATTTAGTACCTGTCTGAGCGTCGTCCACCTCATAGCTAAACTCGTATTTAGCCGGCTCCTGAAATGTAAATATAATATATGCTACAGAGACAGGTTATACTCATTCGTATATATTTAAAATTTTCTTTCCTAACTAATCAAAACTATAAATGCCATATTATTGATCCACTCTTTGTCAATTTAAAAAATATTCTAATATTCTTATAGTAAGTGCTTTAAATTCAAGGCGTTATATACTTACATTAGATTGTCCATCATCATAACTTGATCCACCACGACCATTGCCTCTCCCGCCCGAACCTCCGGGGCCTTCAGCACCGCCACCAAACCCAGGTGCACCATACGACGATGACGGCTGACCGCCAGGTCCACCGTTGAACCCAGCTTGAGACTGACCCGAAGACTGAGAACCATCACTAGGAGACAAATAACTGGAGTCTGGTGTACGAGATCCTTGACGTTGGTTACTAGATTGACCACTGCCTGGAGATGAGAATCCACCAGTTGGCGGGGGTCCATATGAAGTGTCTAGTCCTTGACCGAATCCTGGCCCTGCCCCATTTGATCCTCCTTGCTGGCTTGGTGGACCGTAAGAGGATTGAGGTTGACCTCTACCACCAAAACCGCCAGGGCCGCCTCGTCCAGCTGGCCCACCTGGTCCGCCTCCTCTTCCATTAGGTCCCTGGCCATTACCACGACTTGGTGGACCGTATTGTGAATCAGGTGTTCCTCCCTGGTTGATATTTCCTGGTCCTTGCTGAGATCCACCCAGTCCCCCTGGTCCGCCTCCTCTTCCATTAGGTCCCTGGCCATTACCGCGACTTGGCGGACCATATTGTGAATCGGGTGTTCCTCCCTGGTTGAAATTGCCTGGTCCTTGCTGGGATCCAAAACTTTGAGGACTTTGGCCGTTCCCTCTTGATGATGGTGGACCATATTGAGTATCAATGGATGGACCTGTTTGTCCATTAGAGTAAGAGTCCTGAAGACCACTTGAACTTAAGCCACGTCCAGGTTGAGATCCGCCACCCGATCCGCCATTACTGCCAGGTGGGCCATACTGTGAAGATGGTCGGCCACCTGAACCAGATGGAGGAAGGTAGCTATTTACTGGTGGCTCGCATTTGCTTGTTGGCCACGCAAGTGCGCTTAGCAAAAATATGTACTGAAAAAAATATTAATTTAATTTAATAAGTGCACAAACGTACCCGTGCACAAACCTGTAGTGTCAGAAGTTCCCAACCCACAAAAAAAATATCTATATAGAAAGTTTATAAACTCAAAAACAACTCAACCATAAAAAATAATTAATCATACAATGATTGAAAATAGAAAACTACATTAATGGCGCCTATATGACATTTTATGCACATAATAACGGTTTTACTTATACACAGTCAGAAAGTATGATGCACTCAAACACTTACTAAAATCATCACTGCGGAGCTTTCATGAAACCTTAAAGTAAACTAAGCTCTGAAGATGTGTTACTTTACAAAGTTTTAGCTTTTGAATACATTAAATTTGAATAGTCGGTGTTTATATAGGAAAGTTGGTACTGGTGAGCGTGATACCGATACGATGCAAGAGCTCACGCGTGAGTTTGCGTCTAGTTTCGTGCATCTGCCGAGCGGCCGTCACCGCGCGCCCGCGACGCGTCACCGTGGGACTCCCGGACCCGCGCGCGCGCATGCAACCACAAATAATGAGTTCGTTACGTGACGAATACACACAATTAATATCGACAAAACGCTCCCATTTTATACAAGTAAATGTTTGTCTGTCACTGGTACTGTCAGTGTAGAATTTATGACCCAAGAAATTATTTTCAACGTTATTGTGGGAGTAAATATCAGTTCTTTGATAGTCATTACATGTGTCTACACGGTTACTTAGTTTCTAACCGTCGCATCGTAAAACAATCATAATAGTCTGTTTTTTTATTATTTTGAAATTTCGTGTCAATGGTGAAAATGGTGAGTATCTCTAATTAAAAACCGGAATCGAAATCGATGAAAAATACGACATTTACACGTCATGTAGGTAGATAAAAATCGATACTGCACTCGATGTGTCAATTCAATTGTTACAGTTTAAGTAATTACTAAGTATTCACTTCTGCACAGGAAGGGGCCCAACAGCACAGGAAGGGGCCCAACAGGGCCAACGCCTGCCGGGGTTGCGGAATGTTTATAGTTACCGTGACTCTGGAACATAAAGGGCAATCGAAGGAACATGAGTGGGTTTTAGTCAGTAAGAGTCTGACACGCCTTCCCGCCGCACCCAGGACGGGAGCAGTCATTGGATGATTTCCCACTCACAAAAAAAAAAAAGTATTCACTTCTGAATTTATTATGCTTAACTAGTGCTACACACAGTACAGACTAACCAGTGTATAGCCGATATAGAGTGTAGTTAAATATAGTTTCCACAAAACTGTAAATCAACTTTAAGGGCAGTAATTGCAATCATTTCTACATCAGATAGTAGGCAGAGCCTTCGCTCGTCGTATAGAGAGGTCCTAGCAATAACATATACACCATATTTTTACCTTTCGAAGGCCATATGAGCGACATCGCGACTGGTGAATCAGTGACTATCACTAAAGTTTTGGCTGTGTCTGTACGTACTCCTTCGGATAATAACATAATCGTTCTAGTTGCATCCTACAATATTATAAGCCATAACACACAAGCGATGATGAGTGAAGATAAATATCTTGTCGTCATTATAGTGGTTGAAATGTGAAGAGCCTATCAGTCTCCTTCCCTTAATGGTCCAGTAATGGTTATAGAGGTTCTCATGACCTGTTTGTCATTTCTGTGAATTGAGGTGATGGCTAGCGGAGTTCATGTTTAATTTAAAGCGAAGTGTAAAAGAGGCCATGTAAAATAGAAAAAATATCCTCCTAAACCAGTTGACGAGTCGACATCAGTTATACTAACCTGAAACCTAGAAGAACCCATGGAAGACCATTTTTTATCGATTCAGAGGTGGGCAATGAAAGGTACTAAAAGGTACCATCAAGGTCATAGTTAACGTGACCCTGGAACATAAAGGGCAATCGAAGGAACATAAGTGGGTTTTAGTCAGTAAAAGTCTGACACGCCCTTCCGCCGCACCCAGGACGGGAGCAGTCATTGGATAATTTCCCACTCACCAAAAAAAAAAAAGATTTTGCGGATCTGGTATAAGTATTGGGGTGACCCAAAATATCAAATCCAGGCAAAGCCAGGAGTTTTGTTATTTATTACTAATATATACGGTTGTTTATAAATGGAACATTGTATCCGTGATGTCGGGCCGTGCAGTGATCTGTGTCATCCTCGCTAGTTAGCTAGTCGTGAGTGTGAGTGTTGCGACAGAGGCAAGCCGCCCCTTACCGCGGCGCCTGCGCACCGACGCGTTCGTACCGTGCTGCGAAACTTTACACTTATAATGAGCCTTATGAGTTCACGATTTTTCGAGTCGTTATTATTGTGTCTCGGATCTCATAACATTGTATTTACGGTTATTAGAGTCCTCGCACCTATTTCATGTCGTAGGCAATTTAGCATGTTCCACAATAGTTTCAATACGGTGTGGAGTTGGTTATAGCTTTTTTATTTTTAACGGGTATCTGCCAGCAACTTTGACCGATTGTAAGTCAGTGTAAGACAGTGCATTCAGCGATTAAGCAGTTTTCAATCAATAAATGTTTTTTTAATAGTACCTAGAGATAATTAAGTTGTTACCTTTACCCACACACTGAAAAAAGCTATATTATACTTACCCGTCAGACTTTAGCTCATTCCCAGATTTATTTTAATATTTTCTGTGGAATTCGATAAATTTGACCATGAGAGCATCGATACAATTTAACGTTCTAGATCTCAGGAGTTCACATGAATTATTCTGTTTAACGATCGATTGCCAATTTAGAACTAACTGCTGCATTGTATGTATTACCTACATAACTCATGTAAGTAATGAGTATTCAATACCACGAACTGATATGGGCATTACCTGTTCATTTTCACAAACTAATCATTGCATGAGAAGTGTCTTCGATACTTGGTATCGGATGCTAAACATGGCAAACACATTTTAGGAATAACTGTCATATTCGGTTTGAAATATTATGTACATTCTGGCTCTAATGAAGCCATTGCCAAGACGCCAACAACAGATATTCGTGTGGAAACATGCTCTATTTGATATTTAATTAATTCTACAAAACCACATCTGCCTCGGCTCAAATAACGATGTAAGGATTGTCTAATAAATAGTCTAATAAGATTCGTGAGTTGCTCGCGGACTTACCGAGAATCGATGATCCTCATTGTTCATCATTATCAGCTATTCCTAATGCATAAATCCTACATCGTTATGGCCGAGGCTGGTACAATTGTGTTGCACTCTGTGTCAATACTCGAAAGTGGGTCAGCCAGACAGATTGATGACGTATACTGCCACATCGCTCCAACCCGGCGACCCTTTGTCAATTGTATGTATGTCCGTCCCTGCTGTGTGTTCACTTAAATAGATTGAATCGTCCTGCCTGGCTGTTTAGAATATGTGCAGTCTGCGTATTTGATTTGCAATTAAGCAGATTATTTTAATATTGTAGGCTGTCTTGAAATTGTACCTAATTGAGTAATTGGTCTAGTACGGTCCTTTGTTGTTGTTTATTTTGCTTGACGAAGTAATAAGATCTCTAAAAGCGAGTGCACTGGTCCGAGCACACACAAAACATGGTGAACATTAATGTCTGCTTGGACAGGTCCTCTAAAATCTGTGTCTCTCTCATTAAGAGAGCCTCGATCTTCAACATAAACGGTCCTCGTAATTTTGACCAACTCAATTGTGTGTACTTTTAATTGGCTTTGTTTTTGAGTTTATTTTAGGTGTTTTGCATCGGAGCAGTCAGTTAGGAAACACCAGTCCCATCCGTCATTTAAAATTTAATATATACAAGTACTTAATGAACAATTATACAAAATAAAAAATATAAAATCGGACACTAACACCATGCGAGCACGGATCAATTCGTATTCAAACAACCGCCCTGTGTTTTTGTAGCCATGGGTTTATCGTAGGAAGTGGTCGACAGTGAAATACAACCAACCATCAAACTCCTTGGAAAACAGCCATGAAAAATGATAGTGAAAATCATATCAAAATCCGTTGCGTGGTTTAGACGGACAGAAGACGTAAACAGAGACTTGTCTATTTTTAGAAATATCAGTATACACAAGTGTATATATATATATAAATAAATAAAAATAGTTTATTTCCCACCATATAAATTACACCAGGGGTACATAAAAAACAAAAATACAATTTTTCTGTGGTGGCTTATAAGATGCAGTGTATTGACCAAACCCCCTGAACTAGGCGTGAGCCTGTATCTCAGGGGATATGGATTCAGCTATTACATAATAATATTATTCATCTTAGGACATATATATATCACTAAATAGTATAAATATACGTTTGTACTCTATAGAGGTAAAGTGTTTTATTTAGTAAAGTGAAGAGGTATAAGAACCCAGTAGCTGAGACGGACACATTTCTTTGCAGAATGGATTACGGTAGAGTTACATCGCTCGGAAATACAAGAAACTATTACTGGACCTGATAATAAATTCAGGCTACAAGTTTAGTGTGGATAAACTCTGAAAAACGGTCAAATTGTGCTGTACCTTTTTTGGTACAGCGACAATAAAAATATACACTTTGTGAAAATGGCAACTCTCTATCTACTATGGTCATGAGATAAAGTTCGCTTAAAGACAATTGGATACGCTATTAGAGTTTGATAGTATATATTACAATATATAGCGCTTACCAAAATCAATGAAGGTTATGCAATGAAACATACATTTTGTTTTGTTTAAATTCTGTTTAATCCTTAATTACTTTCTTTTATTTACATAATGTATGACGTACCAACAACATCGTAGTTTGCGGAAAAATATAATAAATAAAAGTAGTGTTACTTTTTTTTTTTTTAGTAACTTAAACTAACCAAATAGACAGAAAATACAATAGGTATTTAAATACAAAACTGAATAAAAGGGTATGACTTCTACGTTAACAAAAGTCATAACTGTATCTTTGGATTTCGAAGCTTAAGTTCTAAGGAAAACATTAAAACAAAACTTATTGACGATAACAAAAATAATGGTACAGGAAATAAAATTACTTGTTGTCATTGATAAGGATTTCTTTGAGATAGTATAAATATTGTATCAAAGTTTCCTGGAATCCAAAAAAAATACAGATAGTATTTGAAATTTGAATATGAATACTGTTTCAGGAAATATTTATTTTTACTGAAAGTTATTATCTTAGTCACCTTAAAATACATTTTATTGTAGGTTTAGTGTTCTTGGCATAATACTAAATTAGCTGCAAAATAAATGATTAGTAGATACTCTCCTTAGACGTCTACACTAATTATAAGTTTAACAAGCAACAATAGAAAAGAAATTGGATAAAATAAATAATTAAAACAATCATCGCCGTTCTTTTTAATAGTAATAATATCACTATGGTACTTATCTACTTCTTACAGTTACCTCATCTATCACAGTTTAAAAGGTACTATAATGTAGTATATCTATCTAAATAAGGCGAATAATAAGTCACCGATTCATAAACACACGGAAAGTTGTCTGTTATGATGAGTCGAGACGTGTGTTTATGTATCTGACAGTAACCATTTACCTTGTGTATCTACTTTATTCTATATACATACATAGTATCAAAATCTATTAAAAAAACATTTCGCCGTGAAATGTTTTTCTCTGTAGAAATAGAAATAGAAATAGAAATAGAAATTATTTATTTGCCAGAATTGTAGGTTTACATATAGGATGGTAAGTTTTAGCAGGTCCCGATACAATTTACCTTACGGCATGCAAAATTATAATATTATATGTGCCTAAATAACAATTACTATAACAATTATCGATAAGAATACAATATAAACATACATATAGTCTATTATGTGACAAATTAATTACTATCTTACAACTATTATATTATTAAAACATTACACCATTATAATTACTAACTCTTAAACAATTCGAAATTAAAATTTATAAATATGATTGTTATTGTTATTGTAAATATGATTTATAAATATGTATCAAAATGGTTGGTACAAATTCAATCGTACCTACGCCTACGTTTGAAGTTGGGGATCTCGCTATAAATAATATGATATTTCTATTAATAATCTTGATGAGATATTACACATTTGTTATTACTTTTTCAATTTTTGTTTTCCCTATGTTTAATATCACTCGCAACAACGAATCTGCGCCGGCAATAGCAATACGCATCAAAGTAAATTGCTAATATTTTTGAACAGGCGTTATGGCATGGTGGCTTTCAAATATATACGAGTATGTATATACAAATGTATAGTGAACAACTTAGATATGTATCCAGGGCCGTCAGATATGATTTACGTTATATTAAATGCTGATGATTGTGTTGAAATAAAATTTAGGAGAAAGGAATTCTTCATAGAAAAAGTTATATTCATTTTATGTGACGGCCCTGAAAACTTATCAATTTTTTTATAGTATGTACGTTGAACATCTTTACAGTAAGAGTAAGAGTTATGCTATTATACAAATAAATAAAGGATACCTCTGGCTAAACTTATAATCACAAGTGGCACTGAAACTTCTTACATGTCATCGCATCTTACCTATTCTGTTTAGCCAAGAACTTCTGACAATTTTAGTTATCATGGAATCTGAATAAGGCAGGCAAGCCAAA
This sequence comes from Athetis lepigone, assembly GCA_033675125.1. NCBI lineage: Eukaryota > Metazoa > Arthropoda > Insecta > Lepidoptera > Noctuidae > Athetis > Athetis lepigone. The sequence continues at coordinate 15,240,662 of CM066217.1, forward strand.
TTTCTGAGAAATGAGGGATATTTGGAACTTTGCCAATCCATTTTTAGAGCTGTATTTCAACAACAGGTAAATGTTTTAACAAAATCACATCAAAGATTCAATGTCTTTAAAATTTCAGCACACTGATTTTTGGTACTCTACATTACAATACGACAGGAAAACCTGATAAACAATTAGTGTTTTATTCTTTTCTCCTTGAATTCTTGACTAAACATAAAAGGCTAGGTTTTTTTAATGTACAATCAACCCAATGGAATCATGACCCACCATAAGCTTATTTTCCTACAGACATTCAAATTCAACTAGGTCGACAATTGCGTAAACATGTATTAAAAATGTCACACGTCTAGTCTTATTATTTTGACAGCTTCAAACGATTTATCGTCAAAATGGGTCATGATTCAATTTTGTCGATAGTACTACAAAGAAAATCTAAACACAAAAAGGGATTTAAATCTACAATGCTGTTTTCATGTTGATGTTATCGGCTTTTCCCTTTTTACTTTCTCCGCGGAAGTGTTGCTCAATCTCTGCCAGGGACTTACCCTTCGTCTCTGGCACCATAAACAACACGAAGAAGAAAGCGATGGCACAGAAACACGAGTACAGCCAAAATGTTCCCGCTGATGTTAACACGGCCTGTAAACATTATTTTAAACTAAGAACTGTCATATAACTGCGTTCAAACTGTAATAAAAGGCATTCCTAGATTGTCACTTGCTAGGGTCACGCAACAAGAGTAAACCAAGAAATAAGTTCTCCTGTATATTATTATTTACCCGTAAACTCATTGGGGAGGGGAGGCCTATGTTCAACAGTGGACGTCCTGCGGCTGATATGATGAAACTCATTGGTCCTTATACCATAAAACATAGAACAACCATAGACATGCATGAGTAATGACGTAGGCTAGGAAAAGTGAAAAAATTGTAACACCTATGCAATACTGGGGTGGGTCGATCGTTAGTTTTAATTACTTTACTTTTTTTATATAAATGTCGTTTAATTACGTTTTTACTCTACTCAAATTTATGACACTCCAAAATCTACCGTAATTACGCTGATAACATTAATTAATAATTCAATTTTCTATCTAAAGTTGGTAAAAAGTCATTATAATAAAACAAAACTCCATGCACTTTATTGTTGAAATATCCACATTGTTTCGAAATTACAAATTTTATTGGCAGCAATTTGCTATAAATACTATTACAAACCGATACTGTTTTCAATAAGTAATTACATGCGCGCTGATTGCAATGTTGACTGACTGGGGTTTGCCACACAAATTCATATTATAATGCACTAGCTGCCGACCCCAGCCTCGGCCACATTTGGACTTCCTCATGTTATTACCCTCACACAATATCTATACTATCTATACTAATGTTAAAAAAAGAAAAGATTTGTTTGTTTGTTTGCATTGAAGAGGCTCCGTAACTACTGAACCGATTTGAAAAATTCTTTTGCCAATATAAAGCTACGTTATCAGCGAGTAACATAGGCTATTTAACATAACACTATGACCAATAGAACCGGCGCGGCGGCGCATCAATGAAAAATCTGGCAAAAGCGGAAAAAAAACCTTTAGGCATATCACGCTATGATCCACAGGAGCAGAACAGTAAGCCAAAAACCTATCATTACGCGGATGAAACCGCGTGGAACAGCTATAGTATCTTATAAATTATGACATTTATGAACTACGTGTTATTCGGTTATTTCTAAGTAGGTATACTCTACTAGCGACCAGCTTCAGCTTTGCACAAGTGCTAGCAATCTATGATGGGTTCTCTACTATAATATGCAGCTATTGTCCATTTGTATAAACCGGTAAAAAATCACTAAGAGACAATAATGAAATTTGCATCAAAATCGTTGCTTTAAACAGACTTCGACTTCTTTTGACTAACAGAGATTGTAGAGGCGCCAGTTGACTTAACCATGTTCAACCTCATTTTAATACTTCGTTCATTACTTTTGAAACAATGAGATAAACTTGTTCCGAAATAGAAGATTAAGATCTTGACAACCAATCCCCAGGACTGACAGGCGGAGTTAACATAGTTCCAATAAAAAATAATCGCTATCAGAGTTTCATTTCTATAGAAATCTCGGAAATTGTTTAACTGTTATAATCTATTGGAATATTATAAATAGGAAAGTATTTTCCCCTGAACCAAATAGATCCAAAGGTGTTAATCGCAACTTTGATTTTGTCTGCTACATGATGATTTACTCTTTGGTCAAAATCGCAGGTAAGGCTAAAAGTTAACACTTTTACTCACATCAAGAATATGATACGACTTGATGACAGAGAACATCGACAATAAGTTGACAGCACTGGCCATGGCAGACAGCTGCGAGCGGTAGTGTGCCGGGAACAGCTCACCCAGCAACAGGAACGGAAGACCACCGAACCCAAGAGAGAATCCCAACATGAACGTCACCAAACTCGCAATCGGAAGGTACCTGAGGATAAATCAGTAGACATGAAACATAAAACGATAAGGCTGCCTGTCCATAGAAGGCGAATTGAGGCAGCGGAGCGGGGGCGAGTCAAAAATCCACCAATAGGATTGCATAAAATCCCCCCTCTCCGATCCGCTACCTCGCCCCGCTTCTGCGGACAGACATCCTAAGATAGACGGATAAAACCGGGAAAAGACGTAGCCTAATTTGAGGCATTAAATATTCGGAAGCTGATTATTGAAACTGTCAGAAAGGCGGCATTAAAAGAATCAATTATGAATGAGATACTTTATGAACTACTTTAATATTATGATCTATAAGAAGACGGAACGTGTATTGTCAAAACTAATTATTTTTAAACGGTGAATAGTGTCTTTATTGCAGCCTGTGCGAGACACATATTAACAGTTCGAGACTACTTTATTAATTTTTACTAATAGGTATAATGTTTACGATTTTATTTAGACCACATTTTAAAAATAAAAATGGTCCAAAGGTGTGTACATACCAACTAACAAAACATAGTGAACACGGATATCGAATACGGAACATTTGATTCGCTTCGGACATAAATTAGTAAGGCGAACACACACGACGCAGCACATTTCAACTTGTATCTAATTTTAGAGTATCAAAAACGACAAAATTTTGCGTAACTACTATTTGAAAACTAGAAAACTTTGTAAAGTGGACATTTTCCAGGCTGTATTCTAAATTAAGATTTCGGAAAGTGCTGATTCTCTACCAATCATGATCAGCTATCAGAAATGATGCCGAAAATTCCTTGCTTGCTTGATTGGATTCAAATTACAACTCGTTAACGCCGACAGGGCTTTATTCCAATTATCAAACCCTATTATTATAGGCCAGAAAGTTAAATAGAGTTAAATAAAATTCTAATCATTATTTTTGTGTAACTAACATAAGTAAATACATAGTTACATTTGAGTGATATATTTAAGTACTTATCTAAAGGTATATTTTAGGAGACGAGACGTAGAAGAAGAGTAAGATAGAAATAAAAAGATACGGACATTTAGAACCTTCATGCATAAATACTCTAACGTTATTTAATTTTAAGACGCTCACAAATCTGTTGCTTTCTTTGTCACTCTATAGAGATAAAAGAAAAACAGCAACAGATTTGAGGTCGTCTTAAAATTAAGTGACGTTTGAGTATTCGCGCATTAGTCACTCTAAATGCTATTAAGGATACCATGTCGCCCATTAACTAGGTTGTGTAGGTCTGATAAGCAGTGGCTTTACGTAAAACACTGGTATCTAGCTGAATCAGGTTAGGCTAGAAGCGGACTCCAACGTTGTTGGGAAAAGGCCATGAAGATGACTAATTCTACGTATAAATGAGAATAGTTTCTTACCCAAGCCATGGCGACTCCTTCAGTTGGAAGTAAAAAGCAGCTCCCATGGCCGCCATGGACGCGCACATGATAGCTGCTGAGATGAGCAGTAGCGGTCTTCGACCAGCTCGGTCCACTAGTAATGTGCTGACGCCGTTGCTGAGCAGTTGTACCAGACCTATTATTATAGTGGCTGTCATGGCATCTAATGTGCTGCCTGAAATTAAAATATCGTTTAAATTTCAATTGGAAGGTAAGAGACATGTACATTAGTATTTATTTGATGCCGAGGCCAGAAAGTACTGCTTGTCAAAAAGTACTGCATAGATTTCATTCTGCATGAATATTGCTAAGAAGTCGTGGGCAGCAGCTAATTCATTGAATATATTATTAAATAAATTAGCTGCTGTCCACGCCTTGGTCTCACTTGGACTTCACGTCTTCTTAGTTTCTTGAACCAAAAGACAGTTTATATGATATGAAGGATAATTTATTACATTTCACTACTGCGGTAAGAAAAATGGAAAACTAACCTGCATTTCTGAAGATCTCAACTGTGAAAAATATAACAGCGTCAATGCCGCTGAACTGCTGGAACAACAGCAGAGCGAAGCCGATGATCATGGGCTTCAGCACCACGGGAGAGAACATCACCTTGCGGGTGAACAGGCTCGGAGGACCAGCCGGGTCTACGGCTTTCCTGGTAACATATATACCTGATATAATATAATAGATAGTGCTAATACCGTGTATATATTGTAACAACTAATATATATGTTACGGGCATCATAAATAACTGGGCATTATTAATAAGGACCGGCCAGTATTAATAATGCCCAAGAGCGATGGGTAAAGTAATTGATTTATCGGCCATTATTAATAATGCCCGACGGCCCGTGGTCCATGAAATAAGTCAGTTGAGAGTTGATTTTAGAGATGTTCATTCCGTTATAAACATTCCGCAACAATTTATAACGATAAGAATTAACATTCCGGGGTTGCGGTATGTTTTTAATAGTTACCGTAACCCCGGAACATAAATGGCAACCGAAGGAACATGAGTGGGTTTTGGATGATTTCCCACTTACCAAAAAAAAAATGGAACATGAGTGGGTTTTAGTCAGTAAAAGTCTGACACGCCCTCCCGCCGCACCCAGGACGGGAGAAGTCATTTGATAATACACTCTCAAAAAAAATTATTATTACATTGATTTCGTAAAACAAGTGCGAGTTGTTTCGATTACTTGTGGTAAACAAAATTTGTTATAGTCATTAATTTTTTTTTTAATCCATATACTCCAAATTTACGGTTTTCAGATTTTTTCCTTTAGTGGTGCTCTATGACATTGCTTTGTGCCAAACTTCATAGTTTTAAAGGTCAACTGCAAATACCGTATGAGTTTTGATTTCCTTGTGAGTGTTGAAATATTCGATGTTTGCGACAGAAACGGCCATAACTTTATTTTTCGAAACTTAAAAGCTTGATTTTTTTATAAATTTAATAGACTGCAGACCCCGATACCTCCACTCGTTCTCGAGATAAAGGGTCTTGACAGACAGGCGGACAACAAAGTGGTCCTGTAAGGGTATTATTTTTTTTCTGTTACGGTACGGAACGCTACAAATAACATGTTTGCCATAGGAAAATATTAACTAAAAGCCGAGTAAAAAAATGAAAAATCTACTCCTATATAATATCTTTGACAAAAGAAGTCTTCCTCGTGAAAAAGGAAGAAATGGTTGGAAAAAATATTATGGGGAGAATATAACTACTAGCTTCGTTAAGTGGCCTCTTCCGTTTCCATTATGATAATAAATAGATAGAAACCTTTTTAGTTAAATATTGATTTTATATTTCTTGAAATATATCGCTAGCTTAACAATTTTTTGCTAAGGAAAAAAAGAAAACAATTTGGTTAAAAAGTTGATGAGGGTCGAATAATTAGGATAAACGAAAAGCAATTTTAAAGGTGTTTTTGTAATCCTTTTTAAAATAAAACCTTTCAACGACCAAGCGACAGCCAGCTGTCGCGCTGCTATTGTGTCTTGAATTACGTGTGTTCGAAAGTTTAACTGGAATAAGAGTTATTTTAAAATTGTGATATCTCATTACATTTTATGAGATAGGTATATAGATAATTATTAGTAAAATAAGTCTACAGGAAAATGTTATGTGATATATTTCCACATGAAACTCGAACTTTGACCTGGTTAACTAGCTACAGCTACACTTTTATAGTAGAATATAAAAAAAGTATTTAAGTAATTTGTTACTTCATTAATACTGGAACAAACCGTTTAAAAAAACGACTACCGCCTTTATTTGTAAAAAACAAAATAAAAACAAAAAATAAATACAAAAGGCATTTCAAATGTTCTTTAAGAAATATAATCCAGCATCACGTAATACTAATGTAAACTCATACTTCATAGTTATTAAGACTCCTTTCAGGAAACCTCTAATACACGGCCAAATTATGTAAAAAGTCTAACACTTTTTTAAAATATACCTACTTAAATAACCTCGTTAGATTTTTTTTTGATTTATTATTTAATAAGGTTTGCTGGCCCTCTTTCACCGAAAAAAAATAGAAATGCCATTTGTGATTCTTTTTTATTGCTTACTTTTCACATCAAATAATGGCCGTCACCTGTTTTTTTGGATGTAACGGCCAGTATTGATTTAAGTTTGAACATGTAAAAACTCTATAGTTTTATAAAATTAGTAAAACCTATTTTCTATTTAATATTATGAAAGTTATAATTGAGAGTATCTTTGAATGGATATTTGTTACTCTTTCACGCAATACTTAAATATTGAACGTATTTGGTTGAAACGTTACCGAAATTAAAATTATACATCGTAACAACAAATAGGCTACATAAGAAGATCTAATATAGCGCAGGTGAAACCGCGGTAAACTTCTAGTTATTAACCGCTTCTAAGTCTTATTAGTGTCTTTTAAAAGTTTTTCTGCATCATTCCTTTAAATTAATACATATTACTTGTTAGTTAAATCAGCTAATTTCACAAGACTTAATGATATGCGTGTTAAATATACAGAACACGCCAATATAATTATTAGGGAAATTGTCGCATCATCCTCATCTATATATATCCTATATATCTCAATAATGCAACGACCTCAGATTATAAAAATAAAAAAACGCAACCGGTAGTAATTACTAGATGTCGTCGATTGGTACCCTATCGTGTCAAGGACATGAATCTGTAAAGGCTTGTACAGACTTACGAAATGTAACATGGAATGCAACACGCAATTAATTCGCTGTCCACATTGACGAGCGTATTGTTCATGGGGTTAGTGACCCTGACTGCTAAGCCGGAGGCCGTGGGTTCGATTCCCACCCAGGAGAAACTTTGTGTGATGCAGCATGATTATTTGTTCTGTGTCCGGGAGTGTTTATCTATAATATGTATGTACATATTTATAAATAAATATAAATGTTTATCAGTTGCCTGGTTACCATAGGGTAACCAGACAACTAATAAGCACAGCGTGCACTATTGCAAGCTGTGCTTAGTTTTGGGTTCAGATGGTCGTGTGTGTGTGAGTTGTCCCAAGATATTTATTTATTGATGCTCTGTTGTGCGCGTAGTGTGCACATGTTGGGCAATTCATTCATTAAAGCAAACCGTCACGCAATGGGAATTCTGTTACATTGCCTGTTACATTTCGTTAGTCTGTACACGCCTTAATAATGTAATGCGACTTTTTATGGAGCGTGGTGCTACTGGTTGCTTCTGTAAATGGAATTGCTCTTACGAGTGGCAGTTAGTGATATAGTAATATAATATTATAGATCGTTTAGCGTGGATAAATATTTCCCTTTCCCGGGGAATTTCCGGGATGAAAACTAACCTATGTGTTTTTTAACCGACTTAAAAAAAAGAAGGAGGTTTCTCAATTCGACCGTATATATGCTTTTTTTATGTTTGTTCGCGGATAACTTCGTCGTTAATGAATTAATTTTGATGACTTTTTTTTTTTGTTGTAAAGAAGACATTTCCAAGGTGGTCCTTTCATAAGAAAATCAGGGTTTGATGATAGCAGACCAGAGAAATCGAGGGGAACTTTCAAAAATCGTAGGGGCGACTAGTGCGTTTGTAAGTTTTTATTAAGTATTTTATTAAAGCACTACAATTTAATAAAGATCTGGAGTAGATCTGATGATGGAGCCGAGAGACAGTCGAGGGAACTCCTCAACAATTCACAGCAGCTATACCTTGTGTTTGGGCTTGATTAATTTGTATTAATAAGAACTTTACACCTAGATGGGTTGTGACTGTATTAGGGGTCTGATGATGAAGAAGAAGGTTAGTTCAGGGAACTCTTCAACGGTTTACGGTAGCTACCTTGTGTTTGGACTTAATTCATTTAAATTGGTGAGAACTTTGCACCCATATAGGTTGTAATGAACGTCTGCAGTAGATCTGATGATGGAAACCATGTACAGTCGAGGGAATTCTTCAACGATTTAGAGCATTGAAGTGTAACATAGGACAACAACTACCTACTCGTCATGCAGATGCGTCAATCAATGAAAATGAAGAGACTGAAAATAAGTTGCGTAATCGCGTCATCTCTAGCAATGCTCTTTCGTCGTGTGGCCTATTCAATAACTTGTTTGGTGCTTCTCGAAAAATTCATTAAGAGATAAAAAAATCAACGAAATATACATTGACGATATGTGCGTAACTTCAAGTTTCTATTTTCGTTTTATAAGATTGTAAGTAGTTTTATTTTGAAAATAAATTACTTTGAATACACAAGTCAACATTGGGACTCGACACAAAAAAGTAAAAAATAACAAAACTTTTTCCAAAAAAATAATAACCGCCTTCAAAAACTAAAAACACAAAAATAACTAAAATTTCGGAAGTCTGTGGCTTCTCTTCTGCCAATTAATTTGTGTTGCCACAGACTTCCAAAATTGAAGTTATTTTTGTGTTTTTAGTTTTTTTTTGGGTTCCAGACCCGGGTCCAGATTGGTTTAGGCGTGAAGAAGAGACAGACAAACAGAGTTACTTTCGTAATTATAATATTAGTACGGAAGTACGGATTATGTTTAATATTTAATTCATCTTTCTTGAATAGTGCAAATAAGTTTTGTAAGTATGTTGTACATTTGAGTTGACGAAATAGAATTAACAGTAGGGCTAACAATTTTATCATTAAGTATACAATAATTCTTTTTTAAATTATTATGACACTCTAGCAACCCGTCCCAGCTTCGCTTGGGTGTAACAAATCTTCCAAAATGTTGGGTTTCCTTTACTGAAATAGTTTTAAAGATTAGGCAAACAGAACAAGCAAACAGGTACAAACAGTGAAAAGTGTCTTTGTTTCATGATAAGCAAATATGTCTATTTTAACAATATAATTATGTTTTCATAAACGTATGTTCCTCAAAAATTTAATCATTTAATTACTATCAATTCGATAAATAAGATGGGTACAATGGTGCCGATTTTTTTGTGCACAAACTAACGTACTTTTAAGTTAAGTGCATCTGTCTCTTTCCATTTCTTAAAGAAAAGGACAGAAGATACATTTTAGTTTAATCCTGTCAAATTAGACAGCGCCTGATGAAAATTGACGTATATTTAGACGCCATGTTTTTAAAATGTGCCTAAATTATCTATGGAGTGTCTAAATTTGACAGGACTTAACTAAAATTTGATCTTCTGTCCTTTTCTTAATTAAACGGAAAGAGAAAGATGCACTTAAATTTACGTTAGTTTGTGCACAAGAGAATCGGCACCAATACCGACAAAAATAAACAGGGCCTAATCATTATGGAAATTAGTATTGTAAAGACACTCAGATCGTTGTACAAATCACTATAAAAAACCAATTATCCATTTAACTGCCACGTGCAAAATGATGAAGTAAGAAGGAAATCTTGGCGGAAGTATTAGTAACGCCATCAACAAACAAAAAAAAAAAAAAAAAGAAGGAAATCGGTATGGAAAAATCACAATATTACTAATTATTAAGGAAATATTGCAATTTTTTCTGCAAGTGTTAACTGAAAATCACTAAACAAAATGCGATAGAGATCCAGTACCTCTAGACAAGTGACATTATTTAACAAATGGTAGAATATAATCGATTGTCAATTGATAATTGAATTAGCTAAGGACAAAAAAAAATATTGAAGCTTGGATTATATTTTACTAGCTTTTGCCCGCGGCTTCGATCGCGTTAAAAAGAGACAAAAAGTAGCCTATGTTACTCTCCATCCCTTCAACTATCTCCACTTAAAAAATCACGTCAATTCGTCGCTCCGTTTTGCCGTGAAAGAAAGACAAACATACAGACAAACAGATAGACAGACAGACACACTTTCCCATTTATAATATTAGTATGGATGCAATTTTAACCTTTCGATGACCAAGCAACAGCCGGCTATCGCGCTGCTATTGTCTTTCTATTGTGATAGATATTTAAATTCCTTCATAATTATTTGATTTCAATAAACTTATAACGAAATCAAACAATTATTCAATAATTTCAGTTTTATTTGTTATTCTTGTGTTTATGAGATGTACTCGTATCTGTTCTACCATCTATTCTACAGTGCCACTTGTTTAGCCACACTGATTCCATTATTTTCCATGCCATAATTGTTCGTATACTTTTTTTTTTTTTTTTGGTGAGTGGGAAACCAATGACTGCTCCCCGTCCTGGGTGCGGCGGGAGGGCGTGTCAGACTCTTACTGACTAAAACCCACTCATGTTCCTTCGATTGCCCTTTATGTTCCAGGGTCACGGTAACTATTATAAACATTCCGTAACCCCGGCATTGTTCGTATACTAACAGCAAGAAATTAACTAAGTTACTCCGACTTAATCTAAAAGTCTTCGTACCCCGCTGAACGCAGCACTAACGTCACTATTATGTAAACTGTGTTTACTTTTAAGTGCAGACTAAACCAGTTTATTGTGCAAAAGTTTGGAGGCACCAATCACATTCAGGATTATGTAGAAGAGAATCTATATTAATATTATACAAAGGAATGTGTGTCTGTTTGTTTGTCCGTCTTTCACAGCAAAACGGAGCGATGAATTGACGTGATTTTTTGAGTGGAGATAGTTAGAGGGATGGAGAGTAACATAGGCTACTTTTTGTCTCTTTCTAACGCGAGCGAAACCGCGGGCAAATGATAGTTACATATAGTCAGTGGTGTATTGCTGCGATTGAGCAAATTAGATATATATCTGCCGAATATATAATTATCTCAACTACGTACTGTAGCCTCAGTTTCTCTCTAGTCAAATTACGTCTTTGGTTACCACTTCTATGCGTTGTAGCGTGATCACGTATATCCTATTCTATTCCTCATTAATATAGTTATATACTTATCTCTTCTCTCTCATTAATCTTGTTAATTTTGCCAATCTGTCTGACAATACCAGAAATAGCGCATTAAACCAATTATCTAAAAACAAAACAAACACTGTTTAGTTAGTAAAATGGCTCCAGCCATATAACTGAATGGCTGTCGAAGTATCGAGGTAGACTCGTTTTTTGTAAAGCCAGAAGCCAGCAAATCGGCGAAGTAAATGTGAGTTAAGACGCTCTTAAGTTAGGGGGAGACACTGCAATTTGCAACGGTGGTTGTGAAAGCTGATGATAGTAATGACATTTTTACATTAAATATAAGGAGAAGAAATACTCACTCCGGACAGTCTTCTTTTACAGTAGCAGTCGCTCTTGCAGACAAGTGCAGCCATTTTATTGACTCCGTAGCGTCCAAACCCTTTCCTTGCAGCCACACCGGAGACTCCGGCAGAGGTAGGAGCACCACAAATAGTGCCACTGGAAAAAAAATATGCTGGAAACTATAACAAACACAGCTGGTATATTAGAATATTGACAGTTACATATAAGTACACTATGGGGACAGCCGGCCGCCTTCAAGCTCTGCTTAGAGCTGCAGTACGAACTAAAGGGTTCCTAATCTGTACTGTAATTGTTTTAATCTGTAAAGTAGTTCTGCTGTATTGATCAGTATTCATTCTACATTGTATTGGTAAGCAAAATTGTCAAACTAAGAAAGTTATAAAAAAATGTGTTTTCAATACTAGAACTTTAGGAGTTACCGATTGTTATGAACAATAATAAGGCTGATTTCAAGAAAAAAACTAGTCAAGTATAGAGATAAACTGTATTTATTACGGCACACAATTGTGCGAGCACACCATTTACACTTCTTCTTCTTTCCCCCAAGTTCGAGAGTCAAGAAAACAAACTCATTAACGCATCCGACTAAGAATCGAATCCAAGACATCACGAGATCAATCGGAGAGTCATATAATTCCAATACTTACACATTTTGTTAAAAATAGGAAACAATAATATTTACCGCAAAACACAGCGGAGAGGAAGGCGAGGTATCTCCAGTACAGCCAGTTGCCGGCCACGTACGATATGAGGATCCCTAGGGACATCGACAGGGTCGGCAGCGACCCCAGCCGGCCGCGGATCTCAGGGTCACAGCATTCGCTCACCTTAAAAATATAAGGAGATAATAATTATTCTGTTTGTAATTTTCGAACTACACTTCGTAATGTAAAAGTTTATTTATTTATTTTATTTATTTCACAACACAACTATCATAACAGGTTACCCCAAATCGGTAGTGTGGTCTGCTGTTACATTTCTACTAACTAAATATGATTCCTAAGTTAGAAGTTTGTAATTATTTTCTGTTGGGATTCATGAATTTCGAAACATGTTTTTCTATCTACCTTGTCTCAGTAACATACTGTAAGCTGAACTCCGATCAAAAGTTTTACATCATCACACAACGCCTTAAAACAAACAATTTCTTTATTTCCTTTTAACCACTTGTACATTGTAACGAACATATCCGTTCGAAGGAGACTCTAAACGTCCGTCGTTACACCATTTTTGTCATTTCCATGCTCGAACTATGCACACAATAAAGGAATAATTTGATTTACTTAGCGCCTACAAATGGCTATACGCAAATTAATTAACAACTAAGTGAAAACAAAAAAACCGTAAGCATATAAAGGATGTGATAATTTAAGCGGGACTAATATTTTTTTTATCGTTTACTAGCTTTTGTCCGCGATTTCCGCGAGAAACGGTAGAGCAGACGAAGTGGGGAGCAACAACTTGTTTATGTGTCTTTGGAACTTCAGTTTACTACATACCACATCAAACTCATTCCAATGGTTTTACCTTGAAAAAGTCACTGAGTTGAATTTCCTTATTTTATTATATGCGTAAGTTGTATTGTATGAATTTTGATGAAAATCATTTATACTTTGGCTGATTATTATAAAAAACAATAGAGCTAATCTGGAAAATCACCCTCGTGTCGTTAGATTCGGAAGTTAAAATGAAATCGTGGTGAGCTCCCAATGAAAAAGTAAAAGTTAGCCAAATTTACCAAAAACTTTTGTTAACAACGAGTATATTATTTGATAATAATAGATTGAGATAACGACCGCAAAATGCAAATGTAGCAAGCTAAAGACGATTAATATACGGTTGAGCTAAATGGTGCTGATGCCACGCGTCATGCTTGTGAACGGGCGCTATCAGTTGCGATGGGTCATCTCTTAACTGCCATGACTCTTTATTTTAATTTTGTATTTGTTTATTTTGTTACATACTTACATTGTTTTCATATGTAGAAGCCACAGAAAGAAAATGTAACCAAGATTTTGTAAAACATGATATTTTTAAAAAGAGTGTCCGTGGAGTTTCTTGCCTGTTCTTCTCCATAGAGATCTACGTTTTAAAACAGGAAATTAGCGTCACTTTTCTGACTAACCGACCGACTCTTTGACAATTCATAAGTACCTACCTGTAAATGGTCTAAGTGAAATAAATGCTTTGAATTTTGAATTTTATAATAAACGTTTCCTTATTACCTACAATATAAGCCTGTTTACGTTCACCATTCTGTGGTTAACTTATACCCTTACTAAACAATACTCCAAACACGAAAGGTCAGGTTAACATGCAAACAGTCATGTGACTGGGGAATAAACACTTATTATATTTGTGCACTCATTATCATGCACATGTGTGTAATTACTTGATCCGATGAGCTTGATCTGTTCCGCTTATTTAATGGAATATGTAATTCCGTCATTCCTCATCATTACCAATATTTATGAGTATTTTATTTATTTTTTTGTCTCATTAAGTCAACATATTATTCAAATGCAAATATGTGTTTTAGGTTTCTTGTTTAATAAAAGTTGATGGAATCGCATAGATTAATAATAACAATGCATGATGGTTGCTTCATTATCACTAGGCAACAAAGAATGGAATATATAAATTTTGTGCAATATTTACATAGTTTGCATTGGAAATCAAAATAAATGTGAAGAGTAATATTGTAAGAGTAAATTATGGACTATATTTGTTGTTATCTTAACAGTTTATTTTTTATTCAAAGTAAAAGGTGATATAAGAAAAACTTACGTAAACTTGTGCTGTAGCCAACACAAAGCCGACTCCGACGCCAGTGATGATTCTGCCAACTAGCAGCAGTGGGTAATACTTGGCGAAACCCAGGATTAGCCAGGCAGCCACCCAGATGGGTGAGGTGAGCTGCAGTGTGCGCTTGCGACCTAATCGCTGCATCAACGTGCCTGATATCATACTGCCCAGAAAGGCACCAAGTGGAGGAATGGCACCTGGAAAAAAACGGAGATAATTTTAACTATTTCTCCTAATAAGTAGATAGGTTGAGTTGCATAAAATGTGTACTGAAAAACATTAATAATTGCTGAAATTGGTATGTTATTATTTTAATAATTATAATAATTACGATGATTAATGAGGTTTTATATCGTTTTTGATATTTGCAAAAACGTTATAAATGATAATAATTTAAACAATGTATGTTTCGTCATAATTCCCGCGTAATGAATTTTAATGAACGTAAAATAACATTAATGAATATAAAACCGTACTGATATTTGCGAATAAAGCTAGACAAGTATATTACAATTATACGCATTATCATACTAGATCCCGTATTGTCTAAGATAGTGTATCTCAAACTTATGGCTCTATGTAATTCTGCTAAAGTACCCACTCGAGTACAAAACCCTAAACACATCTCTTCCGAAATCAAAGAGAAGTTAGCAGAGAAAGGGGCCCAACAGTAACTAAAAAAAAAATCTCTTCCGAAACAAAATGGAAAATGTTGGTGCATAAAACAATAAATTTGTGTAGTGGTGTTTTGGGCTTGTTATTTGTCACAAATTAAATCGGTTTTAGGGGCAATTTTGAACATTTTCATCTGAACCGTATGTAATTCTACATAAAGCTGATTTTTTATCAGATGTGTAAACTTACTGTCCCATACAATTTGTCGCACGGGTTTACCAGCTATTCAGCCACCGTTAAATAACATTGTGTCGAGCCCCCCTTGCCATCAACTAGCGAACCCACTTTGAGAAACACTCAAAGTGGGGTTCAGAGTTCAGGGTCAAATAGACATAAATTGTGATTCAGGCAGGAGCACGCTCGTAAAAAAACCATATCAGCTTATGAAAAAAAGCAATTAGTCAGTAACTCCGACCATGACACTATAACATTAAATATGCAAATTGATGATAAACTCCTTTCGTTTGTTCAAATTTAATCTCATTACTTATTTAACTAGTTATTGACACTGAAGTGCTAAAAAAACTATTTGCATTGTTAGTACATAGTGACGACCTAATGCAAAGTACTCGCGACAACATAAATTTATTACATTGACTAACTATTAAAGCCTTTAAATCATGATGTTTACCTGTTCCAAAGAAAATTAACTTAGTAAAAGGTCACTTAACTGTACAATAACTGCTTACTTTGGATCTGTTCTGCTTATCAATTTACACATCTTTACATGTGAAGGTTCTACCTGGTAGTTTGACCTTGCACCAGGCATAGTTGTAAAAAATAAATGTACCTTCGTGACACAAAAGTACTTCTCTATTCTTCGTTGAAAAAAAAAATACGCAAGATAGACTCTAGTATAATTTAAAGCAATGTACAGATTCGTACACTGCCAGGACATAAGGAGGAAGTATTGTACACATGGCAACGATACAAAACAGCCGGTAGATTGTGATTGTGTCTAAAATGAAGCTGTCCTCCCACTCATTGTCCTGCTCTGCTTTACAACTCAACGCCTACTCAGTGTTTTTCTTCCGTCACTAACCAAATCGTCTCAGCCCACTGTTGTCCCGATCCTAAACTGCGAATTTCGTAACCGTGCTTATAAGGCCATATGAACTTAGCCTAATTCTTCCAAAGTTGTTTTGTTTTAGTTCAAAGTACGAAAATAGGACTAGTCTACTGTCATTTACTAGTTCATAAATCTTTTATTTCACCTAAACTGAGAGTGGAAACGGCACTCAAAACCCGAAAAAGTTAAGCATACTTCTACTGTCTAAATCACAACGTGGCAGTAGATGTATACTCAAGAAAACCTATTTCCTGGGACAACTCACACACGGTCATCTGATTTCCACAAACATAGTTATATAATTTATAAATACATACATATTATAAATAAATTACACTTAGACCCAGAACAAACATACACGCTCATCACACAGGTTTGTCCTGGGTAGGAATCGAACCAACGACCTCGCGCTTAGCAGACAGGGCCACTAACCACTACACCAACAGGCCCGTCAATATTAGCCTTACCTATCCATGACTTCTGTTCACTGCTTTGTATTATCTCTGGATCTATGGCCTCGATGGACGGGATCGCGGAGGCGGAGTAGCCCCTCACCAGGCCAATGATTAGGAATGACAGCGATGCGCCAAACGTCAGCCATAGCTGTAACAAAGATAAATATCTTGAGTGTAACCGTTTATACCTAGGACATGTAACGTCTGAGATCGCGGATTTGAAATCTGATTGTATCTGCTTTTTAAAAGCGACCGTAGTTAAAGTCTGCAGTATCCTTTTTTTCCTACTTTGTTGTGTAGTTTCAAAAGCTGTGGCAACGTTTAATTTAAAATTGCTGGTTTCGTACACAATTTAATTGTTTGTTTGAGAATTTTGTGTAGACAAGTGTTATTTCAAATGAAAGCATGTAAGTACTACACGGTTATTAATGCACATTTATTTCGTAGGTATAAAAAAATAGAAATATACTTTCTGTACATCAAAATAATACTAATAATGCTACCTAAATAAGCTTTATTGTGAGAATTATTCTGAAAAACAGTTAAAATAAATATAACAAATATTATTTATTTTTGACCAGGTATCGTATTTTTATATGATTATTAACGAGTTCTATAACAACCTCCTAAAAAGTTTTGCAGTTTCAAAAATGCACCTTATATTAGATAATGTGACCATACTTTTACCTACATATTTATTTATTTATTAAACTTAAAAAGTTACGTGTAAATAAATCAATAAAATAGTTACTTAAATACATAAATACACACATATATACATACATACTATATAATATACAAAGTAGAGAGAGATAAAAATAAATACATGTACAATAAGAGTGAGATGAGTCTGCCAACTCCTTGAGTAATATATTTCTTTGACTAATGTCTGTTTACAATATCCTAAAGCTACATAACTGTAACTATTCATATATATATATGTATATATATATATGTTTAAACAAAATACCATTCGTCTAAAAATAAAAAATAAAAAATCATTTTCATAGACTCGCATATTTTTAATGATCCTAATACGAAAGTTTTTTTTAAACTTTATCATGGTTAACGTAACCAAGCATTGCAACTTTCTAATACATCATAGTTGGTCAACAGGTGAAATTGGCACATAATAACAGTTGCACGTCACGTGTGCTGAATAAACATCGGAAAGCACGTAAAGCCGTTGGTCCCGGTTGTCATTCGTAGAACTTTGACAGTTGTGGTTAGTCAGAAATTCTGACCAGTCTAACCAAGAGGTATCGTGTCACCCAGTTACTGGGTTGTGGAGGTCAGATAGGCAGTCGCTCCACGTAAAACACCGGTATCCAGCTGAATCCGGTTACGCTGGCAGCCGACCCCAACACAGTTGGGAAAAGGCTAGGGAGATGATGATGATGTGCTGAACAAACATATCCAATACGTGACGCAATAAAATGATTATGTGGTTTTATTTTCGTTCGAGCTTTTTTATGCCCAACGTATGGAACTTTGTATCAACCCACCTTTCGACGACCAAGCGACCGCCGGCTGTCGGGCTGCTTGTCTTTCTATTGTGTCTTGAATGACATGTGTTCGGAGGTTTAAAGGATTCTTTGTGACTTTTTCGCCTCTCTACCGCTGCACCAGTTTTGATTATATTATGTATACAGGGTGTAAGGTACGGGCAAGGTGTAAGAAAGGGACTTATCACACGAAAAAATAATTAACGTAACAAACATGTCACGCGCTTCGTCATAACGAAATAAACAAAATTTTATAAGAAAATAATACAATATTCAATGGATAATTATGTAAAATATCTTCAATAATGTAATTGGTGTTGTAACCGTATTATTTGAAGTAAATAAATAAATAAATAACAATCCTAATATGCACAAGATCACGGGTTTTTTTGAGGATGGCAAATCATCTAATGACTTCTCTCATTCAGACTTTTACTGACTGAAACCCACCATTATTCCTTCGATTGCCCTTCATGTTCCGGGCCTGCGGTAACGACTAGAAGTATTCCGCAACCAAGATCACGTGGTTCTTGCCGCAGATCTACCTTTACTTTTTTTGTGTGACATATTCTTTTCTAATATTCTGTAGAAATTAATTGGCCTTTCAACAAAGACATAGGCCCG
This sequence comes from Athetis lepigone, assembly GCA_033675125.1. NCBI lineage: Eukaryota > Metazoa > Arthropoda > Insecta > Lepidoptera > Noctuidae > Athetis > Athetis lepigone. The sequence goes on from CM066217.1 coordinate 15,259,338, forward strand.
TATTAATAGACTTAGAAATTTTTAGAATGACAAATTACTTTAGAATGACAAGGACAGCAAGAGATTTGAGAGCGTCTCAGAATTGAGTGACGTCTATTAATACGGGCCATAGACTACTTTCAGTTTGCAATGACCGACGATTACGCGAACGAAGTTGGAGACAAAAAAGGTTGTAAAAATATTTTGCAAAAAACTTTTTGAATTTGGCGTATTGTACATATTCAAAACTATCAGTATTATGCAGATAAAGGTAAATGTTATGTTTAATTTGAGTCTATTTTAGGGTAATATACACAGCATAGAGCAAACAATATGGCCAGGAATACCACTACCGGTCCGACGAATTTGATGGATTCCGATTACAGATTCACCTGAGCCGCAAAGAGCGTGGGTATGGAGTTATACAGCATACCTATATCACGGAACCTAGACACTTATAAACATTTGCGAAAAAGAAACCAGTTTTTTTGAAAGTGGAATTTACAAAAATCTAAAACCAGATTGAAATGAGGGCTTTTGTTAATTTCGAAAAAAAAACCAGTTACAGTTCATTGACCTTTGCGGTAATAAAACACTAAGCGTCTTACTAATAATCGCTGCATAAAGTTATGACGGGTTTATACGTCAAAAAATGTATGGTTATACAGGCTTTATACATGACATAACTTTACACAGTGTTTATTAGTAAGGGCATAAGCGTCTTATTAATAATCGCTGCATAAAGTTATGACAGGTTTAAACGTCAAAATAATTATGGTTACTCAGGCATTATTCATGACATAACTTTATACAGTGATTGTTAGTAAGGGTATAAGGTTTTAAATATTAATGTTATGACTTTATCGTGGTGATAAATTAATTAATTCAATCGAATAGTTTTTCAATCGCAGGTGCAGTGGTCATGCAAATACTGTAGGTCGCACAACAGCAGGAACTAAATTATCAAAAAGTCAAAAAGTAAAAGTTCGCTGTCTCATGGTGCGGCGTGATGTTATTTAGCCTACACTATTATGTCATAAATCAGGCTAAAATATAGCTACTTTATTCAAATCTGACTGTTGGCCCGTTTACAAAATCACCTAAAAATCTTTTTAACCATGTTATAGTAGTACTAGTACTAGTTTATTCCCTCGGCTTAACCTACATGAATGTTGAAATTTCATCCCCCATTTTACCCTTTACTTACTCTTCACAACGAACATTCCCGACAAGTTTCATATATCTAGGAACTTAGGAACAGTGGTTTGGCTGTGCGTTAATATAATAACAGTCAGTCAGTCAATTAGTTTACCTTTTTTATATATATAGAAGGATAGACAATAAAAAAAAATACCACCAGAGACATTGCTGCAATCAACAATTGTCCGCTTTGAAGTAAACCTCTTAACAAGGCATCGTGTCCAAAATGGAAGTTTGAACCCAGCTCTATAGTTTCCTTGATAATAACAGAGGAAGTTTGAAACTTTTTCTTAAAATTTTGTTCACCAGTCGAAACGGCCATATAACAACAACAAACAAAGGGCGGTGTTACCCAGTAGCTGAGTTGTGGAGGTAACGATGACAATGACTTCTGAGGTAAAATCCTTCATGGTCTCAACCTCATTATTGTGGCCTTTGCTTAAAGGAGGTTCTCTCCGTAAGGGGTAGCCCCTAGGGACATTATAAATACTACGAGTACCTACGTTGTAACGGCACTCAAAATTATTAATAATTTTAATATACTACCTTTTGCATGCGGCTTCGCTCGCATTAGAAAGAGTCCCTCTCCATTCCTTCAACTATGTCCACTTAAAAAAAAACTTAAAAAAAAAACCGCCTTCAAAAACTAAAAACCCAATAATAACTAAAATTTCGGAAGTCGGTGGCAACACAAATTGAATGGCAGAAGAGAAACCACCGACTTCCGAACTTTTAGTTATTATTGGGTTTTTAGTTTTTGAAGGCGGTTATTTTTTTTTTTTGAAAAAAGTTTTTTATTTATTACTTTTTAGTATCGACTCCCAATGTTTGACTGTGTATAGTATCTTTCAAATTAATTTATTTTCAAAATAAAACTACTAACAATCTTATAAAACGAAAATAGAAACTTGAAGACAAAGCACACATCGTCTATGAAAATTTCGTCATTTTTTTTTTGTTCTTGGTGAATTTTTCGAGAAGCACTGAACCGATCGCCACAAAATTTATATGGGACCACCCCTGAATCATGACTTATCAAACAAAAAAAGAACCATCAAAATCCGTTGACAATTGACGGAGTAATCGATGAACAAACATACAAAAAAAAAACATACAAACAGCCGAACATAGTACCTCCTCCTTTTTGTGAAGTCGGTAAAAATAACGTAAATCCGTCGCTCCATATCGCCGTAAAAGAGGGTCAAACAGACACACAAAAAGAGTATGTGTCTGTCTGTCTGTCATTTATTTACACACATCAACATGGACTAGGGATATTTCAATTAAACCGAAATAACTAAAATTCTATTAACTTTTTGTAAAGACACCTACACATTAAAACAAACCTTGTTTAATAGCCTATCTAATTTGATAATATACTTATAGATAAATTTAATTTTAAAAAAGCTTAGAAGAAGAGGAAAGACTCAAACAAAATTTCAATATCAACTTTATTTTTGAAACATCAAAACCGAAACACAACAACTATTTATTTCATACAAAATTAATTAATTAATAGCCTATCTAATACTAAATTAATAGCCTGCCTTCCTAATATTGTCATATTACATAGGCTATTAAACAAGGTTTTTTTAATGTGTAGGTGTCTTAACAATAAGTTGATAAAATATTAAAATATAATTTTTTGTGTTTTTTATTAATTGTTAATTTTTATAGATTACGGGAAAACCTATGAAGAACAGTACCCATAGGGTGCAGTTGACTATATATTTTAAGACCGACTAGCGTAGCGGGCTGGTAAAAAGTTCGAGTCATAAATTCCCAATGTTGCTTACACGTTTCCACTGCATACTATGTTATGTTTCGCCAGCACATCCGCAAAGAGCGAGGCCCGGGACACTTACCAGTCAAAATAATGGCCGACAAATTACATAACTTGTTTAATAAATTGATCCATTTGCTATTCACGTCGCTATTTTAGTATGATATACAATTGAGTGCATCTGGCCGTGGCGTGACCGGCGGAAGAGGGCTATCACGCCACGTGATTGCGTTTAAAACCATTCACGTGTCTCAGCTGTCGGCGTCATTCGCGTGACAAACCTTTCACGCTGAGATTTTACTATGTTTTAAACATAGTAAAAGTATATTAGATGTGTAGACTTGCTAAAATATCCTAAACATTTTTTTTTGTATGTTCCACTTTTAACACTTAGATTACATAAGTATTACATGCTAGGATTTAGCAACCAATATGTGAGAGTCTATGAGGCTGGATCGCAAAACTACTGAACAAAATTAGTTGAAACTTTACAGTAATTTAGCTTGACATCAAATCAACACAAGGCTATTATAACATCACGGCAGGATCCAGAAGCGTAGCAATAACTAAATATCTAACATTACGCTGGTGAAACTGAGTGAGGAAGCAAGTTTTGAATAAGTTCTCTTCTTCACCAGACAGATGAGTTAGATAATAAAATTTTAGAAAACTATTTTTATAAACATTTCGTAAATGAGGTAACAGATAATTGCTAAATAAATTTAACCTTTCCTTAATGTACTACAATACTTCTACTACGATACTGATGCAGTACAATATTTCCTTATTTTTTCTAAACATTGACTTAACTCACTAACCTTCAAAATGTAAGTAATGTTTTAGTGTATGGGATATCTACAACACATTGTGGCTATACGTTTGTCCTTTTGTAGCTATCTGCTAAAGTTTTTTTTAATGTCATTGATCATGCGCATTGAACAAAATAGAAATAATAAAAAAGTAGAGACAAAATGTACCGCCTCAATTAATACTTTTAACTACAATGTATCTCCTATTTACATACGTTGTAACAATATAATTATTTGTGAAAATATGACATGGCAGTGTAAATTAGTTTATACCTCGAAGTATAAGCAAAGAGGATAAGAAAGTGGAATAGAAAATTTACCTAGGTAGACATTTTGATTCCTAGGTGAAATTGCAGTCACGACAAACCCAAGTAAAAGTAAGTACATTGCTACCTTTTTAGTGTTAGATGACTTACCCAATATTTTGATGCCTATACATCGTGACTGGTTAAACGAGGTACATATTGAAGGAGGCTATTCAGTATTATATTCTCATTCCAAATATCCAAATATATAAATAAACAATCCTTAATTTTTGACTAATTGTCTCATAAAATAAGAAGAACGAATTATACCTACTTCACTCTCTTATCATTGAGTTTAAGTTAACACCTTCCTAATTGATTACATACCAATTATTAGATACTTTGTTTCTCTACACAAAAATTTGCTCTGATAAACTGTAACTTAAAATCATTAATCCATTTACAGGTACTTTTGAATTTTCAAGAAGTCAGTCTGTCAAAAAAAGTGAAGTTATTTGCTAATCGTGACATCTTTCACTGCCAAAGTTGCTATCTAGGTTCTGAAGAACTGTCAGATGCACTTGTCCTTATGTCCAGCGAAGTCCACAGCTGGACATATGCCTCATCAAACATTCCATTCGACTTGATCTTGGTCTACACGCTTCCAATTGCTGCCATCAAGCTTAAAAACACAATCATATAGCGTAATCTTCATTATACTTAATTCAATAACATAATAAATGCATTATGTTAAATTATTCAGGATAATAGAGATACGTGGCCCGCGTGATGCCTGCTTCGTGATCAAACGAATTCTAAACAATCACACTATTAGTTTTTAATACATCGTCTAGGTTATAGTTACATCACAAACTCGTAATTCACTGCAAGAGGTATTTGTAGAAAAGTTACGAAAAATACATTGCATAAAGTTCCGGTGGCCATGGCATTTTGACAGACATGAGCAGCAATCAAGCACGTAGTATCGACAGGTCAATGAGTGAACTCCACAGTTACCATAAGCTATACATAGTTTTAATTTGATGGTTTTGAAATTGTTGCGGAATGTTTATAATAGTCAAGAGAAGGAGTCAGCACAGGGAGGGGCCCAACAGGGCCAACGCCTGCCGGGGTTGCGGAATGTTTATAATAGTTACCGTGACCCTGGAACATAAAGGGCAATCGAAGGAACATGAGTGGGTTTTAGTCAGTAAGAGTCTGACACGCCCTCCCGTCGCACCCAGGACGGGAGAAGTCATTTGATGATTTCCCACTCACCAAAAAAAAAAAAATGTTTATAATAGTTAGCGTAACCCGCATAAAGGGCAACCGAAGGAACATGAGTGGGTTTTAGTCAGTAAAAGTCTGACACGCCCTCCCGCCGCACCCCATTTGATGATTTCCCACTCCCCAAAAAAAATGGTTTCGAAATTAAACATTAATAAAATCATGCAGTCACGATCTCGAATTTTATTATTATTATTCGTACCCGAAATTATTGCTGAAATTGTAATTCACAGTGTAATTACTATAGATATTTTTAGCGAAACTGCTAGTATTTTCAGTGGGTTTATTATTTTGCTTCTAAAAAAATGTTTTCGTACTTTAATGGCATACAAGTCAGTTTAGGTATAACTGTATAACATAAGTATATTTCACCCAATTCTAAACTGTACCCCGCGGTTCTGACGCTCATGGTCATCATCAAACGCTAAGTAATCACGAATTGAATTCTGTAATTTTACTGAACAAAATTATGTAGCTATTTCCTGAAACATATTACCTGACATACAAAGGTTTTGACAGCATTTTATTTTTAAATGGTAATTTCCTCATACTTCGTGGCTAATATTTAGATTTTCCTACAGCTTATTTGTTAGTTAGCTTTTTGAATTTGGGCTCGTTTGGTTGACTTCGAGGAGTGCCATGATTAAGACGAGAAATATATAAATACGTAACGTAAAACAGAGAAACTTGTACACTTAAAAAATACACCGCAAATTTTAATTTTTAAAACCACACAATTTCAAAGTGTTGTTAGATTGAAGCTTAAATTTTTTTGACTAATACTTATATTTCATTAAAATAATTTTCAAGGTTGGCTTTTTTACATGAATTATTTAAATTATATCACTGGTTATTATGCCAATGTTAATAACGATAATATGAGTATACATGATTGCCTAGACTTTTGATGAGATCAAAAACGACCAAAAATATATAAAAACAGGCCAGGCAGGTAGTCATTAAAAAATAAGACTTAAAATTTGAATAACGTCGGATGGCTTATGCATTAGCATTAGCTTCATATTTCGATTTTTTTTTTCTGTTTTATTGTGAACAGATTTATTTTTAAGAGGGTATACATTTTAATCGCGCTACTAAGTTATATTAAAAAATATATATAATACTTCCCTTTCTGGGCAGTGTTATATAATTAGTATTTTCAACATCATGTAACATCATTCCTAATTGAAATTAACCATTATAGGTAGTGTAAAGCATATTTTTTAAGTTTTATTTTTAGCACCTATGACTTATTTATTAGCATTCATTGTTACAAGTTCAACACTTGTTAATAATTTTTCTTCTAATTTTTAATTCTAATAATACCTTAGTTGGCTTACATGTTGGTCGATATTTCTAAAAGGTCATTTATGTTTTAAGTCAATCAAACATTGATCTTCTATTTTTAATTTGTCCAATAACTATTTCACTTCATGTGTATATCTTTGGACTCCAAAGATAAAGAGCTAACCTACATTTTACCACAATTAGTAGAGAACGACTATACTATCGACCACCTTACTATCCCGTGTCGACTCTTTTCGACTCTATTCGAAAGTTTTTTTGTTTTTTTAGTTAATGTATAAGTGATGGCCTAGTGGTTAAGGCACCCGCCTCTTGTTCGAGCGGATGTGGGTTCAAATCCGGGTAAGTACCAATGTGACTTATCCAATTCATATAATACTTTCTAAAGTTTATCTTGGACATCACAGACATCGGTGAAGGAAATCATCGTAAGGAAACCTGGACCTATAGTGTATATAAGTCCGAAATCGCCAATCCGCCTTGAGCAAGCGTGGTAATCAACGCTCGTGCCTTCTCTGTATGAGAAGAGGCCTTTGCCCTGCAGTGGGGCAGTAATAGGCTAGAATTATGATTAATGTATGAGCAAAGTGATTCGTAAAAGCTTATTGCAAAATATTATTAAATTAAGCATTGTTAAGGTCATAGGATTGCTAAGTCAAAGGTCTAATAAAGTTCCAAGCCAATGTAAGTACACAAGTGTGTTTTAGAAGGTTTATATTATCTGCACTTCAGCCGAGATGATCTTGCACCCTAAAATATTGTAATAACTTTCGCGCGATGGCTAATCCTCGTTGATATGGGCCACCGCGACTTAAAAATCAAATCGAATGAAATCATTGGAGAATTATTGGAAAATCACAAAATTACTCGGACAACGATGTACCATTTACCACGCAGCTATTCGAACATATCTGTCACACGTTAGTTTCCTGTTCTACCTGCTATTACAGGAGTTCAATCGCCTCAAATAGGGCTCTAAAATGTATCTTAAAATTCAAAAACTTCAAAATATATATTCAAAAATTTACAAAATACGTAATTGACCCAATAGTTTCTTTGTGTTCAACAAAGACTCAATTGGGTCAAAAATCAAATACGTATAAAATCTAACCATTCACTATTCACCATGAAGTTTTAGAGCTTCAATCTATACATCGATATACAATGCATGTCATTTCAGGTATCCGAACACTTCCTATATAAGTATCAACAAAGATTACAAAGAGAAGTGACGTCAGATCATTGCGGATATTAGTACAGATCGACAAATGGATTATTCTTATTACAACTCACACATTCTATTAATCATTATGTAGCATCAACACCATTTAGCTCGACCATTTTGAAGGGAATCGAATGATCCTACGCACTCACCACAGTCACCACCATTAGCGAGACTTTCGAACGTGCGATAATTGGTGTCCCAGGACAGGAAATAATATTTCCCGGAATTTCAATGAAAACGACAACACCAATCACCAAAACCAATTACATTCTTTCACTAGTTGGAATTCAATTTTTTATCTGCATTATTTTTGACAATAGTGGTCGCTGAAATAAGTTTGTGACGACGCGCGACGTCTGGTCGTCTGATCAAAATCAAAATTAAACCAAAAAGCCGTTTATTCGACGTCTACCTACACTAAAGAATGCATAAATAAGACATGACTTTATCTCAGTCTGTTTAATTCAACTTTTTAGTTTTTGCGAGTTACCTGCTAAACAAATAGATCTTTCAGGAAGTCATCACTAAACAAGGAAATATAAAAGTCAGTTCCTACTTTGAATTGATGAAGGAACTATACTGATTGACAAAATGCAATATGTACAGTCACAAGCATAAACATTTATACACTTAACAAATTTTTCTCTTCACCTTTCAACGATCAACCGACAGCCGGCAGTCACGCTGTTTTGCGCCGTTTGTTCAAAGATTTAAAATAAAGATAGTAACTTTCAGTTTGGACATACTTTATAATAACCCGTAGTAATTTCAATATTATATATATATAATTTTTTCCTGAAAGTTACTGGAGCTATTTTAAGAGAAATTTTCTTTTAAATTATGCTAACAGAAACATAAATATGTTTATGCACATAACTAAGTATACCTAACATAATGACATAATATACACACTACAATAAAATATACCTATATGCCTATTCATTCGGTTTCCTTAGCGTCAGCTTAGGTACCTAACATAAATGCTTCCTAACTTAAAGTCATTTTCAAATATAGCAAGGTAAAACACAATATATTATCTCTATGCCAAAAAACACCAATTGTTCAAGAATCACAACACGGTTGACTATGTAAAGGCAATTATTGTTCAAGAATCACAACACGGTTGACTATGTAAAAACTGTAGCGAATCTTCCTCTTAGAGCCTCATAAAATTTCAGCAGACTTAGTATACACAATAGTATAGACACATACTAGGTATAATACTCTACACGTACATGAGATTTTCCAGTCAAATGCATGATTTTATTCAGCTTTAGACTATAAAAATGAGTAAAATATATACGTTTTTTAGTCACTAAGAATATTTTATTAATCTCTTCTGCCAATTAGTCTATCTGAGGCTTATACGCCGACCAAGCGAAACGATATAATCTACTAGTAAAGTAAAATTGTTATATTTTTGTTTATTTAATAGAGTGAGTCAATGTATACGTGTTTCTAAAATATTGTTTGTTTAAAAAAGCATTTATCGATCTAATTGGTTTTAAAGTTTTTGTGGTGGTAAAATGCCTTCACCAAAGAAATGGAATGGCAATTTCTTTTTTTCCGTACCAATAAATCTATTTCATGCAATGATGTTATATATACAATAAAGAGGTAGATATCGGACTAGCGCGTTCAAATTGTTGCAGTCAAATTCAGACAATTGTTGTAATTTCACTTAGTCGGCTAGTAGCAGCGAGCGAAGCAAAGCGTGTCCGTGGTGTGACATTTGTGACAATAATAATCTTAAATGTCGAGCTGTGTATTATGAAAGTGTAAAACTGTGGTTAGAAAATAAATAAGAGTGAAGAAATTTCATACCATACGTAAGTAAGATATAAAGGAACGTCATATTTGTATTTTTTCACGATTTTATTTCTCATTTACAAATAAATTTCGGATTTTTAGTAATATGGCGGTTCGAAAAGGATAGAGAATATGATGGCAACTAGCGCGACAAGGACAAATAGAATATATGTCATTATGATATTATGACATTGTCATAGATTAATCAACCAGAAGCGAAATCAAAGGCAAAATACATTGCGTTCGAACCGCTCGATTGCGCAACCTGAGTTTTCTTGTTAGTTAGGCTGACTGACCCCACATTACTCGTGCGAAATCATCGGGCGTATGAGTAGCGCGAGCGCCGCGAGTGCGTCGCGGGCTCCTATTGTATGGTTGCGCGCTCGCGGCGTGCACGCGGCGGCCGCGTCGCTGATACGCCAGAGGAACGCGCGCGCCTAATGTGGGGGAGGCCTTAGTGAGCGTCTTGCTAAAATAATATTATGCTGAATATAATAAGTTCTGGCTTTCAACTGTTCATAATAAAAACAATATACCTAGAATGAGATCAGTAATAGCAGGCTATTAGATATTTTATTAGTAATATTAGAATATAAGTATGTAATGTACCTAGATAAAACAGATTATTATGTTATATTATTTTTTAGATTTCCGAGTGACGATCTTACAAAACATAAATGGGTCAGCATGGTACAGGCGGAAAGAAGTGAACATGACTGGGTGCCTTGAAAAAGTAGTACAATTTGTTCTGCACATTTTGAACAGGAAGATAAATACACTACATCGAAAGGATACATGCGTCTAAAAAAATATTATTATTTATTGGATTATAAGTAAATAGATGACTATTTTGTTTGTTGTTTTATTTAATAGATCATACCTATTGTTATATTCAATGTCTCTTCTGTTAGCGAATCCGCATACTCTATGATTCATTGGTGTACTTCAAGCGCAACACACTACAGATAACTATCTCTTTCTGTGTCATAAGTTCCGTATTATCTATCGCAGTCGTAGTTGACACCTAAATGTAAGTACTTAGTAATAACAACGCAACAAAACAGAACGTCGCTCAGTATGAACGTAGCGTATCTTCTTTTAAATATCATTGATTTCATGTGTTTGTTTAGTATTTACTTATGATGAAGTTAAATAACTGAAGCTAAGTAGAAGCTACAGGTTATCGAAAATTCAAGTAGCGCCCATTTTGTAACGCTATACAGGGTGTCCCACGGCTATGCCACATGGAGGGAAAGTACCTTAAATCTTGTAGATAGAACATTTTACTGAAAGAAGACATTATCTGAATTTTAAAAACAATTTAAATAGCATTCATAGATTTTTAAATAATTAAATAGTTGGGCCGGGAATCGAACTTGTTCCACGAGAAAAAATAATCATCCTGTAGTTTTATCATACCGATCGAAAGGTTTCATCATAAGGATAATTTTTTGCTAAATAACATAGTATCACAAATAAAAGAAAGACCGTGAATTTTAACATTTGATGTAAAATTTTGTTCTGAAAAGTTAAAAGCTTACATTGCCGTAATTGACAAACATAACTACTTATTACTAATTAATCTTCCCACTTGAGTAGTATAAATTAGTATCCACAACATCAAGACCAAAAAATCGTCAGGGAACGAAATAATCAAAGTTATCTCTTTGTTTTCTAGAAGAAGGGACTTGTTTTGAGCATTTGAAAAATTGACTTATTTTGTATTAAAAATGTTAAAATTAATGGTCTTTCTTTTATTTTTGACACTATGTTATTTAGCAAAAAATAATCCCTGTGATGAAACCTTTCGATCGGTAGAATAAAACTACAAGCTGATTAATTTTCTATAATTAAGGTACTTTCCATTACATCTTTCAATGTGGCATTGCCGTGGGACACCCTGTATATATTTAATTAAAGGGGCATATCGCATGTACGAGGTACAGTTAGTTCGATAAGTCTATGGAAGTGATGAGTTTTATGGAATTTAAATTAGTAATTTATTATGTTTGTAGTGCATTTTTATTACGTATATAAAACATCTATTTGCAACAAATAAATAAGTTCGGACAATACAAAATCGGTTTTTGTTTGTGACTTATCGTGATTAACCTTTTAACAATCAACCGACAACCAGCTGTCGGGCTGCTATTGTCTTTCTAATATGTCTCAAATCACGTGTGTTCGAAGGATTAAGTGTTTCAAATGAAATTGGGTAGAAGAACCAGAACTTTTTAGTCAGACTGTGCTCTAGCGTACGCACGTTATACAATGTGTTAATGAAATAACCCAAAACCTCGGACACCCCCACCGACCTTTATACTAATAAATTGATATGACGTTGAATTATTTATTTTCATAAATTATAGTAATAGATATTTGAAAATGTTGTTGTCGCGCTACATCTTACATACTCGTAGCTGTATCGCCGCGCCGCTGTCAACGAACACGGGAGCACTATCGTTTACATTGCGTTGGACAGTAGTGTACAGCGTCGTTAAAAAACATTAGAGGCGGCATGACAAATAATGTTTTTTTGGAAAAATATAACCTATAATAAAAATTATTGTATTCGATTTTGCTGCCGATTCAAAACAAACTAGTTTCAGGTTTTGGGCTATTTCATTAACACATGGTATACATATCAATCTTATGAAATGTACATATCATATACAATGCATAAATAGAGTTACAAAACGAGTCAGTTACTAAAAAGGCGCAATCCGAGAAATATACTTATACAATTAAAAAAACTACTGATCATTGTACTGCGCGTATCGTAACACCTGTCCAGTTTGGGGACAAGAATATGAAGAGAATTTAATAGGAAATAAGTTGATAAAATCAACATTTTACTTGTACCATAAATATATGAAAGAGTGTTTGTTTGAAAACTTGGATGTTCATATAATACGTTCGGATGTTTAGCAGAAGAATAGACAATAATATATCGTGATAACAGATCACGATACTTTAAGTCCGATGTTCGCTCCCGAGGGATAATTTTATACTAACTTTCTTTTAGTCTGTTTCCGACATTAACGTGGCCCACCTTGAGAGTTTTACTCGCAAGTTTGTAATAAACTAGATACCTATGTAAAAACTTGATAATCAGATTGACAGCCTTGATAGAAAAATTACAGTTAAACTACATACTCATTCTTCCTATAAGCCACGTGGATTTTCCGATAAGTCGTAGATAATTTTTCTTACGCACATCTTTTATCTATTACTATGGCTCGATCTGTCATCAAACAAAATCTTTTTGCAATCGTGGTCGACGACAATCTGATAAAAACAGTGATTTTTAAATGCTCAGATAAGTACATCGAGGTAAATAAAAAAGCTACTCAGCACGTACCACTTTAGCTTAGCTATGTTCATTGTTGACAGTTTTCTTTAATATCTGGGTAAGTATTTAATTTTTTATATCTACAATCCGTAGGAGAGCATACGTATAGTGTGGAGGACACAGACCTTGAAAACTTAGTACTACACTTAAATTTAAATGGAAATAAACAATTATAAAGAGAACATATTTTTACAATTTAAAACGTCACAGTAGATAACCTACTTTTAAAGAAATGCTGTAATATACTTCGTGAATATAAATACACTTCTTTTTAAAGAGTTGTTGTTTTGTTTCCCAAAACCAATCTATGAGGTATTGTATTTCAAAAACTCTTAAATATGCAGAACTGCAATCGTGACCAAATTATTTAAATAATATTGTCATATTTAAAATAATTATTAATCTTTGCCTTTTCCCATACTATGCACCTTTTATATATTATTAGCGAAAATCAGAAAAATAACAAGGTTTTTCGTCCACCACTCGGCAGCTAATCCAGATCTTTTGAAGCTGCAGATTTGGTGTTACGCTACTGATACTAGCCTAACAACATCCCACTTTTTTGGTAGCTAATGCGATTTTTATGTCTAGTGTGACGGGGGCCTACACGCATGTATAAAAATATTGTTTAAGTTTTTTGCCTTTTAAAGGTAAAAAATACTAAAAACTATGATGTGGTCAGTTTTTTATTTCTTGAACTTTAATAGTTTAAGATAAATTGCAATTTGAAAATGAAGTGTAAGTTTTAAAAGGCTGAATATGATTTCTGAGAACGTCAAAACGAATGTAAAAATTATATTCACCTCCTAACATTTACTTGTCATTGACTTTTTCAATGTTTCGCCATTAAGGATAGGATATTATCTAACGGTGTTGTTTTTTTTTTAGTTTTTGAATGTCAAGTAAGTAGACAAGCGAAGATAAATGATGACCGTGACCTAGACACATGTAGAATACCGGAGAACTAATCGTCCCTAAGCCATGCTGAATGTCTTATCTGCCTGCTCCTGCTATTTTGCGTCAGAAATATCCTTGAATGAGCATCTTAAGTTTTTTTTATACCTTCAACTACTTTTATCACTACAACAACACTTCAAATAATAATGTCATTGCGCTTTTTTTCATTTCTATGTAATCCGACAGGTTAGTGACCGTTTACGTCATAGGTTGAGATTATGCAAATGACCTGCTAGGTATTCGTTTTTTGAAAATAAAGTGGCTTGCCTTGCCGGGGAATATCTAAAAATTTACATAATCAAATCAAATCAAAATTACAAATTTATTTAGGACAACTCAATCAAAAAAGGTAATAAAATAAAAATATAAGAACTTAAATATTATAATGTGGCATTAGTATTAATATAATAAAAAAATATGTTTACCTGCGGTTTTTACATACGTCATGTCTTTAGTAACTGCCACCATATTATGGGCCTTGATGTCATATAACCTTAGGTTATACAATGTGTTAATGAAATAACCCAAAACCTCGGACACCCCAACCGACTTTTATACTAATAAAGATATGACGTATAATTATTTATTTTCATAAATTGTAATAATAGATATTTGAAAATGTTATTGTCGTCGCGCTACTTCTTACAGACTCGTAGCTCTATCACCGCGCCGCTGTCAACGAACACGGGAGCACTATCGTTTACATCGCGTTGGACAGTAGTGTACAGCGTCATTAAAAAATATTAGAGGCGGCACTTTTTTTTTTTTTGGTGAGTGGGAAATCATCCAATGACTGCTCCCGTCCTGGGTGCGGCGGGAGGGCGTGTCAGACTCTTACTGACTAAAACCCACTCATGTTCCTTCGATTGCCCTTTATGTTCCAGGGTCACGGTAACTATTATAAATATTCCGCAACCCCGGCAAGCGTTGGCCCTGTTGGGCCCCTTCAAATCATATTTTATTGAAAAAATATAACATATAACAAAAATTATTGTATTCTATTTTGCTGCCGATTCTAAACAAACTAGTTTCAGGTTTTGGGTTATTTCATTAACACATTGTATACTTGTCTAGATGCCACATTGACCGTACTCTGAAAAAAGTTTACTATATGTGGTAGACTCGGTTCTCCCTTACGTCAGTGTCATTTTAAACGTCAACGGATGTGGCGCTCACAATAAATAATTAATTAACCCGTTTTGTGCTGTCTGACTGTGTCGGAATTATGCAGGAAAACCGTATAATATATTAATACCAAGAATACTGTCTGTTCATCGATAAGTTTTGTTATTTAACCACTATCATTTTAAGAAAACACGATTTTTTATTCGTTATTTTGAAGGTGTGTTTGATTAGCCAGTGTTGTCAGTTCATAACTAGGGAGATTAGAAATTATGGGAGACAAAACACAAATATCAATACATCTTCTAATAATCCTGATGACATTATTTTTTCGAAAATAATAATTTAATTTGTTTGATCAGTAAATGATAATTTATCTACCTACAAAATAAATTAAACCAGTGACGTCACAAGTATTTTTGTTTTCAGAAGTCCAAAGGTTGGGTAATAATTATTGTATTTTTTAAATTATTAGTGCATTTAACCTAGTTTGTTAAACTGTCATCATAATAAATGATGGCGGAAAGGTAAATACTTTGAAGTAGGCATCCCTAAACAGTTGCGGAATGTTTATAATAGTTACCGTGACCCTGGAACATAAAGGGCAATCGAAGGAACATGAGTGGGTTTTAGTCAGTAAGAGTCTGACACGCCCTCCCGCTACACCCAGGACGGGAGCAGTCATTGGATGATTTCCCACTCACCAAAAAAAAGGCATCCCTAAACACGCACACATTGACAGTTTGACGACAATAAGTACACGAGCGGTACTCACACATATCCTACAAATGGAGACAGTTTTAGCGCATCGTTTGTTTGCATTGCTCTATCTAGACAAGTAAATAATCTTAAGCATATAACCTACCTTTTACGAAAAACAGGCTGTATGTTTAACACACACTTTTATTGAATCGAACCAGTATTCCCTGAGATTAGCGCGTCAAACAAACAAACTCTACAGTTTCATAATATTACTTACAGAATACAGATTTATCATGAAGTGTTGTAAAGAGAAAGTAACTGCTTGCAAAACAACCCTTTGTTACAGCTCTTACGATTGGCGTCATATGTTTAACTTGTTACCGAGTGTTACTTAAACAACTAACAAGTAACCGGGTCAATACATTACGGAGTTACACATATGTTTTTACAATTATTGTCGAATTTACCATTGAGAGGAAATGTTGTTAAGTCCTTGTGAAGAAATTTGTCGTGGAAAAATATTACCAGCATTTATATTTCTGTCGCTTTTAGCAGTTTTTCAGTATTCCCGTTATGAGTGCCGGTGTCATTACACTTACACTTAACTATAATTAATGGAGTAACATTTATGTGCATAGAAAATATAAAAATTAACAGTATTATAATTATGATTATTTTAACTAAATGAAAGAGAAATGATTAAAAAAATTCGTGAAAAATATAACTTAAATAAAAACTGAAAAGAAAGAAACAAGCCCAGTAGTTTAGAATTCTGTTAAGTAATACTAAATAAATACACAATTGAAATATTTTTATAATCTATACACACATAAAACAAATCATAGGTACATTCTAATGCAGAACAGTAGACTGGGTAGACTGGTAGAAAATGCCTAAAGCATTAAGTCCGCCATTGTACATATGTGCATAAAGTTTAAATAAATAAATAAACAGTACGACTCACACTCCCCTTGGGAGGATTTGATTGGTAAAATTTGAATTTATTTTTCACGTATTTTTTTTAATTAGTTTTCACGCAGGTGGGTTTTTTGTTTTTTAATATTTTTTATTTTATTTTATACTTTTTAGTTACGGTTCATTAACTTCTTTATAAGATGGAAAATTTCGCAATCTAGTCATTTCATTGAGGGCGTTAATATTGTGGGGATTATTAAGTAACTTGTGGTGGTCTAAACTACTGATGATTAATCCCTCTAGAGACCTAACTCGGCTCAAAGCTACATATGCTTGACTTTTAGCAAAAACGCGTGAACTTAAATCAACCACAGCTCGGTCCAAAGTAGTTTCTTGGAGCTTGTGTACAATGAACAGTTACACCCCAGCACAATATCACAATGGCAACATTTTTAATAGGAACCAAAAATAGTTCCACGTACGTACTAAAGTCAGTTAACTATTCTCTCTTGGTGAGCTTAAATCAGTTGTAGTGTATGAAAACCTAAATCCATAACAAAGAATTCAATAAAGTGGACGATTCACAAACGTGCATCAAATGAAAAACGTCATCTATCGAGTTTGATGGTAAGTAATTTTTTTTACTCGGCGACTTAGCTAAGAATAAAAGTTACTTTTTTACCAAAAATATTTGTTCTTCATGTTTTGTTTGTTTGTATATCGTTTATACTTGAAATAAAAACAATCAATAAGTAAGAAAATTAGCGAAAATGATTGTTTTGTTAAACAACTTAAATCGTTATATATCCTAAACTATTGTTTAAAATGAAAAATAATAAAAGAAACCTAAAGATGATTTTAAAATACCTATTCAACGACACCCCATTCGACATAGTTCATCGACTTTTTTTTCATTTTGGCAATATGGCGTCTTGTAGTCGCTGTGGTGAATTTTGATTACTGTCATGTCTTTAGTGACACTCGCAAGGTTAAGACGAATCGATTGACGTAAGAATTATCAAAATCGGCCTACGCATTCGGTCTCTAGAACGCCACATAGAAACAAACATACATACATAGACTGATAAACACATTACCTAGGGGACCAATTGTTGGGCACATAGTCAACGTTAAATACGCCTAGTGACCGTTCATCCTGACGGTAACAGCAAAGTCCTATCAAAATCGGCTTTTTTTTTGTTTGACACCTAGGTGTCAATTGAGTAGTTTGACATTTAATAGGATTACCCTGCATCGCAAGGACCATCGCCTTTCTCCTTTTTATTAGTAAAGTCGGTTTCTAATTTTACAATTAAATATTACGTAGGTACCTAGTCAGTTTTAGTTTTTGAAGAAAGTTTGTTATTCAAACAATTATGCAAATAAGTTGCTAGGTTTTCACTCTTTTTCTTCTTAACACTAACTAAATTTGTATATGGCTCTATAACCCTAGGAGGCACCTAAGTAGCTACTTAATTATTGTTATAACTTTGTTAACTAGATATAATAAAAAATCTCTTAATTTGTCTTTGTATAAGTAGTAAAGTTTTTTAAATTACTGTTATAATACGGAATGACGACAACATAAAAAAATGGCATTCTGTTTATTCCGTCTTGTAGATCGACCAAAAATACGGGATACGTATATTTGCTTCATCAAAATAATAAAAAAATACAAAGATAAAGAGCAGCAAAGTTCTGGAGTGGGGCCATGTTGGGGGCTTTTGACGCTACCGTAATGCAAAAATTGTATCTGATCGTGACGTCACGCACAACTTCAACGCACTGTATCGTGGTCACTTTTCGTTTACGAGAAAAAAGACAAAATACGTGTCCAAAATTTTTTAATAATCTCAATGACGGACTAATTACTTTTTTTTCGTCGTCTCGCCTATTCTGTGAACCAATCAACAACAAATCGCTTAGTCTGACGATGGCCTGAAACACAGGTTTTTATTACCCTAGCTCAGGCAGGTCGCTACAAGTAATAATAGAAGTACTAACACTCCACTCTTTAGTTCATTATACAGTTTTAAAATAAACTAGTTTTTAAAATAGGTAATTAAGTCATGTTTTTAGAACTTGGTACTACTAAGTATTCATAAGTTTATTAATGTATGTACTACTTTGTATATTAATTGTACCTACTACTATATAGACTCAGCCTACATTACTACTAATATTATAAATGTGCAAGATGGTCTGTGTGTGTGTTTGTTAGTCTTTCACACAAAAACTACTTACCGGATTTTGATGAAACTTTGCAGTAATATAGCTTTAACATCAGAATAAGATATAGGCTACATAACATCACGCTGTGATCTACGGGAGCGGAGTAAAAATTAAAGTCATAATGCGGGTGAAGCCGCGGGGGAAGGTAGTCTAACATTAAGTCTATCTGCATATCAAACCCTTATACTGTTCTGATCGAGAATAAGCCTGAACTACTCTCTAAAGAAAGTTACACAGATCAAAACAAACCAAGCAACAGGTTTTGTAGACAATAAACAAATGTATATGAACTATAACCTCCTTTTACTCAAGTTGGGTAGAAAGAGTTTGCCTAAGAATTTACAGCTAGTACACCTTTATAAAAAGTCGTGATGGCCTAGTGGTTAAGGCGCCCGCCTCTCATGCAAGAGGTTGCGGGTTCGAATCCGGGCAAATACCAATGTGACTTTTTCAATTCATATGTACTTTCTAAAAAGTTTATCTTAGACATCACAGACATCGGTGAAGGAAAACATCGTGAGGAAACCTGGACTTGTAGTTAATATAAGTCCGAAATCGCCAACCCGTCTTGAGCAAGCGTGGTGATCAATGCTCGTGCCTTCTCCGTATGAGAAGAGGCCTTTGCCCAGCAGTGGGACAGTTATAGGCTGGTATTATTATTATTATTATTGTTTATTTACACCTTTATTATTTAACTCAATGCTATGTATTAGATATTTATCCAGATTAAATTAGATAAAAACTTTCATTTCGAGGAAATGGGATCGCGAGGGATGACTAAAAGTAAGAAAGAGTTAAAGATAATGATTTTACGCGAGAGAAGCCACGGACAACAGCGTCAGTTTTTGAACCTTTTTGTCCAAAAATCAGAAAATCATTCTGACTAAACCTAAAAATAATTATATTTCCTCATGCCTCATTCGCATTACCCACCTCTACGCTTTTTATAATATCTTAGGTATTTACATACCACATCCTCACTCATCCATTTTTTGAGTTAGCAGCGCGTAAAAATTATATATTTTCATAAGTAAAATATACCTACACAACTAAACAAACTAAAAGCAGAACATAATAATTGCGCACGCGACACTTAGATACACATAATTCTTACAGTTACATTTAAATTCTGTAATGAAATTCATAATTAAACGTGCTAATAAACTATTAAACCCTTTTAATAGTCGGTTTTTCAAATGAAATTTAAATCTCATTTGAAAAAACCAATGTCTTAGAAAATTACTAAAATTAACGACTTACCTGTTTTAACAAGGCGGGCGATATTTTAGTCATTACGCACCACTACAACCTGTGCTAGGTAAATAATGATTGATAACAACAATACACCTCCTATCAAACCGCTAGCACTGTTTATGACCACGAACGTTATGTACCTATATACCGCACATCTAGTTCGACTGACAGACGACCGACTGCTCTTGACCGCTAAGTATGACTGTACAGATACCAGCCTCCTACCACCTCTTTTGATTACAATCTGCGCTAACGCCGGATCATGTGAGATGATCCTTCACCACCGGCTTAACCTCCATGCAAGTAACCTCGACGATTGTTCCCAAAAAAACCGGTTTTGAGAAAAGTGATAAGTTATATGCATAACAACTAACAAATAAATACTTACATTGTAGTTTAGTTAGAGTTATCCTAATAGGATGTACTGTATAATTAAATGCTTAATTTGAGTCTTATTTTTTTTAAAATTAATGATTTTATACGAAATAAATAGTAATAAAATAACTGGGTTTAATATACAAGGTGGAAAGTTTCAATGGGCCCTGGAAGAAAACTACTTTAAATCATTAAGAAAGATTATTTTACTTAAAGGAAACAAACCTTTATTTTTTAAAAGAAATAAAACTGAATTTAAAGATTTTCGAAAATTCACTTATCACTCCCGGGTATCGAACCGGCCAAAATCCGAAAAAGTAACACGCTGTATTTTTATGACATCAAACGTTAGGGTCACTTATAAGAACTAAATCTCTATAACAAACATGGGTAATTAAATTAAAGGAAAACCATAAATATTCTAATCTGACACCATAAAAATAGAAAGTGTTACTTTTATGGATTTTAGTCAGTTCGATTCCCGGGAGTGGTATGCGAATTTTTGAAAATTCTTAAATGCAGTTTTGTTTCTTTTTAAAAATAAAGGAATGTTTCCTTTTAGTAAAATAGTCTATCTCAACGATTTAAGGTAGTTTTCTTTCAGGGCCCATTAAAACTTTCCACCCTGTATATAAAGGGGGGAGACTCTTAGGACATCAAACAACTCATCCGCATCGCTCTAAATAAGACACGTGCCCGAAAGGTATTTTATTAGTGACATTTCCTGAAACTAAAAACTTTCATAATCTTGTCTTCATCTTGTCATAAAGTGTATGTAAATGAATTAGATTACAATTCGTATTTTACTAGAAATACGGGTATTACAACTGACTTTGTTTATTTTATGCAAACCTCAAAAATATGATGATTTGGTTTTAAAACTTTTTTTTCTAGCATTCATTCCTTATTGCCTAGGACACAGAGTAAGGCTTATTACCTCGTTCTTAAACATTAATATCAAAACAGTTAGAATAACATTTTCTTATTGAAATGAAATGGGATAATCTTAAAGCAATGTTAGCCCTTCCCAATTTTTGATTGTCTAGCATGCTTAAGCTGCATTTTTTTGGGGGGAGTGGGAAATCACCAAATGACTGCTCTCGTCCTGGGTGCGGCGGGAGGGCGTGTCAGACTTTGACTGACTAAAACCCACTCATGTTCCTTCGGCTGCGCTTTATGTTCCGGGGACACGGTAACTATTATAAACAAGCCGCGGCAAGATTATCATCACCAGTCGTTAGGGATCACTACTCACTTCAACTAAATCCAGAGATTTTTACAGAATATGAGCACTACTTGTTTCGAAACCTTCATTCAGTTGTCAAGCGCAACCATTTTATTATTCCATTGTCCTGAAAATAGTTTTCTTTTTAATTAGTTTGCAAAATAGTCAAAACAATCAACTACGTACTTAAAATAATTGTTCACGATCTCTCCTAATAATAGGCATTTTCACCAAACGATATAAGGTCAAGAAAAAGCAATCTCACTAGACAATAAATATTTACATTAGCTTTTACTTGTTCAATATAACATTATCTTTAACTTGGTAGCCTACTGAATGTTTTATACTTGAGACATAATAGTACTGAGGTAGTTTTATTTATCTCTCTAGAAAAACCTATGTTTTAATAATGACATCAGTAATTTGATAATCTTTCTTTGTACGGCCTTCTCTAAGGTCCCATCTATCTCAGTCCAAAATTATTTCATTTTAATCTTATTTAAAAAGGAGAGCAATAAAAGTATTTTCATCTACATTAACTACAACAGACAACGGGGTCAACGAACGTTGAAAGTGATTCAAATTCAAAAATACTTTACCTAAATATTAGCTAATCCAATACTCGTACACATAGTGCCGAAATAATAACACTCTTTGATCGGAGGGAATCCGAGGGAATGCAGTTACATACAGTCACAGTTACTGACGGTGTTAATAATATATGTCACTCTACACGAATTCCTATAGATTACCTAACAATGATATCAAGTGCACTGACGTAACTAGGGTGAGGCCTGTGTCCAGTACAATAAGATAAACTGATGAATGATGACACTGTAATACACTATTTTTTTACAATACAAAACATCGCCCATTCCTTCCTACTGGAGATACTCGTAAAACGTTTTCCATGTAACTAACTTACCGGTTTTTTTATTAGCCATTTGGCAAAGGCTGCTATTCTATTGTCTATCTCGAATTCGGCCTTCCCCTATTTTTATTGAAATCTAATGGCAACAGTTAAATATCTAGTAAATAATAGGTTTGTTAGTAATAATTTATTCTGTAGTAAGAATATTTAGTAGAGCCTTCAGTAGATGAAAAACATTACAAGAAAATATTACAGGCGCGATTGTAGCGATAAACGCCGGCGCTATGAAAAACAAACGAGGAATTGATTTATCTATCATGATGACTCATCTTTAATCTGTGCATTCAGCCAGCATCAAAAGTATTTAGTACTCGGCACTGTACCTAATGTTTAGATTGCTAATATTTACATAGTTCTAGCCCGGGGGTCTATTATTTGTAAAATACACAATGGTTGCTTAGTAGGTACGTGTTTCGGCGATTGACATTAGCCCGGTCCAGAATTTCATTTTCTATACTAATAGAATAAAGAGGAAAGACTTGTATTTTTGTATGTAACGAATAAACTCTAAAACTACTGGACCGATTTCAAAAATTCTTTTTTGTTTAAAAAGCTACGTTATCCCTGAGTAACATAGGTTATATAATATCACGCTATGTCCTACGGGAGCGAAACAGTAGCCAAAAACCTTACGTTCGGTTTTTGGTTACTGTTTCGCTCCCGTAATAAATGTTACAAGTTATAAAATTACACTAGCTGTAATCTTAGTCAAATAATAATCAAACAGTCAAAAACTAACAATCACTTTTAATAATTAGCCTGTTGCCAGTTGCCACCTTTGGACGTAGGACTCGCACAAAGTCATTCCGATCTTAGGCAGCTCATATCCACCTGCTGCCTAAGATCGTAATGCTTCCGTGGCGAGCGTCTCAAAAACCACTAGCACATCACGACTCTAAAAACTTTAGTGTACCAGCGCTCTATCGTTATAGTTCTAACTTTCCTTGAGTACTAAATCTTCGATAAACCGATTGATTCTGATCCTTTGATCCAGTAAGCTCATCTCGGTATACTGACGACATTTCACGTGATTTTATCTAAGTACCATCAAAAACATTGGTACTAATATGTATATAGATAGTAAGCAATGGAGATTTTATTATACATCAAACTTATCGTATACCTACATATGCGATGTTTCCCGGTTGCATATGACGTCGAGTTTAAATATTTATCTGACTTGTTGATGGTAGGATAAGATTTAATCAGTGTATGCAGATACATATCCATCGATCCATCTTGGATATTTGTCACATAAACAACCGAAGAAAATAAAAAATGAACGAAAAACGGACGATATGAGTTGACTCGTTCGTGTAATTAGAATTAAGTGTAAGAATTTCGTCAGCAACTAGCCGATCGATCTGGCAAAAGCTGCAGAAGCCATCTCAGTTTTACAGTTAGGAGCAGCTCTTTAAGAGAGTTTTCTGTATATTTTTTTTACCATCTTTTCTGCTGCAGTGCTGAAGAAGTCAATGATAGTGGCTATTTCTCTACAGACATGGCTTAAACCTTAAGTAATTTACTGGAATCAGAATTTTGTACCCATCAGTGGCTTGCCTTTTCTAATCTACAAGGACCTAAGCAGATTATAGAACTAGATTCAACTTTTGAGTACCGGAGAAACCGGTTTTATTGAAGTATTACTATGAAATATTCTTTGGATGGCAGCCACACTACATTTAAATCCCTCACACCGCCCAAATTGATATTTACCGTGAATGAGGTTGACAGTCTCACACAGTGATGATTCTTTGTCATTTTCAGGACTTTAGCTTCTTCAGCAGATTATACCTACACCCACATTATGCAAGTCAAACAGATATTTATAAACATGGTGAAACAAAAGTAATTACTGACAATTGGCTACTTTGTTTTGTTTAAAAAACATTCTAAAAGTGGCACGTGGTTTTAAAATCATTTGGTGTTATTGTTTGGAATTTAAAATGCTCATATTTGGTAATGTTGAAATTACGGCTAATTTAAAATACTTTTTATTATTGTTTCAGAATAACAGTAAATTTCAAATTACGTTCCGTTAACAAATAGGTGACCCACTTGGACCTGGTCAATGGTATCATGTATTTTGTTATCTAGCACCACAATTTTAACACCCTATCAGCGCAAAGTTTATCTGATATCTGGGCAAATAAAGCGTCTACTATTAACAAAAACACGCAGTATAGATTTCCGCAGTGGTCCGTTAATGTCCTATTACTAACACTAACATTGCTAACTTAACCGTCATAGTTTTCCTATCAGAATTAATTATAATATGTGGTAGACATCATGAAAAGTGTATTATAATATGTGATAGGCATCATAAAAACTATTAGGGGTTACTTTGGTACCATTTAGGCACGGAACCGTTAAAGGATTCATGATGACGCACGACTTTTGAAGTTTGGAGTAGAGACTTCCGATTACTGTAAATTTTGGATATGAAAAGTTGTGCATATTTTCATTAAGCAACACATAGCGCTCAACTTTTTTTCACAGTTCCATAGTGCGCATTACAGAATCCACCACATCGAGGCTGAGCCACGCACCGATATTTGAACGAGCTTCACGCTTACGGGAAATAATAGTCGACACTAAAGATAGAACAAATATTGTTATTTTATTTTCATTAATTAATTTAATTGATGTTAAACTAGTCTACCGCAGAATTGTAGGTTTTGTTCTCCGTTTTAATAGAGTCCTTATTGTAATTATTGTGTAATGCGATTAAGTAAAGACCAATCATTATGCTTTTAGTGTGTACACCAGTTTATATACAGATCTAATAAAGAAAACTTGCTGTGCAATGTGCAATGCGCCAAGATTATAACAAAAAATCCGCTCCAATAACCTCTTAATCCGAAATTTTAAAATAAGTTTGTACTCTCAATACACTATTATCTGACTGGAAACGTATTTGATTGATCACAACCAATTACAGTAGTATTAACATTCATTAATTTATTATTAATTAACTATAAGCACAATATTATTAAACAGATTGATAGGATTAAAGGATTATATTTCAAAACAATAAGATTTAAATTTTGAAATGTAGAGTGTAAGCGAAGCGTGTAAAGTATATAGAGTGAGGATGTTTAGTGTGCGGCAAAAAAATAATATTATATAAGTATGTTTATGGGGTAGTGAGTAACGTCTTGGAAACAATGCGGCGGAGAAAATATATAATATAGCATTTCACGTATAGGAACACTGGCACAAAAAGAAGCTATAATTGCAAATCGTGAGCGGCCATTCACTTGTCTAAACAACATTTGAACTGATAACGAAAATACCCTTTACTGCAATGGAATAAAGTCTCTGTCGAAATCAGTTTGTTGCCATGGACGCGAGTGGGACCTTAGTTGTAGTCTGTTCTGTAAAAGCAACTCTACACTCATCTGCAAATCACGTTGCGAATTTACGCAACTGCCGTCGCCATGCCGCAGCCCTAGCCTTTCGAAAAATTTCGAGTGTTGAACTAGCCTAAATTCTCTCTTGCAAGAGGTTGAGGGTTCGAATCATTGCAATAACAATGTGACTTTTTCTATTCATATGTACTTTCTAAAGTTTATATTGGACATCACAAACATCGGTGAAGGAAAACATCGTGACAAAACCTGGACTTGAAGTGAGTATAAGTCCGAAATTACCAATCCGCCCTGAGCAAGCGTGGTGAACAATGCTCGTGCCTTCTGTGTATGAGAAGAGTTCTTTGACCTGCAGTGGGACAGTAATAGGCTGGTATTATCTATAATTTCTTTTTATAACGTCTAGGAGTACTTAGAAGCGATTTTTGGATATTCTTCTCCTAACAGTTTAATTAAAAGGTGAAGCCGCATGAAAGATCATCATACATACGTATAGTTTTATCTACAGTAGACAGCCTATATCAGTGATTAAGATATCATAACTTATATACTTTTTACTTACCTAAGTCATTACCTTATACCTTATCATCTAATGTTCATTAAATCATTTTGAATTTGAATGACATATTACTACTGATTAAATTCATATAAGTATTGAGACTTATTATTTACCCACAACAGATTTTTGAAAGAATATTGAAAATAGTGAAATCGATAAAAAAAAAACGCGATTATTCCCCTTTGTAATTTTTTTGTCATTTTTATCCGCATCCGTAGCATTGTCCGGATTCCAACAGAAACCTTGGAATAATTGTCGCATAGATTAATATATTTTATCTATTTAATACATGCACTGAATCATCGTGAGGAAATTATCCACGAAATGACTACGAAAAGATAAGCTAATCACCAATTGATAATAGGTATATTGATCCATTTTCAGTTTATTGTGTACTTTGGCAAAATGATGTGGTTTTATTCAATTTTAATTTTAACATTTTCTAGTGGATATGTTGTTGGTAAGTTTCAGTTGATGTTATTTGTTATTTTCTATAATGTAGTCATTAAAAAAATATTTGGCAAATGTCGAGACAATTAAAAAGTAACGGACACAGCAACGAAGCAGAGTCCTGTATGAGATTTTCAAAACGTTCTTAGAGCAGGCAAAAACTAAGCAATTCTGACATTTAAATGTTTATGTTCTGTAAAGTTAAATGATTATTTACTTAACTGAAAACCTTGTTATTGGCATGACATTGACACAATTTTGGCAAGGGGTCTTCTATTAGCAATATGACCTCAACAAACAAGCTGATAAGAAACGCAAATAATTAGGTAATCACTTTGTTGTAGGTCAATTTGGACAGTTCAAACAAGACTTTGCATATGTGACGGTTAGGCCTGGGGCTCATATGTTCTACTGGCTGTTCTATACCACAGCTGATGTAGAACATTACACTGACCGACCCCTAATAGTGTGGCTGCAAGGGGGACCTGGCGGCTCTTCTACAGCCACCGGAAATTTTGAGATTCTAGGGCCTTTAGATTTGTCGTTGCAAGAGAGAAACTACACTTGGGTAAGCAGTTCATATCATTACGTATACAATTAAGTTTCATGTCTGTATGTACGCTTAAATCCTTTGAACTACAATACGGATGTAGTTTTTATTCAATGAAATAAAATAATTATACTATCCAAAGGTTTGTGCATACAAGTATACCTATTTATAGTTAAATAAGCCAAGTTTTCCAAAGAGTTGTACAAGCGCAGCGGTACAACTCTTTGGAAAACTTGGCTTCACGAATAGTACATAAGAAAATAGCAATTTGCAAATATAACACGAGTGACGGAAAAAAATGCTATTTAATTGCAAATTATTATCAATCTTATATACAGATTTTGCCAACCTACGCGAGCTCTACCAACCAACTATTTGTTTATAAGATTACTCTGTAATACCTATGTAATAGTTATATCTGTAATTTTTTAGCCATTTTATTATTATATAATTCACAGGTAAAGAACTTCAATGTACTCTTTGTAGACAACCCTGTGGGCACAGGTTTCAGTTACGTCGATGAATTAAGGTTTTTGACTACTACTAATGACGAAATAGGTAAGTTGTCTTAATAAAGACATAAGCTTCCTACGAATTAGTTAAATAACGTTCCTTCTACAAATGCAGCTATTTAAAAAACATTTATTTCAACAGCCCAAGACTTCGTTCAACTCATGAGAGGATTCTACAATAATCATCCTGAATTCAAAGGAGTACCACTTTATATTTACGGCCAATCGTACGGCGGTAAAATGGCGATTGATATGGGTATACGTATGCATGAGGTAAGTTTGTAAACCGTTTTAACGTACGTTATGTGTTATCACTGTTAATTTAGCAGTCACTTGACCAGAAGCATGCGATCTGCTGAAAAGTTAAACTTTGGCACATTAACAGGTACTAATTATAATTTTAGGCGGAGAAAGCTGAAACAATTGAATCTAATTTGAAGGGAATCGCAATGGGAAATGCATGGATATCTCCTGTAGATGCCACCCTCACTTGGGGCCCGCTGCTACTGGCAGCTGGACTCGTGGACCAAGAAGGTCATGATGAGATTCAAAGAGCTGCCGCAGAAGCTGAACGCGTCTTCAATGAAGGCTTTTATGAATTATCGACGACAATGTGGGCTAGAACTCAACAAGTAGTACTACGACGTACAGACAACGTCGATTTTTATAATATACTCACAAAACGGCCGAGTAGGTTTAACGTTGCAGCTGTAAACGCTCTTGGTGGGTAAACTTTTAAAAGCAAACAAGTACTTACAAATTATTCGTAAGGTTTTATCTGGTAAGGTGAATAAAAATTGTGATGATCAATCGGGGTATGTCTATGTTTAATGACCATAAACATACCCCGATTGATCATCACAATTTTTATTCACCTGTAGAGTAAGAAACGACAGTCCAGAATTGTATGATTGTTTTAATTAAATTTGCTTACAGACTATGCAATGGAAATGATGATCCGTAATGCTGCTCCCGGATCGGAGACACCTTCGGACTCAAAACAAACTGTGTACAATCTGAACACCTTGATGAATACTCTTGTTAAGGATGCCTTAAAAATCCCTGAGCACGTGGTGTGGGGAAGCCAATCAAACGCAGTGTTCACATATTTAAGGCCAGACTTCATGAAACCTGTAACCGATGGCAGTCAGTACCTATCTATCTTCCCCTTATAAATTAAATTTCATCATAGCAGTCAGCTAAAAACTTTCTAGCTTGGTACAAAATATATAAAACTAAAAATCATACAAATATTTGTTAGTAATTAAAATGTTTTTAACAAATTTTCAGTTGAGAAATTGCTGAACGAAACGGATATCATCTTGACGAAATATAATGGAAATCTTGATTTGATCTGTGATACTCCAGGTAAAATATTTTATTATTTCAGATTCTTTTTACCCGATTGCGCGACGCAAAGGAGGGTAATGTGTTTATATCGTTAGTAATCCCCTTTGAAACCGTTCCAAGAGAACATCTCCCTAACCTTTGGCCAACTACGAGTATCTTAATGTAACCTGTACTTAGAGCAACAACACAACAAAGTTACAAGATATCATAGAGACCTCTTAAAGCAATATAGGCATCTGTGAATTAAACTGCGGAACTGAGCAACATTTTTACGAAATTTCCGTTATATCATTGTTAAACTAAATTTAAACAATTTCAGGACAAATACTTTGGGTGGATCGCTTGAAATGGCCTGGTGCTGAGGGATATAAGACGGCACCACGTCAACCTATCTGGGAAAACGATAGACTAGAAGGTTACTATAAGTCTTACAGAAACTTCAGATTCTTCTGGATAAACGATGCCGGACACAGTGTAAGTGTAATTAAAAAAAAAATTGGTGCAATTCAATTTAAGAATATATTTTTAAATACGTTTTCTTATCCCTTCCAGGTACCAAGAGACAATCCAGCTGGAACCAACGCATTCCTTCGCGACATGACATCCTTTGGCTAGTGTTGTATTAATTTTGAATCTTTAGAAATAATAAAATTGAATGGGCTGCCGATAACGACAGAACTATCTTTGTCCCAGAACTAGTATTTAATAGCTTTTTTTTTTTCATTTTGGACTGTTCACAATATTGGGTACTTCTGTCGCTACGGTGTTGTCGTGTATGTGAGTCACATACATCTTTTAATGTACGAAGTTGTTTTTTTTTGTATCCTCATACATAACAATCGGCTTTACGCACTCCTTTTTCGAATCTACGTGACTAGCTAGTTCGAGGAAATTCGAAATAATGGCCTATGTGTCCTTTCTTTGAAAAAGATTCTTTGTCATTGAAGATTAAGCACTATAAAAGATTAAGGTGTTCAACCATATTAAGGTGGGGAAATCTAAACAGCAATATCGATCGAGGATTGACAGGATATCTTACAAAATTTATTTGTAAACTCAAACATTTATTTTAAATTCAAATCAATTTCTAACTAAATAAAAGGTTAATAAAAATCTATCTGAAGAATTTGTAAATGGTGGGAATAATAGAATCATGTGATAACAAACGGCCGACTAATCATACTTATCTTAAAAATCATCATGTTGCAACTATTTATTGATCATAAAATTTTTAAAACACAGTAGCTATGACACTTCTCTACTGATAAATTATAATTTTTTACAATCTAAATAATCAAATTAACATTTTTTGTCATGACAAAATATACAATAGAAATACACAAGTACCTACAACTAAGAGCAGTCTCCTAATACAGGCTTTATAATATATTCGCTTAAGAGATGGTTCTAATAGGAAAGCTTGTTAATGCCAATAAACCTTTTTTTAGTTTTCTTTTCAATTCTTTTTCATACCTGGTACGTTTTTACTTTTATTGTCAGCAAAGCTTCAGACAATTGCTATTGATGTTTTTTAAGTGACGTAAATTAAGATTTTTAGGGTTCCGTCCCCAAAGGGTACCAATAGGACTTAATAGCTAAACTATCTCTGGCCGTCCGTCTGACTGTCAGCGGGCAATATCGCATGAACATTAACAAATTAGTATATTTTTCTATAACCGCTATTCACCTGAAAGTCTCAATGCTCGAGACAATTGGATTTCAGAAAAGTCTCGAGACCTCGAGACACCCAAGATCTCTACTCAACTTTTCTACTGTTGGTTGTTCGTATAATCTTTGTTATAGTGTCCGTAAGTCTCAAAGAAACATTACCTTCTAAATTGAAATACACACTTATATCCTATAAGTGAAATTTCGAATAATACTTCTAGATTTTGTTCTTCGCAGGTTATCTTCTTGTACTTACAAGGTCAGACTGATTCAGAAAGTAAATATTTCATTGAGATACGCACGGTCACTTTTCAGTCATCGATATCGCATTGGTCACTCTACCAAGAACTCTCTGAGGAAAAAAAAAAGTTCATAATATGCAATAATCTTTTCGATTACCCGCTTATTGGTTTACAGTATCACAAGATAACTAATCATTGTATGGTGAATATAATTAGGTATTATCATAAAAATGTGTAATCATTATCATTAGATACGTACCTATAGATAATTATTGATTGAGGACAAAATTCAATATTTAGTTAATATACATACCTAAGCCAGACCAGTTTGTTCTGGTCATATTTTAAATAGTGAAAAATGGTAAAGAGAAGTGTAATAGTCGGCAGTTCTGTAGTGGCAGTTATTGTTTTTGCAGGAATAGCAGCCCTCACATGGTGGTTAGTAAGTAGAAATAATGAGGAGGCAGTTACAGAACCAACACCAGAATTATTCACAGTTCATCGTAAGTTTCTTTTTATTTTAGGACATAAATATGTTCTTTTTACACAAACCGAATCTTAACTGTATCATTTTAACTTCGTTAGTATTTCTTTTGCTATGCTCAACAGGACCGATAATTGTTACTTTTGTCAAATATTTACCACCAAAGCCTACATTATCCGAACTTAATATTATAAATGCGAAAGTAACTCTGACTGTCTGTCTGTCTCTTCTTCACGCCTAAACCACTAAACCGATTTCAATGAAATTTGGTACAGATATAGTCTGGGACCCGAGATAGGACATAGGATAGTTTTAATCCGGGAAATCCTTCGGGAACGGGAACTATTAATATTAATCCACGCGGTCGAAGTCGCAGGCAAAAGCAAGTAGAAAATATTTATGTTTATATGTTTCAGTAAGTGCCAAAACTGTTATTTTTACTCTTGAATTCAATTTATCTACAATTTGAAACGTTTCCATTTCTAAATAATATGTACCATGAAATCCTATGTCACCAAATTGTACCATGATAAGCATTTCGCATAAAAAAAGATAGCTAATGTCCACTGTGAAAAGTTACAATGTGGACAATTATTTTTACAATGCTGATGACCACCTTCCGTGTTATTATCATTGAACATGTCAAATTATGATGCTATTTATTTATTATGTGCACCTTCATGTCTTTGCGTTCTCTCAAGTTCACTCAAGTACAAAAACTAAAAATAGATGTGAAGTTATTATTTGAGTAGGTAGACAGTTTGACAACAACATTTTACCATACTTTTTATGACCTGTCAAAACCCAAGTTCCTGTTGATTTTGTATGGCAATACTGTGTGACTCTTTTTATCAATAATAAATTAATCACATTTTCAGGCTTCAATAAAGCGTTCTTATATGAAGTTGTGCCTAGGAATAACTGATTTGTAGTAATAATAGTGTTTACACCCACCAGTGTACATACCTTCTAGATAATTTTAATTGTCTTTTCAGGCTTAGAAGGAGAAGGCATTGGTGATCTAAACTACACAGCAGCATTTACACAAATACCAGATGTCGGGGACATATTCTGGTGGTTTTACCCCACCACCTCACCCGGGTATGCCCACGCCCGGCCATTAATACTGTGGTTGGATGGTGTGACTGGCATCCCACCTAGCTTATTGGCCAATTTGGGAATGTTTGGACCTTATGATATCAATTTCAATAGAAGACAAAACTCTTGGGTATAATGTTTTTTCCTTAAAGACCAAATAAAACCTGTCTCTTATATAAGCTAAACACTCAGTTACGTTCCTTTGATGACCTGTTTTTTCTCCATTTTATTTACCATCGTAGGTTGGCTGTTGTGAGACAGTGACAGCAAAATTACTTAGCTGACGCATTTGCTAAGCACCTGCCTAACGTTTGTTTAAATCTTGATCTAAATAAAGAGTTTCTTGTCTGTCTTTCTCCATATAATTATAACCACCTTTTGTGTAGGGGAACTAGGATTTATTGTTTTGGCTTGCAATTAAATAACTTTTACCCATTTAGTGGTCCTATTAAAATAAATTATTTGATTTGGAGTCTAAAGATATCAAGGCAATAGGCTGCTTTGGTTACAATTAATAAAATTTATCTAGCCCTATTAGGAAATTTAAAATAAGCAGCTAATAGTGGTAGATTTTCAATGTCACCCCGCCTAGTACCTACCTATAATAATAGTTATTATTTTTACGCTCTACCGACCAATCCTATTAAAATAACAACCTTGTTTACCATATTGATACCTCCATATATCCTCCTCATATTATTATTGGTTTTGTTATATTTTTTTAGATGATTTAACTGGTTTCGCTTTTGTACTTTCAGATCAATCGATACAATTTGCTGTTTATCGACTCGCCTGTGGGTACAGGTTTCAGTACACCTGTAAATAGCAGTGTTATTCCTAAAACTCTTGATGAAAATGGTAAGATTTCCTTTGAGTAGAAATATAAATAAACACTATTTAATTCTGCACAACTCAAAAACAATTAAATTGTTACCATTCACTTAAGAGGCTTTTGATGCTTTTAATCTTCCCTTACACGTCCTGCCAGGAAAAGGTCGAATTACTAGAATTCTAAATGCAACAGCTTCTATTAAATTTGATAAATTCTGGTAGATAGAAAGACTGGAACTCGGTAAACGACTTAGCTACTTTTTCTCTTACTTTGTTTGCAATAATCGACTGATACTGCAACAGCAGCAAATTCGCAGAAATAATTCAGAATTTTCCTTTTATTTTCCAGCTGAGCACTTAGCCCTCACTTTAGAATCGTTTTTCACCGTGCATGAACCCTTTAGACGTAGTACACTGTACATTTTTGGGCAGGGAGATGGGGCACAATTAGCGTTAGCATTGGCAGCCAAGCTTTTTGCCCTGCGTCAGGTAAGTCAATTTAATGCATCTTTCGAGTTGAGATTTCTTGTTGCATTTACTTCATAATAAATTATATTGCAGAGCGGTGGTAATTTCAACCTTCGTGGTGTGGTATTAGGCAACCCTATAATTTCTCCGGCTCTGGCGATGACGAAGCTTGGCTTTTATCTCGAAGAACTTGGCTACATAGATGAACGGGGGCGCGACGCTATAGAATCTTTATCCGATGGAACAACACACGCACTAGAAGAAGGAAATTTAGATACTGCATTTAACAATTTCATTTCATTGGGCGACTTTGTAAATGTAAATGCTGGTGCCGTGGCCGTTAATCTTAAAAACATAGTTGAAAAACTAACTAGAGAGCCCACAACACGAGGTTAATATTATTTGTATTTGTAATATATTGTTTTACTTTACTACCCTGTTGATTTTATCATAGGCTAACTAGGTTATAAAATATCTTTGAATTGTTTTAACTGGAATATTAAAAATAGTCATGTTTGTCTCGTATTTACACCTATACCGCTGAACCAATTTTGATATAGAGAGAGATTAGGCTTTGGAAAAAAGGTTTAGGCGCACAACGGCACAATGTTTTCAATGCACAATTCACAAAATGACAAGCTCTACTTTGTATGCAACTATGCAATCAACAATCACACAAACAGAGTTACGCGAAAAAAAAAAGATAAAAAGAAATTCAGGCAAAAAAAATGCTTATAATTCCTTATTTTTTTCAGATATTTTCGGTCAACGAGAATACTTTAGACGTGTATTCAAAAACGCCGATTTTGATATTATGAACAGTGCGGTTGCACCAGCTTTGGGAATTAATTCATCCGTAGTCTATGATTCGGGTCGACAGGCCGTCATTGATGCTTTCAGGGGCTCTTTTATGATCCCAGCCACGAGTAGAGGTATTTATTAAATAGTTTTGTTTTAAAATGTCGAGCAAACCATATTTTATTCCACGACTAGTCTGGAGATCAAACTCACGGAGAAATAAATTCACAAAGTTTTACAATAACTAAGCTTTATCTTAACAAAAGTAAATTAAAATTATTGCTTAATTTTTTATTGCAGTGGAACATATTCTGCAAAACACGACACTTCGTGTCACAATTTATAATGGTAATTTGGACGCAGTATCAAACACGCCAGGTAACTAAATGAAACACTAAAATACATTCGAAAGTTTATATTTGTTTTTAATAACAATTGTTATCTTACACATACAACAATTGTAACTTCGTATAATACAACAAGGGGTGGAGCGAGTAAAATATTGTTACTATAACCAATGAGAGAGCTCAGAGAGCCAATCTTAAATTTTCTTCCATTTTCCCACTAAGTCCTATACAAGTAAAGTGTTTGGTTTCAACTGTTCGGCAATACCACTGACTACATATCTCAGGTATTAAAAAACTTAATTGCCTGTCTAACAGACTTAGTAACTCGGAAGGCATGCCAAAGCATAATTATAACAATTAGGTTTTTTTATACTACTTACCTTTAAAAATAGATTGTCATGACATTGTTCATAATGTACATTTTATATAATTAGTTAGTAGATAACAGTGTTTTTTACAGTTATTTAGTTGCTTCATTAAAACTGTTTTAATGACTTTATTTTTTATATTATTCTTACATAACTAACAGATCATTTGTACTCCTTCCAAAATGAAATCCTTAAGTATTTATTTGTCAATAGTACCTTCTAAAGATGTTCTGCTGCTACAATACATCTCAGTTAAATAGTCAAAAACACAACATTACTCCTGCTTATTTCCAAAAAGATAGGCAGTGTGTATTTTACTTAACCAGATTTGATATACATACATATGTATAACTTTTAAATACATAGATATGATAGATAAATAACACCCAGACACAATAACCAATAACCCATTCATTTCATCGAGACTCTTAAACGTCCCGCCATACTTCCAGGGCAAATACAATGGGTGGAGAATCTTCGATGGTTGGGACAAACTTCCTTCTTGTTCTCACGAAGACGATCTCTTGTCGTTAACGGAATTGTCGAGGGTTATTCCCGGGGAGACTGGGTACTGCAATTCTATTGGATAAATGCCGCTGGACAATGGGTAACTCTTTTTTATTATTATAAAATGTCTAACTAAGCCTAAACTAAGTCTAAAGGCTAACTACCTAAAATATGGTATTTTACACCATCATCTCACACTCACATTATCAATTGACGTATTTTTTATGAGCGGTCAAAATGCGATTCTCTCCCATAGATTTTGTATGGGTCCATCACTTTTTTTTTGTGGTGTGGCACTAGTTATATCTTTGTGCCAATTTCGGGTAAAAAGGTAGGGAAATATTTTTATTGGAAAATATCGGAAAGGTACGGAACTCCATCACTTTATGTCGTCACTAAGTAAACAACTCAATTGTGTAACTATTTATTGATTACAAAGCATCTCAAAATCTAATTTTACGGTAAATTGAATATGCACCAGATTCTTAGAGCTTAAATTAGGAGTGTTTTTTATAGAAATTATGCCTTACATTAATTGTTAATAATGTAAAATACTCCATTGTTACAAGTTAATTTATCTCATATCAATTATGTCTTTTTTTTCAGACTCCTTTAGACAACCCAGCTGCACTGAATAGCATACTGGAAAGAGTGGTAGTAGTATAATATGTACAATAAAAGTTCAGTGATGTATTAATTCTAATTGGTGTTATTTATTTATCTCCTATTGGTACTGCGTACGTTATGTCGAAAACATTATATAAGTACCCACATTAAAAATATCTACAAAAGAGGATGCCCAAAAATATCCGGAAGCGATTCTAATAATTTACTAACAATATGTAGACCTTAAGTAAGAGGTTGTAAGTACGCAACTCGTTTCGCTTATGCGAAATTTGTCGTCGGTGATCTTTCTAACAGATGTATGAATAATGAAATATTATGATGTATTTTAACTTGAACTGACACTGACACTTCCGGATATGCTTGAACCAGGCGCCTGTTAGAACGATCAGCGACAATAATAGCGCTATAGCGCGATAAATATTATGGATTTATCAAACTATAAGTAGTTAATTAGTTAAGACTTTTTTTATTACTTTGCCATGCGGTTGTTAAATCGAAAACAATGATTGAATTTGGGATATAAGTAGTAATGACATGTGTACCTACTATGTATAGCTTGCTAGCAAAATCGTTTTAAACCATTCTCGGTTTTTGGTCCATACATTTTTGGGCACTATCCTTTTTAGTTCTGAAACAAATTAGATCAAACTAGTAAGGGTCAATTTATACTAGCGCAGAGTCGAAGCGCATCGAAGCGTCTATCCAAAACTGAAAATAGCAAATTTTACCTAACTCCACAGCGTGACGCTCACATTACGCGCTTCGACTCTGCGCTAGTATAAATTGACCCCAAGTTTGATCGGTAAAAGTTCACACTTCTTTTTAACCGACTTCAAAAAGGAGGTTATTATCATATCGTGTTAATGTTGTTCTATTAAACCTTTGAATACACGTGATTTGAGACACAAGTTGCACAACAGAAAGACAAAAGAGTCAAGAATAATGTAACCAGGATTTTTGCATACATGCTTGATTGAAAGAGCATCCATTCTTTTTATATATTTTTGTTTATTCTTCCCTATGGAGAGATGTTCTGGAACAAGCAACTAGCTTCAACTTTCTGACGAATTTGATCTTTTTTTAAAGAATTCAAAGCGCCTGTGATTGAAATATTGATTACTAGCTGTTCGCCTTTTCACCCGCGATACGTTAGGTTTTTGGTTACAGCTTTGTTCCCGTGCAACATAGCGTAATATTATTTAGCTTATGTTACTTAGCTTTAGCTTTCAAATGAAAAAAGAGTTTTTGAAATCGGTTCAGTAGTTTTTGAGTTTATTCGTTACATACAAAATATATAAATTGCCATATAGGAAGGTACACCACCAAGCGAATTTTAAAATTTTGTGTGCCTTTTGTTAAATGGTACCTAATAATAAAAAAATAATAAAAAAAATAGTAACGTACACGTATTTCAACAATTATAATCATTAAAGTAAAAACAATTAGAACACAAACATAACTTTGTTGTGTTCTAATTGTTCTAAAACGACATGTTTTCATTTGAAAGGTATTTTACAGTCATTTTATCTTGGACTCTTACTTAGGCCCTGTCCAGGAAGGGCGAATTCGCGCGAATCTCTCGCGCGTATCACGCGCGAACGCGAATGTTGCGTCCAGAAAGAGCGTACCTACGCGCGAATTCCGTATCAAAATGTTGGTGCTCTATTTCCCTCTCTTTCTCTTTTATACGTGCACTCGCTCTGAAATTCGTGCGAACTCTGGACGGACGCGGGACGCAACAAGGCGGCCCTAGTATCTCGACTCGCGCGCATTGCGGCGAATTGCACGCGTATTACGCGGGAGTTTATTATTCGCGCGATGCTTGTGGACGCGATGTATTGGTGCCTAGTATCTCGCCAACGCGCGAGTGAATTCGCGCGAATCGAATCGCAGCGAATTCGCCCTTTCTGGACAGGGTCTTATTGGCCATAATATAAAAAGTATAACTTTATATACCTACACCTTTCAATTTAGATGAGTCTTCAATGTCGAAAGCTGTCGAAAGTATATCTATCCATCCATCTGCATGAGTAGGTACCTACCTAGTTATTGCTACTAGATTATTTAATTTGATTGGTTGCTGGTAACAGGGACAGACGCTTTGCCGGCCTTTCTTGTAATTCACTAATAATACAAGTCAACAGTTTCATCAAACATTCTAATACTTATAATTTTGTCATTTTTCTTTATATAAACAGTCAAACGTAATGTATAAAGTATGGCAAACTTTCCCAAAAGTTGGTTAGCAGTTTAGCCTTTTTGACCGTGAATGTAAAGGTAATCTTAGACGATCTAGATAATTGTGCTATAAATGTCTACCGTATCTTTATTACTTACTACTGCCGTAAAAGCATAAACAAAACTTCTCTCTGTTATTTCCGTAATTATCATTCATTCATTAGATCTATAAAATGTCCATGGTTGGTTGTCAAAGTCACTGTCAATAAGTTAATGTCAGTGTCAATTTGGTTCTGGTCTGGCTTCCTTAGTAGCTGTCAAGCAAGCAGAAAAAAGTTGAAAATTTTATTATTTGTATTTATTTCATTGTCAATATAGTGATCAATTTCCAACGGTATTTTCAAAAATAATATATTTATTATTACTAGTGTGTTCATTTAAGAGTTTAAGAATTAAGTGATTATAAATCTTAGAGCCAAAAATTTGGTTCCTTGTAAAAAAGTGCCAAAAGCTAACATATAGCGCTCAGTGTAAGGTTTAATTAAATAAAATGGCTGATATACTTGATATATTAGAACTAGAACAGCCTGCGTCAGAGATCAGTAGAGATAGTATCATACATGGAGACAAAGTGAAGAAGAAGTATGTGACTGCTAAAGCCGTGAAGCGTCCTGAGGGCATGCACAGGGAGGTGTTCGCGTTACTGTACAATGACAATAAGGACTTGCCACCGCTGTTGCCCACTGATACAGGTAAGCAGAAAACTAAATAGTGCGTATTCCTTCTTTTAGCCTAATCACTTACATACATTATTATTTGCTTCAAC
The DNA here is from genome assembly GCA_033675125.1 of Athetis lepigone. Lineage (NCBI taxonomy): Eukaryota > Metazoa > Arthropoda > Insecta > Lepidoptera > Noctuidae > Athetis > Athetis lepigone. Next base: position 15,299,279 of record CM066217.1, read on the forward strand.
TTATTTGTTTACAAAATAAAACAATCCTAACTGCCCCAATTTCTCTAAATACTAGAGAAAAATGGAGCTGTAAATGGATTCATCTATTATAAGAGTTTTGACTGCAACATAGGTATATGAGAATAACTTATTATTATTATTTACATATTTTACACCACACAATTTATTTAACAGGTAAAGCTTACAAACAAACTAAGGCTAAACTTGGTATGAGAAAGGTGCGAAAATGGGTGTGGGCACCTTTCACGAATCCTGCACGTACCGACAATGCTGTCTTTCACCATTGGAAACGAGCTGCTGATGAGGCCAAGGAGTATCCATTTGCACAATTTAATAAGGTAGAGTACTTACACATTGTATGTAATAATCTCTTAATTATTAAAATAGCGGATGTAGTCTGATCTTATATTTATAAATGGAATATCTGATTTCAAACTAGGCAGAAATTGTACTAGGGTAACCAGATAATAGATATTTCATCACACAAACATTTTGGTGAAATGGAACACACAACCTCCATTTTAGCAGTAAAGCACTGACCACTGGACTAACAGGCCAGTCTATTCATTTAGTATATTTATCTTTTCAGCAAGTGTCCATTCCATCATACTCTGAATCTGAGTACAATCAGTATTTGAAGTCAGAAGACTGGAGTCAAGCTGAAACTGATCATCTGATGGACCTGTGCCAAAGATTCGACCTGCGATTCATAGTCATACATGATAGATGGGATAGAGCCGCCTTCAGGGACCGAAGTGTTGAGGACTTGAAGGAACGCTACTATGGCATTTGTGCTACATTGAGCAAAGTAAGTAGATTGCTTATATAACATAGTAATAATTTATTATAATGTAAGTGTATTTAAATTATACATGTATTTTAATATTTTTAGGTCAAAACAAATCCTTGGTCTAATACTGTCACAATGGTGAATGGTGAGAAACGGATTTATCATTATGATGCTGAACACGAGAGGAAGAGGAAGGAACAACTTAGAAGACTGTTTGAAAGAACACAGGATCAGGTAAATTATATAAATGGTTGATGCACAGCACATCTTTAGCGCTTTAATTAAATAATATTTTATCTCCAATCTATTATCTAAAAAATCCTAATCCTAACTTGACTCACTCAGTGACAATTTCTTTTTGTCACTGAGTGAGTCAAGTTAGGATTAGGATTTTTTCAAACAAGCACTCAAACAAAAACTGGGCATCTGAGACAACCTGTGCAATTTCTTAAATTGTAAATAAATACTTTTCAGATTGATGAGGAACAAATGCTATTAACTGAACTGAAGAAGATTGAAGCCAGGAAGCGTGAAAGAGAAAGGAAAACTCAGGACTTACAGAAGCTGATATCTAGAGCGGACAGTGGCAACTTGCCTCCTATCAGTCAAGTCAACAATAACAATGAGGGTACCAGTACTCCGTCAAACACGGCTGCTAGTATAGCTAGGCGCCATGATAGGAAACTGCATAAGAAGAAACTCACAGCTCAACAAAGACCTGTGCGAGCTGTAGAAAGTGTTGTGAGTACTAAACCATTAAATATTAATATTAAACAAATAACTTAGGACACATTACACATGACCATCTGATCCTTAACTAGACAGAACCTGTACTTTGGTAACCAGAGAACTAAACTACTCAATCACCAATATTATACCCAAACAAAGGATAAAACCAATGAAACCATCAATCTCCAGCTTAAAGTCAAGGTCACTTACCTACAAGACTTAGAGGCCAGTCAACGTCAGTCAGACAGTCAGTTTGTTAATTAACTGATCGAATAAAAAAAACATAGCACAAAACTTAATAAAATATTATTTATTACAGACAGTTGAATGGTCAGGAATCAAGTTCCCCGAAGCGCGCGGCACGGGCGTCTGGTTACGTTCACAGCGCATGAAGCTGCCTCCTGGAGTAGGTCAGAGGAAGACCAAGGCCATAGAACAGGAGCTGAGACTTATGAATATTGGTTTGTTTCTTGTTACTTAATCTAAAAGATTTTCTTTCAACAAAAATAATTATTATCAAATATGGACAAAAATGTTTAATTTTGTCTAAAATTGATTTAATATTTTAGCTGACAAGTTAAATTTTACATGAAAATGAATATCACAACTAACTGTTTGGTTTATTTATTTTCAGATATTGCGCCCACACCTACTGAGGCAATCTGCAAACATTTCAATGAGTTGCGATCAGACTTAGCTCTAGCCTTAGACTTGAAGAATGCCTTAGCTTCCTGTGAATTTGAGCTTCAAGCTTTGAGACATCAGTATGAAGCTCTCAACCCTGGGAAAGTATGTATTATAATAATATGACTAGCTTCTTCTAATATGCAACTATGCCTATGTGAAAAAGCCTAGGTCTATTTTTTTTTTGTGGATAACCAATTATCAAATTCTAAAATAAAAGTAATCTGCTATTGCCAGTGAGCCCCCGTAAAATTGGTCTTGCTGTTTCAGACATTAGCTAGAACAAATGGATAGATCGTAAAAGCATCAGCTCTTGCTAAAACTGTGTAATTTTTGTTCCAGACACTTACAATTCCACCTTCCATATGCAATATGGTTGCTGACAACGAAGCAAAGCCGGTTGGAGAAATAATAGACGTTGTTGGATCTCCTAGTGCACATAACACAACCATTTAGTATTATCTAGTTTATAATTTGAGACCACTCAATCACTAAATTCCCTTTTGTATGAGGGTGTAAACATAAAACTATATACAATATAGGTAATTCTTTTGTGATAATGTGTGAAAATGTTTAAGTGGTTCTCATAGCTGAGACATAGCCTGTCTTTTATTCCATAATTTATACTCAGTAGTTTGCAATGTTATGGTTGATAACAATAGGCTATAAATACCCATCTGCCTAACAGTTTGTTAACTTAATTTGAGTCTGGTTACTTTTCAATATTACACCATTAGCAAATAGTCTAGTATCTAAATAAGATGTACTATTAATGTAAGTGTATTATGTATTAAAAATAAAACTAGATTTTAAAAACATTAATTTTATTGTCTTATAAGTATTCCGTTTACTTAATATTGTTACTAAATTGCGCCTTTGGGAGCTCCGTAAGCATCAGGCATTCTTTCAATAGTATATTTGTGTTCAGCAACATACATAATTGGAACTCCTGGTATTTTCCGTATTCTTCTTTTCAGGTCTTTGTCGTTTGTAGCCACTATGTAACATTTGTGCTGTGTTACTCTTTGTACAATACAGTCATCAGCATAAGTTCCCTTGTGTAAACATGTAATTCTTTCAAAGCGTGGATCTTTAATTATCCTTAAAGCTACACGGTATTTCCGGCCAAGCTTTTCTAACTCAGCCAATACACAGTCTGTTATGTATGGAATACATTTAGCATACAAACAATCCATCATACTCTGTACTATGTCTAGCTTGTTTTTTATTGAGAAATTAATGAAATTGGTATCAATGAGAATGTGGTATGGTGGGCCCAGTTGAGTGTTATATTGGAAGAACAATGCTGAACTTGCTTGCGGTGCTTCCCGAATTTTTAACTCATGTAGATCTATTTTTTTCTTCTTTGGTTCTACTCTCTCTGTAGGTTTGATCCTGCTATCACTGAGACTAATGAGTTTTTTCATTTTAGCAAATTTTCTTTCCACAATTTTTCTGGTTTTCTTTTGTTTTCCCTAAAATTAAATGAATGAATTAGTGTAGAAAGGTCAAACACGGCATCCTGAGAGATGATAGGAACAATTTTATCGAGGGTTATGAAAGAATAGGGGGAAATAATAAATTCTAAAAGCAAAACTGCCATAAACATAGCTACTTTAATACTTATGTTTAATAGATTATGAAAGTAAATAATTATAAATTACCAGCCGCCAGAAAAAGTAGTTCCAGCTCGGTATGTTTAAAATATGTAAAATACTTTAGAACTCACCATATTGGTAGAATTTGAAGATTTTACTCTAATTTGAATATGGTATTCGTGAGTTTTTGTGAACAATATTTTCAAAAAAGAATAAATACAATGTTGTAAACAAAATAACCTCAGAATCCAACAATTTTTGAGGTTATATTTTTTTTTACTTTAGTGAGTGATTGATAGTGATGGGTCCACCATAGATAATACATATAATTGGGGTCAAGGTCAACATTCAACAACTGAGTAGAGCTGACCAAAACTAGTTTTTTTTTTTGCGAAAATAATACTTTGATCTTGATAAATGATTCTCATTTTTGGGATGTTACATAATCACAATTCACAAAGACAGCAGCTAAATCTCATTACAAATAGTATTTTCTAATTCAGACTAGACTAGAAAAATTACATATTGAAAGGTCATTAGGAATATCCAGGGAAAAATATTAATATAATCGTTACCCAGCTTAGAAAGAAAAGGGCTGCCTACAAAGAGCGAGATAAAAATAAGTAGGCTGGTTTTAAGTAGGTATTACAAGTTTACAACTGTGGGTGGGATCCATCTTTATCTATACTTTCATGGGCCATGCATTAACAGCATTGACTATTAAAAATAATAGAATTCCTTGTCGATGTAATACTCATAACATCACGCACGACATTAGCAGCGTCATTGATATATACCAATTGAAGTGCCCTTCAACTCTACTAATAATTCTTCTGAAATAACTGTAAACCTAGCCATCGAAGCTATACGTTTACTGTATTCTTTTCTAGCCTGTTTTATTTTAACAATTCTATAGAATTTATTCTGTATACGAACATTATAATAAGGGAGCAAGCAAGCAATATTCCCGACAACAAAAATAATCTGAAACCGAAAAAAGTCGAGTCGATCTCGAGCTCGTCAGTCATTTATAATCTTTTGCTTTGATGTATTATCTCTATGGTCCTATCTGTCACTGCCAAGTCAATGTCGTCGTCATGTCAATCTGACAGTTTTCTTTCTGTATTGCTGATCTGTTTCTGCTGCACTCGGCGCTTTTCTCTCCTTTGAAAATGGTGGCCGCACCTGCTTCGCACTTATCGGCCCAAGAGCTGCTAACTTTAGGAGAAGATGTAAATAGAAAAAAGCCTCTATTGAATAAGTATTGGCCAGAAATATTGGGAACTTTATTTGGACTGGGGTCCGGAATATTCATCAACTTCCAAACTAGACGTCCCGTCTTTAGTGGTAGGTCTGAATTACATAACAATAACACAAAAACAACAACCACATTGTGATTTCAGCATAACAATAATAGGCTATTTTCTTTACAATACACTACCAGGAGATTTGGTTATCATTGCGATTTTACAGATCGTAGAAAAAGCTTTCATTTTATAAATATTGGCAAACACATTGTCGTCATTGTTTTTTTTTTGTTTTAAGGAATTCAAAAACATGTACTCTTTACTGCTGGATGGATTGGTGCTCTAACTTTTGTGCAAAAACAGAGGGATTCTTATTTGGCAGAGAAAGATGCTGTGTACAGACATTATGTAGAATTACATCCTGAGGACTTCCCAGTACCACGTAAGTTTATTTTATGCCCAGCTTATTATAAATTAATAACATTGAAATTTGTATCTGTTTGGCCTGAGATAAAACATGTTTGTTTACTTGTACACTATTTAACATCCATTTGTGTAGGGTACTATGATAAAGCTGGGCTGACTTACTGAGCCAGATTGTAACTTTAATAAATGTTTTCCCTCTTTTCAGAACGTAGGAAGATAGCCGACATCTATGAACCCTGGGTCCCAGTGCGTTAAATGTTGTAAATATTGTTTATTTAGTACTGTAATTAGATTATGTGAAGAAAACAGAAATCATTTCTTTTAATAAATAATTTATTCCTAAATAACATTGTTATTACAGCTGTTGTTATATGCTTGATGTTTCTTTGGCCATGTAATAAATAGAACACTATAAATTACTTAAGCATTGAAGTTTACAACAACCTTATCTGTTCCTTCTTCATGTGTCATGTCAGGTCAGCACTATGAGGTTAATAAACTGTCTACTGTGTCAACCCATAACTCTTTGTTTGAACAGTTTCATGGTCTTTATGTTGATGTAGGTAATGTTGGGCTAAAGCAGTCACATAGTCAAAACCTTCACCACATATAGCACAGTTGTGGACTTCAAACACTTTATTTGGATAATGGTGAAACAGCTCCTTAATACTTTTCTGTTCAAAAGGCAACAATCCTTGGTTGCTTTCTGGGATAACCGGTAGGTTATGCTGTGGTTTCTCATTGATTAAATGTGGTATGAGATGACTGACGTCTTTTATTGGCAACGGTGGCTCTTTCCCAACATCTATACCAATAATGTCAATGTTACCACTGTTGTTGAAGCCTTCATTTGGAAGTTTCGAGGTCTGTGTAACTAACTGATGCTTTTTCAGTTTGTGTAATTTCTGAAACAAATTCACTTTAAATATACCTACTAATAAATCAAAGTAAAGGTAAATTTATTAAAAGTAATAAAATATGGAAAGTCTAAAGTATGAGAGGAATTGGGTTCCTAAGTAAGAACCAAAACCAGCAATCATATTAAGATATCTAGGCTCTAGAGATGTATAACACGGTGAATCAGTTATTTAAATGCAAAATAAAATTAACCCAGCTATGCATATATTGATTACTTACTGGGACCATTCGAATCTAATTTAAATAATTCGATAGGGCTAATGCTACTAGTAAAGGATCACTTTAAAACTTACAAGATCTCTAGAGTGTACATAAGCAGCTCCACATAAATCACATTTAAAATTTTTGACACCTCGATGTTTGCTCATATGGCGCGTCAGTTCACTTGAAGTTATAAATGTCTTGTTGCATAAAGTACATACCTGAAATAAATCATTTATATTTATTCAAAAATCAGTATTATTATTGGGTTTTCTTAATCATAACACGTAAGCAATACACACCAAATCCCGCCGACTTAGGCTGCCTGTTCACAGGAGCGAAGCAGAAAAACGGAGAAAAATCCACCAATAGCCAATAATATCGCGAGCGGGATTTTCTCCTCTTAGCTCCGATGCCCAGCTTCGGTGGTCAGGCAGCCTTATTCTGGTAATTTTTTTGCCAGCGGGCTGGATGATAGCTACTTCGTTCTGCTACCTTTTTTTTTGGGATGGATAATCATCAAATGACTCCTTTCTCAGCTTTGGGCGGAGCGGAAGAGATTTTCGGACATTAAAAGTTCCACCCAGCTTTTCGTACTTACAGCCACAGATTTTATGAATGCATGTATGTATGTTGTTCATGTAATACTTACATGATCTCTTTGCCCAGTATGAATCTTGAGGTGAGCATGAAGATTGCCTTGTGCAGAGAATCTTTTGCTAAAAATTAATAAATCAAAAATTATTGTATAAAATAAAATCTTACAATAAGTACAGTAATCTATCTATTATTCTGATATAAAGGAATTCCTAGCATAGGGTAACTACTTCTTTTTAGATAGTAATAATATATTAAATTACCTACATACTTCACACTGAAAAGGTTTCTCCCCAGTGTGAATTCGGAGATGTATAGTAAGATTGTGCTTCTGTGTGAAACGTCTCGGACAGTACATGCATACAAAAGGTTTATCTCCGGTGTGGGTCCTGAAAAATAAAGGATGAATGTAATGTAACACACTAACACAGGTCAGCAATTCTCAGCTTGCACCAAAAACTTATTCCAGAATTAGGTGTTGACTGTTATAAATTCCTAGCTGCAGACTTGCGTTTAACAATGATAAAAAACAACTTAATGGGTAAGTTGTTTTTTCTAGTACCCTTTTTTTCATTGTAGTACATTTTTTCCAACCCCACCAGTTATTTCTTACTAAATAATTAATTTCTTATAGTAATTTCTTATTTGGTTTTATTCTAAACCAATATTAGGTAAGAAACTAAATGGGAACAATATTTATATGTTTTTTTATGCAATTTTTAGACAAAAGGGCATGTTAAGATTATTTACATTTAATTAATTACTTAACTGATGCAGTGATGGGGAGTTTTTCTTTAGAAATGTTATTTGTAACATTCCTATAGAAACACAAGTGCTTACCGAACATGCATTTCTAACTGTGCCTGACATCTGAACTGCTTATCACATTGGTAACATGCGTGATCTTGTTTAGGCTTTGGCTTAGGTCCTCGCTTCAGTTTCTCTGATTCTGATTTCTTTTTATAGTTGGTGTGCCTTTTTGGTTCTTGTTGCTTACATTTACTGTAAATAAACTTAATATTTTATATATTTTTATAATATTGATAACTTAACACTGAATAATTGTCTTATTAGACTTACCATTTCTTAATTATTGTTGTGTGAGTTGGCACCTGTGAATAATACAATTTAATTTATAGCGAAGCAAACAAATCGCCGATGTTTTTTTGTATATAACTCAATGTATTACTTACATATGGATCAGTAGCTACACAGGCATCATTGTATCTGCAAAATATATGAACTTAGTAATATCATCAAAGCTAAAAATAAAAAATATTAAGAACAAAATGGTTCGAGTCAGGATAAATATGGAGATAAATTAAAATTTGGCACAATTGGTGTTGGGATGGGCATGTGAATGGGATAGAAATAATAAAGAATTATGCATAAAGAGTGGGAGTGGAAGGCTTAAGAAAATATGAATGGATTGCATTGAGAATAATTAGAAATAAAGAGAGTGTGAAGCAAAACAGTTTGCATATAGAATGATAGAAGGAAAAGTATTGAATCAACAGCAAATAAAATTCACCTTTTGTTTCAAGTTATTGAGGAAGATAAATCAAAGGGATAAAACTATAATCAGTGGATGTTAATTACTTACTTGCTAGGAATTCTAAGTCCTAAATATTGTCTCAGTCTTATATCCGCGCTTTCGCAAGTTTGCTTAAAATGATACGCTATACCCAGCTTATAAATGCAATTGCCGCACATTTGTTCGGGCAACCCATCGTCTTTGCAGATCTGGAAATATAATTAAGCAAAGGCGTCAATTCTTTATGATTAATCGTGCAGTTTAAAATCATAAAAATCATATTGTTATTGTTTTTACCTTTATGTTGCAGCAATATTCTATCATATCGCACAAAGATATATTGTAGTTTTTTGTAAAAACAGAAGAAAGTACGCCTTCTTCGAGACATATTCGACAGATTTTATTCATCTTTATATATTTATTTCTTTATCAGCGACAGCAAAAATATAAATAAATAAAACCGCCCAACCGCCATTCATTGCAGTTTGGCGTCTGCTGTCAGTGATCAGTCAGTCAGAGTTTTTTTTTTTTACCCTAAAGGGATCAGTCAGAGAAAACCCTGTCCATAGACTATAGAGTGCCTGTCGAACGTTAATTATTTCTAAAGCACACCATACACGAAATTAACCTCTAAACTACTATTGAGACAATTATTTTGACAGTGGATCAGTTGTGCAGGGGGCAATATAATCTTCCTTCACCACATAGACGTCTAACCCTAAACTGCCTGTGTCACTCACGCTTATTCAATACTGTTATCAATTCGCCCGTTCATCCAAATAACAAACTTTTCAGCTTTATTTATATTAATTTATTTATTTATACTAATTTTATAAAGCTTGTTTGTTTGGTTGAAAGCGCTAATCTTAGGAAATACTGGTTTTAATTTGATATACTGTTTTTGTATTGGGTAGCCCATTAACCGAGGACAACTATAGCAGGGATGTTACGAATGTCATATTTTAGACATTCGCGAATGCGAGTGTTTGAAAGGCGAATGTGCGAATACGAATGCGAGTGCGAATGTTGAGAAGGGGCAAAAAAGAAATATTTATGTATGATATTAACCATCGATTTTTATTTATTTGAGGTCAAAATTACACTATCAAATTAGCAACAAACTTTAATAATCGAATCTCAATAGGAGCAACAATTTAGCTGCTACGACGACGTTTCGACCTGTATACTTTTGCATTTGCTAAACATTCGCATCGTTTGATGCGAATGCAAGTTTAGATGCGAATGTTTGAAATGATGCGAATCATTCGCTTAAGCGAACGCGAACATTCGTAACATCCCTGAACTATAGGACGTATAACATCACGCTATAACCTACGGGAACGACGACGTAGTATAAGGAGTAACTAAAGATGTAGATGAAACCGTGGGCGACAACTAATTATTACTATTATGTTTTTGAATCATTCGGTCAGAGACGAATACTTAAGAATTATAATATCTATTTTTATATTACTCAAATACCGTTTATACCGGTAACTACCACTGACCAAGCTTTGAATCACCTTAGATGCATTTTATAAATTAAAAAGGGATTAAAATAAATAAAACCAAGTATTTATTAAATAATAAACTTTATAAAGATTGCAATAAAATATAATAGCAACTTATTAGTTGTTAAAATAAACAAGTAATAATTTTATACATAAACATTTCATAAAGCTGTAAGTATATATATATATATATATATATATATACTTACAGCTTTACCGGATTCAGCTGGATAACAGTGATATATATATATATATATCACTGTTATCCAGCTGAATCCGGTTAGGCTGGAAGCCGACCCCAATATAGTTGGGAAAAGGCTAGGGAGATGATGATGATATCTACGTGCATATAATCAGTACCTCCACTTACAGTTTATTAGTACTTAAATGTTTTATTTTTTATTTTTATGTGGAACGAATAATTAATATGGTACTTACTAGTTTTATAGTTTAACTTTATGTTAATTATAATAATTAATAATTGCGACTTTTCTGACTTAAAACAATGATGTTTTGTTATGAGAATAAGTTATCTACTTTAAAACAACGATTTTTTTCACAAAGGCACAGACGGTACGTCACTACTTACAATACAATAATTGGCAGACTCATAAAGTCAGCTTGGAAGGAAGACTACCACATTAGACTATTAGACAAAAAAAAAATGCAATTTAAAATTATATTAAAAATGTTTAAACGTTAGCAACAGCAGTAATAACGGCAACATAAATCTCGATGCCTTTCAAAAATACATCGACTTCAAGGTACTCGTCGTGGTCATGTAGAAGAACTGGAGTGTTATTCATTGGAGAGAATCCCAACGCGGGGATTCCGACATCACGCACGTACCTGCTATCGGTACCACCAGGGAAAATTCTACAGTCCAGCTTGATTTTCCTGATAAAAAAAAATGAATTATTTCAACAACTAGCCTACGTAATGTCTAATCACTTTTAAAGCCAAAAAATGAACTGACCAGTTATTAATGCAAAATTTGATTAATAATGAATGTCCCTTATATTTGGTGCGTTAACATTCGTTACATATTGCATTATGATATCATTGAATAATCAATATAATCATATTTGTTTATAGAAAAACCTATCTGTACTAATAATACAAAGAGGTAAAATTTGTAAGTGTGTATGTAGGGGGTAATATCTGGAACTCATGATCCAATACTAAAAAAAATTTTCACTGGCAGAAAGCAACCATATTCCTGAGTGCTATAGGCTATAAATTATTTTAATAACATGTTTATTAACCGAGCTATTGCAAATTTTGTCTAGCAAGTCGGAAAAAATACCTCATAAAACAGAATTATTTGCGTAGGCTGCCTAAACAGTTGCTTAAAATTAAAAACAAAAAAGTCCGCGATACATATCTCTATCTTTTATATTTTATCTTTTATACTTCTTTTATTGCATTAAAAAAATACGCTGAGGCATACGTTGAGGCCATGCTTCGGGGCGAGACTGAATAGGAAGCCGTCGCCTACATCTGCGAAGCAGACACGCTGGAGACAAAAGGCGGCGGGGCGCGTGAGGCAGCGTCAAGCTTCACGCTCCGGACAGGGACCCAGGCGTAGTTGTCGAAAATCGCAAGATGACGGCCACCGTAGGCGCGGGCCTGCGGACGGCGAGCGGTAGGTAGCTCGGCGCCCGACTAGGACCAGACCCGTGTCGACGGCGTGTCGATACTTCTAATAGTTACCGGGGCCCCGGAATATAAAAGGGTAACCGAAGGGACATTATTGGATTTTAATCAGTAAAAGTCTGACACTCCTTCCCGCTCCAGGGGCAGGAGAAGTCATTTGATGATTTCCCATCCATCAAAAAAAAAAAACTATCAAATTGTTTTTCGAATCAGTTCGCGACAACGCCATCGGATATGTATTGGATGCTTTTACCATGGTTAATGTAGCTCTTTCACGCCTTAACTACCCCAATAATCTTTTGTGTACGCTCCAGATAGTTCCACAGTTAATATCTTATGTCTATATAAATAAAGTCGTGTTAGTTACGCATTTTATAACTCAAGAACGCTGAACGGCACACACAACCGATTGGCTGAAAATTGGTGGGGAGATAGCTTGGGACCAGGGGACGGACATAGAATACTTTTTTTGTTTTATCCTTTTTCTGTGGGACGTGACATAAAACGTGGTTACGAGTAAAATTCGAGCGGAGTGAAACCAAAAATCTGATATAACGCGGGTGAAACCGCGGGGGACAGCTAGTTCTTAAATAAGAAAGTGCAGAAGATTTTCGTCGTTCAAGCAGCTATTTGAGACAACCTTTAAAGGTATTTGGCGAAATGAATAAATGTTGCTCAGCAAGTGCCGCTCAATTCTACTGCCATCGTCACACAAATGTCAAACTTCGATGGTCAGATAGAGACAGAAAATAGCTAAGCCAAAGTAGAACTTACAACTCATCGGCTGCAGCTTTGAATGCCACCCAGAATGGATTGCTTGCGTCTAGTTTTGTGATTTCTACACAAGGATTTTTCTGCTCGAATTCAAAAGTTACTCCTTCGCCTGCCTCTTTACACCATTTATGGATCTAAAACAAAACAATAATTAGTCACATTAACCCTTAAATTGCCAGGGAGAGACTTTTATAGTTAATTGTTTCTTCAGCTTCGGTATTCAACAAATCTATCAGTAAATTATTAGTTTAATCCCATTTCATCAGATATTTATTTAGGGTAGCTTAGTACTCTATTAAAAACCATTGTCCATGTGCGATGTGCGATGACTCTGACCTTCTTTTGTTTGTAAAGATACAATATCATTGTTTTCGTGTGAAACGATTAACTAATTGATGTCTCAATTGGTACCAATTAGGCAAACAGAATAAAATATCGAACTGTTTCTTAATGTTGCTGTTGATGATAATGACACTGAAAAAGAATTGAAGAATGAATGATCGTTACCATATTCTCGAAATCGGCGTGGTTGACAGTGACGGCCAACCTAATATCAAATACTGCCGTTAATTTTTCCGGAACAACATTAGATTGCACTCCGCCCTGTAATAAATAAATGATTTTTGTAAATTACCTTGGTAAAACAGTTATATTTATAAACTTATATTGTTTGCATGTAGTTTCATCTTTGCATATTTTTTTCATACCCTGATTTTGGATGAATCGTCCACTTACCACTTGTATCATATTTAGTGGACAGCTTGAAATAAAATAAGGCGAAATAAATAAAAATGTAAATATGATTTTATAAAAAGGTATTACAAAACAAGAAAATAAAATGGATGGATTTTATATGAATAGGAGTCGTCATTTCACTGTAAAAATGTGTACAACTCTTTACCGCAAACTTACGTATATTTGAGTTAAATTGATGGTTGTGACGTCACCAATCGTCAACTTCGGATTGCTATCCAATATATTTTTTTGTTCAGTCCTCAAATCCATAAACTTGTCAATTATTGTCCTCAACTGAAAAAAAAAGTTATATAAAGCACTGATTAAATAAAAATATCATAAAGCATCGTGTGTTTTCTAAAACAAAATATTAATCGCAAAAGTATCAGTAGTGACCAAAACTTAGATTTCAGTTGGGATTGGGAGGAGTTAATGTTTAATCGTGATTGTAAAAAAAACAAACGGGTTTACAGAACTTTTAGCGTTAGGCCTATGGTGAATTTGTTACTGACGGTAATTGTGAAACAACCGGTTTTCTTTTAGTTTGAAATAAGTAAGTTATATAAAGTATTGACCTTGCTCGTGTATTTTAAAATATTACATAACACATCCAAATCGCGCCAAAACAAGGAGTGGTATACACTGTATTAGCTGCTAACAACTACAATTTTAAACTTTGTACCCGTGAAAGTCAAATAATTAGCTGCAGCTGAGGTGAGTATGTGCCAGATAATATTTTCTCTAAAACATTTTTATCTCCTCATAATTGTAAGTTTAGCAACGTAATATTTTATTTAAAAAATGTATTGGTTTAGAAAACGGACCTTTTCTCCAGCATTGTTTGGAAGCAGTAGTGATCCATGGCCTGGCTGTCCAGTACAATGTACATGTATTTCTGAAACAAATTGTTCATCAATCGTAGATAAAATTTTAAGTTTGTAATTTGTAGTATGAAATCACTTACGCCAAATGCTTCGTTCGCCATTAAACAAGACAAAGTCATTGTTGGGGCTGGCCATGCCTTCATCTAACGCAAACTCTACATTTAGGTCCTTGAAATCTTTGGTGTGAACAAATTTTTGCATGCCATCGTGACCACCAATCTCTTCATCTAAAATAATAAGGAAAGCTGTTAGTACCCATAAATCTATTCCACCTTCTATAATGAAAAAATAGAACTATAAGCTCTTAATGCATTACCAGGTACAAAACAAACGTGTAGAGTTCTTTTTAATTGCACCCCAGCTGCCTTCAGGTTCCTTATAGCCTCTAGGTATTGGATACCAACGCATTTCATGTCCTGTGAGCCACGAGCGAAGATCTTTCCATCGTTATCAATGTGTCCACTGAATGGAGGATGTGTCCAACTGTTCTACAATTTTATACAACTCGTTAACATTGCTCTGTGTAATAAATTTATATCTAAGGACCAAGCTTTAACACAACGGATAAAACCAATGTCTGGAACATGGAATGCGTGCTGAACTTATCTAGTACACAGCGCGATGACAATAGACATTATACAATCATTGTACCTATATTACTTAATTTAGTTACAGTGTTTATACAATTTACGGAGATGTTCTTCTCACGTCTATTTATCAGCATTTATTTATCTTGACATGATAAATAATCTAGCGCAGTCATTTATTTCAGTTGATAAATAATTCGACAAATCACCACTTACTTCGAAAACAGGGACGACGTCCATGTGGGAATTTAGTAAAATTGAACCGAGTGATTGATCTTTTCCAGGCCATGTTATAATAACTATAGGCTTGCGTGGTACCACTTCATATACTTTCACGGCAAGGCTAAGTCCATTAGCTTGTTTTTTTAGGAATGCTACACAATCGTCTGTAATAATAGAGTAATATAAATTGTAAGGCATATTTAAAGAAAACGGAGTTCATCGTATGACCTTGACATTTAAATTATTCGAAGAATGTCTTCTTCGTTATCTTGGCTAGCTACAAGCACTTGTTATTGCAAGATAAATAAAGATAAAACGAGTATGATTAAGGTATTTTTGTAAGGTGTGTAATACTTATTAATTTTATTATATAATGAAAATTATTCGTTCTTTTAGGTACCTAGGTAAGTATTATTAGCTCATCTTAACAAACAAACATGAAGAGTCGTAATCGGTTAGACGGTATCATCAGCAGTTATGCTATTTCTGGATTAAAGCTATTAAAGTCTAGATCATTCCAACAAATAGCATAAATGCAATAGAAATATGTAACTAACTCAGGGCCCCACCGGTAGTCCTCCATTTCGCACTTGCAGAGGTACTAACCGAGGTTTCAAATTATCCAATTTCAATACTGGTTAGGGTAGACGCAATTGCGAGTTCCAGATACGTCAATGATACAATTTGCTATATCCTGAACAGCAGATATACGTTATGCGTTATGCTGAGTTTATTGAAAGTTATAGCAGAATATACCCCATATAAAAAAAATTACACAGGTTCGTCATGAAGTTTTTCTAATAAATATAGGTAACAGCAGAAATATCTTTTACGCGATGTTCTTGAGTTTTTAGAGGACGAAACTTCAGGGTTGCTATGAGTTGAAGGTCGCTGCATATTTTATTATTTATTTGGGCAACTAGAATCAAAAAATTTTTTTTTATGTAAATGACGTTCCAAAGTGCCTCCATGGTCTAATGGAAATAAACGTTTTGACTTTTGACTTTTGATTTGAAAATAAATGCAAATATTGTACTTTGTTAATTCGGTTACTAGACAAACAATTATGTTGAGGTACGCAACATTATTATTTATTTGCTTACAACACTAATATAATCGCAATACAAGTTTTAGCAAGAAGGCCTTTTCTATTTGTACGTTTGCATGTGTTTTATTAATTCAACAGGTGCTACTATCTACAAACATACATATGTAATCATTTCAAATGGCTGTGTAATTAAATATCATAGTATTTAATTGGACTTACCATAGTTAATGTTGGGTTGTACACTTGGTATTTTCAAATATTCGACGAAATTCGCAACAGCGGGATTGTTCTTGTTAGCTGCCATGGTACGTTTCGCAGCAAACACTGCTGTGGTAATGATCGTTCACATCGGACGGTGAGCGTAGCTGGGCTCGTATGATAACAGCCTACAATAAGTAAATAGGTTCAGCGAATCTACACTGAGCATCTATTTTTAATGGGTGGATTTCTCATAATATCATTTAACTATTGTTCATAAATTGTATACATGTATTTAGGATGTATTTACCACAAGTATGAAATGTAATTAAAATAACAAGAAAAAGTATATAAAATCCGCCTCAATTGCGATATATATTAAAAATACATAAACATAATACAAACAGTATCAAAACAAAAAATCGTTATTACCTCAAATAAACCGGTTAAATAATAAAACCGAAGATAATAATTTGGATTTACCGCCAAAATTAACACATGACCTTGAACTTTTTAGTTCATTCAATTATCAATATTATCATGCTTGTTGCAGGTGTAGGGTTAACTTCGTTTATCTTAATTACTAGAAAAATAATTCTCGCACGAAAGATAAAAAATGTGATAAGTATCTAAATACTAAAATATTTAATGTGACTTAGTACTGATAAAGAAAATCTTAGGTAGGTATTTCAATGATTTCGTAATTTATTATACAATTTCGTGTCATTATCTGCACATCATAAATAAAGTTATGATTATGTACTGTTTTTCGTTTTTAGAAGTTTTTTTTTAAGTACGTATAGGTACTTTTATTTTTGTGATAAAGTGCAAATTATTGTTGACTCTTACTAATCTTCCATGTCAAAGACGTTTGTTTGTGAGTGACCTGATATTTTATTTTAGCTTCTTGTTGAATTATTTTCAGGCGTATTTATTAGATATATTTCTAATCTAAATCATTTACATTAATTTATAAAACAGATTTCAAAGGAGGTATTAAATTCACAACACTGCATTACTACGTTTATGTACTATTATTAATATTGTTGTTCCGTCAATTTGGTTAACTGAATAGGTAATGATTACACTAGTTTTATCACCGATTCTGGGAAAAGTCTGAAGTTTACTTCAATGATAATGACATATTTTTATTTTGCGTTGCTGTTTTTCTAACCAGTGAGAGTGAAATACATTAGGCATGGTTCAGCTCGATCAGCTGATGTCTCAAAAGTCAAAACGATACAGTAGGTAATTAGTCAGAATTAAAAATTAATCTTATAGGGTTACATGACATTTAATTTAGAACTAAAATGATCGCATTTTTGGTTTAATTGTTTATAAATATTGAACACTATAATCATAACATAGTATAAATTTTAGTCGATTATATAAGTGACTAAAAACTTCTAATAGAATTGTCTATGGGTGAAAAACTGACAGCACGTAAACGTCAATGTTACGTTTTGCGTCACCGCGAGAAAGGAAACCTCGAATTGGGCTACGTTCCAAAACGTGCGAATAATTCACTCGGAAATTAAAAAGAGATAGAAACAACGAAAGAAAGAGAACGGCTATACTGTTTTTGAACGCTACAGAGCGATTTACTGTTTTGGAACGGGTTAGGGTCATGATGGTTAGGGTCGTATGATGACACTGTCAACATAACCTTTTCTCTCTATTGCAAAGAAGGAAAATCGAGTTTTTTAAGCATATTTTGCAAATAAATAAGTACTACCTGTTCGTTTCTACTTTAATAAATCCATTCTTCAACATCAAACTTCAACATTGGCGCATATATGATTTTGACATATGTCAGGTAATTTTTAACGACGCTCAGCCTAGGGTGAGAAACCGCACTTGTCAGTGCGAAAATTACTCTACCGAAAGCGTTCCAAAATACTGCTCGGGTAGCTGTCGAGTAATGGTTCGGTTACCCTCGGTTTCACTCGTCTCATTTCGGAACGCTCTAGAGTAACTTTCGCACTACTCCGTGTAATTTTTACCCTTTTTGGAACGGACCCTTGAGTTGAAGTTGAACGTTACATCGAAGAAATTTGAAACTTTTAAAACGATTCTCGTAGTTTTGATGGTTTTATTGAGCTAAGTTTTTATGATGGATGATAATTATTATGAAGTCACAGCCGATTTGGATGCCAGAGAGATACTGAGGTATCTTAACAATTTAGGCATTCATAATATAAGTGGAGAAGTCCTCAAGTATTTCATTACAGGTTTGTATTTTCGTGAAGTGATTATTACAGTCGTAATTGAGGAGTTGTAACTGAGGCATGCATTAAGTATAATTCTTATTTTAACAACATTAACTTCATTTACGTTCCCTTAGCATGGTATTTTATAATCTCGGAATGAGAGGATGGATTGAACAACGGCAACTACCAGTTTATAGTATACTTACATAAACTTTTTCAGACTTAAAGAAGCTAATTAAATATGATCTGCAGCAAAAGAGTCAATCCAGGTCAGCTAGCCAAGAGAAGTATGAGGTGCCAGGTCTTGAGAGGCTTCACAGCGCCAGCACATTCTCCTCCCGTTGCCGATCAAAGAACCAAGATTCTAACACTTTAAAATGTACTAGAGAATGTCAGAAGATTAGGAAGCCAGTAAATGTAAGAAATGTGCATTCAGCACCCAATTTGGGTGTACAAAAAACAGAAGAAAAACCTCTCAGAAGAGCCTGCTCTTGTGTTAGAGTAGAGAAGAAACCTGAAACAGTGAAAGAAAAGAGTAGTTCCTGTTCTGCTAGTAATAATTGTAAGTATTAGCTTGAATTTACACCTTTTGCGTTGAAAAAGTTGTAGTTTTTTAACACACTTCTAAAAAAATGGGGAAGTTCTCAATTCGGATTGTTTATTTTCAACATTCATTTAAAAATTCAAAATTTTTATGTTTCTTCATGCATATTTTCGTCGTTTACCAACCAATTTGAACAATTCTTTTTTTGTTTGAAAGGGTAGACATCCTAAATGGTCCCATTATCATCAGGTCCAGGATCTGATGATGGTATCATGCCAAAATCGGGGGAAGTCGGTTTTTTTTTGCAAAAAATTATCTTGTTGTTGAGATGTTTGAGTGCCCAGGTCTGGCATCATATGGATGCTGTTAAGACTAGGAGTAGTGAAGTATGGTGTTACATACCTTCCCTTTAACAAAGTTTATTGGCATCTGCTAAGAAAGGATTTTGATTAATTCCATCCCTAAGGGGATAAAATAGGGGATGAAAGTATCGACATTCACATGGGGAAAGCTCAGGGGCATAAGCTAGTTCATAATATAATCAATTGATATAACATTATTTTTTTCAGTAATAAAAGTTCCTGTACAGCCTACAAAGAAGAAATGTGACCCAGTCAATCTGTACCATTATTATACTTCTTTATGGAACAAGTATAAATCCAATGTACCAGGCGAAAATAACTGGTCAGATCTCAGATGGAGTATCAGACAAAAAATGGCTGGAAATATTGTTAAGCAAACTTCATCAAATAAGGTCAGATATTTTGCTGTTAATCAGAGAAGTTTTTGATTATTGTTAATGCTGCCAATCTTTGTGATCAAGATGATGAAATTTGGACTGCATGCCATCTTGTCAATGTCATCTTTATTTGAAGGAGATCCATTATTTATTTAATAACTCCCATTTACAACCTGTTTTCTTTTTTACACTGATATGCCCCTTCGCAAGTAGTTTGTACTATAAGGAATTCAATTCATTAGGGCTTATAGTCCAAAGCTGCTGACTAAATAATATATAAATACTGCCTGGGACAACTGATACATGTCCATCTAATTCCAAGCTTAGCAGAGCTTGTGTTATGGTAACCAGATAATTGATAACATACTTATATGATTTTTAAATACTAACATATCGATACCTTTGGGTAGAAAGGTCGTATAAACCAAACCCCGACTTTTCAGGAGAGCAGAAAAACAAGTTTTTTTACAAAAATTTTTTTTTCACTTTTCTGTTTATGTTGTTAATTATTATTTAAATAATAGTAAATGTTGATTAAAAGGTATTATAATACTTAATCAATGTTGATTACGTATTTCAGGTAGTTTTATTTTATTTGAATCAACCATTAATGGGTATTAGAATAATAATTATTGAGTTCCTACTTATTCGGAGAGTAACAGAGTGTTTATTAGTCAAAATTCAATTAATCTGTGACTATCAATGGTTTTTAATACAAAAAAACTACATACATAGGTTTTTACGATCGTAAATGTGACCATAAGCTTACCAAAAATGGATATACGACCTATACAGTTTTTTTAAAGTTCATTTTCATGGGGTGTATAAACCAAGAATTGATATTTTCTGAGTCGTAAATCCTTACTTACCTATCTTCTTTAGTTTTAAAGTTAGCTTAACTTTAAAACTAAAGAAGATAGGTAAGTTTTGATGATTTAACCTTTTTCATTTCTTTCTCATAGATCATTTTTTTATAACTTCAAAAACAAAAAAGTTATGAATCCTGAAAAGTCGGGTTTTGGTTGAACGACCTTTCTACCCAAAGGTATCGATATTTTACATTTTGATATTTACAATAAGTTATTATAAAGATCAGTTAGGGACATAATCATAACCTTTTCATGTGTATCTCTCTGCCTTTTGATCTTTTATTACCTAAATCTTTTTTAAACATGGTTTATACACCAACCTCACGCATCCAAAGGCCTTTGGATTTACGACGTCGAATTTAAACTGTGTTTAAGTAATGCATTTAACACATTAGGGCGTATAAACCATTTACAATTAACGACTATTTTTACGCCCTGAGTTAATGTAAATCATAGTCATTACATCGTAACAAAACTAAAAAAATAAAAACATTTGGCTTTTACGTTAAAAATTTCCTTTTTTAGGGTTCCGTACCTCAAAAGGTAAAAACGGATCACTTTGTTGTCCGTCCGTCCGTCCGTCCGTCTGTCAAGACCCTTTTTCTCAGAAATGCGTTGAAATATCAAGCTGAAATTTATATCACATACTCAGGTCTGCTATCTCTCAAATCATTGAGAAAATCAAGTTTCCAAATCAACGCAATAAAAAGATACGGCTGTTTATATTGTATATTTAGACATTTGCAAGGAAATCAAAACCTACAGGGTACTTCCCATTGACCAAGAATCATGAAATTTGGCAAGAAGCAAGGTCATGTAGCACAAATAAAGGAAAAACTTCGAAAACCGTAAATTTGTAGTTAGTTCACATCCGTCCGTCCGTCCGTTCGTCTGTCTGTCAATACCCTTTTTCTCGGAAACGCGTCGAGATATCAAGCTGAAATTAATATCACACACTCAAGTCTGCTATTTCTCAAAGCAGTGAAAAAATCAAGTTTCTAAATCAACGCAATAAAAAGATACGGCGGTTTATATTGCATATTTAGACATTTGCAAGGGAATCAAAACTCAAAACCTATAGGGTACTTCCCATTGACCGAGAATCATGAAATTTGGCAAGAAGCAAGATCATGTAGCACAAGTTAAGGAAAAACTCCGAAAACCGTAAATTCGAAGTTACTTCACATCCGTCCGTCCGTTTGGTCGTCCGTCTGTCAAGACCCTTTTTCCCAAAAACGCGTCGAGATATTAAGCTGAAATTAATATCACACACTCAGGTTTGCTATCTCTCAAAGCAGTGAAAAAATCAAGTTTCTAAATTAACGCAATAAAAAGATACGGCGGTTTATATTGCATATTTAGACATTTGCAAGGGAATCAAAACTCAAAACCTATAGGGTACTTCCTATTGACCAAGAATCATGAAATTTGACAAGAAGCAAGGTCATGTAGCGCCAGTAAAGGGAAAACTCCGAAAAACGTAAATTTGTAGTTAGTTCACAACCATCCGTCTATCTGTTCGTCCGTCTGTCAAGACCCTTTTTCTCATAAACGCGTCAAGATATTAAGCTGAAATTTATATTTCACACACTCAGGTTTGCTATCTCTCAAAGCAGTGAAAAAAATCAAGTTTCTAAATCAACGCAATAAAAATATACTGCGGCTTGTATTGCATATTTAGACATTTTCAAGGGAATCAAAACTCAAAACCTATAGGGTACTTCCCATTGACCTAGAATCATGAAATTTGGCAAGAAGCAAGATCATGTAGCACAAGTAATGGAAAAACTCCGAAAACCGTAAATTTGTAGTTAGTTCACAACCGTCCGTCCGTCTGTTCGTCAATCTGTCAAGACCCTTTTTCCCAGAAATGTATCGAGATATTAAGCTGCAAGTCTGCTATCACTCAAAGCAGTGAAAAAATCAAGTTTCTAAATCAATGCAATAAAAAGATACGGCGGTTTACATTGCATATTTAGACATTTGCAAGGAAATTAAAACCTATAGGGTACATGCGGCTGGGCTACACATCAAGCTATACAAAACTAGTTTTAGCTGACCTCGCATTTTGTATGTTTTTCGTACAATTAGAAGTCAGCTTATACTGGTTATGTATAGCTTGATGTGTAGCTCACCGTACTTCCCATTGACCAATAATCATGAAATTTAGCAAGAAGCAATGGCATGTATCACAAGTATAGAAAAAACTGCGAAAACCGTAATATTGTAGTTATTTCGCTAAAAAACAAATTAACGGAACCCTCGTTGCGCGAGTCCAACTCGCACTTGACCGGTTTTTTTAAGAGTGTATGACCGAAAATTTCTTGGTCGTATTAACCCTTTTTGTGCGAATTTCGGCATTTCAAATATACAGATCGATAGAGAAAAAAATTCTGAGCAAAATGGTATATATAACTCAGCTTGGCCAAAATGGTTTATACGACCTTTCTACCCAAAGGTATCGATATTATAGACAAGTTACACCCAGACACAGAACAAGCAATTACGCTTCTCACACAAAGTTTGTCCTAGGCGCGAATCAAACCTTCGTGGGTTTTATTTAGCAGTCAGTGTCACTAACCACTAGACCAACAGGCCTGACTATGTATGTATGTTTAAGGCCCTGAAATAATGTAAATTTTCCTCTTACAGGTTCCTGAAACACACAGAGACAAAGAAACGGGTACAACCCGTTCCTGACAAGGATATTGGATAATTGTAATTTGCTGTCTTCAATCAACTTCAACATTCCTAGTTTTTATAGGGATGATAATAAATAAAATAAAAGTATTTTCCATGTATTGTATTTTCTTTCACTACTAATAAGATTACCTTACCTATGCTCTAAAATTAGCTGTGTTGGTATTTTTATACAGTATTAAATCAGAATCAACAGAACCTTAATGTTATTCTAGTTCAATAACCAATTATTGACATATTAAAGTCTTAAATTTAAAAACCAATGTAAGATTTGTTACAAGAAAAACAGTATTTTTAAACATACTTGTTTCTTTGGTTTTTGAGAAAAATGCTAAGGTTTTGTAAAAAAGATACCTATAACACAGAAAAATGGCTGCAGTTTTAATTGTTATGTTATACTTGATTAAGTTTATATTCTTGTGTCTGTATTCTAGTGTTAGCATGAAGCCAGTGTAGTATCCGTTCTTCAATCCTCTCAGCGGCCGACAGTGTTAGCACTAGGGTGTCATGTTTCAACATGGAGTAAACATTAAGGCCATACACTGGCATTATGTTGACATGACCTATGCTGTCTGTTGCTGCTGTTATGTTCCTTGGTGCATAATCGGTACTGGAAACAAACAGTTTAATGAGTATTAATAATTATCTTGGGACAAATCACACATCTGGTCACAAACGAAGCAGAGCTTGTACTATGGTAACAATATAACTGATAAACACACATATTTATACATATTAAAGATAAATTACACCCAGACAGCGCATAAACAATCATATTATCAACAAACTACTTAGTTAAAGTTAAGATTACGACAATATAATAACATTGTCGTAATATTAACTTTAACTAAGTAGTTTAATGCATGCTGTGCTTACCTATAAAAGATTGTTTCACAAGTACTGTATTATGATGAATGTATTTAATATTTTATGGTGTAAACAATTGTTGGTGAGCCAAATAAATAAAATAAAATGCTTATCACACAAAGCTAGTCCTGGTTGGGGATCAAACCTCCAGCCCAGCGGATGGGGTCAGTAAACACTAGACCAACAATGGTAAAATAAAATTTTGAATTTAGAATTTATTAGGTAGTTTGATCATACCAATCATAAAAGAATAGAATATGTGCCTATGTTTTTAATATATTTTCTTAATAACTACACACTAAAAACTTACTCATCAACAATCAACACTGAGGGTCCCCAGTTTCTCTTCTCAATAAGTTCAGCTAAATACTCTGGCTCATCTGTTGGCAGCTCTAAGTCCTTTACAATATGTAGGTCGTCTTGAGCTAGTTTTGAAGATAAGGTTGATGTTAAACCATGTACCCTGAGGTGGAAGGGCAGCATGAAGAAGTGGGATTTGCCAGAGCGGGGACCGTGTGCTATGCCGCCGCCTCGCCACAAAGGAGAACGAATTGAACCATGACGAGCACGACCCAAACCCTTCTGAGGCCATGGTTTCCTACCACCTCCTCGCACTTCGGCCCTAGTCTTCGTATGAGCCCAAGAAACAAACCGTATCTTCCGCTGCCACACAACATTTTGATGAATGATATCTAACCGTGGGGGTGCGGCAAACACCGAAGGATGGAGCTCGAACAAACCCAATTTTTGCTCTTCTATCGTATCTAAGTTCTCAATCCATACTTCTCGGGGCTTAGTATATTGTGGTTGGAAGGCCCACTCCTTTTTGGTGATAGATAAACTGTCTGATCCTGTTGTAGCAGCCGCGGCGACGTTTGAAGAATATGCTCTAATATGAGGCGTCACAGATATGTGTAACCTTCTGATAGCGCTTATTAATGCAGACGTCATGTTAATAATATTTTGTGCTGAGGTTTTCACACAGATAATTATGGACATTAAACGAAATTCCTAATTAACCTGTCCAAACCAACCAAAATCAAAACATCTGTAATCTGTCATTTAAGTTAGGTTATGAAATTTTCTTTTGACATTTCAAATTAGTGGGCATTGGAACTTCTACCATTCTGCCTGATAATTGATAAAAACTATAAAAAGTTTATTTGGCTGTGATTGAATACAAATCGAACTTCCTCATATAAAGGACTTATTAGCAAAACGTAAAAAATAATAATATGGCATTCAATTTACTATAAATACAATTTCGACTTCTTTTTCGTGACCCGTGAGATTTTATTTGTGGCACTTGTTTTAATTTACCTTATCCAAGTCATTGGTATAATTTATCGTATTGTGTTGTGTGTGAATACCAGAATTTCAAAAGTCCCAATACTCACAAAGACTTAAGACACAACTCACGATAGTTCCAAAAAGTTATGCTCTGTGGAGTACTCTACTCTCTTAGTAAGTTACTTGCTAAGCTTACAGATGGCGCTCTAAATTGTACAACGTGAAAAGCCCAACGGCTCTTTATAAAATAAAATAATTGAAAAAGTTATCGAAGCTTGCAGGTAAGTATCCGCCCATTAGTACTATCGACAAAATTGAATCATGACCCATTTTGACGATAAATCGTTTGAAGCAGTCATAATAATAAGACTAGATGTGTGACATTTTTAATACATGTTTACGCAATTGTCGACCTAATTGAATTTGAATGTCTGTAGGAAAATAAGCCATTGGGTTGATAGTACAACAGGTTTACAGGTATTAAATCCTTTACGGGCTAGTTCAGGCAAGGGATGGATACCGGCGATGTCCTGGATAAAATAACCATGGTGGTTCCTGAAAGGTTTCGAACCCGCAACCTCAGGCGTTAGAGGTGGGTGCTTTAACCACTGGGTCGCAACAACATTTCTGCAAGGTTGGACTGACTAGCGGTTGGGAAAAGTAAAAGAAAAAAATACCATAATAATTTCAATTTCTATTGAATATTGAATTTGGAACTAATTATGAAACATTTTGCATCTGCGATATTTCGCTGCCGGCTATACATCTACATTGCATTGGTACAAATAGGGAAGATGCAAACATAGTATTTATTGAAAATTTATCAATAAAATGTTGAAAAAATGTAAATGAAGGGCCTCTGCAACTTTTTTTTTGCATAACGTTTATTTTTATTAATAAATTATGAATTTAAAATTACATGAAATTAAACGTAATTTAAAACACCAATCAGCGTTAAGCGACTGGAATGACGTCACTGGCACGTTCCAAAACGTGCGAGGAATTCACTCGAAAATTAAAAAGAGGTTATAGTACGATTTTTAATTCGAGTCGGAAAAATGACATTTCCAGTGTTGCAGGTTTTTAGTTCCAAATAAATAGTGATGTGATACAATCGAGTTTTTACAATGAAATCTTAATCGAGATTTTTTTAAATACAATATTATTTATGGGTGTTATTTATCTATAATATGTATGTATTTAAAAATTATATAAGTATGTATATCAGTTGTCTGATTACCATAACACAAGCTCTGCTTAGCTTGGGATCAGATGGCCGTGTGTAAGATGTCCCAGGATATTTATTTATTTTTTATTTATTAATATCAAATTGCCTATGATTATATAAAAAAATATTACATGTAATTTACGGTTATTAAAAAGAAGACATATACGGTAGGTAATTTAATATTACATAAAACACGTTATATTATTTGTTTTTGGTAAGGTCCATATTTCTAAAATTGTTTTATTTAAGATGGTATGTATTCAATATTTACAATAATAAAACGATTTGGTACCTAATAAAACAAAGCATGACTAAATGTCTAAATGTCTGCGATTGCTACTTTATCGTCGTCGTAGCAATAAGTGCATTAGAACAATCAGCGAGCGATTAGCAACCGATTCATACATAATACGATTTTTTTGACGTTAAGCGATTAATCGCGCGATCACTGCACAAATATTGCTGATTGCCGTTTCATAGGTAATAAGCCAGCGGAACTCTTTAGATTAACTTTCGCGCTACTCCGTGTAATTCTTACCCTTTTTGGAACGCACCCCCGCAGTTAGTTGTCAAAGTAAACAGAAATAGTTTTGTAGGAATAAAATTAGCTTTAGAAAAGCAAATTCGCGCAGTCTTCTAATGACTCTTTGAATATGATTTCGGAGGCATGCAATTTTCTTCGACTGTAGTACTTCATCTTTTGAACTTTTCTTAGTGTTGTTAATCAACAGAACAGAAATAACACACCTTCGATATACTTGAAGCCTCTGTCTGCCATGATACAAGGTCCAGGAGGTAAAGATTCCATAAATCCAGATTCTTCAAATATTTAAAATCAGAAGTTCAGCCACCAAAACTATCTGATACAAAGTTTGTAACCCCGTCTGGTGTTTGAGATATCAACATGAGTCAACATGCTTTTTTGCATAAAAAAGCATTGCATACATGCTTTCATGCGGTATTATTATAACCACGAGATGTTGATTGATAGTTTATTTCCAAATTTTAGCGATAAAAGTATCTGGAATGGCGAAAAATAATAAAAAGTTATAAAAATTAGAGAAGAACAATACAACCAGAGATACAGTGTCACTGCAGTGACGTCATCGGAGCTATTGGTCCGTTTTCGCGCGGAAGTTTAAACTGTCAATTTAAAACCGCTTTTTTTACTATAAATTTACAACATTTTAACTTTTTAATATATTAGTGGTCTATTTTACATGGAATTCTTTAAAATCAAAACAAAAATAAAAATATTGCATCTTCCCTATTGAAAGTGCAGATTTGTGGCAATTTTCTCTTTGAGGGCATTAATTACGCTACAGAGTTGCCGAAAGCAAGGAGCTCGTTCGGATCACTATGTAGCACCGTTACACAGCCCAATCTCAATTTCAATTTCATCTCGCCGATTTGGCTCTGAATTAGGGGCGATTTATTTTCATTCGTAACATTCTCTCGCGCCGTCGTGGAAGGTAAATGTTAAGGCTTGCACAGATTTATTGCTTTTCATGGCAAACTTGACAGCTTCATTGTTACAATAGACAGGGGTATTACTTACTCTTTCAAACTAGACTTCTAATCTCGTAGCGCTCAGTCTTTGAATTTTTAACGGTCTTCAAAGTAGCCTGAATTAAAAAGGCCACGTGGGTTGTGTGCCCTCCTGAATGAACAAAGCTTTGCTATTACGTGGTTGTGAAGGACTGGGGGTCTCAGTAAGTTCGTCGTATGTAGTTGAAATTAATAGGACATTACAACTTTACCTAGTTGTCGGCAAGTTAGTAGACAAGTAGTCTGCAAAAGTGCTGACACCCTAAATGAAAGCCGCTCAACGTTAAATAAATTTATTGAAGGTAAACATTGGATACATGGGGTAGATCATAGTAGGTACATACTTATTCATATTAACGAATTCCAGAATTGCAGGTAACTATATACTTATAAGTCCGGAACTTGTCGTGTCACTCACTGCCAAACGTCTCTCTACTATGACAGGGTCCCTCGACCGCTGAGTTTAACTCGTGCCTGAATTTCCGGCGAAACGAGATTAGCTCGATACATTGACGATCGGTATACCCATAAAGCCATGACACTGTGACTATGATAATATAATTAATCCTTGTATCGCGCTCAGATATTTTGTAAACCTTATTAGCTGTTCCCCGCGGAATTATCAGCGTCTTCAGTTATTTCTCATGACGGATTACGATACGAAGAAAAAATATGTTATCAGTAGTAATAGAGGCAGTTGTTTCAGCGTTAGCTTTCTCCAGCCAACTAAGTTGAAGTTGGCTTTCCACCTTTCTAAATGCAATTAAATATGAGTAAGTATTTTACAGCCTTATAGCGTAGGTCTAGCCTTCACAATCAAGTTACTGTGTAAAATGGAAGGTTTGTTGTCAGATTTTTGGGTTTCTGACTATCCGAAACAAATGACAAACATGACAGTTGTGATTAACAACCTTTCAAGACGCGTTGGTCACTCTAGTCTTCTACTAAGAAATTCCTAACCGAAAACCGGGTAAAACTTACGTAGTGACTATTTATTAATCTGTGGTAAAACTGCCTAACTTGGAAATAACCAAGAAGCCTACGCCCAGCGTCGTCGTGCTTGAAAATTTCCCCAATTACATAGTCAATAACTCAGTAATAGGTACTTGGACAGGCTTTCTTCATCTTTTGTGATAGTAAACTTCTATTCAAATATTCAGTGTTAAATTTTCAATAATTACACGTAAGTATTGTACTGAACTTTAATTAAAAGCCTGGGGGCGCGAGGTACCCACTGTTAATTTCGGATTTCTCCGGTGTTTTCGCCGTAGCTTCTATTTTGTTTCGATCGAACGTGATTAGTTTTGCCGATGGGCGATGTGAATTCCGCCGGAGTTTGGTTGGCGGTGTTTTTGTAAAATAAGCTCGGTATCAAAAACTCTTTAAATCAGCTGCCTACGTTAAGTCGGAAATGTCAAAAAGTTTGTATTACGTAGGCCGGCCGGTAGATTATCAGGGTAGGCACTTTCGCCTACATTGGTAAAGAATAGTTTTTAAATTACATGCAAGATTCCAATAACTTTCGTTTATATTATCAACTTGGCAATTCATTTTATATACCTACCTAAGTGCCATTCTGTTTTATTAATTTATTAACTCATCAAATAATGTCGACTATATTAATAGAGATGTTGTGACACGTGCTCTTAGTGTAACAAAACTGTTACTACTATCGTGGATGGAATTTCTTGTTTATGCGAAACTACAGGATCACACAGCATTAGTTATACTTAATTGTGTTTCGCGATAATCAATGTATATTTTTTTCTTATAAGAAGTATCTCGGTTTATAAGAAAGTAGTAGGTATGTCTTTGGTTAGAACAGAAGTACTAACAAAAATTATATATTTCACTTGTTACCCTATTTTGCTGTGCCCTACAGGATCCATAATTGCTCTCATTTATCACCTAAACTTATGGAAAAGCAATAAAATATTGAGTATTGAAAAAAGGTTTACGTGTTGTTTTAAATACCTAACTGTTAATTTATAAGTCTAACTAACTGTATGAACAGTTGAACACTTAGGCGATCTTCACACTGCCCCGCATGATGCAGCGTAGCGCGTGGATGCGTGTTCTTCTGTTGCTTGTAAGTATCTCCGTTTGTATGGAAAACACGCACAGTCTAACACACTGAAAACGCATCCACGCGCGTTCATGCGGATCACGCGCATACACGCGGAGAAACATGCACCCCCGCGCGTAGGTGCGGGGCGAGACGCAAGGTATGGCACACCGAACCCCGCAGTGCCGCGCGTGATTTTGTATGGGCGTGACGTGTGAATAAATGAGAACGAGAGAACGGCGAATAAATGAGAGCCGCCGTGCGTGAATCTACAAAACGCACCTACGCGCGTGAGTGCGCAAAAAACCTGCACGATGATGCAGATCTGCACTCCCGCAGAAATGCGCGTAGGTGCGTTGACACGCAACATGCAGCGGGGTCCGGGGCAGTGTGATAATCGCCTTACACGAAATAAATCACACATCTGTGATTGCCAAAGAATACCGAAATGGAATATCTGTGGAAAGATTCCAAATCAACAAAAAAAAACGTAAACTCAATATTTGGTTAGTCAATATGTCGTTCGTCATACGTCATAGAGCCTATCTATCCAATGCGTGGATTTAACAATAGAGCTTTAAGTCAGAAACCTAACAATTTTCAATCTTACCGCAGTGCCTAGAGCTAAAAGATAAATAAAAATCAGTTTTATCCGTTTCCTCTTCTCGTTTTCAATCTGATTTTATCAGATATTCAAATGGATTTTATTTGCATTTTAATAATAGCCGATCACTGGATAGGCTTATATCGTAGTATTTTAAAACGACAAAAGAAATAACGATTTATTTGTATCTAAAGTAGGTAGTTAACTGGTATGTGTTAATCCGGTTGCCGGTTTTTTCTTGATTTGGAAATAGCAATCCAACTTAAACTTGTTTGTAACGTTTACTATTAAGCATGTGTGTTATCTTCTAAAAGTTTCTTTGATAAATGTTTGTTTATCTAATCAATTTTATGCACAACTAGCTGTCCCCCGCGGTTTCGCCCGCGTTATCCGAAGATCTAATCTTTGGTTATTTCTCCGCTCCTGTTGGTCATAGTGATGTCATACTTATAGCCTACTTGTTATTCCTATGTTTATGTTACTTACTGTAAGACGATTTAACAAACACTTTCTATAGGTTTTGCGTGAAAGAATAACAAGCATCGTCACAAAGTTTAACGTTATAATATTAGTAGATGATTATACAAAAAAGTTTTACCAATAGTCATAATAAAACTAGCCTAGAGTTTTCACATTATTCAAACTATCATTTAAAACTGGCCGTTACATTTGAAAAAAAAAACAAGAAACGGCCATTACTTGTTAAGAAGAATAAGAAATAAAAAAGAAACACAAATGGCGTTTTTATTTTTTTTGACGAAAGAAGGCCAGTAACTTTTTAATAATAATGAATTAAAAAAGATCCAATGAGGTTCTATTCAAAATAGTAATAGAACTCTGACTTACAAATTATGACCATAGTATTAGAGGTTAGGTAAGGAGTGTATAGTCTATCTATTATGTAGGCTATATGTAGGTATTACGCGATGCTGGAATTTTTTCTTAGAAAAATTTGGAAATGTGGTTTGTGTTTAGTTTTTGTTTATATTTGTCTGTCTTAATAATGACCGTCACTTATTTTTTTTCACTTAACGGCCAGTTCTGATTGATATCAGAATTTTTTTATTTTATCAACTAACATCTATATTTTATAGCAATCTCAGAAAGTATTATTTTCTACTAAAAAACTATTTTTTAATGAGAGGTAAACGACTAAGTTTGTCACTGAGAAGAACCACCTTTAGAATGAATAAGGCTTTAGAATAAGGTTTACCATAACGACGACATAAATAGCTATACTAACATGGGCGTAGCCAGCTTTGGGCACAGGGTGGGGCAGAAATCAAACCCCTCCCCCCACCCCCACCAGCGATCATCATCATCATTTCTCTAGCCTTTTTCCCAACCGTGTTGGGGTCGGCTGCCAGCCTAACCGGATTTAGCTCGATACCGGTGTTTTACGTGGAGCGACTGCCTATCTGACCTCCACAACCCAGTAACTGGGCGACACGATACCTCTTGGTAAGACTGGTCTGAGTTTCTGACTAACCAGTAACGACTGTCAAAGTTCTTCGAATGACAACCGGGACCAACGGCTTCCCCCCACCAGAGATAAAGAATAATAAAATCTTCTCAAAATACCAAAGTAAAGTATGTACAAATTTCACATAACGAGAGAGACACAGAGAGAGATGGTTTGCTGGTAAGCGATCAAACTTTAAGAAGACTGCATGAAGTCAACCTACGTGCTAGTAGGCCACTTCGGGTACCAGCGCCAAGGAGAGGCAATCGAGGAAGAAGATTACAATGGGCTATTGCACACGAAAACTGGAACCATTCTCAATGGTCACTTGTGCCTTTTCACTGATGAAACCAGGTTTGGATTTCATCCTGATTCGCGAAGAGTACGCGTTTGGAGAGAACCTGGACGTTGGAATCGACTGCAGCATCCACAACAATGCCAGTCCACATACGGCGCATATGGTTACAAGTTGCTTACAACAGCATCCAAGCTTTAGACTGGCCTGCACAATCCCCTGACTTAAATCCTATTCAGCATGCCAGGGATATGCTTCAGAGAAGAGCTCTTAGGAATTTCCCTGAAGATATTGATTGTGCATGAAAACAGAGAGTGATTGCGAGCCGTCTCGTCGAGCGGCTGATGCGGGTGGGGCCGTATCTGGCGGACGGCCAGTTCGGCTTCGGCCGCAGAGGACGCTCCACGGTGAACGCCATCATGTACGTATGGGCCCTCACGACAGGGGATGCGGTGGCACAGGGCAGGATCGATCGTCTTGGCGGTGTCTCTCGACATCGCCAACGCCTTTAATACCCTGTCTTGGAGGTGCATAGGGGCGGCACTCCGGTATCACCGGATGCCAGCCTACCTTTGTCGTGTGGTCGAAGCCTATCTGACGGACAGAGCCGTCATATACCCCGGTCACGAGGGAGTGTGGAGTCAACGAGGGATGTCGTGCGGTGTTCCACAGGGATCGGTCCTGGGGCCGCTCCTGTGGGACATCGGTAGGCTGGGTGCTGCGCGCCGACCTTCCCAATGGTGTCAGCGTAGTGTGCTACGCTGACGATACGCTAGTCCTAGGGACGGGAGGGTCGTTCCAGGCGGCGGCCGACTTGATGTCAAGAGGTGTTGCGACAGTCGTGGACAGGATCCGGCAGCTGGGACTCGAGGTGGCCCTGCACAAGTCCGAGGCCATGTGTTTTCATTGCCCTCGGCACCGGCCACCTCCAGGATCTCAGATAACGGTGGGAGGGGTTCACATCGGTGTCGAGTCGACTATAAAGTACCTGGGACTTGTCCTCGACAACCGATGGAACTTCACGGAGCACCTCCGACGTTTGGGTCCCAAACTGGCGAAGGCTGGAGCTGCCCTCAAGCGGCTCCTGCATAATCTCGGTGGCCCAAACGCCTCCTGCCGGAGGCTCTACACGGGGTTCGTGCGGACCATGGTCCTCTACGGGGCTCCGGTGTGGGCACCCAATCTAGTCACGGCTCCGGCCCGGCTTCTGAGGGCGTCCCAGAGGGTCATGGCCATTCGCAAGGTGCGGGGATACCGCACGGTCTCCTGTGAGGCGGCGTGCCTCCTTCCCGCCGTGGGATCTGGAGGCAACAGTCCTTGCGCACACGTACCAGAGGCGCGTGGAAGTGCAACGCCGGAGTGAAGTCCCGCTGCCGCGGGTTATCGCGGCGCAGCTCACGGAGCTTCGGCGAGATCTCATGACGGAGTGGAGACAGCGACTGTCGCAACCTAGTGCTGGGCTATTACGGCGTATAGCGGCGGTAAGACCCCTCTTTGAGGAGTGGCTGGAGAGGCGCCACGGCGCTCTAACGTTTCGCTTGACACAGGTCCTCACCGGACATGGTCGGTTCGGAAGGTTCCAGTGTCGGATTCAGGAGAAAGCGACGCTTGGGTGTCACCACTGCAGCAACGGTCACCTGGAGGACACGGTCGTCACACGGTGGAGGTGTGCCGCACATGGGTGGACCATCGACGTGTCCTCGTAGAGGCGATCGGCGGCGGTGACCTCTTGCGCCCGGCGCTGGTTCAGGCCATGCTTCGAGGCGAGACGGAATGGGATGCCGTCGCCTCCTTCTGCGAAGCAGTTATGCTAGTGAAGAAAGCGGCGGCGCGCGAGAGGCAACGACGAGCCTCTCGCCCCGGACTAAGACCCAGGCGAAGATGTCGAGAGTCGCAAGACGACTACCGGCCACCGTAGGCGCGGTTCTGCGGATGGCGAGCGATGGGTAGCTAGCCGCCCGGCTAGGACCAGGACCGCGTCGACGGCGCGTTAGCGCCAGGCCACACGGTGCGGTGTGACTCCGGCGCGGCGCCTGAGCGGTGCCGCAACGGTTTGCTACATATAAAATTGGATGGTATGCCACACGGTACGTCCGGCACCGCTCCGGCGCCGCACCGCAGGCTCACCGGACAACGGCGCGAGGCAGACGAGGCGGGGAGGGGTGTAAGCAGTGCGGTGCCACCGCGGCGCCGCTCAGTTCATGGGGATGTTCATGATTGTCGTCAACTGACTAGTAGGCAAGCCGCCAAGCTTGTTGCGGTGCCGCAGCGGCGCCGTAAGAACATTGCTGTGCCGCAGCGGCGCCGCACTGCTCGTGTGGCCGCCAGTGCGGTGCGGAGTAATGCGGTGCGGCGCGTTGCCGCATCGTGTGGCCTGGCACTTAGTGTTCCACGCGCGCCTCAAAGAGAAGAAGTCAGCACAGGAAGGGGCCCAACAGGGCCAACGCCTGCCGGGGTTGCGGAATGTTTATAATAGTTACCGTGACCCTGGAACATAAAGGGCAATCGAAGGAACATGAGTGGGTAGTCAGTAAAAGTCTGACACGCCCTCCCGCCGCACCCAGGACGGGAGCAGTCATTTGATGATTTCCCACAGACCAAAAAAAAAGTATAAAATGTTTTTTTTTTCTTAGGCACCTTATAGATCAGAGCCAGGGTGGGGCAAGCGCCCCAGCTTGCCCCAGTGTGGCTACGCCCATGTATACTAATTATTAAACTTTTAATATTGGTGACGGGCCTGTTGGTCTAGTGGTCAGTGACCCTGACTGCTAAGCCAGAGGTCGTGGGTTCGATTCCCACCCAGGACTAACTTTGTGTGATGAGCATAATTGTTTGTTCTGTGTCTGGATGTTATTTATCTATAATATGTATGTATTTAAAATTATATAAGTTTGTATATCAGTTGTCTGATTACCGTAACACAAGCTCTGCTTAGCTTGGGATCAGATGGCCGTGTGTAAGATGTCCCAGGATATTTATTGTTTATTTATTATTATTATAATATTATAAAACTAAAGAGTTTGTTTGGCGCGTTAATCTCAGGAGTTCGACATAAAAATATTTTTTGTGTAGGATAGCCCATTTAACGAGAAAGACTACATGCTATAGAACACACTACGACCTCGGGAGCGGAGCTAATCGAAAATGCGGATGAAACCGACGGAGACAGCTAGTGGTTTATGTTACCTGACATATCGTTATTGTGCTGACTTGATTTGCTTTACCAAGGTCGAAGATTGTATAGTATGTAGGTCATTTAATAATTAGGTTAATATAAGCACTACAATGCACTCATAGTTTATTATTAACCTTTGAACGACCAAGCGACAGCCGGCTGTCACGCTGCTATTGTCTTTCTATTGTGTCAAATCACGTGTGTTCGAAGGTCTCTAAGGCCCGTATTAATAGACGTTACTCAACTCCAAGACGCTCTCCAGTCTCTTGCTGTCCTTGTCATTCTAAAGGGAAAAAATAAGGACAGCAGTAGACTTGAGAGCGTCTCGGTGTTGAGTGACGTCTATTAATACGGGCCTTAACCGTTCGAACACACGTTTGACACATTTGAGACACTATTGTTGAAAGGTTAATTATTATGCACTATCCACAGAGCTTATAATTTGAATTTTGCGTTATTTGTCAATGCACGCCGGTTTTCGAATATACGCTGTACTATTAACACCTTGTGTGATATATAGGTATTTATATAGAGATATACCTAAATATATATTCGCATGTCGCTAGTCATATCTCGTTAGTGACAAAAAGCGTTTATTTAATGTGTAGTTGTCGGACCGAAAACATATGGCTTGAGATTTTAGGAAATAAAATTTCCAAAAATATCAGGATATATCAGGCCATATATTTCACTGGAACAAACACTAATCTATCTTACTTTGACATGGGCTCAAGAATCTTTGAAGGGGAAAACGGAATGGACAGCATCGATTTATTTATAGCACGAAAATCTTCCAAGAAATTGCTAAAAGTAGCAAAAATCTATTTTTCATGTGTGTATTTTCCTATACTATGTGACAGTACTGTCTCATTATAAAATACATCTATGTATACTGGTATAAAATGAAGCATCAGAACATCGGTCAAGCGTGAGCTGTCACACGAAGGGTGGTGTACTTATTTGTTATTACGGCGACTTGGGAAATACACACTACAAAATGTCTCGCCACACAAAACGTAGCACACTGAGCAATTGAGGAACTTACAGTCTTTGAACCGATCATTTTACACATGCCCAATCTCGGTGGCCCAAACGCCTCCTGCCGGAGGCGCGCGAGAGGCAACGACGAGCTTCTCGCCCCGGACTAAGACCCAGGCGAAGACGTCGAGGGTCGCAAGACGACTACCGGCCACCGTAGGCGCGGTTCTGCGGATGGCGAGCGATGGGTAGCTCGCCGCCCGGCTAGGACCAGGACCGCGTCGACGGCGCGTTAGTGTTCCACGCGCGCCTCAAAGAGAAGGAGTCAGCACAGGAAGGGGCCCAACAGGGCCAATGCCTGCTGGGGTTGCGGAATGTGTATAATAGTTACCGTGACCCTGGAACATAAAAGGCAATCGAAGGAACATGAGTGGGTTTTAGTCAGTAAGAGTCTGACACGCCCTCCCGCCGCACCCAGGACGGGAGCAGTCATTGGATGATTTCCCACTCACAAAAAAAAAAAATCATTTTACACACCATTTGATTATATGAAATAAACGTAGGTACATACATTGATCCTTTTACAAAAAACTAATATTTCAAAAAAGCTTTCTTGAAAAACAAGAATAAAATAAAAATATTAACTCCGCTTTTGGGGGAGTCATGTAAAAATGGGGGCATTTTCATCAATAAACTCGTAAAGTAGGTGTTAACATAACACGCTCTGCATTTCTTATATTTTTTCCAAGTCTTTGCTGAGATAAGTAGCTCACATTTTTCTTAGTTTTTCTCTTGTTACAGATCGGGGAACGGAAAGGAAGAAATCGTTAAGCCGCTTTATTTTTTGTTTTTATTTAAGTCAGCACCCACGCCTTACTCCGCCAACGTAGGTACGTAGGTTGTCTTATTATGTAATACTAGCTTTTGTCCACAGTTTCATCCATATCATATTATTTGATTATTACTTTGTTCCCGTAGTTCATAGTGTGTATGATGTTATTTAGTACTAGCTATCTCCGTGGTTTTATACGCGTTTATAGTTACAGCTCCGTTATATAGCCTGCCTCGACAAATGGGCTACGGCTACACAAAACTAATTTTGCAATTCGAACACACACACAACTCCCCAGCTTAACAATATTAGTATAGATATAAATAATGCTTACAGTAAAGAATTCACTTTCTAAAGTGATTGCTGCCAGATCAGAGGTACATAATCTATGGATCGGATGGTTCCATTGTCTATTGAGGGAAAAGGGTTCGGGTAAAATTCCTTAGGTTTAGACAAGGACACAAACAAAAGAGCTTTGGCATGACAATATATTTTTCGTAGTTACGCGAGGTGGACAATACAAATCCATTTGGAAAGTGTAGGTCGTAGGGATGTGCCCTAACAGGCGCTGCACGGAGAGGGTTCCGGAGTGGTCTTTTAAGAGGTAACGGAGCCCCTTCTAAGTGCTGATGGTGATCACCGGGGTGGTTTTAGTGAGGTAAAAATCCCACACTCCCTGGACTAATACCCGAAGTCCAGGCGACTTTTGAAGGTTTCCCCTCGAAAACAAAAAAAAAGGTGGGTGCTCCGATTATAGAGTAAAAAGATTGATGTGTATTTAAAATATTGTAAATATCAAATCTGTGACAAGGATTCAAACAAGATCTAGTCCGATTTTTAACTTTAATAAAAAAAATATCAGCACGGCTGTTAGATACTCCTACGATAGCTATAAAATGCAGACAGTATTTTCGATTATCCCTAGAATACAACATACATTATACATTAGATTTTTTTATATTGCTCGTTGATAGTTACACTGTCTCAGTAGCGCAAGCTTTTCGTTTTTATAAAGCTGGTGCTTAATATGCAAAATTTTCCCTAAAGAGACATGAAAATATTTGTGGAAGAACATAATAATTACCTCATTTTGAGGGTGGTACTTACTTTTAAATGGGGATGGTTAACTAACATATTATATGGTGCTAAACTGTTGTATTCTGGGGATAACCGAAAATACTGTCTGCATTTTTTTATTGCTACACTAATCTCAACGTAACAAAATGACCGGTACATCGTTTTCAACGTACACGAACCGCGTCATGCATCAACAAAAACACAATTTCAACAGCAAAAAGAAAGATAGGGCCACACAGTAGAGAGTTCATTGAAAGGGTCCGTGCGTCCCCGGGCTTGGCCCCAACACCCGCCATCTTGCTTATTTACGACTCACGGCGCCTCACGACTATGTTTTGTTTATGTGAAAACTTTCCACATGCATTGTGTTCTCTAGATACAGATAAAAATATAAAGCTGCGAGTTCGGGGACTATGGAAGTATTTGACGCGGCGACGTACGATGTACCAATTGTACGTGTTTTTAATAAAAAGTTTTTCCGAGCGGTTTCTACAACTTGTTGCTCGTCTTTTGTTTTATTTATACTGCGTTTTCATGTGTGAATTGTTTTTGTTCGACGCTCGACAGGTATGTTACCTGTCTGACTGTTTTTTTGAATGATTTGCCTTTCGGTTTATACCTTTTTTATATTTTTTAATATTTTTACGTCGTCTCCGAGTCCGGCCCAGGAAAAGGTGGCGTGATAAGCTTGATGCACACCACGAGTGCTGGTTCGAGGATGCGAGGGAAAAGGAAGTCTGGAAGGAGTTGGGGGAGGCCTTTGCCCAGCAGTGGGACAGCATAGGATAGCGAAAAAAAAATTCTCAAACAAGTGTTTTAAGATAGGTAATCCAATCCAAGGAAGTCAAAGGGCAAAGCGAGTTTTGTCTTTCTATTATAATTAATACTGTGATCAGAATCAGAAGTCCATTTTTTATCGTATTGTCTTCACATCTTATCACTCATGTGTGTTTCAAAAAGATTAGCCCTAACATTATTCAGCGATGTTAAGCAAGCAGGCTGGATTGCTTGAATGTATTTCGCTGCTGCAAACTTTCTTTCTTGGTGCTAAGCTCACCGGGGATTCGCATACCAGGGTTGTTAGTTAGTTTAAGTGCAAAGTTTTAAGATGCTAACATAGTCGTAAGGAAATATTACTTTTCGATTATAAGTCACTTGTTCAAAAAATATAAACCAGTAAATGGGAGACCATCAATTGCATACTAAGCTCAGGCGCTGTCTGTCAAAAACACCACATATTTTTGACAGATAGCAGCTCAAATAAGAATGAGGCCGATTGTCTCTAATATAAACCTAAATAAAGAGCTAAAATGAAACCTACCAACCGAAAATAAAGTCTATTTTTAGATAAATCGCGTCCATGTATTTTGAGCACGACACGCGTCAAATTCTGATGGTGTGCAATCAATATACTGTAAAGATCATTTGTCAGTGCTCACATGAATGTAACAATTTTTTACGGCCCACTGACTGACGCAACATTTAATTCGTGTTACTGGAATAAATTAGACCATTTGTTGTACAGGGATTGATCGGCAGTAATTGTACTGTTTACTATCCGTCTATATTTAACTTAAACTGGCAATTCGAATGCAGTAATGTTCCCAATTTGGGGTGCCTAGAAATGGGAACATTACTTTGTAGACTCTGATGCCTGTCTCTCTGTATCTTTAGAACCGTAACAGGTGGACACTTGGATTTTTCATGTGTAAGTAAGTGTTGGACTTTGTAGAAGTCACTAAACTTAATTTTTGTGGAGTATTGTGAGACGATTTAAATAAACCCCCAGCTTAAACTTGTTCATAGTGTAGGACGTGCTCATGCTACGAACCTCTGGCAGCGACATGGATAAAAGCACACTTCTAATAACATTCAAAATGTTTTTTTTTTCAGAATATTTACATAAATGAAGCTTGCTTTTAAAAAAAGTAAAAAAATCTTTTTCTCTTGGAGATAAAATACAATACTTCCAGTCAATATTTTCACTGCCTTATTTAAGAAAGGTCAGTTTGAAGACCACAACTATAAGGCTGCCTGTCCACCGGAGCGGAGCTAGGCTGCGGAGTGGAGAAACTGAGAAATATTAACCAATAGGATTGCACAAAATCTCCGCTCCTCTTCAGTGGACAGGGAGCTACAAACTAGTTTAAAAATTCATACAAAACCGGGAAGCGCAGCGGGGCAGCGGAGCGGGGAAACGGAGCGGAACGGAAATAACGTATTAACTTTTTCGATAACATGTCTGCTGTCAGTGAAATTTAGCGTAGAACTAAACAAATCGTCCGCCACCGTAAGCTCGAATGACTCGTCGCGTGCTCGCGGTCTAGCTCCGTATAATGAAAAACACAGTCTGCATCTCCGCTCCGCATTACTTTCTCGCTCCACTCCGCTGCCTCGCTCCGCTCCGGTGGACAGACACAGTACGCAACACCGCTCCGCATCACTCCGTCGCTCCGCTCCGCTGCCTCGCTCCGCTCCGGTGGACAGGCAGCCTAAAGACAGTAACTATTCAGTAAATCTACGGCAATATAATAAAACTGAAGAGAGTTTTTTTACTTTTGTTGTTTGTTTTAATGTGATTTCTAAAACTGGTTTAGTGAAATCGAATTAGATTTTTTGCTATGTATGAAAGCCAGATAAATAATATATAGAATATGTGAAATGTATAGGCTAACTATATAAAGCCACCCACGAGAGTCGAGTATTAACCATAGGAAGGAGAATATATTATTATATATATTCCTTTATAAAAATAGAAAAATTGAATTAGGCCGTTGCTTGATTAACTATACCTACAATTACAACCATAAAACACATTTAACGGCATAGCTTTGCAAAAGGCATAAATTGAATCAATTTCGGGTCATTGCGCACTGAAATATTTTATTCGTAAATTACATTTAGGTGAAGTAATTTTAATTCAATCTTCGGGAAACATTTAAGGGTACGAAACGAGAGGAAATTAGAGGATGGGTACTTATACCGTTATTGATATGAATCTCTGAGCCAGTGTGAAATCAATTACGTCTTTATTACGCTCCACGATCATATTTCATGAAAATCTTAATTAGATATGTTCGTGTTACGTAAGTACTTTACATCTTCCGTGTGTTGCCATGTACATTAAGTTATGTGGGTGTCATATGTACCAACCTACTTACATCTTCAGTCGCTGATAATTGAATTTCGAACCAACAAAGGAATGTTTCGGATTGGAAGCTCTTATTAGAATCAGTGCTTTCTGTTTGAAGTTGTACAATAATCAATACGTATTTAACAAAGGTGGGCTAGTTACATTATTTATAACTAAATTGGAGTGTCACAATTACTGTTCTCCAGATTAGTTCTACTGTTGGACAGATTTATATGATTTTTGATCTGTGTGATTGGACACAAATCAATCTAATTATACTAATCACTATGAATACCAGAAAATAATCGCGAAAAGAATATGACGCTACCTCTAATAAATGATAGAAACAAAACACGTATCAAAATTTTAATTATAATGTTTTCGAAATTCAAATGGTATCACCCAGGTAAATTGATTCATTGGCAAATTAAGGAGACTATAGTATTCCAATTGGTTCAAATTAGTGAAATCAGCCCAGTGAATAAAGTAAAATATTTCGCCATTAATAAGCTTATATAGGAAACAAACCGTTGCGAAACGACGCCGGCGCTCTGGCTGATTATATTGACTGATTACACCATAACTCAATAGTCATGTCTTATGGCATGCAATCAAACAGACCCATTAACCTTTAGCGACGTATATGCGTGACATTTTGTTCCATATGAAGTAATTCAGAAAGTCTATTTTCGCTTGTGAATGTGAACGACGTAATTCCCACCTGTTATACTGCGTTTTTTTTTTCATATTTTACGAGATAAAAATAAATGAAATATTATGTTTATTCAGTTTTCCCAAGGTGACTTTAATCTGGGTATAAAAATAATGTCGTGTCTATTCTCGTGGGTGTCATATGTATGTGACTGTGCTGATATTCAGTAAACAGAGTATGAAAAAATAAAGTTTCATTAAGTCAGCATCTTTATTATATTATAAAAAAAAGCCGGTCAAACGCGAGTCGGACTCGCGCAACGAGGGTTCCGTACAAATTTGCCAACATGTAAATTGTTCGTTCATTCCTGGAATTAAAGTTTTTTTCTTGTTTGTACAAATTTACGGTTGTCGGAGTTTTTCCTTTACTTGTGCTACATGACATTGCTTCTTGCCAAATTTCATGATTCTAGGTCCATGGGAAGTACCCTATAGGTTTTGATTCCCTTACAAATGTCTAAATATGCATAAAAATGGAATATAAACAGCCGTATCTTTTTATTGCGTTGATTCAGAAATAAGATTTTTTCACTGCTTTGTGAGATAGCAGACGCGATATGTGATATTTGCGATATGTGCGCGCAGTATGTGATATTAATTTCAGCATGATATCTCGACGCGTTTCTGAGAAATAGGGTCTTTACAGACGGATGGACGGACAACAAAGTGATCCTATAAGGGTTCCGTTTTTACCTTTTGAGGTACGAACTCTAAAAACGGTCAAAAATACCCGAAGCATTTATTGCACCTATTAGGTATGTAAAAAAATCTGTAGTCAGTTTCAACAGTAAAAGGATTTGTAGGATTACGGAAGGATTATAACTAAAAAAAAAAAAATATCAGGAAAGCGATTATAATGTTTAAGATGGCGGAACAGGAGCTTACCTACTGGCGTGCACCGGGTGTTTTTATAGTCTCTTATAAAAACAGTGTATTACGAAATTATGAATCTTATAAAGTTCTAATAATCTTTAACAACGCTATTATTGTGGTTATTTTCTACAGACTACCTAGTCATTCTTCAAAGCTAGAAACTGAACTAATAAAACAAGGTTGTGTGGCTAAATCCACCCGTACTGTACCGCGCCAACTACAGAAAAAGAAAGGATTTGTAGCTCCAAAGAAAAGATACGATATCTACTTTAAAGAAAGTGTCACGTTTTATTTTGTAACACCTGGCTGTCCTTGTTTACAACCGACCGACTGTTGATAGCTTCTAGTTTACACAATTCCTAGGACACCTACATATTCTAGAACAACAGTTGTTCACGAAAT
Source organism: Athetis lepigone (assembly GCA_033675125.1). NCBI lineage: Eukaryota > Metazoa > Arthropoda > Insecta > Lepidoptera > Noctuidae > Athetis > Athetis lepigone. The sequence continues at coordinate 15,343,220 of CM066217.1, forward strand.
AAAGCTTCAGCTATCGTGACTGCTCAAGAAAGTTTTATAAGCTTCCAGTAATCCGACTTAACGTGTATAAGAAACAACTTAGTCGGAGTTTTGATAAATTGTTCTTATGTTTTCGACCCCTGCGGCGTGTGCTAAGATTTCATTTAATATCACGTGCCTCTGCCTAGTATCAAGCCGGCGGGGTTATTACCTATGAAACAGCAATGAGCAATATTTGCGCAGTGATCGCGCGATCACCGCGCGATCGTCAAAAAAAATCGTATTATGTATGAACCGATTGCTAATCGCTCGCTGATTGTTCTAATGCACTTATTGCTACGATGACGATAAAGTAGCAATCGCTGGAACTAATTAAATATCACCTTTAATAAAAAAAACTTAACTTTGCTCTTAAAAACCATACTATATACGAAACCACCAAACGAAAAATGCATATTTTAGTTAACTGATTGCTCCACAGAGGCAGCACTATCGCTAGTTTGCTATTTGACGTGACGTATTTTGAATTTGACGTTTTAGCAGCAAATTTTGCTAAATTATCGCGATCGCTCGGCTATTGCAAGATACGTAATCCCAGTGCGGGGCTCTCAACTAAGTGGTAGGCGATTGGGAACGGTTATTGAATTGAAATGAAGTAGTAGAATGAAGTGTAGTGATTTTTATCGCTGTAATCAGGTTAACAGGTTTAGCGTAGCGTACCTGTAGCTGCCTACTCACAAATTCAAATTTATTTTTTACCTTCAATATAGGCTTATAAAACGAGATTGACGGGAGAGGTTATTTATAAAAATATTATTAAGACCTGTGCGTCTTTGGTTATTGCGTAACGTAATGTTATGAAGCATATAGTCATAAATCGGGTTATCATATACGAAAGGGATTTTTCTGCACTAATACGCCATTTTTGGAATTTCAACCCCTTGTAGGATAAAACAGAGTATGAAAGTTTGTACAAACAAGGGCGGGCAAAACAGCAGGATACATCTACTATTACAAAAACTTATATAATGCCTGAATAGACAATCTTGTAGCCGCAAACTGCAATCAGCAAGTAGTTGTGGCAATTAGATACAACTTTAATAGTTTCCTGTGCCGGATATTAGAACCGCTCTCCATGTGTGTGGGCTTATTTACCCATAACACATTTCCTAACACGTAAAGAAATAATAACGTTACTTTTACCAGCTGAATAGAAATTCGAGACAATACGCATTTTGCTCTGTACCCAATTTTATTTCGTAGTATTCATAACTTTCGTGGCTACATTTCTTAGTAAAATATAATAGGTAATAAAGTTACCACGAAAAGTCGATTACTTGAGTTCATTGCCAAAAATTATTCTCGAATAATCTTACACAACCCAAAGGCTAAAGCCTTCGAACAATTCCTGCCGTTTCCTTAGAAAATGTACTGAATAATGTAGTGAAAAAGATTGTATTACATTTTGATGGAGGATGAAGGTAGGCGTCCATCTTTTGTGATCGGTACTTTTCGGCTTAAAATCAGAAAGTTTTGTGGTTCTGACGTAAGTCGTTAGTAGTCGTACTTCTCAAAATAATTGGGGCTTTTTTCACAACATGGGAAGTCATAATGCGTTATTTTAGAACTGGTTTTTGTATTTATAATGGTGCCGATTCTCTTGTGCACAAACTATCGTAAATTTAAGTTAAGTGCATCTTTCTCTTTCCGTTTAATTAAGAAAAGGACAGAAGACTTACTTACTGTGCTGTATAAGTGTATATGTTGTAATCATTACTTATTTCTGTTTTAAGCCTTTGACATCACTCACACACTCATAGAACCCTTTCTATGAGTGTGTGAGTGAAACCATTAACAAGCGCGTCTGGGCCCAAATTAGGGAAGACCCGACGGATGTTTTACAACTGAGCAAAAACGAGCAAGGTCCTTACACGTTCCTCCAATAGTTACATAATACTAGCCTATAACTGTCCTACAGCAGGGCAATGGCATCTTCTCATAAGGAGAAGGCACGAGCATTGATTACCACGCTTGTTCAAGCATTGGTGATTGGACCTTATTAATTACTAACTGTCCCCCACGGTTTCGCCGCGTTTTTGGTTACTGATCGGCTTCCGTAGGGCGTAGGGAGGTGTATTATATCCTATAAATAACCTACATCGATAAATGGGCTATCCTACACGAAACAATTTTTAATTCGGACTTAGAATTTCTTAGACTTAGAATTAGTACTTCCTGAGATTAATTCGTTCAAACAAACAAACTATGAGATTTATAAATAATATTAGTATAGATAAGTTCCAAGTTTCCTCACTATGTTTTCCTTCACCAAAGTTAATAGCTTTTAACTTCCCAATATTATATTTTTATTATTTGCCGGCTCAAGTTACGATCTTATTAGTGCAAGTCGGGTCTTTTAGCTTGTATAAGGGCTCGCCACTATTAATTTTAAAAGCCTGTAATTCCGGCTATATTTTAATACGGCACGTTGGAAAATGTGGAAAATACTTAGTGTTCACGTGTAGGAACACTTGACCTAGCTTGCTTCAATAGACTGAATGCGACGATACGGACCCACGCTGTTAATCTGTTCTAGTCTTTTGTCTTGTTTCGTCGTACCCATTTGGGTATTACAGGTATAGCCTATAAGTACCTATTACCTACACAGATTGTACTAAGTACCTATTTTGAGATAACGGAGAATCAATTTAGTTTTGGGTCGGTCCCTGTTATTGAAGTTTGTAGTTAATATCGTAAAGTTGAAATTGATACAATTAATACAATAATGAATATGGTATCCATTGTCGACATGCAATAAATACATACGACTTTCTACAGACACATAGGAATTCACAAAAGTACAACATCGCTTTCATAAAAATCTGAATTACTCGTTATAGTTCCGCATGATTGGATAACGGAAATTTTATCTGCAATGGTTTAAGTTCGATTGAATTATTTCATTTCATAATTTTTTTTTATACCGCTATAAAACGAATACCATTCATCGTACTCTTTTACTGTGCGAGAATGAAATGGCTTATACAATTTTCACAAGTAAGATAATATTTTTGATTTAAAACAAGTATTAAAATAATAATAGTACCAGCCTATTATTGGTCCACTGCAGGGTAAAGGCCTCTCATACACAGAAATAAGAACTCATATAAATTCGGCATACGTTCTTGCTCGGCATGAGAAATCTTTGCTTTACTGGACGACATCGTTACGAAAGTAGACAAAAAAGAACTAGGTCACTACCACGACAAGCAAATTCAGTTTCTATTCTTATTCTTGTATTCGTAGTTTTCAAATTATATCGGTCTTTGCGAATTGTGTTTTATCTAACTTTGCAGTTGTTATACACGATCTGGTGGCCGGTTATTTTTATTTCATGTGGTCTCTAACGTGGTTGCGTAGAGGTGAAATAACTATTTTTGTTTTAATATAATGTTTTCTTGATAAAATGTATGTCCAACAAGCTAATAGCCCACCTTATGTAAAGTTGTAACCTCGTTAAGTATATCCTTTGCAGATGCATTGCTATCCTATATACTTAAGTACAAAGTTGATATATTATGTCTTATGTACCAGTATTTACGACAGCATGTATACCCAAAAAAAAAAAACCTTCGAGACGCAAAGCCCAAGTCATGCCTATTATTAATAAGCTACTAGTCTTTATTAAGCCCAAAAAATAATAAAAATGCGAATATAATATAGACAACTTTTTATCTTCCAGTTAATATTAATAAAGATAAAGAAAGTAGGGCGGCATTTAATAAAACATCACACACCACGTTATGAAGCCGAACATTCCTGGGATGGCATGCCACCAATACCCCAGACGTTGGCGGTGCCCGACCACAATTTATGAACATTTCTGATCAAATACCATCGCAAGCGGCACACTTTTCTTAATCAATAATGCATTAAGTTTAGATATAAGTAGGCTTCGCTTTGGCATAAGACTGTCTTGAATGTGACCTCTATTGGCAGCGAATAAGGAAGGTTTTAATAAAATACCAAAATTCTGCTATATTTACTAATAAACACTACTAAGATAGCTCTGTTTTGAGGAAATATTCTTGTGTTTCTATGAACATTTAGCATTGTTATCTCAGTTTAAAAATGCTTGAAGTTTGCTCTACTTTTATGATCTATTTTTGTTGGTTGTCATTGTGATTATATTGTAACCTAATTTTGAATGATTTTAATTACTACGGCAACAGGTAATATGCTGTATGTATATTTCATATCATTGTAGAACACTCTATAAATAAGTAAGTATTTAAAAAGTAGTAAAGAATGGTTAACCCGCACAGACACATCAACTCTGCCGCTTAGGCGCGCTTGGTTTTGGTAAGGTTTATGCCAAGTCAATATATTTGCGTCATATTTGCATTGTCAATTTTTTAAATGTTGCAATAACCGTATTCCACACACCTCACTTTCACACCATTAATCGATAAATGTAACACAAAAATTCTATAAAACCTCTCTTTATTTTAGTCCTAAAAATACGATTTATTTCTAATTTACTGTAAAATTAGATTTTTCATTCCTAACTTGTGACTGTGTAATTTTACATGCATATTTCTTATTGACATTTTGGCATTTTGGCGTCCATTAGTCGTAGTACATTTTTCCAGGATATAATTGACGTAACATTATGGCACAAAACTCAAGTAAAAAACCTAAAACAATATGAAAACCAAAGCCGTTACACATCACCACTAACTTTAGCTTAGCATGACTAGACTCTGCAACATACTTTCAGTACCTTCTCCTGGACAAAGTTATTACAAGAGCGAGGTATCCCCCACATATGGCAGTGCTTAAGGTAATTCAAATTCACTACAGGTCGCAAAACAATGTTGCTACTTTAAGTAGAGATTCTGCGAAATCGTGCTTCAGAATTGCAGACAAACCTGGTATAATTGGTTGCACAATTTGACTAAAATAAATTGAATGCTGGTGTCTTTACTTCACATAAATATTTACTGAATAGTTTATGACCAAAGGGGTGTAATGGAAATGAACTATCTGCTTAGCTTTAAAAACTCGTTACATTTATACTGTCTTCATCCTATTTACTCTCTGGAAATGTTTTAAAAAATTTAATAAAGCACAATAATCTAATCTAATTAAACGCACAAAAAATATATAAGACTGAAATTGTAAATCCTCTTTGAGCGTGGTGATGAATACCCATGTCTTCTTTGTTTGAGAAAAAGCCTTTGCTCTGTGTGTGAATGACATCCTGACACTATTTTAACATTTTTTTTTCAAACCATTGAGATGTTACTATTAATGAAATCTCAAAACAGTGATCTATATTTTTGCTCCACACGATATTTTTTATTAATCAGAAGTTTTAGCCTTATATTTATTCCACCACGAATTGGCATGGCAGGCACATATGAGTAGAAACACAAAAACCACCTTGATACAGAACCACGTAACCTCCATTTGTGTCGTTAAAGTTAGCAAACTCCGCTAAATCCACTCAAGGCATCGCAGAAGCTGTCGCTCTGATTTCGTGTACACTTTCCTTATTAGATGTAGCTATGTTTACTTCGTCACTGTGCTTATGATCATCAGAATGCAGTTGTGCAGTTTTAGCTGTTTTGAGCGTGAGATTAACGAGTAGTAATTGTTAAAATAAATTTAAAGTTTTACTTACTTTTCTGTCTTCTGCTTTTAAGAGGTCTTTGGTTATTGTCCCGCTCCCGTGGGTCATAGCGTGACGTTATATAGTTTATGTGTTGTTCTGATGTGTGTGCTATAATTACTGTGAACTATAATTTTAAAATTAAATTATAATTTTAAAATTAAACTATAATTTTAAAATTAATTAAAATTCGTATAATGTTTGAACAACGATTTTAACTTTCACATTTATAATAACAGCCCATTACTTGCTAATTATTTATTTCTTTTTTCACTTTTGTTTTACGTTCCTGTAGATATATATTATATGACATATTCGTGACCTTTTTTATGTTTCATTGTTTTGTTGATAGACTACACTTCTTTGTATTAAAGTGCACACTGTGGAATGGTAAACATTTTTTAGTTCAATTTAAATTAGTAATGCTTTCCACATATTCTAGTATAGTGGTTTTATGTTAGGTACATCGTATTATCGTGTGATTACAAAATTCCTGTCTCCAAAATATGCACAACATTTATGTGTAGTTGTTGCGAACGTGAAGGCAAGAAAGTGGTTTCCTGCCTTTTGGAAGGAGCAACTACATACAATTTCATTTTCTTGAAAATGACACTCAAAATTCCTTACATCTTCGCTTATATTTTTGAAACTATGAAACGCATTCTAATGCTGTTAGTTTTTATCAATAAAAATAATCTAGGTCTAAATGAATAATCTATCTATAAATATGTGTACCCTCTATTAAAAGATTTCCGAAAAGCCTCCTAATGGGGTAAAATAGTGGATGAAAATTCGTCATCCTCGCGGGTGAAGCCGCGGGTGGAATCTAGCATATGCATATGATAGTAAAAAAAACCTAGATCTTCAAAGATTTGCAACACCCGTACGAGGCGAGGCAAGTTTCTAGTATGTCAAAATCGTTAATTTGTAATAAACAATTTACTTCGAAATGACTTATAGAATAAAGCCCTCTGAAAGAGCTTAAAATGTAATATTTTTCAGCCATTGTAAATTACACAATAGTGAACGGCGCCATCTCAAAGACTATTTGTTTTGTGAAACAAGTGAAGGTATTGGAAATAGGTCATTGTGATGCATTACCAGCTATAGGTTATTTACGACTTCGGCTCCGATGCACTTAGCATGTTTACTACTGCGACTTTATGTTGAAAAACAAACTACGACGAGCGAGTTATTACACGAACAGGTACGTGTGATGTTTTTATTGAAAGACATTAAGGTATTATTTTACTTGTATGGTACTGTTTATGGGGAAATTCCTCTCGATTTGATTTCGATCATGGTGGTTAATCTCAGTGGGGACTGGACAATGACACAGAATATTTTTTTATTTTGTAAAGTTTTGTTTTACTCTAGTTTTTCAATTTCCTCTTGTATCGTGGGAAATAAAATAAAAACTCTAAAATATATCTGTAAATCATACAAATATTTGTCACCAGCGAGAATCGCACCCGTGACAACTCTGAGCCAACCATGACGTCATTATAATAGTGTATGAACTAGTGTGAATGCGGAAACATATACAATTCTTCTTTTCTTTCCCAAACAAAATATCGCAACGCAAATATCCTTTAATCCTTATTATACTTACTTTAAACTTTCGCGTTGCATATTTATACTTCACTGTTTATCGGGATTTAACGCACACATACCTTTTTTTTGTTTATTGCTTGACGTTTCGGCAGGGTTACACCTGCCATGGTCATAATGACATGGTCCTATAATCATTAACAAAATAACTCTGAGAATCGAACGAAACGAAAAAACAGATATTGATGTCGAATCCCACATTATCGGACAAAATCTCTAGTTTAAACGGAACACTCTTTTTTGTTTTACCACTCACACACGGTCCTCTGGTCCCAAGCTAAGCAGAGCTTGTGTTATGGTAACCAGACAACTGATATACATACTTATATACTTTATAAATACATACATATTATAGATAAATTACACCCAGACACAGAACAAACTTTCATGCTCATCACACAAAGTTTGTCCTGGGTGGGAATCGAACCCACGACCTCCGGCTTAGCAGTCAGGGTCACTAACCACTAGACCAACTGGCCCGTCTTGACTATCAATTGTACGGGAATTCTAAAGGGAATAATGATATTTATTTTTACAGGTAATAGACGAATGTGTAATTATATACCATTCCACAGTGAATATTTTACAACAAAAAAATCCAAACCAAAGTAAGCTTATAATCCAACACAACAAAATTTTGAACTAATTGACTTACTTCAACACAATGCAATATCTGCAATTCAAACAAACTCGCTATAAAATATCCCTCGTCACAAATCACCTTTTGTTCCGTTCCATAGACAAATAAATCACAATAGAACCTGCTTACACCAATTTTCCCATGAATACAGACAAAATAAATGAAATCCGTGAAGGGTATGCCGGTGCCTTCGTAGGTATTTCTCTGACAATGGACATGGTTCACATTATGTAGAGGAAAATTGCGTCCTCTGTGTACCTTAATATGTTTTGGAGTTAAAAAGAAGTTGATGACCATTTAAGGACGATTGTTATGCCGCTGTCAGGGTTAGATTTTCGAATCGAAGATGTTATCAGTAAATATGTGACGTTTTATTGTTTTTTTTTGGCGGACTTAATAACTTATTCTCTACTGGTCAATCCTTTTTTAGGTAGATTCAATAAATTAAACAATAGAGTTAAATTTTTTAATTTAGAAATTGCATCAATGCACTAAGAAATCTCATTGTCACTTTCGCACCACATGTAGTAGTAGCTAAGATAAACTACGTGCTACAGAACGTATATTAATCTCAGCCTTTTTGTTTATGGTGTTTACAGCCATATTCTTCGCGTGAGTAGAACCACTTTTAGCCTTTATACAGGACTTCCTTGAAGCAGCTCTATGACGTCACGATATTATATGCAGATGGTCGTTGTTATCCATCCATGTAATATACTTTATACTCGTAAGATCCCTCTTACAGTATTCACGAGAAGGGAAGAATCCTCAATTTCTGGAGACAACAAGTTTGTGTAATATTTTTCATAGAATAACCTATAAAACCCATGGCGTGTTTTAATAAAAATTCCTTGTTATTTCACTCTTCTTCAGATCCTCATCATATTGAAACATGAAAGATTCTTACAGCGATTCTACAAAATTGTATTTTTGGACAAATATTTGTTCCACACAACAAAATTAATCAATGTTTAGATTTTAATATAGAACGGTACGGTCTACTTTCGGTAATATTTCATGTTATTTTTTTGACGATGAAAGACGTGATGTAAGCTTACATTTCATCCTGATGCTCTTTTGTTGATTGTCTCGTTATCAGCTCACTGAGAAATATTTAGGGAATCAAAATCGAATGTAAGTATTTTGTATAATATTTTAACTCTTTTGTTAATGTAACAAAGCTTTACAATGGTACATGGTAAATAAGGCTTTGAAGATGCCTCAGTTTAATTGTGCAGTGTTTTGTATAAAAAAAACTACTGATGCTGTTTCTTCATTAAAAGTTTAAATATAATTTGCATACAACATTTACAATACCGCAGTACCCACTAATTACATAAAGCAAGAAACGGGACCGAAAATAACTCTTGCCTAAATGCCTATGAAACGACTTACAATATTAGCATTGAATCAGGTTTTGACATAAGAAATACACATTGCAATCAACAATCTCGTTTCGTTAAAAATATGCAGATTTAACTAAAAGTTTACAATTTGGTGTGAACTGGTATTTGACATGGCTATTTGCTTTTTGCGTATAGTAATGTAATTTGTATATAACACAAACGCAGTATACATATATTATAGAGTTAAAATGACATTCAATAAGAAATACAATATTAAGCCCTCTTTCGGCAGTCTGGTAGAAAAAGTGAATGACTGACTGACGAACATTTACAAAAAAAAAGAAATATGTACAGTATAGACCGCCCCATGTGCTACAAATACGTACCCAACTATAAAAGAAATTCTACATAAAATGTCCAGTAAACATTTAGATCGGGCCATCCCCAGAGACAGTTAAGAAAAACCTACCTACATTTGATAAGTAGTAATAGAAAACTGTCTGGCTCCATTTTTCCAGGACCTTTAATCATGGGCTATTTTACTTCAAAGCTTTTGCAGACCTTCGATAGTGTGGTACCAAGAATAGCTCTATTTTTACCTAAAGTGGCATTCTGGGAAACTTCAATTCGGTTTGTACTTAACTTATGTTTTCGATTGAGTTGTTTAACAAGTAGTTCAAAGTATAAAATTATTTTATACACGAACATGTTTTATTTTTATGTAGAAAGTAATATATTTAAAGTTGCCATTGAGGTGTATACTTAAGCAACAAAAAAAAGACAATAATAAAATGATTATGAAGATATACTTTAAACCTTCAAACACACGTAATTCGAGACACAATAGAAAGACAATAGCAGCGCGACAGCCGGCTGTTGCTTGGTCATTGAAAGGTTAACTAATTTAGATAGCAATAAATAACATTATGTAGCAATAACAAAATGTTATTTACCATTTTACCATTACCATAAATGTAGACCTACTACTAAATACATTGTTGGTTTCTGAACAGTGATCTTGGACGACCGAGTTTGGCTGCGACATACAGCCAATTTGCAGCGGCTTTGAAATATTCAGTGATAGTTTAATTATTGTCTTTGAAAAGCCTAGTCTAGTCTTAGGTCTAGTGGTTAGTGACCCTGACTGCTAGGCTGGAGGTCGTGGGTTCCATTCCTACCCAGAACAAACTTTGTGTGATGAGTATGATTGTTTGTTGTGTCTGGATGTGGTTTATCAATAATACGCACGTATTTATAAATTACTAGCTTTTGCCCAGGCTTCGACGCGTTAGAAAGAGACAAAAAGTAGCCTATGTTATTCTCCATCCCTTCAACTATCTACACTTAAAAAATCACGCCAATCCGTCGCTCCGTTTTGCCGTGAAAGAAAGACAAACATACAGACCGACAGACAGACAGACAGACAGACACACTTTCCCATTTATAATATTATATTAGTATGGATTAGTAAGGATTTGGTTACCATAATACAACCTCTACTTTGTTTGGAATTAGATGGTGTGTAAGTTGTCCCAAGACTTTTTTTGTATGTAATTGATAAGTTAAAAGTTGACTTTAAAGGCCGTGTTTGTCCAAAACGGACACGCTGCGACAATGTCTTCCTCGAGTATATTTTCGTTTGTGTACTCGTTCAGAAACAGAGATTAGTCTCGAAACAAGAAATAATTTCATTAATAGTTCGAACACACGTGATATGAGACACAACAGAAAGACAATAGCAGTCCGACAGCCGGCTGTCGGTTGGTCGTCAAAAGGTTAATACGCCAATTATGTAAAGCATTCCCGCCTACTGGCTTTGGATAGGTAAATGGGAACAATATGGCTTTTTATATTCTCACAGATATAATAAGAAATAAAAATAAACAAAGTAAATATCCACGGACAACACGGTCATCTGATCCCAAACTAAGCACAGCTTGTACTATGGTAACCAGACAACTGATAAACATACTTATATATATATATATATATATATATATATATATATATATATTCTTACAAACGTCTTAGCAAATTAAGTTTTTAAAAAGAAACACACTAACTGTCCTAACCTCTATTTAATTATTCAAATAATCTTTACATGAGCAAAATCACAAAATAACCTAAATCAGAACTAAAAGTAACAAAATTACACAAATAACTGAAATCAAAATTAACGGTCACCAATATCACAAATAACACTTGAGAGCACAACCACACAACCGTCTCGTCCGAGCGCCGACCAGTGGTCTCGAACGTCATAGAGCGAGATCGGTAGAATTGCCAGCTAAAATCGGTATATTTGTACCCAAATTCGGTATTTGACAAAAAAAAATACAATATTCAATAATATTCGTTTATTTATTTAAAAAAAACTTACAGACTAATTTGTAACAATCATAATTATTTTTTATACCAATATTCCTTGGCCATAGCCGCGGTCATCTTCGAATTTCAAAAATATGCGTTCAACGTTAGCGGATGAATGGGGAAGTGATAAAATATTAAAGACGAAATTAGACAACAATGGAAACATTTGAGTTTCATCGCCACGCTTTAGTAAACTTACTTCATCCCAAAATAGTTCTACATCATCAGGAAATGCTTTGATTTGTTCACAATTTCTTAAAATGCGCCACTCAGTATCAATTTCCTGGAAATCATTGCTGTGAACAATATTGGGAAAGAGCCTACTCACAGAACCTATCAAAGTAGTTTTGCCAATTTTAACATTTTTTGGATTAATTATGTCTAAACCTTTTATTGGGTTATTTTTCAATGGAAACCGCGTGGTTATTTGTTTACAAGCTTCGATATAAAAATCTAGGCATCTGCATTTAAACTTTACTTGATCTGAGTTTAGATTTTCTGAACTACTTAGTAGTGTATTAGACGCAGCAGTACCATAGTATACGTCATCAATATCCATAAAATTTCTGGGATTCTTAAATCAATATTTTCGATTGAAGTGCTAGTTAAATATTCTCTTTTTAAAAAACAATCAAAAATAGTTTTTAATGTTCCAGTAATTTTTTCATTATAAATTATGTGTTTTCGGGTGTTCTGTGAAATCGTAGAAAAGTCGTTATATTTCGGTATTTCGGTAGAACAGAGCCCATATCGGTAGAAATACCGAAAAATCGGTAGGTTCGAGACCACTGGCGCCGACGCAAAAGTGAAGTGCCGCACAGCGCTGCTCCGTTCTCGTGTCGCTATCCCTTCCACCTGACGTCATCGCGCAGATGTACTAGGTTGAGAGGGGTTTTCCTCTAAGACGGCCGTTCCTGACAGCTGAACGGCCTCGTCAGCTTGGATTTCAACAGCAACATCAACATCATTCTCTTCTGAAATGTTAAAACAACATTGTAGTGATGTATTATTTTGGCTTTGGATACTCATTGCAAACGGACAGCAAGCGTGCACTCAAGCAATCCCCTTACAAAGGGTAACCAAAGCAAGAAGGCATCATCAATGAGGAGCTCTACTCATTAACGATGTCAGCAAACATAATATGAGCAACAGTAAAACAAGAAGCTCTCGAAAGTGGCCCTCTGGCAACCGCCAGGACAACACATAAATAACAACAAATCAAGAAGCCACTTCCGAGGCCCTCTGATAAACCTCCGCATCGAGGAGTATCAGGACAACACACACAAGGTCACCTCCGTGACGTTCTGGCTACCCCACAAGGGTACCAGGTAAACACACACATGGTCACCTACGTGACGTTCTGGCTACCCCTCAAGGGCACCAGGTAAACAACGAAAAAGTCACCTGCGTGACACTCTGGCTGCCACTCACGGACACCAGGACAACACAGCTCACTCACCAGTCCCGAAGAATGCCTCGCATGTATCCGGGGTCCACTCACCCCGCCACTGAACCATATGTTCTGCGGCGCTCTGAGTCTTCTTTCCATATGAGCCTGCCAACAACTCAAGCTCGTAACGGTGATGAGGCAGTGCCCGGACAACTTTGTATGGACCACGCATCCCGGAATCTAGTTTGCCGGTACTTTGTGAACCTTTGCTGACGAACACGAAACTGCCAACAGAAAAAGTACGGGGCTGTCGACGGCCCTCATTAACGTAGGCGTCCTGACGTTGCTGGTTGGCAGCAAGCAGTTCCGAGACCCTCTGTCTCCTCAGAGTCTGCAGGGCTTCTCGGTTCGGATGAGAGTCGCTCAGCGCAATGTCTCGGACTAGCGATCGTAGAACCGGAGTGGTTCCTTCAATACCGGTCAGCAGCTGCAGGGCAGAGGTGCGAGTTGTTGCCTGCTTCGTGATGTTAAGGGTTAGTTGTACTTTCCATAAGACGTTGGACCAAGAAACACCCTTGTTGTTAACCTCTATGCGTAGCATGTTGAGGACTGTGCGGCAGTACCGTTCGACTTGGCCGTTCTCGCGATGCATCTCAGGTGTGATAAAGTGTATGGAGGACCCAAGCTCAGTAACCCACTCTTGAAACGCAGCACTTTCAAACATCCTAGCTCTGTCACACACTATAGTTGACGGAGTGCCAAACAGTGAGACGGCATTGGAAAACACCCTTTTCAATTCGTCCGCGTCTTGCCGGTATAACGCGTACAATAAGCAAAATTTTGAAAACGAGTCTACAACTATGAGGATGTATTTATAACCGTTGGACTCTGTTAACGGCCCAAGAACATCGACATGTAACACGGAAAAGGGAATGTCCGGTTTTGTCCAAGACTCGATTGGTTGGTGAGGCGCTCGGGGCACTTTCTTATGTGCTAAGCAAACGATACAATGGCCAACATACTTTTTAACAAAATGTCTAAGGCCAGGAAACCAAAAGTGACGCAGTATCAAATCGACAGTCTTATCGACGCCTATGTGATCGTGATCGTCATGAAAGACTCTTAAAAGACTAAGCCTATGCCCTTTCGGTATGAAACACAGAAGGCGCGAGTCTTCACCAGTAGGCGTGTACTTATAGTACAGCAAGTCATTTTTAATAAAAAATCGATTGCTATCTAACTGGCCCTCTCGAACCTTCTGCATTAGATCCTGAGTCTCCAAGTCGGCAGTTTGAGCAATTTTCGCCCAGTTTCGTGGATTTTGGATTTGGAACACGTGAGCAGGTTGTCTGCTGAGAAAGTCAGCATGCTGCATGTTGCAACCCTTTCGGTACTCTAAAGAAAACTGAAAATCCTGCATGTAAACCCACCAGCGAGCTACACGAGGCAGTAAATCCTTTTTGCGTTCTGTTAATTTTAAAGAATTGCAATCAGTGACAATTTTGAATTTTAAACCGATTAAATAATGCCGAAAGTGTTGTAGAGCACGTACCACAGCTAAGGTCTCTAATTCATAGCTGTGATATTTTGATTCAGCTCCCTGGGTGGACTTACTGTAATAACCGACAACTCGCTTACGTTTTCCTTCATGTTCCTGAAGCAAAATAGCCCCGAATCCTATCGAACTAGCGTCGGTGTGTAGTTCTGTGGGCAGACTGGGATTGAAAATTGCTAAAACTGGCTCCTCAGTTAAGCACTTAATGATATAGTCGCGAGCGACATCTTGTTCCGGTCCCCAGACAAAAGGCACGCCTTTTCTCAGTAGCTTGGCAATACAAGCAGTCTTTGAGGCATATCCAGCAATGTACCTGCGGAAATAACCTGCCAGCCCCAAGAACTGACGCACCTCTTTTACATTTGTGGGTTTCGGGGACTTAACTAGAGCATCAGTTTTACTCGGACTCGGCCGTACCTGACCATGTCCAATCAGCCGTCCTAAGTATTCAACCTCCGTATCTAAAAACGTACATTTCTTCAGATTGACCGAGAAACCTGCCGCTGAGAGAGTTTTTAAAACCTCTCGCAATACCTTTAGGCCTTCCTCGATTGAATTGGACATGATCAGTACGTCATCAATATAGGTCAATACATGGCCAGTGTCTATAAGATGCTTAAGTGTCTTTGTGATAATGCGCTGATACACAACAGGGGCGTTAGCCAGCCCATAGGGCATTTTCAAATACTCATAGTGCCCTTCAGGCGTCACAAAGGCAGTTTTACTGATAGAGGCATCGTCTTTCATTGGTACCTGATGAAAGCCAGTAGCCATGTCGAGACTTGTAAAATACTTGAAGTTGCCTAATTTATCGATGTGGTCATCGATTAGTGGCAATGGAAATCTCTCCTTAACAGTGACAGCGTTTAAGGCTCTGTAGTCTACGCACATCCTATCTTCCCCGTTCTTTTTCTTTACGAGGATGATAGGACTTGAGTAGTCTGATTGGGATTCTCGTATGATGCCCTTACTCAAAAGATCGCTAATTATGCCGCGAACGCGTAACTTTTCGTCTGCAGAAAGCTTGTACGGTCGATAACTTATCGGACTGTCACTGTTAAGCCTAATCTCCATGCTCCCAGTGTTTACTGTGGAGGTCGCTGTTCCAGTGGTGAACGTTTCGGAAAACTCGTCAATCAAAGATAACAAACGTTTCTTGTTATCACCAACTAAGGGTGTCTTCACTTGGTCAGCCAGCTCCACAGACGACACATTGTACACTTGATCAACTCTCATCAATCGTTGAGAGTCACTCGTCCTAATGTAGGTGACACCATAGCGATTTAAAATGTCAGTCCCTACCAAGACAGGTGCCTGAATGCAATCTGGTGGTATTACATAAAGATCCGCCTCTAATGACAATTCAGGGAATTCAATTATTGTCTTAACAAAAGAAGTAGACTCGATATCCTGACTACCGATACCTCGCAATCTACGGTAGGTTGGCAATTGATTTAAACTAAAATGCTTTAAAACCGATCTAGAAATAAGTGAAATATCAGATCCAGAATCAATTAAAACATCTACGGGTAGTTTTTGAATAATCGCTGTCATCACGTTGTTTCGTCCGGAATCGACGCGGAGCAAAAATTTACGTCACTGCTACTTTTATCATTGGACTTAGAATCCATGCGTTGCTTTAAATAGCACGAATCAACGAGATGACCAGTTTTCTTACAATATGTACAAATCACTTTGACTGGTTTTGAATTAGACTTCGTATCTTTTACATTTGAAGTCTCAGAGGAGGTAGATTTATAATTAGAAGTGACTGAATCAACTTTTGATTTTTTTGAACAATCAGCTTGTTTGTGACCGTGTTTGCCACACGAGAAACATGTCACTTGTCCTCTCCTAGACGCTTCGCGTTTACGAGGATTGGACGTTTCAGCAGCTGACGAGCGAATGGGATTACCGGTAGCACTTTGCGTGTTCTTAGGTTTAACGTACACGGACAGAAATTCGACCAAATCTTTCGGCTGCAGTTTAGCGTTGGTAGCCGCGGCCTTCACCTGTGGATCGGAGATGCCACGAACTACTATGGCGGTTTTGAGCTCATCCGAAAGCCCTCGTACGATATTTAACCGCAGTAGGGACATTCGAGCGTACTCTGCATACGTGGTGAACTTGTTAGACGTTGTACTCATGACGTCATACAGTACAGTTGCCATATCAACTTCACGTGGACACAACGATCGAAACTCGGCTTTAAAATTCGACCACGAGCGATCGCTTGTCACCCAATGGTTCAACCACGTTTTGGCGTCACCACGTAGGCAACCACCAATACGCCCAAAACACTCATGATCATCCCAACCGTTCAAGTTTTGGCCACGGTCTACCTCCGCACACCACACATCAAAATTATGCACACTTGGGTCGAAATTTGAAATATAGTAATGCTTAGATCTTACTTGTAACAATGAAGAGAGTGCACCGACAATCCCATCCGCCATGCTGCTGGTATCGCGCGGCGTTTCCGCAGGCCGGCTCGTAGAGGGCGTCGCCACGCCAACCTCAGCAGCAGTCTTGGTGACGTCCAAGACCACGGATGAGGGGCTGCCTCTAACGCAAGGACGAGACGGAGTGGTCAAATTAGTCGCTGTTACCGGCAGGCGCTCCTCAAGTGCATTCAGTCTTTGCAAAATCTGATTTAACGGATCGCGTCGCTTTGAACGACGGTCGCGACGTTTATGTGAACCATGACTACGTTTTCGACTATCACGACTCCTACTTCGACGCGTGGGTGGCGTTTTACCACCAGAATAATCACTACTTGACATAATTACTAACCGCAACTATTTACAAAAAGAACAAAGCACTAAACTACTAGAAAAAGATTGATCGACCACGTGGTTTTAAAATAAGAGGATGGAGAACGATCAAAGTCGCGTAAATGATCCCACGCACTGATCTTACAAACGTCTTAGCAAATTAAGTTTTTAAAAAGAAACACACTAACTGTCCTAACCTCTATTTAATTATTCAAATAATCTTTACATGAGCAAAATCACAAAATAACCTAAATCAGAACTAAAAGTAACAAAATTACACAAATAACTGAAATCAAAATTAACGGTCACCAATATCACAAATAACACTTGAGAGCACAACCACACAACCGTCTCGTCCGAGCGCCGACGCAAAAGTGAAGTGCCGCACAGCGCTGCTCCGTTCTCGTGTCGCTATCCCTTCCACCTGACGTCATCGCGCAGATGTACTAGGTTGAGAGGGGTTTTCCTCTAAGAATATATATATATGTTTAAATACATACATAATATAGATAAATCACACCCAGACGTAGAACAAACATTCGTGCTCATCACACAAAGTTTGTCCTGGGTGGGAATCGAACCCACGACCTCCGGCTTAGCAGTCAGGGTCACTAACTACTAGACAAATAAGCCCGTCAAAATGTTACTAAGTTCCCTGAAATTTTGTCATCTAAGAAGCACGATGTTCGTGTCAAAGATTTTTTTCGTTTTTGATCACGTTTTGCCTTCATGCCCAAGGAAACCCACATTTTCCCGAATTCACGTCCGTTATTAAGTAGGTTTTTAATTATCATTAAAACCAGCAACGTGTGAAATCTCAGTACATTTCACAAGAAAACAAAATTTCTCAATAAATTCCTCCTCCATATCGTTTACTCTACGTTTCTTGCCGAGTGTTTTCTCAATTCTCCTTATTTCTCCTCAGAATTCCTCCTATCATTAATTTTACGTAGGAACGCTATTACATATTCCTACCTCGATTTCCTCTTAACAAAATACATTCCAATGATTTTGTAATGAATTTTAGGATACTAATTAAAATGTTACTTTAATTAATTATTGTTGGAATGTAGAATATTTTGCTTTTATGTACAACTAGCTCTCCGCTGCGGTTTCACCCGCGTTATATCAGATTTTTGGTTACTAAAAAAAGAAGATAAAAGATATTCTATGTCCGTCCCCTGGTCCTCAGCTGCCTCTCCACCAATTTTCAGACAAATCGGTACTGCAGTTCTTAAGTTATAAAATGTGTAACAAACACGACTTTCTTTTATATATATAGATATAAATATGACGGAACTTTTCTTAATTAGGTTCAAAGGCAGACATTGCAGTGAGTGGTGCTTATAATTAAAAAAGGTAGGATTGTATCACTTTTATGTACGCAAGAGCGGTACCGCTATGAGCGTGCAGTGTGACAATAACAAACATGCATTATAATATGTTTATTCTTTCTATACATAAACAAAATAGCTTTTGCAATGGTTTTGTCTGTGTAAAGGTTGTTAAAACATAGGTTTTTTTTGCCTTGAAATTTTTGTTTAGCCGGGAAAGTGTAATACAGACAAAGATACATCATCATATAAAATATTATAATGAACGTGGGCCTCCCCCAATTAATGAGGATTAAACATGCATTTATATATATGGATCCGCGAGTGCACCTCATTCCAGTTAAAAATGGAGCTAGCTATTTATTTATTTAAACTTCATGCACATGATATATCCGAAAAAAAACTATTATTATTATCATCAGACCAGGTGTGCTTGCCATTCCCGTGGGGCGTAACGTGGTGATATTATTGGTCAAATCTGTCTATAATTTCCAGAATATTTGAATACCTGCTGATAATTGTTATCACTAAAAAAATCTTTATTACATTAGTTATTAAATATGATATAAATAAATATTACGTAATGCATTGAATCCTCAAATCCTAATGTACATTTTATTGTGACTTTTGTCATGCTATTGTTTCGTTAAAACAATAAATTGAATCCCATCATATTCAACAAGTTACTACGACAGAACATCATAATAGAAATACTGTTATGAAAATATATCCTAGTTTCCACTTTTCACTGCCTTTTCACGGAGAAAGTTTAATATTGTAACTTTTGAACTCAATTCTCAGCGAAACTTTATTTGTAAAAGTACTACAATAGTGTGACTTAATGTACCTTAGTTGTGTTCTAAAACCTAATGATGTAAAGCACAAATCTTTACAATAAACTTTCATTGAGGATCGGGAGAAAACAATGCTCGTAGCAATGTGCTACGCCGTAGCAGTAGTTACGCTGCGTAGCGCAGCTGCTACGTGATTCGTAGCTTGTGACTAGCAGCATTGTAAAAAAACTTCAATTATCAAGTTCTTTATTATCAAGCTTCATTGAGAGAAAGTTTATCTGTTAACATGCTGCCTTCTCAGATTTCTAAGTTTAACACTTTGTTTCAATTTAAATTATCTTGTGACATACTCAGAATTTGTAGAACATATCTGCGACAAATTCCTTGACCCACTTGCGAGAGTGACAAAGACGGTTGTGATCGCAGAATAATGCAGAGTCACCGTCGTAAATAACTTTGCAAGCCTTCATAAACACTGGGACAGCGGCTTTAATCTGTCACTCCGTTGTTTTGGAATGAACAAACACAATTTTGATAATTATCGCGTTTTCTCTCATGCAAGGGCTAAGAAATTAAATTTTTATTACATTAACTTGTGTTGTTTTAATATGACAGGAGAGATTAAACTTGGATGTTTTGTATCCAGTGTTCATGGGTTGGTGTCACAGTTCGTTATGGTTAAGCCACTATGAAGATCAAACAATAATGGCCCGTTTCTGTAAAAAAGCCAGACTCATGTTTTTTTCGTGCCTAAAAAGATTCCGCTGTTTGTCTGTCCTTTAAGTCTGTCACAGAGCTGTATCTTTTGAGAGAGTATATTGTAATAATGTACATTCTAGAATGTCAAGAGCCGCCATAACAACAGGTAATAAGGGGAAATTAAAATGAACGGTCATTCTTGCTTGATTTTTTTCCTTAAGTTACAAGGTACGGAATAATTTGTGTACGGCTCGCATTTAACCTGTTTATAGTTTATTAGCGGCTTCGTTACATTTTTCATAAAAACTTTCTTTGCCCATTTTACTCTCGTGAGAGACTGAAATTCCAAAAATAATTTATTAGTGCGCATCAATGTACAGTTTTAATGTAAAATGTTTTAATGTAAATCTTCAGGAGTTATGACTCTGCCTGTAATTGCCTTAGAAAGACCTATCTCTTTACGTGCAAATATATTTATAATTGAAAAGAAATATAAAAATTCGCACAATCCCACAATAGAATATTGTTGACCGAAGTTAAATTGAATTTGTCAACCAGTAGTTTACCAAAGAGCCGTTGGCTAATTTGTAATAATTCGGCGGACACAAAAACAATATGCTTCGTTAAGATCCGTGTTGACTAACTGAAATAACAGCAGCTATGGACTGAACGAAATATTGTTAATCCGATTTCAGTTCATAATTCAATGAAGCCGTAATTTTGGGAAATTTGAGGAGATTATGTTTTTAATAGCCGCTTGCTGAATAAACCATGTAAGAACGAGAGAAATGCAGGTTTATTTTTGGATTGATGTAAAAATGTTTTTTTCGAGCATTTTTAGCTTTTGATTAATTTCCTCCAAAGATTCCATACACATTGTGGGTTTCGTGTAGCTAAAAATAATTGTTATGTGAGTTGTCGTTCGTTAAATACAAAGCATGGTTTTATCGAAAAAAAAAATTGAAAATTCTTTCTGATATTTTTGACGTTGGTATTTTTGAACAAAAACGTTACTTGATGAGGAAAGTACTGTTTTTTGTTGAAGTAACTTTATACCAGGTCGCGGGCAAAAGCCAGTTTAAAACAAATTCGTAAATGAAAATCCTATGATGTTTTGAATATTGTGAGTCATTTTTAGTTATTAATAGAAAAAAAATATTAGATTGTTTTTTTTAATAAAGTCAAAAGCAACCATTTGTCAGTTTAACGGTTAGATTGGAGAGGTGAAAAAGCACAGTAATAACACAGTAATTGTAAATAAAACGTAAATTGACAGTTACATCAGCTTAACAAGTTAACTAAGAAGCGGAAAACATACTGCGGAACCAATTTTAGGCCAGTAAGTATACATATATATTTATTTTGTTTATTTAAAGGTTCGTTGGAATTGGCACAATGGTTATGCTGGTTTTTGAATATCAGGTAAATTTGTCTAAGTAGCTATATTATTTAGACTGTCGTAGGTACTTGACTTACGTAAGCCAAAAGTTAAGATCAAACTCTTAGGAAGTTTGCTCTAATTAATCAAACATCTTTGGGTAACTTACCATGGTTAAACATCCGCCTAAAACTTTGGTTTATTTTAAATAAACAATACAACTTGGGCTTTATTTAGGCGTTTGTTCCTTTATCATAATTTCATATGCTTTTTGTAACGGAAGGAGTATCCGGGGTAGCAGTTCTATTTCCTTTTCATAGCTTTTTGTCAACAATCTATGTTAGGGTCGGCTTGCAGTTTTACTAGTTGCAGCTGAACAAACTAATAATAAATAGTAAATAAATAACCTGGGAAAACTCACACTCGGCCATTTGATCCCAAACTCAGCAGAGCTCGTATTATGATAAGTAGGTAACTGATACACATACTAGATAAGGTATAATTTAAAAAAAATGTCCTGAGTGGAAATAGAATGCCAAGGCATACTTTTGAGTTTCGGGAGTATCACTTTCTCTAAACTCTGAGCTTACTTATAGAGAATAATCAAAAGAACCTAGTAAATACTAACGAACAACACGAAGCCAAGACTATGCACAACAATCGTGATCATAGTCCCGAATTCATGTAATATTACAATTTTGTTTCTGGGAAGACAACGCATACGTAAGATCACTGGCCTATCGTTTGCCATTCAAATGGCAAATAAAATAAGTTCCCTGTACAAAACTGTCGACTGCTTGTCGTTTATTTACTTTTCACGTATTCCACAGACTATGTATCCTAAACAACAGTTTTACAAATAACCCTAGCCCGAAATAGTGCTGACTCGAATTGTTCTATTTCCAAAAAGTTTAAGCCAAAATTACGGTAGCTCATGTCAATGAACTTGTCACGGAACGAACATTTTGAGACCAAAGACCCTACAAGAGCGTGCTGAGTTAACGTAATGTAAATTCTATTGATTTATTGATTTTTTCCTTTTGGTGTAAAGAAATAGTTGTGTTTCTAACTAGCTTTTGCCCGCGACTTCGTTCGCGTGAAATAATAGTTCCAGTTCCTGGGGAATTCCGGGTTGAAAACTATCCTATATCCTTTCTCGGGTCCCAAACTAAGTATATCTGTACTAAATTTCATTCAAATTGGTTCAGTGTTTTAGGCGTGAAGAAGAGACAGACAATATTTTATTATAATATTAGTACGGATTAAGTATTTTACACCACTAACCTCTTTACTGAGCAGTCAAAACACATTCCTTCCAGTTTGTTTGGCAATATACATTTTTTTGGTGAGTGGGAAATCATCAAATGGCTTCTCCCGTCCTGGGCGGGGCGCGAGGGCGTGTCAGACTTTTATTGACTAAAACCCACTCATGTTCCTTCGGGTACCCTTCATGTTCCAGGGCCACAGTAACTACTATAACTATTCCGCAACCCTGGCAGGCATTGGCCCTAGAGGGCCCCTTCACGTGCTGACTGCTCTTTGAGGCGCGCGTGGTGCAAAACGCGCCGTCGTCGACACAAGCCTGGTCCTAATCAGTCGGCGAGCTACTCATCGCTCGCCGTTCCGCAGTCCCGCGCCTACGGTGATGGGTAGTCGTCTTGCAACTCTCGACGTCTGCGCCTGGTTATGGCAATATACATAGACGACACTTTTTTGTGTATTCAATTAACTAAGTATTTATTAATTAGGTGAACTAGTTTATTCCCTTTTTTGCTTGAGGATCCGCAATGATACTCACCATCTAGGGAAAAATTAGGGTTATTTCTGACGAATTAACACCTCACGATTCTCCTTTTTCCTGGTATCTGCATATTCTTGACTCATGATCTGCGTTCCCGACTTCTATCGGCTCGCCAGTAGGAAAACCATTTCGTCATCCTATCTTCGTCAAAGAATTACTCTTGTATCGGAGGACATATACGTAGCGAGTTACAGGAGTAATTTCTAGCGAGACGCAACGTTTTATATAATATCAAAAATAAATAATACTAAACGTCTTGATAGCCTAGAGTTATTCACATAGATCACTGGCATCAAGGAATATATCGTTGAAACCTGGGATTTGTACTTTGTGGCCTGAAATCATCAATCCACCTTGAACTGACATTGTGATCCATTGCTGCCATCTCTGCTTGATAAGAGGTCATTGCTCTGCAGTAGGACAACAACAGGCTGGTATTATTACAATGCACTGAACAAAACTCGCTTGGGACTCGAATACGTTGATTGATTTACATTTAATATCGTAAGAGTAGTTGTCGAAGCTATGGCGGACGATCGTCCGTTCCTTTTAAGGACTATTTAAACTAAATAATATTTTGTAGTCTCTTGAGTAAAACATGAAATACAATGTTAAAGGTACGTTGACCTGCAAAGGTCACCGTTGTATTGTGAGGTCAACCGGGTCTCGGGTTTACATAGACGAGATTCATTATATATTTACTTAGCTCCTTAGGCATATGTTCTGTCTGTTAATTATGACGGATGTGCTTGATCGCTCCGTTGGTCGCGTAAAGTTTTATGGGCACTTTCCATTACAATATTTTAAATGTTAATGTTAGTATGTCCTTTTGAAATCATTGTATGGCTAATAAGCTGACAGGACACCCGACGTTAAGTGTTCGCCGTTGCCTATAGTCATCTGGAATATCAGAGGTCTCCATAACAAAGATGATAAGCCTTCTGTGCCTTAAATCACAGTTTGTTTGTTTGTTATGTCTTCACGCCTTAACTTAATTAATTTGGATGAACATACACGTTGTTAGAGTTATAAAAAGGACATAGAGGCAAACTAAAGCATACCACTCATTCGACTTAACTGTGCACCTTGCGCTGTGACGTAACGCTGAGTAAATACTAAAGCTACTAAAGAAACGAGGCGAGCAGGCGGCGCCTGTGTAAGCGGGAGACGGGTTGCATTCCATCGAGGTGCATAGACAAAACGTAAGGGTTGTAACTTCGTTGAGAAAATGTAAAAGAAAATAAGTAAAACCGCGGGCAAAAAGTTAATAAAATAATTAAGATCTGCACGGCCAGTTCTGAATGTTAGCAACCCTGTGTTATATAATAACGAGTAAAAGTCCCCGTATCATCATTAGTACCTTTTGTCCGTCACAAAGAGAAATTATTTGTCGGAATATTCATAATTGTTTTGTTACCCTCGTAACAATGAGGAACATTAATGTATTCTGCTTAAAATGGAATGTACTAATGGCAAACGGCTCTTAACATTCTGTGCCGAGTTCCCATAGTTTTAGTATTAACAAAAAAAGTTTTTTACAAAAAGTATTTGAAGTCGGAGTCCTTGGTTTAGTTAGTTGTTTTGCTTTTCCATTGACTTCAAAGACGGTTTAATGTTTGTGAAAGTTTTTAGTTTCAAATATTCAGTGCTTACTAATTAAAATATTTTTGAGTTGTTAGATTTTATCTATCTTTGATGCTAACAAAATTGATATGGGTATTTAAAACTTCGGGAGTGTACCCTTTCAAGTCGATGTACATGACGAAGAATGTAACAAAAAAGCAAAAAATAATTATGTACAAAGTTATTAGTTTTTTTTTCTTCCTCCTCCGCAGTTCTTTTCTGATTAATTCGTTGCGGGATCCCAGACAGTTGAGCCGTTTCTCCGGGACTCGTCGAGCTTCATTGCTCGGCGCTTTTCTGGGGGACTCCGCTGTTGATTCTGGCTTTCAGAAGTTGCAGTGGTTGCGAAAAGGGGGCGGGATAGTCCCAAAAAAAAAATATATATATACAAAGTTGTCAATACATCACCATCTGTTTTTCTTTTATCCATATCTCAGTAGACAGGTTACGCCAACAACAACATTTCAATGAGTGGCTCAACTGGTTGCGCCACCGAGAGAAACACGCATTAAACATTTTGTTAATGGCACGATCAAGTTGCGCAATCTGCTGTCCCAATGAAATATGACCATAAAAATCATTGTCTATTTTTGTCGAATATATTTAAGATTTTGTTTAATTAAACAAATAAAATGGTTTATACTTCTATTTTAAGTTAATATTTTGTTAATTATAAAATTGTTAATAATAAAAAAATGTCGTAGGTTGAATTATTAATTATCTTGCGTGCTACGGAATAATATGCCGTATATTGTAGCTTATATGGTTTGATTGCTTCCGAGACTATGAAGCAAACCACCACCAACATGTTCGGAATAGCGTGCAAAAGTAATATTTTACTTGGGCTTTCTTATTGTTCAGTTAAGTAAGAAAAAATCAGGAATTACCTAGAACTTGGAATTGTTGGGTAGGCTTAACAAAGTGTACCTTGAAAAATATGTATACAAATGATTCTGGTAATCCACAGCTCCTTTGGGACAATGATCCTGGTAACTTTCACTCTCGAAGTTTATAATTATTTTTTATATTATTTATTTATTAGACATACATACAGCTATCATTACGGATTAACCCAATGCGATAGGTAGTCACAATATTAATTACAATACTTATTTTATATTACATAATTTCATGTCATTTACCTAAATCCAATTCATTGCTGGAAAAATTGCTTGTTGTAGTCCGTTCAAAGATGGGCTATCCTTAGAGCTTTAGACCTATTGAATATTTCGAAAACCAATTCATCGGGTATGTCAATCATCTTAAAACTACAATAAATTATCATTTTTTTGTTAGTTACTTGTAAAAAAATTGCGTGATTCTGATTGATATATTCAAGTGGACATTTATTATAATTACGTACATACATCTTGTAGATACACACATCAAAAGTGTCTAGGGATATTTCAATTAAACCTAAACAACTAAAATTCTATTAACTTTGTGTTAAGACACCTACACATTAAAATAAACCTTGTTTAATAGCCTATCTAATCTGATAATAAACATTTAGATAAAGTTAAATTAAAAAAAAAAACTTAGAAGAAGAGAAATTCTTAGACAAAATTTCAATCTTAACTTTATTTTTGAAACATCAAAACCTGAACAAAAGTACTATTTTTTTTACAAAAATTGTTGAAAACATAAAATTAATAATCCGTGGATCCACTTAAGACTCTCCTGACACATCTGCAGCGGTTCTGCATACTCAAAACAAGGTGTCAATATCCTGTTGTGGAATACTTTTCCAAGTCCTTTTAAGATGCAAGAAAAGCTGGTTATCATCCTCAATATCTTCAGGGAAATTCCTAAGAGCTCTTCTCAGAAGCATATCCCAGGCATGCATAATAGGATTTAAGTCAGGGGATTGTGAAGGCCAGTCTAAAGCTTGGATATCATGCTGTTGTAACCAACTTGTGACGATAAGTGAGATGACTATAGACTGACAAGTGCCTTTTTAAGATTATTGTTATTATCATTAATACAATTGTATTTGACATTTAAAAATTGTATTTGACATTTAAAAACTGTATTTGACATTTAAAAATTGTATTTGAAATTTAAAAATTGTATTTGACATTTCAAAATTGTATTTGACATTTAAAAATTGCATGCCGACAGGCGAAACATAGCGCACTCTTATTATGTATGCTTCATCATGTATTATGTACTTATTACCTATGTTTGCAATAAATAATTTTGACTTTGACTTTGACTTTGATACGCGCCGTATGTGGCCGGGCATTGTCGTGCATTAGCTGGAATTTTTGTCCCATTTGTTGTCTGTAGGGCAAGATTACAGGCTCTAGCACCTCATCTCGGTATTTTAGAGCAGTCATATTGTCTTGTATCCGTTCTACCGCCGAGACGAATTCCTGCCCAAACCATAATCGTGCCACCTTGATATGCATGAACTTGTTGTAGGTGCTGCAGTCGATTCCAACGTCCAGGTTCTCTCCAAACGCGTACTCTTCGCGAATCAGGATGAAATCCAAACCTGGATTCATTAGTGAAAAGCACAAGTGACCATTGAGAATGGTTCCAGTTTTCGTGTGCAATAGCCCATTGTAATCTTCTTCATCGATTGCCTCTCCTTAGCGCTGGTACCCGAAGTGGCCTACGAGTACGTAGGTTGACTTCATGCAGTCGTCTTCTCAAAGTTTGACCGCTTACAAGCAAACCATTTTCTTTGTAGCCTTTGAACCAATTGCATCGCCGTTACATTTGGTTGACTTCGTGCAGCATTTACTATGAATCAGTCCTGTACATGTGTTGTAATGCGTTGAGGTCCTCGGTGCCGTTCTACCACTTCCCCCGTGACACGATAACGTGACCAAAGCCTAGATATAACGCTCTGACTGGTCCTCATGGCTTCAGAAACCGCAATTTGGTACAGTATTCCACAACAGGATATTGACACCCTTGTTTTGAGTACACAGAACCGCTGCAGATGTGTCAGGAGAGTCTTAAGTGGATCCACGGATTATTAATTTTAAGTTTTCAACAATTTTTATAAAAAAATAGTTGTTTTGTTTAGGTTTTGATGTTTCAAAAATAAAGTTTAGATTGAAATTTTGTCTGAGTTTTTCCTCTTCTTCTAAGTTTTTTTTTAAATTTAACTTTATCTAAAAGTTTATTATCAGATTAGATAGGCTATTAAACAAGGTTTATTTTAATATGTAGGTGTCTTAACAAAAAGTTAATAGAATTTTAGTTGTTTAGGTTTAATTGAAATATCCCTAGACACTTTTGATGTGTGTAGTTTCGAGAATTTGCCCATATTGATAATAAACCATAGCATGGAGGTAGCACTATGCATGTTAATATCACTTGTCCGTAAACAGAAGCATTAATATCGAAGATATATACTGCCAATACCACGTTCTCAGTATTTGAAGGACTGTATTTGAATTTATACTCCGTGAGAGGATTAGCTACGGTTTGATCAATGAGGCATGTAATAGGTGATCTGATGGATGACATATATATAGGTATCGAATAACTTCGTGTTCGCTGTATTTCAACATCGCATTAATATTATTTTATGTTTTTGCGAACAAGGTTCGTCACGTCAGCTTATATAGAGCTTCTTTATAGTATATTCTTGAAACCACTTCAACCACCTTACTTTCGTTTCTCGGAAACTGTTCTGTCGAGTTGGGTGAAATATTTATAGTTTAAACGAAATAACTGTTATTCTTGTAAAAACTGGTGAAGTGTGATTGCTCAGACACTTATGTACTTCAGCATTTTCTTGGATAATGTAATCTTCTCACCTTTCTCGGTAATTTTATTTTCATGTATTTTCAACGTTTAGTAACAGATGTACCAGTAATGCTACACTTATTCTGAAGTACCTACGCCTACAACTGTCATTCCACCTAATACTAGGGATTTACATCTCACATTTCTTTTTTGGTGAGTGGGAAATCATCCAATGACTGCTCCCGTCCTGGGTGCGGCGGGAGGGCGTGCCAGACTCTTACTGACTAAAACCCACTCATGTTCCTTCGATTGCCCTTTATGTTCCAGGGTCACGGTAACTATTATAAACATTCCGCGACCATTTACATCTCACTTCAAGTTCACTTAAATTCATAAAGAAAGATTTTAAATGGATAGAATATTGTGTAAAGCTTTTTTACTTTAGCTTACGTGAATAATTCTGCGAAAAATAACCACTTTTTAGGTTTTTTACTAATGAAAAGCTCCAATCTAAACGTGTTATTTCAACACATAAATTCTGTTATACTCAACTATAACAAGAAATCAGGGTTAAGTCAGCTTAGTAAAGTTTTTCAGAATAAAATAATAAACTAATTAGCTTTCACCTCAGTGGTAATAAAAACGCTGGCACATTTAGTCGCGCATAGTAACAGAAGGAAAAACTAAAGAAACAAAATGGTGTAGTTTTTATTTAGCCGCGCTTTGATTAACCAATGTTCTTTGTGGTCCGCCCCGACAAATGTCGGTTGGAAATGAAAAACTTTTGTTTCCGTACGACGTGGATTGGCGTTAATTATACATTATTTCATGTTCATAAACTTTTGCCGTGTAATTCATTTTTGTATGGCTTTTTGTGCTATTATGTTCTTTGAGTTTTTCTTGTGACTTTTAATGTCGCTTCTTTTTCTCTTTTCACGGGCTTTCGAGGAGTTCTTTTAGTTAAACACAAATAAGCAGTCAGCGTTGTGGAATTGCTTTTGTGAGTGATATTCTTAACCTACTTACCGTCTACCGAAGTTAGATTCGCTGTTTACAAACACTTGCATAAAAATATTGAATTGAGGCAGTTGGAAAATAAATATGGAATGGTTTATTCTATTTGACGACCGACATCAAGTTTCCATTTTAAATAGACTTCTGCTTCTTCTAAATTTAATTTTGAACCTAGAATCTAGCATTTTCCTCGCATACGTAATTAGAAGCTAATAAGGCCGAGTTTAATTAATAATACCAAGTAAAGCCAGCTATCTGTCTAATAAGCCTTTAAACCTCACGTTTACACTGCCGAGAACAACCAAGCATCAACTTCACGGGATATCGGCTTCGAGCCTGTCTCCACAAATTAAATTCTATATATGTACTATTAAACGCCGCTAAGCTGATACCAGCTTTAGGATTAAGTTAGTAAAGTTCAAAATTCAAGTGTTGCGAGCATGTCTTGAAAAGGGTTAGTTTCCTGCTTTGGAGTTTGCATTACAGGGGTAATATAGGCAATTTTAATGTCATTAAGGGCTTAAAATCTTAGTTGGCATTACAGAAATGTAAGCGCAGATTAGGTGGGTCACTAATAAGACGGCTACCTGACGGCTGCGTGTTTATTTACTCCGCCATTAGGTTCATTTTGATAAACAGTATTAACGTAATGGATATTGAGATTAATTGGTTTAGCTTTTAGTGTTGATCTGATATAAATAGTTACTCTGACCTTTTCTGTTTTTCGTTTTATTTAGGTGTAATACGACCGCAGTCGAAGGTTTTTTAACCGACTTCAAAAAAAAAGTAGGTTCTCTGTTTGACCTGTATGTATGTATGTATGTATGTATGTATGTTTGTCCGCGAATATCTTGCGTTTGGCTGAACCGATTTTGATGCGGTTTTCAGAAAAGTGTTCGTTACATTCTGGGGAAGGTTTTAGTATATAACAATAATGGGTATCCCGTGACGTTGCCTGCATAGATCCTGTTTTGCTTTCTTGGGTTGTAGATTTTTAATTAAAGACGATTGTATGTTGGACTCTAACTAAAAAGTAAAAAATAAAAAGCGTTTTAAAAAAAAAGATAACCGACTTCAAAAACTAAAAGCTCAAAAATAACTATTTCCGAAGTCGGTGGCTTCTCTTCTGCCGGTCGATTTGTGTTGCCACCGACGTCGGAAATAGTTATTTTTGAGCTTTTAGTTTTTGAAGTCGGTTATTTAGGTATATATTTCTACTCACTTAACTAATTTAATAAATAAATATCTTGGGATACGGTCATCTGATCCCAAGCTAAGCCGAGCTTGTGTTATGATAACTAACTGATAAACATAGTTATATAATTTATATAGGTAAACATACATAAGATGAATTACACCCAGACACAGAACTAACACAAAACCCACACAAAGGACCATAAGTCAAATTGGTCTCTGGTAGGGCTTCGACGGAAGGCGAGTTACCTTCGACGCGGACTGAGTAAAAGAAAAATTATATGGAAAAACTGACAAGCGCAAGTGTCTCGCCTAGGGCCAGGGTTGAGGGAAACGTGCACCTACCTCCTCAGGAAGCCGCTCGGTCGTCTCGTAGAGGCTGGGAGCTCCGGAGTCCTCGTGCACACAGTTCGGCTCACCACGTGGCGGCAAAGTTCAGAACACAGCACTTCAGTTCAACTTCAACCATCGAAGCCACAATATAACCACTATTGAAACAGCGGGACTGCTATGAACTTATAATCAAGCAAATTATATCGTTCTGCGAAATTGCGATAAAAAACACAGCGGGAGTTGCGATCACGGCGAAATCGATATTGGACTAATGTCTTTTTCTAGTTTTCTTGCGAGCGCGAAAAAGATGGCGACACTTGACAAGGAGAAATTTACGAGGTGCACGTTGCAATTGGAAGGGTAAAGGACTAGCTTGACATCTTGCGTAATAGTTCTACAAAATAAAAATAGATGGCGCTAACATTTCCTCCCCCTTTTAAAGGGTCACCTTTAAAACCCAATCATAAAGTGTAATAAAGAACTGCGAAAATATAACATTGAAACTGCGATTTATATAAGAAACTGCGATAATCTTAAACTTATTAACTGCTAGCACTTAAACTACTGTGGTTACTAAAATTAACAATCTTATTGCGTTGGTAATGGGCACAAACGTACGACCGGACGCAAGTATGTACCTTTAGCGGTTCTTACAGAAACTACACGCGTTATACCATCGTTGGAAGGAAGAATCTTCTCTACAATCGCTAATGGCCACGATAAAGGAGGTGCATTGTCAGTTATAATGACTACAACAGTGCCAGGCTTGATTGGCACAGACGGAGTATTCCATTTCTCTCGGGTTTGTAAACTGTGTAAATATTCAATTCTCCACCTTTTCCAAAAAGATTGCACTAATTTATCGACTAGAGAATGTCTCTGAAGCAAGTTGAGATTATCTGATTCTACTTCAGGCGCGGGCAATGAGAGTAAAGGAGCGGTATGCAAAAAATGACTTGGAGTTAACGCGGTAGGTTCTGCGGGGTCGGCGCTCAGAACTGTAAGAGGCCGTGAATTTAACAAACACTCGATCTGAACGAGCACTGTAACTAGCTCTTCGTAAGAGAGAAGCTGTTGACCGATGACCTTGAAAAGGTGCGTCTTGACGACCTTCACCATACTCTCCCAACATCCGCCAAAATGTGGGGCGGCCGGACAGTTAAACTTCCATATGATACGGTTTTCAGCAAGCTCTTCTTCGAAGCGAGAGCGGAAGTCGACGCTATTAAGAAATTTATATAAGTCGCGTAAATAAGAATTAGCGCCTACAAAATTAGTGCCTCTGTCCGAGTGCATTACTTGGACAGGGCCTCTGCGAGACAAAAATCGTTTAAGTGCGGCTAAAAAACTGGCGGTGCTAAGATCAGTTGCTACTTCAATATGTAGCGCGCGAGTTGTGAGACAAGTGAACACGCAAAAATATGCTTTCAAAGCCTTTGCACCCCGACGGCGAATGGGAGTGTAAGCTATAGGACCTGCGTAATCACAGCCCGTATGAGTAAACGGTTTAATAACCTGACGCGTCCGACAGTCCGGCAAGTCAGCCATGAGTGGGAAGACGGGACGCGGTCGAGCGCGGAAACAAATATTACAATCGTGAACTACCTTACGAATAGCACGACGAGCGGACAATATCCAGTATTTCTGCCGCAATAGTGACATGAGCTGTTCAGGCCCAGCGTGTAAATATTTATTATGATAATATTCAATTAATAAGTTAACAAAAAAGTCATGGCTTGGCAGAAGTACCGGGTGCTGCTGCGAGTAACTTAGATCAGAATGGGTGAGACGTCCACCAACTCTGAGTAAATCGTTATGTAAAAACGGTCTTAATTTATTAAGAGATAATGAAACTTGCGTGTTCAATTTTAAATTTATAATTTCTTTATTGAAATGTTTATTTTGAATAAGTTTCAGCAATTTGTTTTCTGCAAAACTTAAATCGGCTGCGGTTATATGTACGGAATCGCGACGTGGTAACAAATTAGCGAATCTATAAATGTAAACAATCGTACGGAGTATTTTACTCCATGACGAAAGGCGGCAAAGAGTATCATAAACATGAGAAGCGTCAGCGGG
Organism: Athetis lepigone; assembly: GCA_033675125.1. Classification (NCBI taxonomy): domain Eukaryota; kingdom Metazoa; phylum Arthropoda; class Insecta; order Lepidoptera; family Noctuidae; genus Athetis; species Athetis lepigone. The sequence goes on from CM066217.1 coordinate 15,376,513, forward strand.
AATTAAAACAGCGTGAACGAGTTTCTTTTGTTCAGGTATCTCGTCCAACGTGAGCGGTTCCGTACCTTTAGTGATAGGCCACTGCGACGGATGTAACGTTAGCCAGGGGGGGCCTTGGGACCACAGAGGGTGGTCTTTTAACTTAGCAGGAGAGACACCACGTGACAGACAGTCTGCCGGGTTCTCAACCCCTGCAACGTGATAAAAGTTATCTGCGGAAATATTATCTGTAATTTTAATAACTCGATTGGCAACGAACGTTTGCCAACGGTGCGGTGAACCTTTAATCCAATAGAGTGCGACTTTTGAATCGGTAAAAGCGTAAATTTTAATTGAAAAGCGGTTGTCATAAGTCTCAAGAACAGTCCGAAGCAATTTTGACAGCAAAAGTGCTGCACAAAGTTCCATACGAGCGATCGTAATGGGCGAAGAAGGCGCGATCTTTGACTTGGAACATAACATGCGAACAGTATTGCCGGAGGCAGAGCCAACGTGTAGGTATACTACGCCGCCATAAGCTTCGCCACTGGCGTCAGCGAACCCGACCAATGTCAATTCGCAGTCATTCGTCACTTCTAAACAACGCGGTATTTTAATTTCGTTTAGGGCTGGTAACTCTGAAGTAAATTGTTGCCAAGCCTTGACGATATGAGTAGGAGCAGGGACGTCCCAATCCACCTTCAACTGCCACAACTGCTTAACAAGAAGTTTAGCTACTAAAATAGAAGGAGCGACGAACCCCATGATATCCCACAGTCTCGCGACAGTTGACAGTATGGTGCGCTTAGTGCACGCGACATTCGAACTTGGCGGGTTAATTTTAAAATAGAAAATATCTTGGTCTATAGACCAGCGAAGACCCAAGATTTTATGGTCAGCGGTTTTGTCAAATTCAACCTCAGTCGGCACCTTATGAGAGGCGGGAAGTTCATTAAGAACAGACTTCGAATTACTGTTCCACTTCACAAGGTCCCATTGAGCGCCCTTAAAAAGAGCGATTAAATCTTTAGCGGTGTCGATCGCCTCGTCCTCGGTATTGACAGAAAATGCGATATCATCCATATACAGGCACGAGGAGGCGACGGCAGCAGCGCGATGATGCTCTGCGCCATCGTCAGTGATGAGTTGCTGCACAGTGCGCAGAGCGTGATAGGGACTGGACTTTAAGCCAAAACAAACTCTACTGAATTCGTATAAGCAAAGCGGGTCGTTAGGATTAAAACGATAAAGAATTCTCTGATAACGTCGATCAGATTCGCGAATCATAATTTGTAAAAACATTTGTTTACAATCAGCGGTCATCGCTACAGAATGTAGACGAAAATTTAAAATAATTTTGAACAGATCACCTTGTAGGTTGGGCCCACTGTGCAGCAAATCATTTAACGAAACACCGGACGATGTTTTACAGCTGCCATCCAGCACGGGACGCAACCTAGACGAGGACTTGTCTGGGCGGAGAACCCCATGATGTGGGATTATATAAGTAGGGTACACATCTGCAGTTTCATGCGGGAGAACTGAGACGGGCGAGATATAACCTTTAGAAAGATAATCATTTAAGACTTCGTCATAAGCGGCGCGTAGCTCAGGTGAAGCCTCAAGCTTCCTCTCTAAGCATAAAAAACGTCTGCGAGCGATATTGAATGAGTCACCCAGTGTAAACACATCCTTATCAAACGGTAGACCCACGGTATAGCGACCAGTAACTAGGTCCCGTTGCGTAGTTGAACGATAAAAATATTCACATTCAGCATCAGCGGGATGCTGAACGGGCGGACCAGGAACTTCTTCAAGTTCCCAGAAGCGGGAAATTAAATTATTATCCATAGGCGAAGGGACTATGGCGCAGCACGATGTGACACATGCTGGGCGGTTACTGAGTGTAGGTACGACCCCCATGAGTACGTAGCCTAACACCGTGTTGACAGCGGCGGGCACTGACGGGCCACCAGGAACCACGTCAGGCAAAAGTAAATGCGGAAACAGCGATGCTCCAATTAAAATATCAATTTTACTTGGAATAGCGAAACTATCATCAGCGAACTGAAGTTTATTCGAGTAAGGCAGGGCCTTAATATCAACAAAAGCGGAAGGTAAGTTGTCCGTAATTTGATCAACTACTAACGAGTCAATATCAAATCGGATATTTTTATTAAAGCGTGAAAATATACGTAAATTTACTGTCCCGACCGACGTCCTCTCTGTGCCTCCAAAACCTCTTACAGTCGTAGACTGAGTATTGTTTTGACGTAAACGTAAACGTTCACAACATTCCCTAGTAATGAAGTGACTTTGCGAAGCGGAATCAAGTAAAATTCTTATTAAATGTTCACGTCCAGTATTATCGTATGCCACGACTTGCGCGGTAGCGAGTAAAACAGTAGTGTGCGAATTACATTGCGGCGTATAGGAAACAGAACGCGGAGCGTCAACGGACATCGAACACAAAGCTATATCAGGCTGCGTGGCGGAGTGCACCGGCTCGGACGCGGGCGCGGGCGCGAAAGGGACGACAGCAACGTTCGCTTGCGTTGACGTCACCGGATCGGGCGCTTCGCGCTGCGGCGCCGGAGTAGGTATAGTGGAACTCGCGGCATCCGCGGTCCGTGGGTTCGAATCCCGAGTAAAATGTAATAGTGAATGGTGACGTTGTTTACACGTTCTACAGCCAGATGCGGATTGACAACTTGAAATTTTATGTTTTATACTTAAACAATTAACACAACCGTTAATTTTCCTAACAACCTGTAAGCGTTCGTACGGAGTTGATTTATGAAAATCAGGACATTTAAATAAGTGTTGATGTGTGACATTAGTACACAAACATTTATCTGTAGAAACAGAATCGACCGTGCTTACATACGCGTTATAACGCGGGGAGGACTGCGGTTTTTTACTATCACTAGAACTGCGGGAGCGATCAGCTGAATTTGCGGAGTTATGTACTTGCGCGCCGGCTGTTAAAGCGTGAGCGCGATGCAATATTTTGCTTTGAGTATTGACGAAATCGACTAAATTATCAAATAAAGGAATATCAGACTGATCCTGACTGTTTTCAAAGTTACGAACAGTTTCACTGTCTAACTTGGAAATAGCTATTTGTACGAAATTAAATTTAATAAATCCGGAATTTTTAAATGTTGTAAGGCACGGACAGCGTTAACAAATTTATCATTAAAAATGTCCAAATTATTGGAAGTAACGGAAGTTAGCGGTTTAAAATCTATAATTTGTTTTAAATAGGTGGCCGCTAGTGTGCGTTTGTCTTCATACCTATTCACTAGCGTATTGAAAATGAGTTCGTAATTCTCAGCGGTAGGTACAATGCCGGCGCATGCGGCTAGCGCTTTACCGGTCAATTTGCCCTGTAAATAATGTAATTTTTGATGATCCGAGAGAGATGGATTATCATGAACAGCGGATTTATAATTTGAGTAAAACAATGGCCATGAACGAATGTCACCGTTAAAACTCATTAATTCAATCGGCGGTAACTTAATTATAGAAGATTTTTTCTCTAAGATGGACGGAACGACGTCTGCATTGGTATTGGAAGCAACCAAACGTTTTAAGCGACTATATAACTGTTCAAACGAAACCAGTGCCTTGTAATCAGCGCGCGCGGTGGGATCAACTGTCAGCAGACAGTTATTATATTGATCCATAACTATATGAAATTCGGACCGAATAGCGTCAATGTTTGAGCTAGCGTCCAAAAAAGCCTCTTTCGCGTCATCTCCTCTGCCTATGTCTTTAGATAAGTCGTAGGCAGACTGTAAACATTCGAATAAAGCATTCCGTTTGGCTTCCAACGCCAACAACGAGAACTCCGTACTATCAGACTTAACAGCTTTCTTCATTTTGAAATGAGAATTTTAAATTAAAAAGTACTTACACAAATAATTAATTTGTGAATTTGCGAATATTATAAAAGTAACCACAAGTGGGTAGTAGTACCTAACTAGCGTACGAGAATCGCGTGTCGCGAGCGCCGAGCGCGGCTCGACGACACGTACCTACTTGTACGCTGCGGCAGTTATGGTAGGTACCTACCTACCAAATCTTAGCGAAAATTATTGAAATAAAAACTTATTTCGCGAATACCACTGAGAATATGAATATTACAGCGAATAATAAGATGAAATATTAGTATGACAGCGGGAAAATAAGTATTTAGTGTTATGCGGGAACAAAATGAAATAAATACCTTCGCGGTACGCAGCGTGCGTAATGGCGGAAGTTACGTATTCTAGGCTAAGAAAACCTAAAAACGGCGGGTTTTAACACTAAATCTCCTATTAGGTGACCTAAAAGGGGCGGAAACTGTATTATCTAGGTTCGAAGGACCACATTAATGGTAGGGCTTCGACGGAAGGCGAGTTACCTTCGACGCGGACTGAGTAAAAGAAAAATTATATGGAAAAACTGACAAGCGCAAGTGTCTCGCCTAGGGCCAGGGTTGAGGGAAACGTGCACCTACCTCCTCAGGAAGCCGCTCGGTCGTCTCGTAGAGGCTGGGAGCTCCGGAGTCCTCGTGCACACAGTTCGGCTCACCACGTGGCGGCAAAGTTCAGAACACAGCACTTCAGTTCAACTTCAACCATCGAAGCCACAATATATACCACTATTGAAACAGCGGGACTGCTATGAACTTATAATCAAGCAAATTATATCGTTCTGCGAAATTGCGATAAAAAACACAGCGGGAGTTGCGATCACGGCGAAATCGATATTGGACTAATGTCTTTTTCTAGTTTTCTTGCGAGCGCGAAAAAGATGGCGACACTTGACAAGGAGAAATTTACGAGGTGCACGTTGCAATTGGAAGGGTAAAGGACTAGCTTGACATCTTGCGTAATAGTTCTACAAAATAAAAATAGATGGCGCTAACAGTCTCAGTGTCCAACAGAGTTATGGCTTATGCCTTTGTAAAGTATTTGTACTAAAATTAAAATTTGTACTAAAATTGTCACTACCAGCACCACCTTCAATTTTATTGCAGAAAAAAGATATATGCACCTGAATAGGTTTTGTAGAAAAAGTAAATTTTTGTAGTCATACAACTTATTGTAACAATATATTCACTCTTTAAAATAACAGTAAACAATAGATGCGCCTGCGCCCGTATGATTTCTAACACTTTTCATCCCTTTCACACCTTTTGGACGCCTGCCCGGGCGCCCGTCTGCTCTCAGTCAGTCGAGTCTTTTGTGAGTCGACTCGTAATTCTCATGTTGTTAGCCGTATTTCCATGTATCCTCTCTTGTTCTGTGGTTTACCGAACCTAGCCTGTAGTTTTGGACTCTGTTTATGCTTTGTATTGGTGCGCTTGCAATATCCATCAGCAAGATGTGTGGTTATTAAGAGGGAGGAAACAATCAAGACATGTTTGAGCACGTACATATTACGTATATATTCTGGTCAACAGAAATCAAATAGGTAGAGATAGATCGTAGGAAGTTGTGCTTATACTATTTCAATAATATAGTATCTAGGGTTAGGCAGGCACATACAATTTAATCTACAGGCAGGTCATCTAAACGATGTTATTATTGATAATGATTGAAATGCTAATAAAAATGTTTTTAACTGTTAGCAGCTGTTTTATTATTTATGTATTCTTTAAACCTGGAATAAAAATAAGTTAAAGATGTCAAACAACAAAAACTACAATGCCATAACAGCATTACTTTGCAGGATTGTAGTTTACTAGCTTTTGCTCGCGACGTCGTCTTCTTCGTCGCGTGGAATAAGTCGCGGGCAAAAGCTAGTTAATAATAAAGCGGCGAAATTAATGAGCAATAGTGTTACAATGACAAAATGAGGTAAACATAATTTACCTCGAAACTTATTTTGTTCGATCATTATCAAAACTGCACGTCGTGTATACACTATTGGATTAATATAAGTCTAAAATTGCCAATCTTATTACATGTAATTCTGTGTAATGCGTAAAGGCCTTTGCTAGCTAATAAGGTGGTATTATTATTATTAAATTTATACAATTTTACATTACTAAAAGATAATAATAATTTTACATAACGTGGAACTGTAACTAGCAGAAAATTATTCATGCAACACAGAACACACACGGTACCCTTTGGTTAGACTGGCCAGACTTTCTGGCTTCTGACGTAAGATACGGAAGGTTGCGGAATGTTTATAATAGTTACCGTGACCCCGGAACATAAAGGGCAACCGAAGGAACATGAGTGGATTTTAGTCAGTAAAAGTCTGACACGCCCTCCCGCCGCACCCAGGACGGGAGCAGTCATTAGATGATATCCCACTCCCAAAAAAAAAAATGTAAGATACGGAACCCTAAAAATAATGATAAGTAACATTTTAAAAAAGAAAATTGGAATGGAAATCCAATACTAACTCACAAATTATGAGTTGTCTAACCTATTTCGCTTTGTTGACTCAAAGAATTCGGACTCGTTTCAAGTTATAATATTATGTTTTACTTTGATGGGTCTACGGAGAGCTTTCATAGCAATAATTTGGACTTGGTTTCTTAATTTGTGGGACTGTTTAGTATGATTATGTGCCATTTTTTACAAAAGAACCTGTAAATATATGTATTATGTATTTTATTAATTAAATTATCAGATCGTTGCATCGAATTATCTTCAATTCTGAATGTCTCTTCAGCAATATTTATAAGCCTTTTTATTCTACAACCAATTTTACAATGCTAGTTATTACATTTTTTTCAAGCTAAGTAGTCGCTTTCTTTGTTTGATTGTAACTCACATCCCTTGTAAGTCTAAAGGCCTTAACCAGCTTTTTCCATACTTTTATGTTTCCATTGTTCCGTTAACGTTACTGTGTAAGTTTATTTCTACTCTATCGAAGTCATCGCCCCACATTGCCTAAGGACTTCTAATCCCTGTTAGACAAAGCCTGAGGGTGACTGATTAGGTAATTAAAGATTAGAGCAATAGGTTTATTTAATTATTTATTTAGAGTTAATTGAAACGGCACAGGTCCAATTACATTAATTAACATAGAATTATAAAATTTAAAACAACAGGTTGCTTACAATGAGGAAAATGAGGAAATACTAAATACTGCCTCGCCCTAAACTGTTTATCTATTCTAATATTATAAAGAGGAAAGATTTGTACATATGTATTTATGTTTGTTACTTTTTCACGCAATAACTACTGAACGGATTTTGATGAAACTTTACAGAAATATGGCTTATACATCAAAATAAAACATAGGCTATATAACATCACGCTATGACCCACGGGAGCGGAGCAGTAACCAAAAACCAAACATAACGCGGGTGAAACCGCAGGGGACCGCTAGTTAAGTATACATGAAAATAAACATTGAATAACAAGCAAACTTAAGATCTCCAACTCAAGTTTATCAACGTGTAATGAAGTGTGTGTTCAATTAACGGATTGCTTTCGAAACACCACACTACGCTCTAAGACACAGTTCACTGACATTGTTCAAAAGGCGTCCCAGTTTAAATGGGACTGGGCTGGACATGTCTGCTGCATACTGAATGAGTTACGGGCCCGCAGAGCTCTAAATTGGTGTTCCACAATGACAAGACGGGACCTCGGCAGACCACCAAGGAGATGGCGGGACAACTTGGGGATAAAGTCGGCTATTACAATGGTCGTTGAATGATCGATTTTTGACGTGTAACGTCAAACTTTTGACACATTTTGACGTCATTGAGACACGATTGCAATAGCAGCCTTGCGCCCTTGGCAAGACGTAGCGTTGAATCGTGACAGATGGAATGAATAGCCATTGCCCAGCAGTAGGTCAGTACAGTACTAATTATAATTAAAACAAAATAACAAAGTCGGTTTTTAGGGTTCCGTAGTCAACTAGGAACCCTTATAGTTTCGCCATGTCTGTCTGACCGTTAGCACTAGAAAGCTGAAATTTGGTACCAATATGTATATCAACCACGCCGACAAAGTAGTAAAATAAAAATTGGAAAAAAATGTTTTATTAGGGTAGCCCCCCTATATGTAAAGAGGGAAGTGTTTTTTTTTTTTAATTTTAACCATGACGTGTGATATATTATTGGATAGGCATTTGCAAATGAAAAGGGGTTTACTAAAATCAGTTTTTGATAATGTCAAAAATATCGGAAATAATCGCTCCAAAAGCAAAAATCAAAGCGTCCCCCCCCCTCTAACTTTTGACCCGTAGGTTTAAAAAATATGAAAAAAATCTGGAAAGTAGAACTTTATAAGTACTTTCTAGGAAAATTATTTTGAACTTGATAGAAAGAACAGTTTTTGTACAAAAAAGACAAAAAGGTTGTACAAAATAATTTCTGCGTACTTAGTATATCAACGTAACAAATAGCCTTTTTTTAAACTTACAAGTGGGAACACTTATTGTGACGGACGGAAAACTACGGAACCCTACATTGAGCGTGGCCCGACACGCTCTTGGCCGGTTTTTGGTATAGATATCAGTATCTACTTTAACCGTTAATCTATCACTGATACAATAATGTAGCGTTAAGTCTCATAAAAACTGAATTCCGAAAAGGACCTAATCTCATAATACACATATACCTACCCGACCTTACCTAAAGTATTAGTCTACTCTACCGTAAAACACATATTTTTAGTTCTTTTATGTTTATTATAATAAGAAAGAGGTAAAGTTAGCTAGTAAGAGGTAACTCTGAAAGAACCGTTTCAGTTACAAAAATTCACTGATGAAATGCTAGATTCTATATTATAGAATGTCCTTGGGTTTAAGAATATCTTTGACTTAATTAGCGTTAAAGAGGTCGGTAAATAATTATAATCATACGCACAATGCTTTTGACGAGCCTGTTGGTCTAGTGTTCAGTGACCCTGACTGCTAAGCCAGAGGTCGTGGGTTCGATTCCCACCCAGGACAAACTTTGTGTGATGAGTATAAATGTTTGTTCTGTGTCTGGGTGTTATTTATCTATAATATGTATGTATTTAAAAATTATATAAGGTTCAATAATATTAATTGACGATATTTAAGGAAAATCTGGTTTGTTATGAAGTGGTCTAACTATTGAAAAGGAAAGTATAATGGGGAAAATTATATAAGCATGTATATCAGTTATCTGATTACCATAACACAAGCTCTGCTTAGCTTTGGATCAGATGGCCGTGTGTAAGATGTCCCAGGATATTTATTTATTTATTTATTTAAAGCCTCGTTTTGAAGCCTCTAAACTGTAGAGGTTTCTTCTAATTAAAAACCCTCTAATTTAAAATATAAGTAAGCGCTCTGGACTCTAAAGCGTAAGTAAGAGGTTTACAATTAGATGGATACTCAAATCTAATAGTATCTTAAAATCACTACACCACTAGTGAATCAATTTATGAAGGTAATTAATTGAATAAGCTTCAGTACCAGACGGTTCATTTGAGTTGCTTATTTTTGTATTTTTAGACTTAGTTTGAGTACACGGATTTCTATGACAAATAAACATTTTTTTTTCTCCCATAACATAACACTGCCCGATTTTTGAAATTGCTACTTATGTCCAGACACTTACAGACTTAATACACACACCTCATAAACCCTAAACCCATTTATTTCATCTATTTACAGAAATCAAGGACATATAATTAACAATAGGCAACCATTTCCAACTCTCACTACCTTTCTACTGAAGTAGGTACATAATAAACCGTCCCTTTCAAACTTGAGTAGTTGAAAACAATAAGTTACATCATGGTTGCCTTTATTAATAGTAGATACAACGATTTTGGGTACAATACAAGTCTAAATTAGTGTGCAGAAGTACTGGTTCCAACAAAAACGCCTATGGACGACATAATTTAGGAGGAACTTTGACCATAGCACCATTAATTAAAGCCTACACTACTTATTACAATCTAGCTATCAATAGGATTTCAAAGAAGAGAAGGCATTTAAGTAAACAAAAATCTTTTCATCGTTATTAATATTATACAGAGTGGAAAGTTTCAATAGGCCCTGGATGAAAACTACCTTAAATGTGAAGATAGATGATTGACTTAAAGGAAACATTATTTTATTTTTAAAAAGAAACAAAGCAGAATTCAATGACTTTCGTAAATTCTCTTACCACTCTCGGAAATCGAACCGGCTAAAACCCTAAAAAGTGTATTTTATGTCATCAAACGTTAGGGCCATTTATAAGGACCAAATCTCTTTTACAAACATGGGTAATTAAATTAAAGGAAAACCATAAATCTTCAGAATTTTGTTTTAATTGGACGAAAATATCGCCGGTTAAATTCACCCTTTAGTTACAAAAAGTTGAATTTCATGGTTTTCTTCTAATTTAATTAATCATATTTGTTAAAAGCATTTGATCCTTATGAATGACCCTATCTATTACCGTCATAAAAGTACAGAATGACGTTTTTAAACCAGTTCGATTCCCGGGAGTGACACATTTACGAAAATCTATGAATGTAGTTTTATTTCTTTTAAAAAATAAAGGAATGTTTCCTTTCAGTAAAATAATCTATCTTAAAGACTGAAAGTAGTTTTCTTCCAGGGCCCATGAAAATCACCGGGCCAGATGGGATACACTCAAACTTTCCACCATGTATAACTACAGATGTCTAAGAATCGTTCTTACTCGTATAGGTAATACTAAAGTCGAGATACACAACAGTTACTAGCATGTACTTGGGCTTAACTTTTCTCCATCTCTTTTTTGCTATCGTAGTTTAACAATGACAATAACATTGTTTACTTAAAGATTTTGCTAAACAAAATTTATTTGTCTCAACCTTAATGCCTAACGAAGCGTTCATTTTGCGAATTTGTTTAGCAAACTTTCCTTGCGTGAGCAGGGAACATTACCGTAATACCTATCAAGTATTGTTAACAATCTAAGATTTGAATACTTTACTTGCGGTTTGCCTTCCTTCTTTTCTTTACGTTTATTACATCCAGCCCAATCCTCCAGGAAGGAAACATCGCACTAACGGACTACGCACATTTATTCAGAACTAGCTTTTGCCCGCGGCTTCGCTCGCGTTAAAAAGAGACACAAAGTAGCCTATGTTATTCTCCATCCCTTCGACTATCTCCACTTAAAAAATCACGTCAATTCGTAGCTCCGTTTTGCCGTGAAAGAAAGACAAACATACAAACATACAGATAGACAGACACACTTTCCCATTTATAATTTCGCTGAATGATTTTGGTCACACTTATACCGTCCTACTTTAACAAGCCGCGTTTAGCGTGGTAAGAAAGAAAAAAAAAGCCATCAAGCTTTCAGCTCTAATCAGCTTGTGGTCATAGAAAAAAAACGGTTTTATACAAAAGCTTAACAGACGTACGCGTTTTTCACTTACAAATTTTTAAATAAACAAAAGTCAGAGTAACAACCTCCAAATATAGCGCAGTCATAATACCTCTTAGTCATAACACCTCTTAGTATTATTTATCATATTATTTTTATTGTTTATATTTATTTTAAGTTCATAAGTTCCTGTAATATTTTTTTTTTGTCAATTTCAGCTTCATGTGTGTGTGTTTTTTTTTCTCACGGATAAGTGCTTTTAGTTTTTTTTTATATTAAATTTCATTACATATATTTTAATTTCGTGTGCGCGCAGATGTGTTTATGTTACCTCAACAGCCATCTGAAAATCAGTGCTGTGCATTAGCACAGCATATACTGAGCTGGACCCCTTGCTACGCTGTATTTCTTTTTTTCTAAATGTTATTTTTTTTGTGTTCACTTTATGTATGTGTGTAGCAAAATAAATGGTTTAACAAAAAAGCTGCCACGCGATAGGCCCTAAATCACGGCCTATCGCGTGGCAGCTTTTTGGTAAGTGAAAATATAATTTTGTATTTTTGAAAAGTCGTCCTAGAATTTTGTAATTTGTTGAAAGGTGAACGACCCTTTTTGTTTGATATCAAGCCTATGCTCATTGAACAGGACAAAGTCTGACGGAGTCAAGTACTTTGATATAAAAATAATTAGATTTTTAATTTTGTGTCTTTAAGAAAAAGATAATTGTAATTATTAATTCAGGCATTATTGAGACTGGTTAAACCTTCTGTATCGACTTATTCAATGGTCACAAAGAATACAGAGTAGCCGGTAATCGATTCCCTGTTGACCATTTCTCAAAAATGGCTTCGAAAAATGAGCGTCACTCCAGTTCAGGATATTACGTTGATGGTTCAATCAACCTTTGAATAACGGATATCTTTGTACTAAACTTTGGTACTCCTATATACTCTGTATTTCTTCTGTACGCATAGTGAAATACACATGAATCTGAATGTATTTTCTTGTTCGCTTTTCTATGTGTAGGCTTTGTTTGTGTCAAAGAGCCTTTCGACAGATATAACTGTCTATAAATATTATGTTATACATGATAATATATGCCTTATATTCTATACAATTACATTTTTCGCATGAAGTGCTTATCAACATTTCATGCCTTCTATTATTGTCTCTTTAAATACATACATCACAGAAATAATATTCTTTATTTGTGTAACTTATGTCAGAATATATGTTATGTAAGAAATAAATAATACATGAATAGAAAAAGTTACATTGTAGCATTATTTGTGAACCAAAATTAAGTAATAAATCGACAATACAATATAGCTTTAGAAGAATTCGTTATTTTTAGTAGAATTCTCCAGACTGATTTTTAAAATATTTTTTACTCTATGTAATTTTCAATTGCCGTTTTCCATTTAATCTATACTATCCTTTAGTATCTAAACTTACTAATATTATAAAGCTGAAGAGTTTGTTTGTTTCAACGCGCTAATCTCAGAAACTACTGATCCGATTTGAAAAAATATTTTTGTATTGGATAGCCCATTTTTGAGGAAGGCTATAGGCTATATAATATCACGCTACAACCAAAAGGAGCTGAGCATTAATGAAGCTTTTTTGTGAGCTTCCGTTCCAAATAACTAACTCCGCAGCAAAATAATTATTGTACTTACGGACTGAGTCCGAATGGCGCCTTTGCGATATATTCCGTAGCTTATACATCAGAATAACAAGACATAATATGCTGCATAACATCGCATTTATAACCCACGGAAGTGGATCAGTATCCAAAAACCTAACAAAAGGTGGGTAACCCTGCGAGGCATGAGGCATAGCTAGTAAACTGTGTGCGTTCGCGCAGCGGAATGTTATTGAATTAAAAGATTTTAATTACGCAGATATTTAGTGTACGATGTCATAATTGTGTACGGTAAAAAAAGATTGTGCACGCAGCCATTGTGGAGAAATTCACCAAAAACTAATTCCGCTGGGCGAACGTTGTCCTAACGGAACTCTTTTAATCCATCGACTTTAGAAGAAAAGAGATGTGTCCAAAAATTAGTAAAACTAAAATCTTTAAGTTCAACAACATTCCGCTGCGCGAACGCACACTAGTAAACTTATAAAGGAACTGAAAAACTATACTACATTTAAGGAGTATTACATTGTCTATTAAATACAATTTATTGCATTAACCTATCATTTTTAGTTTCCGAGATTTTTAACATTCTTTAAGTGACCCGGATTCATTGCTCTCGAGTGTATAAATTAAACGCCTTTACCTTTTAAGCACTAAAACGCAGGAGGTTTAGTATTCTTCTTGTATATTTAGTTTTTATATAAAAAACCGGTCAAGTGCGAGTCGAACTCGCACAACGAGGGTTCCGTATTTTTTTTGTGAAACAACTACCAATTTACTTTTAAATTTATTTTTTTCACTGCTTTGAGAGATAGCAGACTTGAGTATGTGATATTAATTTCAGCTTGATATCTCGACGCGTTTCTAAGAAAAAGGGTCTTGACAGACGGAAGGACGGAGGGACGGACGGACAACGAAGTGATCCTATAAGGGTTCCGTTTTTACCTTTCGGTACGGAACCCTAAAAACCAACCGAGTCGAGTCTAAAACAAATAGCTTCATAAAATCCGTATTTAACAATATATACAAACAACAATAAACTTAACTTTCTAGTTGGAAAAGCACTCCGTTCATATACTAATGTCTAAGAGAAACATGATTCTACAAAACAAACGTTAAACTTATACTAACAAAATTGAAACATTTGTCGTGTTATTATATTTTTTCACGGGGAAGAAATAACGTCATCTTACGTATTATTTTCCCAAAGAACTTAAGACAATTTGGTAAATTTGAGGCTCAGACAGGTTTTTATTTTCTAAATGTTTACTTAGCCTCGACTGCGTCTAGTATTACAAATTAATTAACTTAATTTGCACGTCCAATTTATATTACAGTAAAGCTTTTAAGCCGAATTTACAACATTAGTAGATTCAAAACATTATTGACTGTGTGCAACAGATAGACAGACAGACACAGGAGTGATGCTATAATAACGGTTCTGTTTTTCAGTTGAACGTTGGCAACCCGATTTTATTTATGTCTTACGGTCGCATTTTGACTACATACATACGTACATCGAAGTCCGCAACATGCTCACAGCAGATAAATAAGAAACCAAGAATAGGAGCTCACAAAAACACTTGAACCACCAGCACTTATTCCATTCAATCAAACTTGGCTAATTGCCGGGCAGCGAGTGGTCATTTTACTCGCCGCCCATCAGACGGGCACGCGATCGCATGATTAGAACCTTTGAACAATATATTACTTAAGTAAAAAAACCTCCAGCTAATGGACCTAATAGATTTAGAACAAAATGTTGTAGATACAGATCTACTAGCATATAGAACCAATTACGCAGTAGACGTACTTCGAGAATTACTTTGCCGTGTTATGATTTTTATGGTCTTTGATAAAACATATTTCTTTACTCTCTTTTTGTGACTTCACTGTATAAACGAGACGTAATAATAATGTAAGATTCATGAAGTATGTCGTAAAAGTAGATATAAGTTAAATTCTGAGAACTCATGTATGTTACATATTTGATATCTAGATAAGAAAGTAAATTCTGCGTCCCTATGGAATTGAATCTAATGCCTTTTTAATTTGGTATAGCTGGAAGAGCCTAATAGGAATACTGCTAATAGATTGAATGGATTTTTACAGTATTCTAGTAACTCGCAGTGCTGTTTAATTTAAGTATACTAATGTAATGAAGAAGTTTTTATTGTTTAGACGAGTTGACAACTGCAAATAGATAAAACTGTAAGTAACCCTAAAAACCATATAGTCTTGTTCATGTTGAATAGAATAGGGTATACAACATTTTGCTACTACCTAAGACGCAGGAAAAAACATGAGGGACAACTAGTTCGGCCTGATACTAAAAACTTAATATTATGATTCAGTCGAATTGAAATGGGTCTTGTTGTGTAAGATGACCTTGTACGTGAGAAATTGTATGGGCTTGTTGTTTTATAACATTCCGCTACGACCCAAAGGTTTGGGCAAAACTGCGAGGGACAGCTAGTAAGTAATATTTGTTTTTATTCGGTCTGATTCTAGAAACTTAATAATACGATGCCTCATGATATACAATACCTAGAAAAATATTATCCAACGTACTAAAATCAAATAAACCATTTCCCGCATTGGGGTCTTATAAGTCAACATTAGGCAAGTAAAAGGTCAATTTCTATTCTTTCATAATAAAAAGAATTGTTTGTCTCCGCCCTACTCTTTCTGCGCAGATTTCAATACAATTTAGTCATCCCTCGGAGGCCGTAAAGCACAGAGCATTCACTGGAGACCACTTTATTGGTCAGACAACACGGAGTTTGTGAAGCCACCTTGAACTTAGATGAGTTGGGTTTAAAAATAGAATCTCATTGCGTACAGGCAGGCTATTCTGTAAAAATAGAATTAATTTGTTTTTATATCCATTACCAGTCACACTATTTCCAAATATAGAAGATACAGTAATTAGAGCATGTACTGAAAATATTCTATAGGGTCTCACAGTTTGTGGCAATCATATTGTTTTGCCGGGATTTGTCAAATGCGTTGTTTTATCTTCAGTTACTGATGCCAAATCACCACGTCAAGTTACACGATTTAGCAGCACGTCCAAATGATAAACCTTCCAAAATGACTGTTCGTTAGTGTAAACGTTGCGCGCATTACGTTCATTTTACGGCTCGGTGACGATAGTGTAACAAAAAGTGGGACATCTTACACACGGCCATCTGACTCCAAGCTAAGTTTGTCAGAGCTTGTGTTATGGTAATCAGACAACTGATATACTTACTTATATAATTTTTAAAAACGTACTTCTCTGTACGTCTTTTTTATATTTAATATGTGTGTACACATATTAAATATAAAAAAGACGTACAGAGTTACTTTCTTTATACTATTAGCATGGACGGGGCAAGGGACGAAAATATTACAACAAATACTATTCAAAGAAATAAAGTTTGTTTGTGAGTGTTGTTTGCTTGTTATAGTTTTTTTATATATTTAACATACATATTCATACACTGAAAAAAATGTTCAGTCCTATCACGAATTTTTGTTAATTTTACCAAACTTCTTAAGTTGGCGTTACCAAATTTATTTGGATCTACCAAAATAAATTTAGTACAACGCCAATTTAAGAAGTTGTAGAACCGCTGCAGATGTGTCAGGAGAGTCTTAGGTGGATCCACGGATTATTAATTTTCAGTTTCCAACAATTTAAAAAAAAAAAGATGTTTTAAAAAATTAACGAAACATAGGTGTAATCTGCCAAATAAATTTGGTAACGCCAACTTAAGAAGTTTGGTAAAATCAACAAAAAATCGTGATAGGACCGAATATTTTTTTCAGTGTATGTACATTATTCCTAAAAAAATGGACAGTGAATCGGATCGCTTTGTATAAAGGGACCGAAAAGACCCTTTATAAAATCGAAACATTCTCACATGATTGGGACCATTGTTTTGTTTTACACCATGAACTGGGAAAACAACAAACATGGAACATGGAAACTTTCTGTTCGCGGAGAAATTGAAGGTCAAAGTGCCAACTTTTTTTTAGGCTTGTAAACATAATGTTTTGCATACGTTTGATCTTCAAACAATGTTTTTTTTTCTTCAAAATAAGAAGCGTTTTTCCTAAATTTTACTTCATCCATCTTCCTAACAGTTTCCTCAATTTTGTCAACCGACTTCAAAAAAAGGAGGAGGCTCTCAATTCGACTGTATGTTTTCTTTTTTTTTTTTATGTTTGTTACTCGATTTCTCGAAGACGCCTGGACCGATTTCAAAAATTCTTTTTTTAATTGAAAGGGTATGCTTGTCATTTAGTCTCATTGTCACCAGGTCAGGACCTGGTGGTGGAAACCCTGAGAAATTGAGGGCATCTCTAGAAAATTGTAGGCGAGCATCGAGTAAAAACTTAATATTAATGTGTATGTCTGATGAGACTACAATACCATGGAGGTTTAGGGCTGATCTGATGATGGAGACGACAGAGAATCAAGGGAACTCCTCAACGGTACATCTTAGGGACCTCGTCTTTGGGCCCATTTTATTCGTGACGACAAGATCTTTACACCGAGATGGGTTATGACTGCCACTGCAAGCTCCGTGATGCAGGTGCAGTACAGTTAAGGGAACTCCTTAATGGTTGATAGCAGCTATATAGTGTTTGGGCTTATTATATTCGTATTAATAAGCCCTTTACACCGAGATTGATTATAATGCAGATTCGATAGTGAAGACAAAATACAGTTTAAGGATATCCTAAATGGTTCGTAGCAGCTACCTCGTGTTCCAGCTTCATTGAAGTTAGTTTTACACTGAAATTGGTTATGATTTGTCGTTTTGAATCGACAGTTTATTATAGGCACAATGAGTATTATAAAAATGCATTCATATTATAGAAGTTTTATTGTATACTAGCTTTGGCCCGCGACTTCGTCCGCGTGATTAATAGTTCCCGTTCCCGTGGGATTTCCGGGATGAAAACTATCCTATGTCCTTTCTCGGGTCCCAGACTATATCTGTACCAAATTTCATTCAAATCGGTTCAGTGGTGTAGGCGTGAAGAAGAGACAGACAGACAGAGTTACTTTCGCATTTATAATATTAAGTACGGAGTACGGATTGTCTGCGTTTGATGATTTTTTTACACTTGGATGGAACTTGGTATGGACATTGGCAACCTGGATAGGTACTTTAGTCAGACATTGGGATTTGGGACTCGACACTAAAAAGTAAAAAATAAAAAACTTTTTACAAAAAAAAAATATAACCGCCTTCAAAAACAAAAAACTTAAAAATAACTAAAATTTCGGAAGTCGGTGGCAACACAAATTGACTGACAGAAGAAAAGCCACCGACTTCCGAAATTTTAGTTATTTTTAAGTTTTTTGTTTTTGAAGGCGGTTATATTTTTTTTTTGTAAAAAGTTTTTTTTAGTTTAAAGTTGAACTGAATGTTTGGATAGCGGGTTTGTGATCTTTTTCAGATCGGTTCAGAAATTGCTTCAAAAACGTAAATAGACCCAGTAATATACAAGTACCGTTGATAGTGTCTGTATCTAAATATAGGTTTCAGATCTTCGGACTATTTGATACCTACTCAAATAACATATCAATAGTCAAAGCGAGATTAAGGCAAAGCCAGCTTTAGGTATTAGGTAGTCAGACCTTGCTCAATCTGGACCTGCTAACTATATAATGTAACGTTTGATAATGGACTGAATATGATAGCCTGATTTATTAAATAACAGTATACGCTACATAATATCATTATCACGCTGCAACTTACAGAAGTGGAGCAATAAGCGAAGACGTGGATAAAACCAGAGGGCAGCTTATAGTTTACCGAGATTGCTAAACTGGGACAATAATTAGGTTGGTTTTTTTTATATATATTTCTCAGATACAGTGTATCCATGAAGATTCCCCCAGACTAAAAAAAGATAGAATTGACCAAAATTTTAAAGAGGTAACTATAACATATGGCGAATAATGCCTTTTTGAAATTCCGAAGTGATATATATGTATAAAAGAAAGACGTGTTAGTTACACATTTTATAACTTAAGAACGGCAGAACCGATTTGGCTGAAAATTGGTGGGGCGGTAGCTTAGGACGAGGGGACGGATATGGAATACTCTTTATCTTCTTATTTAGTAACCACTAATCTGATATAACGCGGGTGAAACCGCGGAGGGCAGCTAGTATTATAATATAAATCAACGGTAATTTATTAATTTTAAATAGAATTTATCATATTTACGGTTACGTAGGTGTTATACACTCTGTTATTTGCTTTCTCGAACTCTACTTATATTATAAAGGTGAAAGTTTGTATGTTTAGAGTTTTGTTACTCTTTCACGCAAAAACTACTGAACGATAAAATTTTACAGCAGTGTATCTTACACATCAGAATAATACATAGGTTATTGATATCACGCTATAACCCACGACACACATAATAAGGGCTAGAATCTAAAGAAAAAAATTTCATGAAAACAAGACGAATAGAGATTTTAATGTAATCATCCACTCTTAATGAATACTTGTACAAATAACCGTCTAAGTCCAATAACCACATTAGCATTATTATGGCCCAGTTGACTAGCACTTGTATATAATAACTGGTCATTAACAATCTCAATTACGTGACACAATCAACCCTGTAGCATAAACATAAATTAACATCTACTAATGCTGAATTATAATGCGGGTGAAATGAGTCGGGCAATGTATGCACGCAAACAATGTGCATAAAGTATTTTATTCAAGTCCTGTGTATTCAATAAATGTACGTTGAAAAATAATAAAAAACATTAAAAACACTAGCTGGCTCTTGAGTAAATTCCATTATAGGCGAGACAACGAAAAAAAGTAATTAGTCCGTCATTGAGATTATTAAAATATTTTGGACACGTATTTTTTCTTTTTTCTCGTAAACGAAAAATGACGACGATACAGTGCGTTGAAGTTGTGCGTGACGTCACGATCAGATACAGTTTTTGCATTACGGTGGCGTCAAAAGCTCCCACTATGAAACCTACTCCAGAACTTTGTTGCTCTTTATCTTTGTATTTTTTTATTATTTTGATGAAGCAAAAAATACGTGTCCCGTATTTTTGGCCGATCTACAAGACGGACTAAACAGAATGCCATTTTTTTATGTTGTCGTCATCCCTATTACAGCATGGTGCGACTTCCCTTGGCATTTTGGCAAAACATTTGCGTGTTTAATGAAAATCAATATTCAATGAACTTTATCCTAATAAGTCTAATAATTAGTTTATGTATCGTATTAAACAGTATATTACTTTTACTTTGTGACTAACGAATCGTCGGACTAATTATCAAACTTCGTAACTCCAAACATGGTTGCGTAAGCAGAGAATAATTCCTAAGTTATTTTTCTAAATAATCTAGTTTAAAATTAAAATATTAACTGATCATTTTTACTACGTAAAAGGTTCATAATTAATTGGTTCAAATAACTCCTTTGCATGTTAAAAATAATATTTTTTTATTTGCTCCTCTAAAGTTAAACCAGAAAGAGTTACGTATTATGTTTGGAACGACGACATTATTTCAATTAAAATATTAGTTATCTATACTAATATTATAAATGGGGAAAGTGTGTCTGTCTGTCAGTTTGTATGTTTGTCTTTCTTTCACGGCAAAACGGAGCAACGAATTTACGTGATTTTTTAAGTGTAGATAGTTGAAGGGATGGAGAGTAGCATAGGCTACTTTTTGTCTCTTTTTAAGGCGAGCGAAGCCGCGGGCAAAAGCTAGTATATTATAAGACAGCAGATACGCACACTTTTGTCTAACACCAAATGTAATGGTGTGCATAAATGAAAAACCGGCCAAGTACGATTCACACTTGCAAACTAAGGTTTGCATACTACGAAAACCATATCGTAATAAGATCATGTGTGACAGCCCGCAGGCTGAATGTTAAGCAAACAGACGGACAGCGGACTTAGTATTAGGGTCCCATTCAATACCCTTTGGTTACGAAGCCTACAAAAAGAAACCCGAGAACGATTTATTTTATTTATTAGGGACGAAACTACACATACACAGACATGTTAGAACGAACTAATTATAGTCCTGAAACTAAGTTAACAAATGTGAAAAAATGCTATTATCCAGAAATAAACATTTACTAACTAATCTAAAACAACGACTTGAAATTATAACAGCAAAAAATTAAAACAAAGGCGTCAAAAAGCTCCTCCGCATTGCTGTTTTGCTGGCATTTAAGTATGATAGGTTTATCTCTGCTGTGTGTTCTGTGTCTATGCACCTATGTCTAGGTTCTAATGACATTATGGGAAATTCAATATGGCGGATGCTAGATGTGATTGCCATTTCCCGAGATTCTTTTCTGAGATTCTTTTTCCCGCTGTAGAATTGTTTTAAAACCATAAAATTATAAACGTAAAAGTAATTTTGTCTCTTACGCCAACCTATTAAATCGATTTTAATTTGATTTTGTACGAAATCAGATTTCTCAAAGTGGATAGGTATAGACTACATTTTAATAATGTAAATAGAGTACATTTTAGTAAGTGATCATCTGACAAAGTGATAGTCAGTCCTCGAAGTTTTATGTAATAGGCCGTCAATAACAAAACGTAACGCGTTACGTATTGGCCTAATGGTTAATCTGGTTAATCCCTTTTTGATGCGAGCCCCATAAGTGATGATGACCTCACATTTCCCTAAAGATCAGTTGGAACAGCTATTAGAGGCCTGTATTTAGCCTCACTTCAGGCCGACCGTCTGAAGTTAGAATATTAATGAGTCACTGTCACAAACTCACAACTGGCAAGAGTTTGTGAGCAATATGCCACAGGATCGCATTAACTATCGATGTTTGTGGGCACACACATTTGGATTTAGTACTATCAATCTGTAATCAGTTAAGGTAGTAATTTAGATCGGTGCTTATAGCTATGAGAAAAGGCTCAAGCCCCGTATTCATTGTAAGCATTTTGTTTAGCAACATGGTTGCATAAACATGTTGACGAGTTGCTGTCATCATATTACGGGCAACACTTGTGTTGCGGTGTTGATCACGCCATACTGCAGAGTTGACGCCCGGCGAGCGACAACATCAGTTGATCAACAGTTGCTAAACAAATGTTTGCAATGAATACGGGGCTTAAAATTGTGCTGGGCCATCATTAAAGTGCAGAATCCAGGTTGTTACTGTGAATTTTTGATTAGCCTGAGATCCCACCTCTTTATTTTTCAGGTATTTGTTTTCTCAATTAAATTAGATTTGAACGAATATTTAGTGGACGGATGTGTAATTCAATTTGCAATATCTCAATAAGGTTTATGTAATTTACTTATTTTTATTAGCTGCAATTTATTATTATTTATTTAAAAAGCATAGTTGTTGTTATTCATTTCATAGAAAATTATGTGACGAATGTTACATAAATAATTTAAAAATACAACAATTTTGAAATGTTATATTGCGGGCTTTCATTTTTATATTCCAGCATTCAATAACACTTAACCCACACCGCGATCGAACCCAGGATCCTATGTTGTTACAGTTATTATTTTCACTCAATATCTTCACGAAAAAACAATGATCACGGGTCCGGAAGCGTTCACCTTTATGTTAAAGGGTTGTTGTTTTGTTTTTTCTAAAAAAAGAACCGGTCAAATGCGAATGGTTCCGTACCATCGCGGGATATTAATATCGAGGAAAAAACAAACACGTTTGTTGTTTCTTCCCTTTGTTTTACTTTTATTATTTGTTGTTAAAGAAGCCGCACATTCTGACCAATTTAAACTGTTTTCTTATTACGGTTCAAAATATATAGACTTTTTTTTGCAAGGGGTATCCACCTAGCCTAGATAACACTTTCTGGTGAAACGGAAGGTTATATCGAACTTAAAACCCCACGGTTGAGCTGGAAATACGGTATACATATGTCGCATGATTAACGCCCTCGACTAGAAATAAAATACCTCGCAACAGGCTGACAAACGCACAAGCCGGCGCCACCTTTTGGTATGAAACCTAAAGAATGCCCATAACAATATCAGCCTACTACTGACACACTGCAAGACGTAGGCTTCTTCTCACACAAATAAGGCACGATCTTTGTTCGCAAAATCACAACGCTTGATCAAAGCGGGTTGGCGATTTCGGTTTTATATTGATAAATTGGTAAACTGACTGGCCGATTGAATAATTTACTTATTTACTGACTGACTGGGTGATACATCATCTCACGACCTAAACCGCTGGTCCTAGGGACATGAAACTTGGAGGATGTCGTGTTCTATGTGAGGAGAATGGCTCTCTCTAGCCTTTTACCAACCATGTTGGGGTCGGCATCCAGCCTAACCGGATTCAGCTGGATCCACAACCTAGTAACTGGGCGACACGATACCCCTTAGTCAGCCTAATCAGACTTGGTATGTGAGGATTTGAGGAGTATGTATCCACTAAAAAAAGATTGGGGTTAAAATAGAGGAAGAAAGTTCTCAGACATCCACATGATTGAAGCCGCGGGCAAAAGCTAGTTCGTTTCAAGTCGAGGTTTCCTCACGTTATCCTCCACCGCTGTCAGTGATGGCCTAAACTTTAGAAAGGTTCATAAAGGCTCATAAAATATCTAACAATCAAAGCATCTGGCATCCCGCTTTCACCTTAACGTTGACTGAATGCCAAACGGGTTTAATTAGTGCTCAGTCCGTAATTACTGGCACTGTTGCTCGGCTTCACCTGATAAATCATAAACGTTCCGCCTGTCATATGTTTTCCAATGAATTGATTGATTAAAACCAATTTCAATTGTGACTGTTTTTAATTGATGGATTGGGTTATTGATTGATAATACTACAAGTTGTTTCGTCTACTAATTTAATTAGTCTTAAGGTGAACATAAGATCTAGTTCTGATTAGCTCAGAATTAGTTTTGTTAAGTAATGTTTATTGTATGTTAGTTGGATTTAATTTCTTCTTCTTATCTCTTAGTTATATTTTTACTTCTTGGATAAGTTGAGATAGAGAGAGAGAGTAGATGTACATCTATGTTATATAAAATGGTAAACTGGCTGATTGCTGATATCTCTCAAACTTCAGGTAACTTTGTGAAGAGTAGGTTTGAGTTTTTGGGAAATTTCAACTCCAGAAGGGAAATAATAGGCAACGGATGTTTCAATATTCACGCGGGCGAAAGCAATTTAGATATTCTATTCTATTAATTAACCTTGCCGCATTCTAGGAATTTCTCGTGTATCGTTGGTGAGTCTACAAAATCACGTAGACAAACAACCAAACACGAACAAATACCTGTGGGCTATGTGAGGCCATGCAAATATTTGTGTGTGCGGGAATTATGTGTAGCAATAGATAGATATCAGAAATTCATGGTTAATGTACACGCATTCTTATACTTAGTTACTTAGTTGTGGCATCGATACTGTTCAATTTACCGCCTTTGCGGGTCGGGTACATCTGAGTGACACATATATCTGAGTGTCACAGTGATTATATACATTCTAGGTTCATTATATTTTATTAACAACTAACACTAACACTTGGCAGAGATTTCATCCGTGCGTATTTTTAAAGCCTACGTACAGTAGTAGTAGTTTTTATGTAGTACTAGCTGACCCGACAGACGTTGTCCTGTCAACTATGAATATTGAATTCGAATTGACATACTACCTACCTACTACCTACCTACTACCTACCTACTACCTACCTACTACCTACCTACTACCTACCTACTACCTACCTACTACCTACCTACTACCTACCTACTACCTACCTACTACCTACCTACTACCTACCTACTACCTACCTACTACCTACCTACTACCTACCTACTACCTACCTACTACCTACCTACTACCTACCTACTACCTACCTACTACCTACCTACTACCTACCTACTACCTACCTACTACCTACCTACTACCTACCTACTACCTACCTACTACCTACCTACTACCTGCCTACTACCTGCCTACTACCTGCCTACTACCTGCCTACTACCTGCCTACTACCTGCCTACTACCTGCCTACTACCTGCCTACTACCTGCCTACTACCTGCCTACTACCTGCCTACTACCTGCCTACTACCTGCCTACTACCTGCCTACTACCTGCCTACTACCTGCCTACTACCTGCCTACTACCTGCCTACTACCTGCCTACTACCTGCCTACTACCTGCCTACTACCTGCCTACTACCTGCCTACTACCTGCCTACTACCTGCCTACTACCTGCCTACTACCTGCCTACTACCTGCCTACTACCTGCCTACTACCTACCTACTACCTACCTACTACCTACCTACTACCTACCTACTACCTACCTATCTATATATATAAAACAAAGTCGGGTTTGTTACAACACTTATAACTCGAGATCGGCTAGACCAATTTTCATGGTTTTTGGTTCGTTGGATTTGTGCTAGTTTCAAATAAGATTAAGTTTAATAAAATGCCTCTAGGCTCTAGGCATTAAGTCAGTCTTCAAAATAATTAATCGATTCGTCGATCGATCGTTTTCTATTTACCACTTCACGTTACTGCGCGCCTAGTACTTTGGATTGATTAAGGTGATCTTGTGAGAAAATTAAGAATACAGTGAATTTTAATTTTTCGTACATGACTACTTCACGTTACTGCGCGCCTAGTACTTTGGATTGATTAAGGTGATCTTGTGAGAAAATTAAGAATACAGTGAATTTTAAATTTTCGTACATGACTACTTCACGTTACTGCGCGCCTAGTACTTTTGTTATCTTAAGTTTTCATTCATTAATACCCGTTTTTTTTTTAAATGATTCATCTTTTATAATTATGTTCTCGTCGATTTTTCATTATTTTTAAGATGTATTCTGCTATTCGGGGCGGGGACAAATCCAACGAACCAAAAACCATGAAAATTGGTCTAGCCGATCTCGAGTTATAAGTGTTGATACAAACCCGACTTTGTTTTATATATATAGATGTATTTATATGTCTACTAAAAATTCATTACAATAATAACAAAAATTTCGGAAGTCTGTGGCGACACAAATTAATTGGCAGAAGAGAAGCCACCGACTTTCGAAATTTTAGTTATTTTTGTGTTTTTTGTTTTTGAAGGCGGTTATTAATTTTTGTAAAAAGTTTTTTATTTTTTACTTTTTAGTGTCGAGTCTCAATGTTGACTGTGTATTCAAACCTAATTTATTTTCTAAATAATACTACTTACAATCTTATAAAACGATAATAATCATAAAGTATTGTTGCAACAACGCAAGCCATGTAACCTCTATCTCTTTAACGTTGTTGTTAGTTTTTTATTTTTAGCTTTTCAATGACTATATACCTATACTAGTGGAAAGTCCTCTTCAATACGAATATAATAAGCCCAAACACGACGTAGTTAATACATATCGTTGCGGAGTTCCCTCAACTGTCTCTCGTCTCCATCATCAGGTCAGCTTTAATCCTTTACTATTTTAAAATGTTTTTATAAACATACACCTACGTGTTAAGTTTTTAACCTATGCATGCCTACAACTTTTTAAAGTTGCCCTCCATTTCTCAGGGTTTCCATCATCAGATCCTGACCTCATGACAATGGGACCACCTGGGAAGTATACCCTATTAAACAAAAAAATAATTTTGCAAAGCGGTCTTTGAGTAATAGGTGAACATACATAAAAAATAAAAATAAAAGATCCTGACGAATTGAGAACCTATCCTCCTTTTTTTTGAAGTCGGTTAAAAACTAAATAAAATAACATGAAAAATGTTTTTCGTTTAAAATTGCATCATTATATTTAAGATTACTTTCTACAATAAAAAAAACAAAGGGTAAATGTCGATTAATACTATTTTTCAAAAAGTGTTTAAAACAATCTTCTTCATGTGGCAAATAAAACAAAATGTGCGGTGTCAGCGCACATTTGCCCTACATTATTCCCACACACCCCCTCTTACTTAAAGCACGTATACACAGCCACAAGGCTACACTGCAGTACACTTACCAATGCACTCAATGCACCCACCTTTTGACCATTCAACCGGAGAATATTAAGATGTCGCCGTGGAGAAGTGTTGACCTATATTTTGTCGAAGAAAATGTGGCTGTCTTAGAAATGGATACATTGAAACCACTGCCTTCATGGTTTGTAGGATGTTATTTAAGAACTTCGATATCAAAGTCGAGGTTAAATTGTTTATTTCTATTATATATACATTTATATAAATATATATAATAATAATAATAAAAAAAATAAAAATTCTTTATTGATACAGAAACCTTTGACTTTGCTTAAGACTAGGATACATAGCTTGATTAACTAAAGGTTGTACAAATAATGTAACCCTGACTCCTAAACTAGGTGATCCTGTGACTTAGGAGTCAGTGTTCTGCTGACACTGTCATACCAAAAACCTTGTGTTGTGTTCTGACATTACAAAAAATAGTCATGTACCTTACAGGTTACAAAATAGGTTTAAAAAATTTAAAAATTAAGAAATTAAAACTAACAACAGATAAGGAAGGAAAATACGGAATAGTTATAGTAAACGACTCGTTGAAGGTGTAAGATTGAGGATGTAGATGTTAGAGTGAGAGGATATGTATGTGAGGGTGTAATGTGTGTATGTAGAACTGTGTGAATGGTAGTGTTTGGTGTTTAGGTGAGAGTATTTTAAAGCGTTTGAGATTGTGTTGAGTATGTGTTGCTGAAATGTTTCATATTAGTTGAGAAATTGCAATGTTTGACTGTTTATACGACTACTGCTGGTGATGTAGTATTTCTTCTGTTCGTATGTAGTCTAATATACATTTGTGAAAAAAGATGAACCTGGTCGTCCATTCTAAGAGGACAAAATAGAACTCGAATAATCTATTGTTACAGTAATTTGTTGTTTGAATTGAGTTGGTGTTAAGAATAGAACATTTTATTTGCCCAAAATGTGTAAACACTACAAATACATAATTAAAATAATACTGGCATACAAAATTCTCATAAACAGTGGCTTAACTGCAATTTCTCGTGGCGTGCAAATATTTCAAAAAGTTTGTTTGTCGGATTCTGCTCGGTTTAACCTTTCGACGACCAAGCGACAGCCGGCTGTCTCGCTAGTCGCTGCTATTGTCTTTCTATTGTGTGTCAAATCACGTGTGTTCGAAGGTTTAACAGCCCAGCTAATTACATGACTGCCATTACATATTACAATACATTAGCGTTTCTTAAACTTTTTTGACTACTAATTTAAAGGATGTCAGTTACCTATTATCCGAAAAAGTTTATTAAGAAAAAGACTATTAAATGACATAACATTGGCTCCTGTAAAGCTAAAAATATGCAGGTCATAAAAGAAATAAAATTGTTACACATTAGATAGATCTGTGTTATGGATGTGTTTACAAACATAAGTAAGTAGCAGTAGTAGGTGGTTTTGTTAAATAGGTAGTTTTTTTTAGTATACATTCATTGTTGAGGGCAGAGGTATTTGATATTATATTTTATTCTAATATACACTTAACCACAAAAAAAAATTGAAAATGGTAACTTTCAAACGTTTGTTTTGTAACTGACGTTCTAAAGTGCCTTTTTTCTAATGGAAATAAATAATTTCAGATTGAATGTTCAGAATCTACGTGTTAACTAATTATACAAATATTTGCCCGGGGCAGGCAATTTATTTATTTATTTACAACCATACAATTATAGCACTATTACAGAGCATTCCAATTCAATGCTATAAGTAAGAATAAATTATACTTACAAGAAAAAAAAAACATAACATACATAAACTCAGAATAATTAGTAAAGAAACATTTATAATAAAAAAACGAAACGAAATGAAACCACTACACCAACCATGTCGGCAAATGAAAATTTGGGTGTCAATGCGAAACGTGTATATTTACAACATGTTTATTTTAGGTTATGGGTAGTATAATTACAATTTTATTTTGGTACGTTAATAATACCCCAAAATACGAAGTCTTAGAAGTCAATAATGAACATCGTTACAATGCTAAAGTATCAGCGTTATTAACATTAAGAAGTCACAAGGGTCGGCAAAGAGGAATGAAAGCTTTGACACGGTTCGGGGCTCTCGGCTTTGATTTCAAACGTCGGCTCGCAGTGGATCACTTGGTCTCGCCCAATATACCTACAGATATATATCCTGCTTCTTACACTCCATAAAATCGGTCGAGAGTTATATGAATCAAGCCGAAGGTTGATGGGAGAAGTTCAAATGTTTTTTTTGCAATACTTTCATTTAACTTTTTTTTTAGCTTTGTGTTTGAACTCGCGTAATTTTACGGCCAATTGAAATCAATAAGGCAGATTTATATCGCTGAAATTTTCCTCGTTCTGGAGATCAACCTCCGATAAACTAAATAACAAACATCAATCTCTACCTGCTTATTATACGTATTAGTATAGACTATACAGTTATACACTGCTGTATACAACATATATAACACTCAAAGGGATGCTGTCGGAGAAACTTTTTCTGTAGATTCAGGGCGTAATTGCATATATTATAGCTAATATATAGCTAATATATATTTCTATGTATTCTTTAATCTGCTGTTCTATACATTTTATTGGACAACATGGTTGGCGATACCCAACTGATTGACTGCAGCGGTGCAATTCACGAGATCTATTCAAGCACTGCGCAAATATTTGTTTGACCTAGATAGATGTTCATAGTCAGGCCATTTACTTAGAATGATTTTTTACATTTGTAAACGCACCCCAAATCCTTAGTGTTCGGCAAAGTCTTGTAAAACAAATAAAATAATAAAAGCTGAATTTATTTAACGCGCTCTGGGTAGTCTAGTAGTAATAGTTAATTGGTGGGTAGGTAACGCACAGAAGAACATTAAATTACGTGCTAAGGCCCGTGTTCACCAATATTAAATTAAGTGGGTACATATATTAATAACAATGTTATTTTCTGTTATAATAATTGTGCTTAGTTTTGCAGAATTGTTATAACAGACAATAAAATAAATGTTGAATTAAATATTAGTGGGTTGAACAGTTTAAGTTAATGTTTTATTATTGTTAGCTTGGCGTGTTTTTCGGTTTTGGTTAGACCTTATTATGACACCGTCTCTTTCAAGATAATTTCCGATTTTTAATATATTAGGACGTATTTAGATCATCATCAAGGTTATGCCATAGATGGACAACCAAATCTAAAATCATGGATTGCTTAATCGTGATCCACAAACGTTGAACCCCATTAACATGTCATGCATGGTCTCTCAGTTTCTATTTTTGTGAACCTGGGCCTATACATTTTACATCGTTCATCATAAAAACATGTTTTAAGTAAAGCTTTAAAAAGATATCACGATATTCATTCGCTTTCGATAATTAAGTAAAAAAAAACATGGCATTTATTTCACGATCATTTACAGGCACTTACGAATTGTCAAGGCACTTACAAGCTGTCAAAAATTCAATTTTCATTCGCCTTTTACCTTCTGTATTCTTTATGTTTTTGAACAGCCGATCCTTGAGGATATTTTATTGGTTTTTTGTCTTCTACCTTCGCATGTTAACATTAAAGTTAAGACATTGAAGCTGAGAAAGATATTGGCCAATTAGCTTTAAGCTTTTGAAAGGACCGCCTAATTATTACGTGAATATTTAAGAGCTGTCTCTAAAGCCACTAACCATTTTGTGCTTACATAATTACCTCATTTTCACAAAGTGTTTCCAAAGATTGATGTTGTTTTAATAAAGAGATTAAGATATTTTCTAGGTAGATACGTATTTTTTATAATTAGATGGTTTCATTTGACTTGTCGCTTTGTCTCTCTTCATATTTTGCAGTTATTTTTAACTACTCCTACTAAATCGATTCGCTCACACCAGTTATAAGCAAGAAAATAAAAACGGGCACTTAAAAAACCTGTATATTAATTTAAGAGATCCATGTTTTACGTCATACTAAACTCGGCTAGCCGCCATCTCATTCTCGTTGTCGTGACGGTGACGGTGACGGCGGCGGTAGACAACCGGCCTTAGAAAGTAAATGATTTAGTAGAAATCGATACTTTTTAAAAAATATTATAATGCTCCCCCGTTTTTGTTATAACTGTTTATTAGACGTTAAAAACGTCAAATCGCATCGCCTTTGTCCTTTGGTACAGAGATAGTCAGGATAGTTTTTATCCCGAAAATTCTACGGGAACGGGAATTACGCGGGTAAAACCGCGGGTACAGCTAGTGTAATAATTTTTTTGTAACCCTTTAGAAGTTATTGACCCTCAAAAGATACGTAGTGATTTAAAATTTTACATATTACCTTTATATAGCAATAAGTAATTAAGGACAAAACTTTTTAAACGAGATGAGATTAATGTTTTCTACCTTCCGTAAAGAAACATTGAAACAAATTTAGAGGTCAAACTCAACGGAGCTCAACGACCTTTTTGATCGTGCGTAGGAAAAGTAAAGCTGAAATTGACTATTTAGGAACAAACCGATGTGCTTGCGGATTCGCTCACGTGAACCTAAGGAAATAAGTTTTGAAAAATATACTCCTAACTTACTAGCTGTCCCACCGGTTTCCCCTCGTTATGTTAGGTCTTTGGTTACTGCGCTGCTCCCGTGAGCCATTCAGCAGTTTTTGCGTGAAAGAGTAACAAACTTACCTACAAATCTTTCCTCTTTATAATATTAGTATAGACTGACTTTACTTTTGTACGGCTTCGCACGAGTGGATGTCCAATTTCCATCAATCTACTATTATATTCCTTCGGAAGTCCAATTTCCAAAAATCCTTTGTTAGTGGTTACCTACTCTCCTATTTTTTACCAAGGACACTGCAGAACACACCCTGCAAGTTTCATGTCTCTAGGAACAGCGATTGCAGCTGTGCGTTGATATATCAATAATCAGTTACCATTGTCTATATTTAGATATAAGATAAGACAACTGCTATTATTATGATAATGTAAAGCCTATATAAACCAGACTAGTAGGCAAAGTACGTGAAAAAGTAATAACCATTTATCATCATTATCATTTATCATTTCAATATGTACTTTGTATTGCCTACCCGTCTATACATGTAATAAAATCCAAACAAATTGATTTTTTCGTACATTGTAAGAGTAATGTACCTATTGCAGCTGATTTATTCATTTTTATTTACTTTACGAAGGTCTGGCGGACCTCAGTCTACTAATATTCAAACCAACATAAACAATTTCACACACAACCCTTTTGAAGTATCTGTATAGACACGAGTTGATGAGAACAAAGTATAATTTAAACTATTTCAATATACAAACTGGGTTCTAAGAGAATAGGAATATTTTCCATGCGGATGTAGACGAATACAATACGGTTATCTGTGTGTTTC
Source organism: Athetis lepigone (assembly GCA_033675125.1). NCBI lineage: Eukaryota > Metazoa > Arthropoda > Insecta > Lepidoptera > Noctuidae > Athetis > Athetis lepigone. The sequence continues at coordinate 15,408,806 of CM066217.1, forward strand.
CACATGAGCAGCGCGGGCAAAGGGCACAATGGAACTGGGAACCAGTCGTTGCTAACTGGGAACTTCAAGTGGGTACGATACTACGTATGTTTATGTAGATTTTACTTATATTTTGCATTTTCAAAAGAGATTTAGACGATGGAGTGTTTATAATGTTTAGCTTAATTTGGTTAGCAATGGCCTGGTTTGTTCGCGCACTAGTTTTGGTTTAAGCGCATGTTTATTAATGTTTTTTCTTAGCAAAAACTTAGCTGACCGATAGATAGACATAATAAATTAAAGGTAGATTTTATATTAACTGAACAACAGACATTTTTTCGAATCCTGAAGATCAGATTCTTGAAACTTATTAACCCTGACCTTGTGTTCCATTGTTGCTACGAGTATAGTAACATAACATTTTAATTCTCAAAATGCCAATGACTTCTGTATTGCACCACTACCAAAATATTTTTATGATTCTGCAAAACAGTAGTATAATATAGAGGAGCGAAGTGTGTCTGAAACCACTAAAATTACTATAAAATTTCTCTAAGTCCTATGTCTGCGTCGGGGTTTCGTGGTTCCCTTTCAAAACTCCCGAGACCACAGATTTGTGCGGTCAGACGCTCACAATGTTTGCGGGAGATGATCATATTATTTTGTAAGGTTTTAAATAAAGAATGTTAAAAGGAATCACGCACACTTTTTCGGCTTATGTCCATAGAAACCAAGGATGTTGTATGAACATGCGTACGCGTCCGTTTAGTTTTCTGCGTCTAACCAGCTTAAAGTCATTCTTACAACGCTAAACGGGGCAGATAGAAGTCGAACAGCATAAGTGTGACCGAAATCGTTAAGCAAAACCAGAATGGTTAAAGTCAAATCATTTATTTCCATTAGATCAAAAAGGCACTTTGGAACGGCGTTTACAAAACAAGAAAGAAACAAGTTTAAATAAGAACCTTTAAATCAAATACGAATTGTGGAATCCATGCTGTCGTATATAACATTTGTTCTGATAACTCGAGCCCAGCGCAAGCAATGAACTGCGAACAACAGTGGCGAAGGTAAATAAAAATCGTGTAGTGAATTCAAAAAATCGGTTCACTGCGCAGGCGCACAGAGATTCCTATACAAACAAAAGTCACTATTTATAAAATAATATTTATGTCGTCTTATAAATAATCCTTTTTATAAAACAGACAAACACACGGACGACGAAGTGATTCTACAAGGGTTCGCTTTTATTACATTTAGAGATATTGAAACCAATAAACAATAAATCGTTTTTTAACAGTAAATAAAAACAGTTAAAAAGACGATCTCATTCCCACACAATCCCGGAAACGTCTTTACACAATAAAATCCATGTCATAAAAATATTCATTGTTTTGGGTGGAAATAAAACTACCAACCCTTGATTCGATTGTCAAGAATGTCTAACAAGATTCAATTCAATTCAATTCAATTCATTTATTCAATAAACAATTCACATTGTGTTTGAATGTTTTACCATACACCAGAAAAAGATAATAATAATCAGAATAAGTTATTACATCATTATAAATAAATTAATTAAATGTCACATACAATTATATAAACTATTTACCACAAATTACCTTGCAACTTATTATTTATTATCAATAACAATAATAGATTGATTCCTTTACATTACAAGTGTAGCAATTGTCTCAATTGGCAATTCAAACGCTAAGTTAGTAAATATACGCTTTAATTTACTCATCATTAGCGAAAGTATTACTCTCTAGAATATTAATATGATAGAATAATAAAAATGTATAGAAGCGAACTTGTTTTCTAATGTCCGATACGGCGCCATTGGGGATGCTTTGATGCTTTAAGGGTGGCATTTTATATTGTGAACTGATAGCGAATGATGAGGCCGGTGTTTCTTAGCTTTCTGTTTAGAAACAAACTTAGTAGTCAAATCCCCAAAAAAAGGTTTAAAGTCCTTATAATTGTATTGGTGAAATCGTGTCAGTTGTTCTTCATCACCATGAAAACAGACTGAGATCACATCTTTGGGGACCCTTTTCTTGGCAGATAGAAATTTAATGTCACGGGCGCTATAAATGGGGATTCTGTTTTCTTGCAAATGACTTTCAAGAAGATGTCACGTGACGTGCATAGGCTCCTGGGAGATCTGCTCTCTCCTCAGGGATGTGTATTAATTCGTTATGCAAAGAGGCGATTTTCGTGAGCGTCTTTAGTGGAAACTGAATCCTCTTCTTGTGCTGATGGTGATCACTAGTACGATTTTGGTAAATTAAAAGCACAGATTACTAAATGGTAAAAGTCCATTTCTTCATTTTTTATCCAATGATCGGGCCAATTTTTAAAGGTTTCCACTCGAAAACTAACAAAATAGTCAGGGCTGTAACCTTGTTTGGTTGAGCGTGGGCCGTAACAAAGAAATGGCGTCAAGGAAAAAGTAGGCAACAAAGTTTATGAGTTTCCCTTCTATGCGGTTTAACTATTCTATGGCATTTATTACATAAGCCTCTTCAGATTGAGAACGTGTGTATAGTCCTACACGTAAATAATGTACCAAACATAAGGAATTAACACAACGTGGGTGTTAATTTATTGAGTCTAACTAAGCGTTATATAATCTAGCCCCGGGCTTGTTCACTAATGTCATTAGTACGATGTATACTGATATTGTTATCATTAATTTCTTAAGCATTTAGGAACCCGAAAGAACTTGTTAGCTTTTAGTGTCTCTGTATATCTTAGGGGCATTTCTCAAACAGATTTTTTCTTTTTTGCGATAAGTTAGCTGGTCGTATTTGAGGACAGTTTTAATAATAGAACATATTTAATCCAAAACTTTTTCTTATAATGGTACCTATAAGTATACCTTTGAACTATCCTGTGTTTTACGAAAAGGGTATTTAGTTATAAACTGCAATCTTGTGATGCTTGCACGTCTACACAATTAGCATTTAGTAGTGGAGGAGTTGCTATTTATCAACCGTAAGCGTAAAGTGCCTTGATAGGGCACACTGATTTCACAACCAATTTACGTATTTAATATGGTGATATGAAATAATATACAGTTTCTGAGTAGAAGTATTTTCCGATGGGGTTTTGATGCATGAGGTTACAGTCCCGAAACCGGACAACCACCAACACCAATGTGGCTTTTTGAACTCATATGACAATTAGATAGACGATAGTTTGGCTCAATTTATCTAAGACATCATTTATATTCAGTGGCGTGAAAACCACGTAAAGCCCAGTTGCCATTCGAAGATCTTTGCCCGTGTCGACGACGTGTTTTGTTCCACGCGCGCCTCAAAGAGCAGTTAGCACGTGAAGGTGCCTAGGGCCGATGCCTGCCGGGGTTGCGGAATAGCTCCAGGGTGGAGGACAACCAGAAGGGTTAAAACAGTTCTTCTTGACAGTTTCTGTTGTGAGAATCTCTGCTCTAAAATTTTAAAAGACGCAATTTTTGTTAAATAAGTAACATTAAACGATCAAATTAAGTAACATTGAGCAAAATTATTGCTGGGTTTCGACTTTTATTGTCCATGTGAAAAATCGGTGTTTACCGCGCGGGCTGTGTAACGCACGTAAAACATTGGGTTTAAGATTGCTTACCACAGTTCAGGGGTTGTGGGGTATTTCGAGCTTAGTTATAACATTTAACATTTGTTTCCTTAAAAAAACTAGCCATTGCGAATCAGGCTAACATACAAATGGTTCCGTTTAGCATTTTTTTTTAACAATTCTAAAACAAAAGAGTAAGTTGCGATTTTTACTAAATAGTGACAAAAAAACCCGATAATTATCTTTTCGTTATCGAACACAACAGTACAAGCCGGAAACTAAAACTATAAGGGGTCGTCTTTCGTCTTATATGGATCAGCTGTTCGGTTTTTGAGCTTCCATATATAAATAAAATAAAAATAACAATAAGCTAATACAAAATAAAATTAAAATTTAATCTTGTCTCTTTCATGAGTGTAATTGTGTGATTAAAGTATATTTCACTTTTTTCTAGTCACCTTATCCATACTAATATTATATGCGAAAGTAACTCTGTCTGTCTGTCTTTTTGTCTGTTAGTCTCTTCTTCACGCCTAAACCACTGAACCGATTTGAATGAAATTTGGTATAGATATAGTCTGGGACCCGAGAAAGGATATACCATAGTTTTCATCCCGGAAATCCCCCGGGAACGTGAACTATTATTCCACACAAACGAAGTCGCGGGCAAAAGCCAGTACATAATAACGCAAAAATAATTACCCTAACAAAAATTAAACATGAAAAAAGGTCCCGCTAATTCACATTATCTCTTCATAACTATCACTTACATTACCACACAACCTAAACGAAATAAACTGAGAGAAAAATCTAATAATATCATATCCAAAAACAAAAGAACAACGAACGTATCTAATTGGTAACTCAATTGCAACTAAAACAACCATACACACTGATTATGGTTACAAGGAACTCTGCTATTTCTGATAAATAAGAGTAAACGAACAAACCTCATCAAAAAGTATTCAGGCTTTTCTGCAACTTGTTAATCCTATTCCGTGTACTACCAACAAAATAAATAAGTGTACAGGCAGCTAACTTGCAAGTACTTTGAAACAATGTTGCCGAGTTTTTGACGTTGATTTTCTAAGCCGTGAGATACGAACCGTGACGCTTACAGCGTTTTCACCCTGTTCAGTGATAAAGACAAAACGATTTATTTTACGGGACTGTAATGTTGATATTAGTAAAAGAAGAAAAAAAACTGTTTTTATAATAACGTATTATTGAAGAATAAAACTTACAATACCGTGGAATTTTATAAGTTAAAAAATTGTATATTTGTTCAACAATACTAATATTATTATTAATGCGAAAGTGACTCTATCTGTTTCGCTCAACCACCGGTCAACCGATTTGAATGAAATAATTATTGTGTTAGGTGGCGAAGTTACATTTAAACATGGCTCTTTACCCTTCGTTTTAATCGACATCCATGCGGCCTCAACGTAAGTACAGCGCCAAAACAATATAAATAACAGTGCAGTCGAAATAATACTTAAGCCTGTATATTAAACTTTTTTGCGCACTGTACTCCAATCATTGATTACTGGAAGAGGAAACTCACCCAGCTGTGAAATACCAGCTTCTTTGTTTTGCTATAGTGTATCCACAACTTTAATACTGTAACTAGGAGTAAACTGTAGTCATAATGGCAACTCGGACGCTGGTTTGAAACTTTTTGGGGGTACTCAAGTGTGATAGGTCTTAGGAAATGTTCAAGTGCTCTAGAATTAAACTTTCATCTTTCTTGTGAGTCCCAGTTGTTAATTAGATAGAAATCTCGGGCTCTTGTTGAGTTCTGCGCCCAGGTTTAAGCGAGGAATTATCTTTTGGTATTTAAATTTTCATTTTACATTTTCAAGTCTAGTCTGAAGTTTTGTACTTCGTTTTAACGGTTTATTCACGTCACTCTGTACTGTCAAAATTAACTCTTTGGTTAATAAATGATAAACGTTAAACGATAAGCGTTAAACGTTAAATGTTGTTAACACTTTAACAGGTCAATATTGTTTTATGTTTATTTTATGGAAACGATGGAGCCGGTTGGTTTGATCTTAATGCAAAAGCTAAATTTGCGCCGAGTTAATACTTTAAAGAGGCAGAAATACAATAAATGTTCACTCTACAAAGTGAAACACTAAGCCACCACTAAGTACGTTTATTTCTTATGCATCAAAGGTCTCGTTAAGCTGTCCATCCGAAGTTAGACATAGTTGATCGATTGCGAGCCAGTCGCTCAAAAAAGAGCAATTCGGTATTTAACTCCGTAAAACTCAGTATACCTAAACCTCGTCTTGCCAAAATTGGTGGACAAAAAATTGGCTGGCAAGAAGCCAAGGCTGCACAGTGGAAAAACTTTTAGTGTTCATATTAACATCATTATAGCAATTACTGTTCCTCTTTTACGCGTTTTAAAAATGTTTGTAAAACTGAGCTACGGTTAAGTGTTTGTTTTTATGTACTGCAGTCTGGACTGAAGGAAAAGGAAGACCAAAGATAGAAATAAAAGAAAACAACGCTTTGAACATTGTTTTAAGTGAAAATTTTCCAAGATATAACTATACTAGCTTTTGCCCGCGACTTCGTCCGCGTGGATTAATAGCTCCCGTTCCCGGGGGATTTCCGGAATGAAAACTATCCTATGTCCTTTCCCGAGTCTCAGACTATATCTGTTCCACATTCAAATCGGTTCAGTGGTCTAGGCGTGAAGAAGAGACAGACAGAACAGACAGACAGACAGACAGAGTCTTTCGCATTTATTATATTAGTATGGATAGAATTAAGAACATTAAGTAAAAGAGCAGTCTTTAGTTACTGCATATTTTGTTTTAGCTTAAATTACACGAGAAATGGAGCATCTGCTGTCTTATAGTTAGGTCGTAAACTGTATATTTTCTAACCATGGAATTCAGTTGCCCTAGTTGTATTAAAACCTTAATAAGGGCGTTGGCAGTTAAACTACGTCCGTCGAAGTGACCCCAAAAGTTCGTACAAATTCTAAACATTCGTCCAACTTGCTCTTTTTCGTGTGCACAAAATTAACGAACGCAGCCCATGAATTACCGTCAAACAATTTGCAAAGCCAACCGACCTGGCAATCAAATTTACATTTTAAGGCATTTTATAAAGTGCTAGTCATTTAAATTAATTGAAAGTCGAAAAGTAGAATAGTGTGCTTGTTATTAGTCCACTATTATTCCCAAAGCTCTCTGTAAAGGAACCTCTTTTTGGTTGTTAAGTACAATGAAGGTAATTGGCTTAATTGCTAGGCCAGCCCCCACTGTGCCGATTCGGGAGTCGAATCATGTCGAAATAAATTCACCTAATTTCTTTTTGCCTGCTTGCTATGCGGAACCTTTTTTATTTCGGTATGGGCAGGATAAATGATTGAAAAGGCTAATTATTGTTATGTTAATGGGAATACGTATGAGTACCTACTTCTGTTTTCCTTTTGTGGAAGAGTATCGTAATGAAAATATTCTGTTAAAATATTTTATTTTGCATTGATTGTTATTTATTCGGTAGTCAACGCTCTTTACTTTAAAACGATTCGTTTTTTTATTAAAATCTCTTCTCAGGTTTGGGTGTGCCAGCAACGGTTAACTTTTAACTCCAAAAAAGAAAAAAGAGAACAGTTGTCAACATGCGTCCAAATGCAAAACATTTCGTTTTAAGTAAGTCTAATCTAGTAGTATTAAATGTGTCAAAGAAAGAATAAATGTTTGTCTAGTCATTATATCAAACTCCACAAATACTTTTATCTCAAAAACTCCGCTGCACTTCCAAAAGCAAAATTTATAACATCACGTAGACCATTAAAGCAGTTCAGCATCACGCATAAACGAACCATTCTCGTGTGAAGTTAGAGTCTTATTTCGCATGTAACACTCATTTGTTAACAGTAACACTAATTGAAAAGCGCATTGCAATGTCAACATGTAGTCATTACTTTCTTCCAGTCCTTCTGTTTCCTTCGAGGTCGGAATTACTTCCATTGCATTGTTTCTCTCTTGACATGCCACATCATTACGCCATGATGCTTTTGTGTTGGAAGATTCGTAGTTTAGTTTATAGATAAAAGGTAGGTACAGGAATACTAGAGAAATGTTTCAAAGTGAAAGTCAAATTGTTTATTTCCATTAAATGAAAACGAATGGGCAAGAAATTCCATGCGAACTCTTTCTTTCAAAATAAATATGTCAAAACATGATTACAATGCATGTTACATCTACATATACCTAGGGACCTAATAGTCTGGTATTGACAAGCATTGAAGCGAAACAGGGAAATGGTTGACGAAAATTAACCTAAGAAGCCATATAACGTTCTGCTGACAAGAGCGGAGCTGGTTAAATAATGCAGTGTTCGTTAGTTCACTCCGCTCCGTTTCTCTCCGCTTCGATGTTGTGTCGATGTCGCCCTAACGGCCTTGTACAGTAATCTGCTGAGCTTTTCCGCTAAAGATGTATGTTTGCTAGGCTGTGAACAGATGAGTTTGGACGTGAACACTCGCTCCGCAAGATACATAGTCTTCACTATCTGCCTCATCTTCTATTTCATGCCTCCAAACGATACTATCTTTTATTTTTTCCTCGTTTTCTGTATTTAACCTGACATTTAACTGTATTACTGTTGTGTGTGATCTGATTAGCTTTGACACGGTACTGGATTTGATGTTTGTGCTAAACAAACTGGCCAATGAGATGACTCAGAGACCGTTGCTTACTGTTCGGTTTTAGATTTCAAATTAACATGTCTTTAATCAGTACTAAAGCAAACGTACTTAGTTTTAGGTCTATTAGTAACATAAAATTCGACGGAGCTGTTGGTCTAGTTGTTTGTGACCCTGACTGCTAGAGGTCGTGGGTTCGATTCCCACCCAGGACAAACTTTGTATGATGAGCATGATTGTTTGTTATGTGTCTGGGTGTAATTTATCTACAAAATTTATGTAATTATAAATTATATAAGCATGTTTATCAATTGTCTGGTTACCATAGTACAAGCTCTGCTTAGCTTAGGATTCGATGACCGTGAGTGAGTGGTCCAAGGATATTTATTATTTATTTATTTAAAAGGTGCTTGTAGATTGTATAATATAATACACAGTAAAATATTGCATTTTTTTGTAGATGGGAAATCATCAAATGACTTTTCCCATCCTAGTGTCAGATGTTTATTGCCTGAAACCCATCAAAACCAATCCCCATTCGGTTGCCCTTTATGTTCCGGGGCTACTGTAACTCTTTCGAACAATTTCGCAACCCCGGTCAGTAGAATACTTATTCCTAGGTCATGAAGGTAGCAAAACTATGAGTAATTAAGGTGTTTTAGGTTGCTGTAGTGAACAAGGATCGGTTATGGTATCGCCATGTCCTTGTATATGTCTGCTTGTCAGTGGTTATAGGTCGATTACACCTGCCGAGTAGAGTGGCGAGACAGTGCCTTCGGCCGAGTACTCGGTATTTGTAAACACATTGCCGAGTACTCGGCCGAGCGCTCGGCCTAGCAACCGGCCGAGACAGTCACTCGGACCCAGTTCTATTTACTAGGGCGAGTACCCACCTCCCCGCTTCCCCGCACTGTCTCGCTCGGTCACTCGGTGAATCTAAACAGCACTCGGCCACCACTCTCCACTCGGAATAAACGATTTCCGATCCATGTTAGCCTCAGTTGTCCTTGAACTTCTTCTAATAACTGAACTGTCTCGCCACAATATCGAAAACACGTGTGAACACTTCCTCGGCTACGGCACTGTCTCGTCCGAGTTACATTTTACTGTCTCGCCACTCTACTCGGTAGGTGTAATCAAGCCATAACTCTTAGTATCACAAACCAGTAATTTGACATGGGTACACATAGTTTTAGTTTTAGTACACATATTAATCCCGCCAACAAAGGGTGATATAAAACCATGAAAATAAAATGTTCATTTTAGATGTACTATTGTACAGTTGGGAAGTTTGTTTTGTCGTCTATCCCATGGTATGCGATGTTTTTCTAAAATAATGTGGCTGTGTAAAAGCAGTTTTTGATTCGCGGAATTGTTTGCAAATATTTAGCGTTAGAGTATAAATTTTTGTTAGAGTCAAGTTTCCACCCCAAACCAGATACATGGTTGCTTTGGAAGATATGAAAACATTCACAGCACTCAGCAGTACTTTTTATCCGTACTAATATTATAAATGCGAAAGTAACTCTGTCTGTCTGTCTCTTCTTGACGCCTAAACCGCTGAACCGATTTGAATGAAATTTGGTGTAGATATAGTCTGGGACCCGAGAAAGGACACAGGATAGTTTTTACCCCGGTAATCCTCCGAGAACGGGAAGTATTATTCCACACCGACGAAGTCGTGGGCAAAAGCTTGTAACGAATAAAAATATGAAAGTATGGACGTGACTTGATACGCATTTAGTCAAACTTAGGTTTTTTGAAAACTGTACCCAAATCAGTTCACAATAAATCTGAACTGAAAACTACATAGACAAATGTTTGGCGTTCTATTATGAATTGTAAATGCGACACTAGAAAATATAAATATACTATTACACTTTTTTTTAATATAAATATGAGGTCAGAAACATGACAAATAAAAACATACACGAAATAAGAATTCCCTCATTTCATTGAAGTCGGTTAAAAAAACAACAGTTTTCTTTTATAAAAACCTGCTGTTTTGGAATTTGACTCCCCTTATCTGTTGACCATTAGTATTCTGTCGCCGTTTTCTCTGAAACTTGTTTTGTGTGATTGTTTTAATAAAAATGCGAATTTAGTACGCGCTACGCACGTTGGCGGTTGACAAATTCTGTGTATATTGGGACGCTTACTAATACGTAACAGCGGCGTGTAATTGAAAATCTTTTAGGATTCTGTTAAAGACACTTGTTTGTATTGGTATTAATCTTGTCACTACTGGGTGGTGATAGTGTACCTTAAGCCAAAGATAGAAATCGTAAGACATCATGATATTGCAAACATCAAGTGAATAGAAGTACCTAATACTACTCGTATTACTAATGTAACCTCTGCAACATGAAATGAAATGAAATGAAATTGTTTATTATGCAAGTAGGATATTAAATCACTTTTACATGTCATTTTTTTTAACTAGATGGAGTCGGCATTTCCTAGCTGACTACCTCTGAGAAGAAATCCCGAAACAAACTCAAAGGATTATCGTCTCTTTTAAAGTCCAGACATAGATTTCAAATTTTTTTGTGCAACAAACCATGCAGAATACGGAACACCGTCCTGTAAGGCGAAATCAACAGCAGTGACCACTAGAATAGCGCTGATAAAACAATGGATCTGCACCATCTCGCAACGTGAAAGAAAACAGAACACAGTTCTACTGCTATTCAAACTCTCACTATCAAGTAGGTGACACATAAGAACTAGGCCAATGGTTACAAATGGACGATTGCAACTGGGAGAAACTCAGATTGCCTTACTACGAACTATGAACGGTGTGTAAATTATGAGTATGTATATGGAGATATAGAGCCCTGGGAGAGGAGGGCGGTGGGTCCATCCTCTCCTTTAGAGGAGGAGGAAAAGGTGGATGGAATGTGTAAAGAATGTTATGATAGAGTATGAAGTGAGTAAATAGCCTGACAATTGACAGAAAGACACGATACACAAAAAAAATACCAATTGCAAGTAAAATGGAAATAGAAGAAGAGTGAAGTGTACTCTAATATTAAAATTGACAAAAACAGTCAAATAAAAACATCAATATTAATAGCACGAAATAAATAAAACAGAGTCACCATTACGTTATTAGATGCAGTAAATGGTTCAAATATTTGCCATTAATGTAAAATCAACCAAAATTGTGCATTAGTAGGTACTTGTGTAATCACTAAATAGGACTATAAATAGTTATTGAAATTCAAACAGCATTTATGTGTATTTGGAACAAAGTATGTACCTTAATCCCTGTTGGATTTAAGGCTATGTGTTTTTTTCTTTTTCTATAAATGGTCTATTATCGCCCTATTTATATCCGTTTTTCCTATGTGCATTTTTCCACATACGCGTGCACATTTTCCAGCCAAAACAATCATATATCAGACGGGTGGCTCGTGGCTTTGATTTGGAAAACGAATCAGAGTTAACACATATTATCACAACGGGTATTAACGCGAAAAGTGATTATAAATACCTTGGAAGGCTTGACGTTTCGACCTGGTTGCACAGGTCGTGGTCGCAAGCAGACTGAGGATGCGATGTCACAGCTCCCTGCATTCGGGCGATGAATCTTCATCTACCCCCTTATTATCACTTTCTACCATATTAGGCCGTCTACACACTACGCTGACTGTATCCACAGATGAGTTAACCGACTTTGCAGAAAAACGAGGTTGTGTTATGCGAATCACTGGATTCCACGTCGATGACAATTTAAAGCCATCCTCCCGATTGAAATTCTTTGGGCATTTCTTTATTTCAACCGCTTCACGCACAAGTCTTGTATAGTAGTGGCGATCAGTGGAGAGAATTTGCGGTCGGTGGAATTCTATCCAGTGATTAGTACCAGCCTGGAGCAGGTGTTCTGCTATCGCTGATTTGTTGCTCTGTCGGTTCTTGACTGCGGCGATATGTTCCTTGAGCCTCTCAGCAATGGTCCGCTTCGTTTGCCCAATGTAGGAACTACCACAGCTGCAGTTGATCTTGTAAACACCTGGGCTTTGCAGCGGCAGTACATCCTTCGCCGTGCCTACCTTATTGAGAACTTTGGCCTCAGGTGTGTAGACTGTAGGGATGGAAAATTTCCTAAGGACGGATCCAATCTTGTCTGTCACACCCTTGATGTACGGCATGAAGGCAGGTTGTCTGCTGACGTTTGGATGTCTGGCCCTTTTCAGCGGTCGCAACAGTCGCCCATCCCCTATGTTATATCCGTTCTTTTTAAGTACCTCCTGAACATGGTCTAGCTCCTGCCCCAAATGTTCAGGGTCACAGAGGTCATACGCTCTGTTCTTTAGTGATGTCATAACGGATTGTAAGTGTCGGGGGTGGTGATGTGACGTTGCATGTAGGTACCGATCAGTGTGAGTAGGCTTTCGGTATACACAGTGTGATAAGGACCCATCTAATCTCGCGGTTATTTTAATGTCTAAGAATGACAACGACCTGTCCGTCTCCAGCTCATAAGTAAAGCGCATTTTAACATGAAACGCGAAAGTTTAAAAGAATCAGAGTTAGCCAGGAGTACAATAATTTTAAATTAAATCCAAAAAATCCCGAAAATCTTAAATCCTATAAAATTCGGCAAATAATAGGTAGCTAATGGATAAAAATCACAGTAAAAAACAAATATTTTGACTCCCACGTGAGCGAGTGAATTTTATTCGATTTACGATAGAGTTTTTATTTGCTTTTAAAAAAACTATCACGGGCGCTTTATTATGATATGTTTCTGATCAATTTAGATAACAGCTCAGCATCGAAACATAAATGATGGATACAGGAAAACATAAAACATTTTTTTTGTACTCACTACAGTTTATTTATCAAACAAACACTCTCAAAAAGTTTACAAAAACTCTCTCTGTAAAAGTTGAAATCAAACTATTTTGTTCTATTGAAATGTCCTTTGTTTTAAATCAATAAAAATAGAATTCTTCGACCTATGATCTCACCCTGTGTCTCATAATAGAGTTACCTACGGACTCCCCATCTTGGCCTTGATCTTTTGAGCTTAATTTTTCCAGTGCAATATTCGGTTTTCTTTGCTTTGTTTGTCACATGCGTCACCTAGTTTGTCAGATTAGTAATGTTAGCCTAACCTTTGCTCCAGGGGCCATAGAAAAACATCTAGAACAAAAAAGGCATAAAATAAATACTTAACCGCAATAAAAAACAAAAGCAACACTACAAAATATTTATTTTCACTCAAGCCAAACCACTCTACGGCGAAATGTTTGAGAATACACATATAGAAATTCAATCGCCTTTGATAGAGTTTATCTAGCGCAGTATGTGTTGAACCAAAGAAGATAAGACTTTCCGCATTGATAGAGATGCAGACAGCACTGTGCTGTACACACATGAGCTTGTTTGCATTTAACTCAATCGATAGTCGGTGCAACCCCAGCACACGCATAGCGCCACAGTGCAAAGACATCAGTAAAGAAATTAGTCATAGTGTTGCCCTAATTAAAGGATTTAAACCTTCGAACACACGTGGTTCGAGACACAATAGACAGATAATAGCAGCGCAACAGCCGGCTGTCGCTGAGTCGTCGAAAGGTTATAGGAATAACTTTAAATAGTGCAATACTATGATTAGTTATAACCTATGGGCTTAAAGAAACTACGAGAAGTCAGTATTGCCCTATTTAAAGGTATGCGTTTACTAACTACTAGTTTCATGAAACCCATCGGTTTTAAGTGAATTTGAAAGTCTGGTCAATTTGTTGATATAAAGCCTATTATTTTTTTAATCGTAAAGCTCAACCGATTAGAATCCGTCATATTTAGTCTGTCTCACTGTCTGACCGGGCTGTCAAAAAATATTTTGCAATGGAGGGTTTAAATAAATTCATCAACAAGATTAAGGGTTTACGATACGATTTATATAGCGAAAAATTAATTGAAACTTTAACAATCAATCAACATAAGCTCTTTTTAGGGTTCCGTATTTATACTCTTCTTGTTGAGTGAAAATTTAATCAAAAGGTGTAGGTATACCCGGATATATCAGAGGATCAAGTTGGGTTACGGATAAATTATATGACTTTCCTGTCTTGACTTACCTTTTGTTTTTATTACAAAAAGGTTTTCAATATTTATGTTTGCCTACACTCATTTTTATAAGAAAACCCGTTAAAACCTCTGCAGCTTATAAATGTTAGCTTAATTGATAATTCATTCAAGGATGTACTTAACATTTGAAGATCTAAGTAAATTAGTGGTATAATGGCTGTATTTCTAAAGAATTCTTCAGTAGATTATTAAAGGTACTCAAATAACAGTAAGATAATTATGATGATAACTTTACTCTAAAAATTTGTAATTATAAAAAACAAATAATTTATAAAAACATGTTTATTTTAAGTTATGTACCTCATATCGTCTCAAACATTGCAAAAAGTTGATCTACTCGTCAGCTTATGCTACGTCGTGTGGCGTAGATCTGTGCCAGCGACAAGATCGCGCCGCGCCGACTGAGTGGCGCCAACCACCCTTCATTCATGACTTTACCCTCTAGCTGCTGCAGCGGAAACAGCGCTGTTTACCCAAATTTATTGTTGGGTTGGTTTTCGAATTATTTTATCGCGTTGTTTGTTCCATTTAAAATTATGTTTATGGTGATTTTTAGCACATACTTAACTCGAAAACTCGACGAATGGTCGGAGTTTTTTCCTCGTGTATAACTAAAAGTTACTAACTATTCCTTTGTAAAATAAAAATATTCATTTTGTTAACTGAAGACTAAAATATTCATTTTTTTACAGATAACAAACTACGACAAAAAAGGATAAAAAACTCAACTTAATTTTTTTTTACTTTTTCATCGCTGCACCATATCGCTAGACACAGCGATGAAAAAGCTGCCAGACTGTTTGCGGATTGTTTGCTCTGCCTGAATAGGTCGTCGCCCCGGTCCGTCGGCCACATGGCTATGACAAGAAGCAGGTATTCAATCGACTCGTTAGAACCGATAAGTTTCGGGACATTCTCATTCACTCCCGAGATTGTGATAACGATACTGTCATGGCCCACAATTATCTCTATCAGTGTTTCAGACAGAATGATAATGATAAAATGGCTGCGTGGTTTCTATGTGTTGCAAGTTAGATTCTTGGAACAAATATATAGTAGTTCTGAATTTTTATTTAAGTTTTCTGCATTATTTTCCTATAAAAACTAAAATGTACTTAATTTCATTATTCCTATGCGCTCAACTCAACTCATCAGAACTACGAAATGTTTTCTTCACGTAATATGCATAATAATTATTCTATTTTCTTATTTTTTCCTAGAAAACTGTATTAAAGTAAGTACAGTACAACTTAAAAACTCACCCGATATTAGAGAGGGTTTTGTTACACGGAGTAGTTAGGATTTTGATTACTATCAAATGTATTTATTACCTTAACTCTAGCTGTCTCATCCCGCTGTCTCACCCGCCTAATATTAGATCTTCGGTCTGTTTTCGCACTGCTCCGCTCCCGTGAGTCAGAGCCTGATGTTCTATAGCCTATACGTAACGTTCAACAAAATAAGTTTAATATTAAAGCGTGAATGAGTAATAAACCTCCATACATCGACCCTCATGAACTGTGACATTTAGAAAAATAGTAGGAGAATCAAATACGTTTCTCCATTTTAACAGAACTCACTAAAGAATTTTCATATCTTCTACTTACGTTTAAAACGGGCCAATATCCAAAAAGTGTGACGGCCATTAATTGTTCAAAAAAAAGAAACGAATACAAAACACAAATGGCGTTTCAAATTTTTTTGAAGAAAGAAGGCCAGCAACCGTTGTTGCAGCAAGAAGATCCAATGAGGTTATATTCAGATTAGTATGAGAACTTTTGCAAGAGAGTTTGCATTATAGGTTTTCCGGAAAGGAGTTAATGCCATTTATGATTTTTTTCTTGTTTTTCTTTGTCTGTGTAAGTAATGCTCGTCACGTTTTTTTGGGTTTAACGGCCAGTACTGAATAAGCATTACGATGTGAAAACTCTTTACTGAGTTTATTTTTGTCTTTAATATTTTTAACAACAGGATACATTTGATCAAAGAAACCGTTTAATTCTAGGAAAAGTTACAAACGGTACACGTGTACTTAAATTATTTTTACCTCAATACATTTGGCGAATACATAACTTCACACAATATTAAACAACTATCTTTCATCCCCTATTTCACAATGTGTTAGTTTCCCACCATAAGCCGAAGTATTTGTGATTTTTATATAAAATTAAATTTCATCATTCTAGGTTCAGGGGTTTTGTCTCCACATTGATGAGTCAGTCAGTCAGATTATCTCTTTACATAATAGTTTAGATAATAAAGTACCAGCCTATATCCGTATCACTACATTGCAAAGCTTCTCATACAGAAAAGGTTCGAGCATTGGTTCTCGATTGTTCCAAAAAAATGTCTATAAAGGAAGAAAAATACAAGACAGAAAAAGGAGGTGCGTCTGTTTTTTTTATTAATTTCATAACCACACGCTTAAATCGTACAGCGCCCTGCGCGTTCAGTACAACAATGCCTTCAGGGTGCTGATGGGGCTGCCTCGCTTCTGTAGTGCATTAGGGATGTTCGCTGATATGCATGTAGGCTGTTTCTACGCTGTTATGCGAAAAAGGTGTGCATCCCTGGTGCGCAGGGTGCGGGCCAGCTCTAACAGCATCCTGGGCATGGTTGCCGATAGGTTGGACTGCTGCATAGTGAGTCGATACTCCAGAATTGCGGCTGGAATTATGCAGCAGTGATTTTTGTTTGTATTGTGTAACGTTCTTGTTGTGTACTAACATAGTTTTAAGTGAATATTGTTACTATCATAGTTTTAAGTAAATATTGTAATTTTGAGTCCTAAGTTAAACGCAATAAATGCTTTAATAATAATAACTTAATAACATGTGTGTATGTTGTCCTTATGTATAAAGTACGGCAAAATGTACACATTGTTCAGAACACACGCAAAGACTTACACTCTTATATAACTTTTTAATTCTCAAGAAACACAGAACTGATTCTTTCAACTCCAAGATCTGATTATTTCAACTCCAACATTTACGTCGCGTTACAGCATAAGACTAACAATACAAAGTAATCCTTCCTTGTCATAACCTATTCTGGTAGATTAAAATTTTCATGGCCGCTCTTTGGTGTACCCTGAATAATTCTGAGAGGTACAATGTCTCAAGTGAAGGTACTCGAACACCTACCATAGGTGAGAGATTTGCGCATAACCTTGACTCAACAAGTCGGATTTATTTGGGGGTGCCAGTTGTGATCATCAATGGCTTTTGTTTTAATGAAGGGAAAATAAGTTCTTTACTCATTTTAATTATTAAAATGATACATACTACACAATGTGCAAATATTACATACACTTGCAGGGCCTCACGTATTACAGATATTTTGATCTTTCAGTCGAGTTTTTTGTTTTGTACTAAATAGGCCAGTCATCTAAGACATTTAGGTCGCAATAAATTGCAAGGTCCTGATTTTTTGTGATGTTGTTAGGATAGATACCAATGGTGTAAATCTAGATTTGCAACCTCAAAAGACCTGTGCTAACTTCGTGGTGCTCAAAAACCCTCGAAATTTTCGAACTTTTTTCAGTTATTGGCTTACAACTTCTAAAATATGCATTTTGCAGCAAAGTCATCTATGCAACTTTTAAATAAGGTAAAATAAGCAACAAAATGAGTGTAACCCCAGCTCTGTATGTTTAATAGATCTCAAGATATGACATTTCGAAAATGGGCAATTTTTCAAAAATTTTATTAAATTTGTAGTTAGCTAGACTTTAGATCGAAATACTGTCTAAATTACTCATCCTACAAGGAAAGTCAATAGAAGTTAAGTGGTAGAGCAGTTGTTTAGCTTTAATTTAAGTGTAAAAGGAACTGTTCAGGACCAATAATTCTCATATTATGAGGTAAATAAGGAAATCAGATTTTTTTCGAAATTTCACTAGTAAATTAAATTACTTTAAAAATAAAATAAAACCGACAATTCAGTAAAAACTGTTTATTGAATAAAATAAAATTGAAAACTATATACTTATATGTATATATTATATTATATATATATATAAATCGCGAAGGATTTCTAGCGTCTTTACAATCTACCACCCTGCGGCGTCCACTGAATGTAGTGAGATTTTTAATGTTTTCAATGCGTATGTTGAAAATACATACGCATTGAAAACATTAAATATATATATATATATGTATTTTCCGAGGTGCACCTGTAAATCTAACCGGCTCCCTAGAACTCCTTGGCATGGAGTTGAGTTCTGACCTCAACTTCGCCGCTTTTATCGAGTCCAAAGCACTGACTGCGGCGAAAAAGCTGGGCATCCTTAACAAGGTTAAGCGATATTTCACGCCGGGACAGCTTCTAACACTTTATAAAGCTCAATTGGATTCGGTAGAACGCAGAGCCAGGAGGTTGATTGGCGACAAGAAGCTGGTGGCCCAACTGCAACCTCTAGCACATCGGCGTAAAGTTGCCTGTCTGGCGGTGTTTTACAGATTGCACTTCGGTGAGTGTGTTCATGAGCTACACGAGCTCATTCCCCCGTCTCCGTTTTACCACCGGACATCCAGACGTACGGCAGGATACCACCCTTTCATGGTCGATATTTCTCGAATCCGCACGCAGCGTTTTTCGAAATCCTTTATTATGCGCACCGCAAAGGAATGGAATTCTCTGCCGGCGTGGCGTCTGTGTTTCCAAAAGCATATAACCCGGATGTATTCAAGAGAAGAGTGCATAGGCATCTTTTGGGTGAGCTCGCTCCATCGTAGGCCCCGTCTATGCCCTCGGACTAGTCTGGGACTAAGAGCAAGCCCATAAGTTATAAAAAAAAAAAATATATATATATACCTGGTCAAGTCACAAATTCTGTCAAAAACTTTTAATGTAATTTTTGTAATCGACGCGGCCAGTCGTCGACCGCAGCACGCACCACATTCATATCTATTTCTGCCGCTGCTTTAACCAGAGATACTCAGAGAGAGAGACTCCAAATTCCTATCAGGTTTAGCGCAGACTTTTTCCTCCAAATATTGCCTTATTTTGTAGTCCAGGGGGTTTAAATCTGGACTAGAAGAGGGTCAGTCTTCATGCCCGATGAAGTCAATTCCATGGGCGGTCAACCAGTTTTGCGTGCTTCGTGCCCTATGAGCTGGTGCAGAATCTTGTCGGAATATCCAATGTCTGTTTTTGAACATTGTTTTAAAAAGAGGTTCCACTATATTCGATAGGACGGTATTTTGGTACACAACGGCACTGGTTTTCACACCTTTTTCACAGAAAAACACCTCAGTTAAGCCTGAATATGAGACTCCAAGCCAAACCATGAGTGAGGAAGGATAATGCCCACGCTGGACCCTCGGAATACCCCCCCGTATTCCGAGGGTCCAGCGTCCCTGCTGTGGGCATACACCTTATCATTTTGTTTGTTATAACTTTCTTCAAAAGTATTTTTTTTTTCATCTGAAAATAAAATGTTGCGATATTTTTTTCCCGCGTACCGCCGTAACAAAGCGCGGGATCTTTCCAGCCTAATTTTTTTCAAACGCTCGTTTAAATAATGTCCGGCTTTTTACGATAAGCTCGTAGTCCCAGGTCTTCGATTAACACTCTTCTAACCGTGGTTCTGCTTAGCCCCATGTGAAGAGCTAAGATTTTTTGTTTACGCGAGGGATTTCGTTGAATTCGCGCCTTCACTACTTTGATGACCGCTGGTGTCCTAACTGTGCGAGGTCGGACGCTCCTCTCACGATCTTTGAAGCTTGAATCTTCAATGTATCGTTTGATAGTGCGATAAACAAACCGTAGTGTTATTTTCAACTTTTGCAGAATTTTGAAAATTTCTATTGGCGCGTAACCATAGCGGTGCAATGCGATAACCGCGACTCTATCTTCCTTCTTCGACCGCACTATATTTAATATTTTCTTTTTTATTTTCGGCAAGTACAAATGTTGTATTTTTAAAATTAGTCAAAGTATATCTGGCCAGTACTCGAAAGTTAAAATAACAAGGTTTTGACAGAACTTATGACGCCATCTATACTTATACTTAATATAAAGAGAAAAGATTTGTTTATTTGTTTGTTTTGTAATGGATAAACTCAAAAACTACGGGGCCGATTTTAAAAATTCTTTCCCCGTTGGATAGGTATGTTACCCGTGAGTGACATAGGCTATGTATGTACCACGGATGAAGCCGGGGCGGACTGCTAGTATTGTAAATTCCATTCAACAATGTATAAGAAAAAATAACTATTACTTGCGAAATTCGATCCTTATTATTACTTTTTACCTCATAATATGAGAAGTATTGGTCCTAAACAGTTCCTTTTACACTTAAATTAAAGCTAAATAACTGCTCTACCACTTAACTTCTGCTGACTTTCCTTGTAGGATGAGTAATTTAGTCAGTATTTCGATCTAAAGTCTAGGTATCTACAAATTTGATAAATTTTGGGAAAAATTGCCCATTTTCGAAATGTCATATCTTGAGATCTAAAAAACATACAGAGCTGGAGTTACACTCATTTTGTTGCTTATTTTGTCTTATTTAAAAGTTGCATAGATGACTTTGCTGCAAAATGAATATTTTAGAAGTTGTAAGCCAAAAACTGAAAAAAGTTCGAAAATTTCGAGGTTTTTCGAGCACCACGAAGTTAGCACAGGTCTTTCGAGGTTGCAAATCTAGATTTACACCATTGGTATCTATCCTAACAACATCACAAAAAATCAGGACCTTGCAATTTATTGCGACCTAACGCGATTTTTATGTCTTAGATGACTGGCCTAAAAGTATTTATTTCCATTTCTTTATATATCTAAAAACATTAAGGGCATTATTTGTACATATTTGGATTCTACTCATCTCTCTTTGTCTTTGTTTTGATACCCCATAATTATGATAATTTGCTTAAAAAAATGTTTTTCTTTAAACCGCATATTTTTTTTTGTTGACGAGATGATAGCGAATCTAATGACACCTAACACTTTAAAATCATTGAAGCAGTTTAGCTCACAGGATACAAAGAAACGGGTATGTATTCATACATACATATACTCAAAACACTTTCACCTACTTCTAGGTTAGTCTGGTAAAAAACCTGTTAAACAATCACAAATCATCAACAGCGCAGCCTTTCCCCAACTCTATTTAGTCTAAATTGAAAAACTACCCCAGGTTTTCAATCTTGCCGGATGCAACTGAATACTCTTCAAACTAGAGCAACTGTCTATTTGAACTTCACAACCCAGTTACTGGACTAGGTTCTGGATTTGTACCTACTTCAAAATGCGTTTGTGTAAATAAAAAAGAAAATTCGAATGTGTTGCAGTAGTTAAAGGCAGGACCAATTTTTTTAAATTAATTTAATGCATTTTTTCCTGAAAAACTAATTAACAGAAAAATAACTTGTTCGTTTTAATTTGGAAAAAGCTTTTCCCAAAAAAGATGTCGAACGAAGACCGACTGCCGCATAAAAATCGGTATAGCTAAACGCGAGATAGTCGTCGTCAAACATACAAGTTTGAACTGAGAACCTATTTTTTTTTGAAGTCGGTTAAAATAGTATCAAAACTAGGAATAACATAGCATCTAAAACTTAAACACTAGTAATCTTCCAAGTAAATATTTCATTGTCTTACGAATCAGATTAATGTAGGAAGAGTTTAGCTCCAGATAATAACATCGGTTAACATCGGTTTACTTTGCCATTATTAGGAAGTTTGTTAAAGTTAGCACCGTGGTTTCTGAACGCGTCGTTCATTAAAATTCATTATTAAAAGCGAAACATGGCTTATAATTTTGTCGGGTTTTAGTAATTATGTTGATGAAAGCCATTTCAATGTGCCGTGAAATATTTTCGAACAGGCATTTCATAACCAATTATTGCTGAATTGCTATTTAGCAAATGTGATGGAATAATATTATTGTGCCCTAATTTATAATATTGTGATTTTTGTTTTGGATTTAGTTCAAAGCCCATTCGAATGACTGAACTGACTTTTGCTGCTCTAAGCGCAATTACATCGCGATTTTACCTGTCTCTCCTATAAGTTTTTTTCTAAGTTGGAAAACGACCGCCACACTATCTATCATAGGCAACCATTTTTCTTTATTCTTTATTGCACAAGAAAAACATACATATAAAAAAAATAGCAAAAATATATGAGTTACCTATGTAGAATGGCGAGCTTAACCCAAAGTTGAGTTATCTTCCAGCAAACCTTAATTCTATAAATAAAAGAGATTGCAACAGAGGATATGGCTGTGTGCAATAACAATACAATTTTATCTTAAAATTAAATCATGATATAAAAAAGTATACATACTATAAATAAATAAATATATACAAATTATATAAAATACATATATATCAATCAACAGACAGAAAATGTTCTCTAATCCTCCTCTTGAACATCTCTAACGAAGGGCTACCATTGAACCATTGTTGATATTAGCTTTCAGAATAAAAACGTCTTAAGCCTCAACAATGGCAATTATATTGACGTGTCCCGGAAAACGGTTCAATTGGCCAGGATGAATTATTCAGAAAATAACAGTTTAGGAGTAGCAAAATATATAATTTACTTAAGTCAACAGATATCAGAGAGCCAGTAGGCACAAAGGGACATTTACAAATGGGAAAACATTCCCTTAGGTTTTAGTCGGTTGGTTTACATTGTGACCCCTAACGGCACACGGTTATCGTCAGTACCTTGCGACCATCGATCAATGATATCTGTGTTATTTCCTTAAAGATAGCCTGACTGACGGAAACCCTGCAATTAAAGGACAATAAGGAGCTTACCTGCTATACGTAAAATTTTTTTCACTGCTTTTTATGTATTTTCTTTTATTTAAATACTTATACATAGTATTTTAACAAGATACAAGAGGCATATGACCAGCAGAGGACCGAAACATGCTGAGAAGAAGACGAATAACTATTTTGACAGCTAAATTCCTTTACAAGGCAAGTGACTTTGCAACAGGCTTAGAAGAATATGACGAGATGAACTGAACTCATTTTATAAAGACTGTTCCCAAATAGCTCAGCGAAGGGGCGAACGGAAGGACAGTAGAAATGCTTTTGTTCTACCGTGGCAAAATTAAGACTTATAACAGCCTGTCGTTACAGCCAGTACTGGCATCATACCGTCCTCAGGCGTTGGTGTTGTCTTCCTTCGTCCATCGCCTAAGGAGGCCTCACTAGGCAGAAAAAAAGGACTTATACAAAAAACTATATTCCTGAACACCACGTTCTTTGTTCGAACGTTGCTGTCACTGGAGCCCTTACCACCCGCCAATAGCTTAGAAGCCTAAAAAATAATTAATAATTTACATGTGTATAGGTACAAAATAAATTATATTATATGTAGCAATTCTAACACTGTCTGGCTAAATATAAGCATACAGCCGTCGTATACAAGCGTCTATATAAATGATTGTAATTATTAGACGCAGAAGCGAAATACATTTGCCACAGAAAATCACTCCTCAAATTCACAAGCTATAAATTACGTGCCCTATCGTATCTGACTCCATTAAAGTCAAAATGAAGGTGAAAATTCACAAAACTGACGTGTTTAATTAATGAAAATTTTCGTCCCTTTCATTCAGATACTTTTGGACCTTGTTCGGGAAAATTAACTGTACTGAAAGCCTACGGTAGGCAATATTTTTAGCCGTAACACCGTTGAAATATTTTTCCAATACCTTAAATCTTTGTTTAATTTGTCTGCCTAAGCCGTCCATGTTCTTATCGTAATCCTAAAATATGTTAATTCAACACAGGCGACGAATGTATGTAAATAAATGTAATTTATTCAACCCTACAGTCGTTGCCTTTTCAGCTGAAGATCGTGTTTGCTTTTACTTCGTGGTCCGCTGGCACATTTGTTTTAGAAGTTATTATTCGCTTTACAAGGGATTGTATAAGTAGTTAGTATAACTGCTGATATTCATGATTGTATTGTGTTAACTTCAATTGTGGAATTGGTCCGATAATATTTTTATTTAACAATGAAAGTCGTTTAAGCAGTATTAGATTAACAAAAACCGGTTTTATATTTTCTAGATTTATTTTACTTTGTGGTTTGAGTTGTTTTCTGTACTTTATTCCATATATTGTAAAACAGAGCAAAGTTTAATTTATTTTGTTATTAGCTGATAACATGAGCTATCTTTTACAAATATTTGCATTTTAACGAAAACCCTACTGAAACTTTCAAATACAATTTTAATGTATGTTGAGTTATGCAAACTTTGTGGTTTCATTTTCCAGTATCAAAAGGTTCTTACTATGATGAACATCTATAATAATATATTGAAGTTCAAAATACTGGCCAAATTGTAAATGCAATATATTCAATATCATTTTTGGAAAATGTCAAAAGTTCGCAAACTATATCCAATTAAAATTATCGCCTATTATATTTTTTTAAATTTAACTACTGAAAATTAATTTCTAAAATACAGATATCTTTCAACGTAAGTGCGATCTCAGATAACAAGGCCACCAACCATCGTTAACGAGAACCATCACTCGACTTGGCTGTCTAATGAAAAAATAACATCTCAGAATAATTAGAGAATTAAACGTCTAATTTATTGAAGAGGATCGTGCTCGTCTGTACTTTGACAATGGCATGATGGCATCGGCAATATGGCGTATCGTCACGTACACCCATTCCCGCCGACATTCATATGATTTCTTAATAAAGTGCGACCCAGCCTCGAGCGCCAAGCGCCCATATCAATAAGAGCTGAAGGAATTTAATGAAATTCCCTTTAAGAATTCCTCGCCAGCTCTTAGGTGGGTACATTCCGTATTTCCGCGTCATATTATGTCCGTATTACTTTTAATTGGTTGATGATATTTCATATTTTTATTCGATTGCTAGACATTTATCTCCAATGGGCTGTACACATCGCGTAGGCATCAACATCAAAGCTGGTAGTTGAGAAGTATCTACCATTACGTACTTGTTAGCAATCTGACCTTAAATTAATATCTAATCCATGAATCTTAATTGATTAGAAATTATTCTTTATCTTTCGTAAAATTTAATGAAAATCCGGAAAAACTTAAAACTTTGCAGTTCAATAAAATAAAATTCAGTAGCGCACTTGCTAATGAGCCGACAAGCAAATCTCGAAGAAAGTCAGATTCAGCAAAAATGTGAGAAAATGCGAGCACAGAGAAGGCATCTTTTTAATTTAAAAGTTCAGATTAAAGCCAACAGATGTTCCTTAACGCTCACTTGAAGATAATAAAACGATTCCAAATAAATCGTCTTCAGTATCGTGAGAACAGAATAAGACTCGATCTATCGCGATCTCGTTGACACGGGACGAGGTACGATTTGTATTGAGGCTGATAGAATCATGCGCTCGCAATATTCTATTTAGTTAAAGGATCATTGAAGGCGTGGGGAGTTTTTAGTGTCGCTGACATAAGTGTTCTTGACAATGGTCCATGGAATGAATAAGGAGAAATCCGTACATCCGTACATATATTATAAATGCGAAGGTAACGCGAGTGTATCCCATCTGGCCCGGTGACTTGGCCCTTGACTCATAATTTCTGTTAATATTTTATTCTTGCCTGGTAGATTTAAAATTGATTTAAAAATGATACATAAACATGATGATGCTGCTGTAGTTGATAATATTTAAATTTTTTTTTGCCTGGCAACGATCGACTGGACTAGCAGTCGCGATCGACCGGCCGATCACGATCGACCGGTTGGTCACCCCTGGTAATTTTGATCATTTTATGTTGTGGATTGTTATAGTAAGTACTAATTAATATTTTTGTTTGATTTTGGCTTCGTTGATTAGGATTATTATAAAAATATTGTTATTATTTTTAAATAAAAAAAAAAAAAACTGCTTACTGGAAGTCTATTTCAGGTTGAGATTTATGACACTAGTTGATATATCGCGTTATTCACTGACTCATTTATTCACTGATTATTATATACTAAGCAGTTTGATTTATAAGTTCAATCCCTTTCATAGATGCATATATTTAGTATTTCACAAATAACGAGGCGTATCCTCTTTTCGCCCCTTGCCGGGGACGATGGCACTTGATTTGTATCATCTGGCCCGGTAAACATATCACCGGGCCAGATAAAACTTTTTTGTCTCATGTGGCCCGGCACCGGGCCAAGTCACCGGGCCAGATGGGATGCCCCCGGTAACGCTGTCTGTCTATCTGTCTGTCTGTCTCTTCTTCACGCCTAAACTACTGCACCGATTTGAATGAAATTTGGTAAAAATATAGTCTAGAACCCGAGAAAGGACATAGGATAGTTTTCATCCCGGAAATCCCCCAGGAACGGGAACTATGCCACGCGGACGAAGTCGCGGGCAAAAGCTAGTAAGAAATAAGGTTATAGACTCCAATAATAATACGATCTGATTTCTCTAAATACTAAACCACAGCTAAGGCTAATCTTCGATTAACTGAAAACTTCTATTTCTAGTTTCCTTAAAATCAATAAGCAGAAAATGAGTGACGGCATGTTTCTACGGTACCTCCCGCTGTCATACGTCGGGAGTACGGTTATCCCTTGACGCATGGTCTGCACCCTCGACTGAGCACCCTATGACCAAGTCTATGGGGGAATTGCGTATTGACAGCCTAAATAAAGTAAGCCAATTGTTTCGCCATGCATACACCCGTACTGAACATTGAATGTTCAGGCGTTAGACAGTTTTTACGTTATTCAAATTTAAAGTTGTAAGCAAGAAATTGTTTAGCGAAATTCCTGGCATAAAACTAAATGTGCGAAATATATAAAAAAAAAACGTAATATTTCTACACTGCCCAAACGCGAAACGTCTCAATTTGTACGTATAAATATTATGTCGGTGGCAGTATATTTTCAGCTTGTTATTTTTAATTAAAAGAAACTTTCTTCGGGCCCGTACGACATACAGAGTTTGTAGTTCCCACGTAACAGATACAAAACTTCAAGAACATTAAAACTCGAATCAAAATTAATTCAGTGTAAATAATGCTAATGAAATTACAATGAAAATTGTACTTTTTAGCATAATTTTATTCAGCAAATCGTTCAATAATAAAAGTTCAGAAGGTTCTTTAAAGAATTTAGATGATGATGAATTTATAAGATTGATTGCGGGAAATGTTATTTATCCTTGACTAATAAAATACTGGTCTAGTAAGTTTAACACGGTATTGAGCTTTTTAAAGGAATAATACTTTTAGTAGGAACGGGTATTTTCTAATAAAGTAGTAGTAGTCAAATTACTAAGATTTATTTAAAATTTATGCAAAAAATTACAACGGCGGACTTATTTGTCTACAGCCATTCTCTACCAGTCAACAAAGAGTAAAAAATCTCTTTCTGTGAAGAGTGTAAATTGTTGCGTCCGATGTTTTTCCTGAAAAGCTTCGATATAGGTATTTCGAAGGTTTCTTTCTTAGAAGTATGGATTTTACGCTTCATGCACATCAAAGAAATGTATTTCTATGGGGCAACGAAATAATGGAACCTTTTCTTAAATCCACTTCCACTTACCAAAACACAAAAATCAATATCGCCAATAAACTCGATTTTGATTACAAATAAGTAAATAACTCTAGATAGGAATGAGGAAAATCATTTCCCATCAGGCATCGACGACAATTTTCATTCAGTTCTTAAGTATTTATGCAAACTCCCAATATGTATCCATTACACACTTACATATAATACAAATCTTAACTTCACAATGAGGACGATACACAAAATCAACGCTACACTTTTTTATAAACCAAGGCGGTATTCACAATTCAAAATTGAAATTTAAATAAGGCATATGCTGGAAAAAATATAAACACTTAAATTTTCCACAGTTTAGACCCAAGGCTTTTTAGGGTGCCTGGGCCGGTGTGCATTTCTCTGTTATAACATTTTCGTATTTATTATGAAATTATGAGCTCTGTGCGTCCACAAAATACAATTACACTCGAAAGCTCTTTGCTTCAACTAAAGGCATCCAAAATGCTGGTCATTTCATAATGTTCTACATTGTGGAGTGTTTTGTCACTGATGGCCCCTTTTTTTAGGTTCAGTAGTTAAATAGGAAAGGATGAGTTTATCATTTTATTGTGAACATTTAGGGTCAAATTACGAAATAATGTGTAATGCCTGATTATAATATCTGTATGTTTCTTTTATGATGTAAGTGAGTACAATTTTTGTTCAACTACATCGTGTAGGCTGTCCAGATAAGCAAGTTTTAGAAATGGGATTGCTTTTTACTTTATACTATACGTATAAAGTTGTTTATACCTTTAGCTTTGTGAACAGACTACGTAATAGTTTAGCTTTTGAACAATAGAAGAATAATGTTCATGTCAATATACAGTAATAAGTGATTGCTTTAAAAATGAAAGATATTCAAAACGCTTACCTGATAAAAAAAATTTTAAACCTTCTACGTTATTCCGTGGAACGCTAGCTAGAATAAGGCGCGTTTGACACTACAGCGGCATTATTTTTTCTCTTTTCGTCACACAAAGAACAATGTCAATGCCGGACATTGCTCTTTATTAATTGACAGTAAACAAACGTCGTATTCTCTACTTATATATTCAAAGATAATTATAGAAAGTATAATAATAACTAGATTTCGCCGAAAAATCGAATGTCAATGCTTTCATCTCTTATTTTACTAGTTTAGGGTAGGAATTTCCAAAAATCCTTACTTAGTAGATACTTTAGTCTTTACAAAGAAGAGCTAGTTTTAATGCAAGTTGTGTCTAGAAGTCAATCAGTCAGTCAGTTTACCTTTTTATAAATAGACTAGCTGTTCCTCGCGGTTTCATCCACGTTACATTAGGTTTTTGGTTACTGCTTCGCTCCCGTGGGATATAGCGTGATATAATATAGCCTATGTTACTCGTGGACAATGTAGCTTTCTAATGGTGAAAGAATTTTGAAAATCGGTCTAGTTGTTTTTGAGCCTATTCATTACAATCAAACAAACAAAGTTTTCCTCTTTATAATATTAGTATAGATAGTATAGATTATAAATAGAAAAAAGTATACCAGTACTTACCCATGCCCGGTTTGCGAATCCACAAATTCTGCAAAGCGCGTTCATAACAAACGTTTCATCTAATTAGTTAGCACTAATCAATTGACATAATTCTGTGGTCCAAATGGGCCATTGTGTACAAGGTTCATAAAATAACCCTCATCATCATTAACCTGTTCAACGTCCCGTACAAG
Source organism: Athetis lepigone (assembly GCA_033675125.1). Taxonomy (NCBI): domain Eukaryota; kingdom Metazoa; phylum Arthropoda; class Insecta; order Lepidoptera; family Noctuidae; genus Athetis; species Athetis lepigone. The sequence goes on from CM066217.1 coordinate 15,438,354, forward strand.
TTTTAAGCATTAAGTAAGGGAAGTAAGGGTGCTTAAGGTGTTATGACCTTCACCTGTCAAGGGTTGTATCGCTCAGCTTTGATTTCCTTATCGAGGGAAATATTTTCGTCGGTATTACATTTTTGCTCGAGAAATATTTTCATCAAAGGTGTTTTTACGTAAATAATTGTGGCGTGAAGGTTAATGCGGTCTGATATTTTTAGTAGCGCTCCATAATTTTGACACTTAACTAATTGGTGGTATAATTTTGATACTTGTCGATGTCGTTTCTAACAGAAATTTGGTAAAAATTGTAAGTATCATTTATCTTTTTATAATAACTTTTTACCGTCTCTGTTTTACATTTTGAATGATTTGTTTCGTTTAAAGCAATTAAAAATATGCGGTTAAATATCAAATAATATTTGTTTTTATTTTTAATATATTTCCAATTTAAATATCGATTAGTTTACATTATTTTGTATAAATCCTGAAATAATGCGTTTCTTACATGCTAACTTTGAAAAAAGGACGTCACTATAATTTACTTTAAATAAAGTTCACAGATCAATAACAATGTAAGTAGACACATAGACTGTGTAAGTAATACTACTTACATTGTATTGTATTTATACAAATACTTTCGCTAATTACAGGCTATGGGGAAACCTATAAGAAACAAAGTACAAATGATACACGTTAACCATAAAACAAGCTCTTTGTTTAGCTTTACAGGCAATAAGGGTAAAAGAAAAAAGGGCAATGTATGGTTAGTAATTCGTTGTAATGTTGCCAATCATCAAAAAAACCTTTACTCATTTTTTTTAGTACAGGTTCAAAATAGTGCAACTTTTTTTTGTGTGGGTATTGAATGCTTACTACCAGTAGGATTATTTGTTTCTTTAGGTAATGATAATATGCCCGTTTTGGGAGCATACTAAAAAGCAGCTCTCAGAAAACGAAAACCATTTCCCAATTTTAAAACCCCTTAAACCATCACATAAACCTGGGAACCACTTAACCGTAACCGTGGTTTATTGGACTATTCAATCTCAAATTCTCTTTAATTTCGAATAACGTAAATTGCACTGACTAAACTCGAACGCCTTTCAAAGGATTCCTATATAGGGCTGACACTAATTCATATCGACGTCACCGCAACGATTTGATGCTAATTAGTGAATCGAATCGGTATCGGATTTACGAGTAAATATCATTCATGTTTGAATGTTTTGTGTTACAGTGAGCTTACTTACAGCGGTATAGGGTTGCCGTATCAGAAACAGGAATTTCGCATTACGTGTATAAGCCATTTGCGGGTTGTATTTTCTATATATTATTATATCGCTTTTATTTATAGTTATATTATGAAACTGTTAAGTTTGTTTGTTTTTCTACTCCTTATAATTTATAACGCAATTAGACAAGCAACACGCTCGCACTTAAAACAGTAAGATCGAAGTATATCTGTGTTCCCAAATGCATATAACCCAGATGTATTCAAGAGACGAGTGCATAGGCATCTCTTGGGTGAGCTCGCTCCATCGTAGGCCCCGTCTATGCCCTCGGGCTAGTCTGAGACCAAGAACAAGCCCATATGTAATAAAAAAAAAAGACGGGTTGCACTCCGGGAGTGCCGGCAGAAGTGAAAACTTGATTATTAACGTTGAGCATGTTTGATATTTTGGAATGGTTAGGGAATAATTTTGCACCAATTGCTTTATCAGTATAAAAGTACTATCATTTATGTGGTAGAATACAATATTCATTTATTGCGCTATCGTACACAAACATGACAATTTATATTACATTAAAAATTTAACACTTTAAAACTATTACAATTATTTTACATTAAAATCCATCCGTCCTACGCTTTTTCGATCAGGTCACGTGTCCTGACGCGAGTTTAAGATTTTATACCCATTACAGAAAAAGTGCTCAACGCCGCTATAGAAGTTTTCACTTCAAAAAAAAAATTTAAGCATTTTAAAATTAGTTTTGTAAACTTAGTAAAATTTGATTGCATAACCGCAAACATATCTTGTGACTGCGACGAACTCAAGAATAACGCAACAGCAATATGCATGATGCGGAAACCTGAAGCGCTGTAGTTTTAGTAAGTTTGAAACTGCCTCGTAGATGTATCTATATCCGAACCGAAATACGAGTAAGCAAGTTTATCGGTATGTTTCTGAACATAACTAAACCATACTTATGGTGGCGTCTATATATGCATACTAGCTGTTCCTCGCGGTTTCACCCGCGTTACGTTAGGTTTTTGATTACTGCCTTGCTCCCATAGGACATAGCGTGATATTATAAAGCCTATGTTACTCAGGGATAATGTAGCTTTCGAATGGTGAAAGAATTTTTAAAATCGGTCTAGTACTTTTTGAGCCTATTAATTACAATCAAACAAACAAAGTTTTCCTCTTTATTATATTAGTATAGATACACATAAAATAGTAAACTGATTGACTGACTGACTGGATATCAACGCACAGTTTAAATCGCTAGTCCTGGAGACATGAAACTAGAAGGGTGTTATTTGTGAAAAGTAGGTATCTACTAAGAAAGGAATTTTTTGATATTCAACCCTTAAAGGGGGTTGCAGAATGTTTATAATAGTTACCGTGACCCCGGAACATAAAGGGCAACCGAAGGAATATGAGTGGATTTTAGTCAGTAAAAGTCTGACACGCCCTCCCGCCCCGCCCAGGACGGGAGAAGTTATTTGATGATGTCCCACTCCTCAAAAAAAAAACCCTTAATGGGGTTTTTTTTTGGTGAGTAGGAAATCATCCAATTTATATCTCGTCCTGGGTGCGGCGGGAGGGTGTGTCAGACTCTTACTGACTAAAACCCACTCATGTTCCTTAGATTGCCCTTTATGTTCCAGGGTCACGGTAACTATTATAAACATTCCGCAACCCCGGACCCTTAAAAGGGGGGTGAAATAGTGAATGAAAGATCGACATTTACGCGAGCGAAAGCTCTTAACAATACAAGAACATCTCATACATGTACATGTCGTAGTAAAAATATTAGCGAGTCAGAGAGGATGATTTTATTAATTTGATTACGATAAATATTTAACGGTCGCGAAACTAAACTCTACGTGAATTTGTAAGAGTAGAACTTTTTCAACGTTACTTTATCACGTCGTTGAAGACAAAAGAGTGTCACAGACGGACAATTTGTCTTCAATGTAGACCTCATTATGGATACTGAATCCTTTCTCCTTGAGACAATTTCCTCCGCCCCGTTTGACTCTCGGAAACCTTTGGGTAATTCAATAGATATTAAGATTTAAATATCCATGTCTACCAAGATGTCTACTTTCTGTTTCTGAACGACTTATCCTGTTTATATTCAATTTGTTGAAGCTTATGTCAATATATAATATGATTGTTATTTGATATTATCGTTATAGAAGCTAGAGTACTAAGTCAGGTTTTAATCTGGCATTAGTCGATAAACAACTGAGTGCTTAAAGCTCTTATAAACCTGTTTACTTTTCAAATTTTGCCATTATTTCACCGCTATAAATGTGAAACACTCATATTAATTCTCTTAGTCGATGGATTATTAAATCTTTTTAATATTGATGTCTAGTTGAAAGATTTCACTTTAAGTTTTTAACCACGTCAAACGTTGAAACATCCTTGAGTTTGGTCAGATTTTATTTTATTAAAGGAGCTATAACTAAGTAACTTATGACTCCTTTAAAATAAAATAAAATCTTTAACCAAATTTCATCAGCTTTTATCGTTCGTCACATCATTAAGAAACTTCGCAGTTACTCAAAAATCTTTTGACGGCAACTATTTAATACGCAATCATATTTTTACCCATCAGATAATTGAAATAAAAACATATATTTGAGAAATAAAAAAAAATCAGTTTATCCCCTTTTTCTCCCCTTTGGGGGGGAATTTCCCAAAATCCTCTTAGTGGGCGCCTACACCCCCCAACAAACACACATGCCAAATTTCAGCTCTCTACGACCAGTAGTTTCGGCTGTGCGTTGTCTGTCAGTCACTCAGTAACGGAAGCGTTTTATATATATAGATAATGAAAAACCTCACCAACGGAGTTAATAATTTCAATACAAATATGAGTACAATGAAGAAAAGTTATTGTTATATAATAATGTATACTAAAGCTTAAGAATATGGTAAATATAAAATAAGCTTGTTGAAAATTGCTAATGGATCCAGTAGGTCGTTACATAATGTGATATATTAATATACTATTTTTTTGATTCATATAGATTCTTAATTTTTATCGTCTTATTAATTCCCAAGGTTATAACCCCGTTAAGACGATCAAATAAAATAATCTTCAGCTTTATAACGTTTGTTAGTTTACAGGATTCGTTTCAGAAAATGACAATATAAAATAAATATATAAAATAAACTATACAACTTAAAAACGAAGTCTGTATCCATTTTTAGCATTTGAAGTATGCTAAAATGGATATAGACATTACCTAAACAATTTTCTCTGTCACATTTGATATGGGACGAGGTAAACACGGTAGACATAAGGAAATAACTTCACGCATACCTGTGGAAAACTGTGTCATTGGCTTATCGTGCCTAAGCATACAGCTTTGGAAGGGAAAATAAATGAAAATATTTCAGTACCCAGTTCGTACTTGGAATCCAACAGTCAATTGATAAGTACAAATCTAGCCTCCGTTTCTGCTGACAGATTTCTATGGAAGAATTTACTAGTCGCGCTTACGCACTAAAGAATCTGAAAACTACCAGTTCAATAAAACCAGTAAAATATGTTCATTGCCGATCATCAGATATCTGCAATACCAGACGATTGAAATCCATTAACATCCCAGAAAAGAAGATGATATGTCCCATGTGTCTTTAATTACATCGGCACGGCGGCGGCAGGAATAAGTATTATGGCAGTACTTTCTCGGACGTGCTTCTTTGCAAAGAGCTCCACTACTGAACTAGGATCACTTGGAGGCTCATGCCGTGTTTCAAACTTATTTCTTTAGATTACTTTCACATTTATGATACAAAGCAATATTTTTACTAGAAAATATTATTATGTATCCAAAAGCAATTTACATCGGAGCGCATTCGAATATTTCAAAGCAAAACTTGCTTTAAATCAAAATAAACCTCTGCCGATTCGATAACCGAGAGCTACCGCTCGCCCCGTCCCACTACCTCAACCACCATCGTCCATCTAGTCACGTGTAAGTCCTAATGGCTACGTACAATCGAACCACCTTCCCGCCTGAAACGATAGCCTTACCACTAGCATTCTCGACGTACTAACCATTCTCTGCACCATTACACATTTATATGCCGTATTACTAACGCAGTAAAGACGTGAGTTGCTTACAGGATCATCTCTTAGATGGTATCATTAAGTGCGATTGTACAAATTGAGTGGAGTTATGACGCGGCATGAAGATTCGTGGAAGCGCCCTCGCGGATCTTGAATTTGTAAGGGCAAGTTGGCAGTCATCGTTGTAATAAATGATCTTGTTGAAACGCTACGCCGCAATATAGGAGGTCGTTGGCTTACTGAATAATGGCAGCCAGTATAATTAGCATAACTGCTTCGTACTTCTGAGTAAATATATATTAGTCGCGGCCCGAGATAATGTTACGCTTTAAAACTGTCAACCGCAGTCGGCTAGAATTCTGATCGCTTCGTTTTCCTTTTCACCCCTCTGATCTCTATCTCCCCGATCTCCCCTAGGCCTGTTGCATCCCCCTTTTTGTTTAAGACCCTTAAACAGTCGCAGCCTTAGGAATTTATTGCGAGGAGAAGCTATAAAATGTTACAACTTCGCATTTTTCATAGTTGTACAATTTATAGGATTGAGGAAATTTAATTAAAATTTCGGTTTGTGAGTGTCTAAGTTATATCTAAGAAAGGAAATTTCATGTCTTCGTCAAAATTGTTACCTAAGTTTGCTAGGGAAACTTGTTCTATTAAATCGTAAACGAAGTTAATCATTGTTACAGCGTTATCGGGGATGGCTGACAAAGTGGACAAAAGCCGGCTAGGTTAGCGGAATATATTTTGCTCATTATTAAATGATGGATAAACCGAGCGATAGCGGTTACAACTCGTTGGATATTCGCTTCATAGTGTAGTTGAAAGGTTCAAAGGCTCAGGTGGCTTTGACGTAGATTCCGGGAACACCGACGGAATATTTTGTTAGTTCCGGTTTAAGACTCCGACTCAAATCGACTTTGTGTTTGTTTTGCCATTGAATGGACGTGCTGCCACCGTAATTGACTCTATAACAGCTTTCTGTTGTTCGGTGTTCAATGAGAAATAAAGTATAATTTTAAAGTTTTACAATTACATGAACTAACCTAACTAACGTTTTTTTAATTGTATCTTATGAACTATGGTTTGACCGCCATTTTGCCAGCCTCGAAGTAGTCCCAATATTAGTAACCTTTACTTGAAGCTTATAGTAGGTATCGTTTTTGTAAGATTGTTTTGTATCGGAACAGTATTATTTTTAATTATCAACTCTAACCACCTTCTTGACCCATTACAATACTATTTTAACTGAAAAAAATCTTTACAAAAAATTAGTTAGTTCATTTAATTGTAAATCTTTAAAAATCGTTAAGTGGTAAAAGTTTTTTAAATGTAGGTGAAAGTGATTTCTTTTCAGTTTGTAAACATACAATATGAAAATAAATCAAAAGTGAAAAGTTATATTTAGACAAACTCGTTAATTGTTGACAAAAACGCTGTTAAATACAAACAACGTGTTGTTTTCATAATTATAGTAAGTAAACAGGAGGTTTCCGGCGACTCGGACCGCAATTAACTCGGACCACAAAAATGACCATAGAGAAAATTAAATATTTTTTACGGATCCGGCGACAGGGGCCGCGGTCCGAGTTAATTGCGGTCCGAGTCGCCGGAAACCTCGTAAACAGTAATCACTTGTTCAAATTATCGTATTTGCAAAAACAACTTTATCATAAAACACCAATTAAAACAACGTGACCTTATAAAAGTATTAAAAATAAAATGTTTTGATAAGCTCAATTACTTAATCAAAATTGTGTTAAAAATACGACGCAGTCAATTGCTACATTGCCTTTCTAACTTTTGAGACTTAACTCATCTATTCGGTTACGAATTTATTAGGTAGAGTAGAAAAAGTAAACAACTATTTTTCAGTTAAAACCATGTGTAAAAAACTTTTAACCATTAACCGATTGCAAATCCAGACCTCGAGCAACTATTGACAAATTCTTGACCAATCCAAATAAATTTAATCTAAGATTGACGAAAATCTTGAATGCCAAACTAATTAACAATTGGTAAATCAGTAATAAAAAAGTACCTAAATAAAAAAATATTGATTTTGAGATTATATTTTGAATATATTACCTTTAGAGCCTATAATTTTTTTTATGGATTCCAAATAAACTTACCTATACGTTATAGTTTTGACCTATTCGTGACGTAGATTTCGATTTGACCTTTGATGTTGGACGTAGACTCTATTGTGGTATTATTTGTTAAATAGTAAAGGTAAGCCTCAATGTGAATGGAAAAGTTCTAGACTACGTACATAGGTCTTGGGTACAAATCATCATCTCCCTAGCCTTTTCCCAACCGTATTGGGGTCGGCTGCCAGCCTAACCGGATTTAGCTGGATACCGGTGTTTTACGTGGAGCGACTGCCTATCTGACCTCCACAACCCAGTAGCTGGGCGACCCGATACCTCTTGGTTAGACTGGTCAGAGTTTCTGGCTAACCAGTAACGACTGTCAAAGTTCTACGAATGACAACCGGGACCAACGGCTTTACGTGCTTTCCGAGGCACGGGATGTCAGTGATGTCTAAGATAAACTTTAGAAAGTACATATGAATTGAAAAAGTTACATTGGTACTTGCCCGGATTCGAACCCACAACCTTTTACACACGAGGCGGGCGCCTTAGCCACTGAGCCATCACGACATTTTCTTCATTTTCAGGTCTTGGGTACAAATACGGACCAAAATGAATTGTTGCCTGCTTGGCGTTGGTTTTCTTTGGTTGCAAAAAGGTATATTCGATCGAGATTCAAAACCGTTGAATGTCTTTTGGATTTCGAATAAATTATAATTTGTACTCATGTTCGGATTCCTTAAAAACTCGTTATGACCGGTTACTATGCTAATATTTCTGGACAGCAAATATGAGCTCTTGTCATTTTGATTGAGAAATAGTTGAGCTCACTTGTAGCGTTTTAAAAGTGCTTCGGTCTTTCGTAATCATCTGTAAACTAATTCTTATTGCATTGTTTTTACGTCCGTATTGCAGTGCATTACAAAATCACATGTCACTTTCTAATAGCAACAAGCAAGCAGTCAAAAACTTGTCAAAAATACATTGAATTACAAGTACCATTTTGTTGTATGATATTGTAATAATCGTATGATAATAAGTATTTAAACAGTCGTCTATTTGGTACGCTCACCCAATTCCCAATAAATATTCTAAGAGATATCAAATAAATTCCTTCGAATAAATAATTATTAATTTGTAATAAAAGATGAGCAACAAATCGCTCATTTTCCTTTCAAAACTCCCAAAAGATCACTGAATAAATTTTAATAATATGTATAACGAACCAAATTGATATGTAAAGAGAAATATTTCTGATAAAGTGAATGTGTACATGACTTGTTATGTATGTAGTTGGTATTTGGTAATCGAAATGATTGATTACCGTGAGTGTACAATAGGGGGTCGGATCCATCTCGTTAGAAGGGGAGCCAGTGATCGATGCGCGTAGCTCAGCCAATTATCATAATCCACTGCTAGCTAGGAATATGTAGGGAACGAAGTATGAACATATTCATCGCTCTGATCATTTTGGTTTTGCGGTTAATAGATATGCCAAAATGTTTAATTATACTTAATTTCATGCAAGCTTTGAACTCAATTTTTTTACTTTATATTTCTGTTCAATCAGTCAGTCAATCTGTCCGAAAAATACAGACTGTTTTTTTATACTCTTCTATTACTAGTATTAACGTTTCAAGGATTGACGAATGGATGTATGTTTAAAATCCTTACACTCTTTTTATGAACGAATTTATGTCTGATATTTAATGCCAAAATTTGTAAATTAAAAATCATAAAACAGAATATTATCATCTCGGACCTTTACCTGTAGTATCGATATCTAAATGATCAAAGTTTCAATGAGAGATCCCGCTTTTGCTTTAAATTTTTCCTCTTCGTTAGTAAAAAATATTTTCTTGATTGAAAAAGTTAGAAATAGGCCCCTTGAGAGATTAATTCTGTACAATGAAATATTCAGAACTCGCTAATGCCGGCTTGATTTTGTTTGTAAATAATTTCATAAACACTAATCCGATTGTAACCAAAAGTATCTGAGAAACAATTGAATTTTGGCGTAAACTTGGACTCTCTTGTTGGGCTGAGATCCTATTGCCGCTTGACCTAAGTCATCTTGTATGGTTTAATTTTTTTGAATATATTAAAAAGTCGGTCATTAAGGAAGTCGTGACGTCAAGCTAAAATTGGTCCTTTTTTTGGTTTAGGTATATATACTTGAAATGTTGGTTACATGTTAGTAATTTCGTGTAAATCACGGAAGCATTTACAAACATTCACAATCACTCACTCAAGCCTTCACCTGTAAGCAAATATTTTTTCCGTGCAGGTTTAAACGTTTTTGAACTTTTATTTACTATTCCGACCTTTAAATATCGGCTGAAGTAGTGCCACGATTACAACATCCCTACTCGTTTTACAAAAAAAAGTATGAGATGACGCAAGTCTAACGACTCTGGGTTCTTAAATCAGGATGTTATAAAGACCGTAATACAGTTATTGTATTTTTGCAAATGTGAAGCATTTGGCAACGTTCCGTGACTGTTCGTGTATTTGGACAGTCGCCACAATAGTCGATGTATTCCGAAGAGAATCTTACGTTTACATGAAGAATCTACTCGAAATAAGGAAAAATAAATGAATAAATGTGAATATGTGCCATTCATTTATTCAGAAGCAATGTACAAAAAAACAAAAATATTAATAACTTAATGTAATGTACATTGCAGTTCACCGGGACTTTTTCCGCAGTTTATGTCAGTGACGTTGTAATACGAAGCATGGAGTTTATTGAACTACTGAAGTTCGTGATTCTGGCTTTCGTGTTACCAGCAGATACTTTCGTCGTAGAAGTAAAGTAGAACTTTCAACTGGGCTTTGTCTAAGATTTATAGCGTACTGAAAGAGTCTAGTCTAAGTTAAAAGTAAGGTTGTACTGTCTAAGGCTGAAATAAATAAACGCTCTCCACCAAATGTTTTTGTTAAGCATTATACCTGTCACTGTCACACACCTGTCAAACTACAAGTAAAAAATAGAGACAGAAACATTGCTAAACCAGAGTACGCGCTAAGTAACATTGATTTATCTTTAACTTAGTGTGCTGTGGCCGTTTGTAAATTATTTATTAAGAATAGTCACGTGTTTAGAATTAAGTTTTGTTGTGTTGAGGGTTGAAACCTGCCCTATTAAATTATTGCGGCATTTCAAGTATTTGGGTTCCTCAAAGAGGTTAACATGAACTGTTGAGGTTACGTGTTAGTGGTGTTGTGACATTCATTAGGAAATTCTTTGATTAACACAAGATCGCGAACTTTGTAGAAGGAGGGGACGGCTTTATAGGGCATGATAATAATACCACTGTTCCACTGCAAGGCAAAGGTCTTTCCTCATACGGAGAAGGCACGAGAATTAATCACCACGCTCGCTCAAGGTGAATTCGCCAGCCCAGGTTTCCTCACGATGTTTTCCTTGTCTGTAAAACTTGAGAAAGTACAAAAGAATTGAAAAAGTCACTTTGGTACTTGCCCGGATTTCGAATCCACAACCTCTTACATAAGAGACGGGCGCCTGACTAGGCCTTACGCCATACTATGGGCAAGATAGCAGGTTAATAAAAATATATTTAACAACTTATTGACTTGGTTGATGTTGATCTCGCAGTTGCAAGGGTTAATACTGAATGTTGGGTTCAGTGGATTTTCTTTAAAAAAACTTACGCGTAGGTGATATTATGGCCATGTAGTAAAAAACACTTAGTAATGAGACCAAGGAAAGTGTACCTTTATTAACGATTTACAAAATGTTGTGGCCCAAATTCAGTAGATGATATTGTGTAAGTACATTCAAAATAAAACATACTTTTACTGAAGTACTCTAATGTTTTCAAATATGATAGAAATCTCCACATTATTGCCATGTTATAATACCAATAACGTTTGTAACAAAAAAACTACTCACGCAGAACGTATTAAAACAATTTATTGTTTTTACAACGACTCCAAATACTACACCAAATACTTTCAAAAAGTATCTTTGCTCGTCAAACAATGTTTACAATGACAGACAGACAGTACCTAAACTATCTTTGGTCTCAAATACCTGTAGAGATTTATGGATTATTCCATCAAAGTTATTTAGATAAAGGTTTTAGTTTTGATTGAGTGGCGTGGTAACAAGGTAACACCTCTTGGGACAGATCTGTTGTACTTTACTATATCTGTTATCGGTTTGATAAATTGAAGTCTTGTAATTGGCTGTCAGTTCTATTTTCCAATAAAGTTTATCTAAACATATAATAAAATCGTAAAGAAGTTAAAACTGTGCATTGAATATTTTCCAAAAAGAAAACTTGTGTTTGTTCGGGTCTAAATTAAAAAGTACTGCATAGATTTATTAAAAAATTGCACAAATATTACCAAGTAATCGGATCATCACATGGGCAGGTTTATATTTATTATCACGCTATCATATTAGTGGGTTGAACAAAACAGTGATGCTGGCATAGAATTATTGATGCTTCATAGCATTCATGCGGACGATGTCGCGGACAGTAATTAGTTTTATTATAAAAATAGGGATGCATGTAGTGAATGAATAATACAGTAATAATATATACTATATTACTAGGTATATAAAACTAGCGTTTTACAGTAGATAGCCGAGAATTACAAAGATTTGTAACACACCTGAGAAAAGCTGCAGTGGGTCGCTAGTAGATATAAAATATAAATATTCAAATTCCAGAAACATGGTACTAGAATTTAGTGAAGTGAGCACCGTTCTATAGAATTCCAGAAACGGAATATTTTAAACTAAAGAATTGGAAACCCAGCGAAAGAGAATAATTAACAAAGGGTTAATTATTATTTTCATATTTACTATTTTACATTGCAAGTCCAATTTAATTACATTCCGGTACAAATAGGCTCGCAATTTCAACCATGTTAAATACAGAAACAGAGTGTTTCAATTAATTGAAATAATTGCAAAAGAATTGGAAACACAATGAAAGAGAATATGTAAAAAAGAACACAAAACGGAATTGGATTAACAAACGGACGTTTCACATGAAAAGAAAAAGTAACAGTTTTATCTGAATACCTCTGAAACTTAACGTGTTATTTCTGTTCAAAAGTATTTATATTTTAAAACTAGCTTTTGCCCGACTTCGTCTGCGTGGGATAATAGTTCCCATTCCCGAGGGATTTCCGGGATGAAAACCATCCTAGGTCCTTTTTCGGGTCTCAGAATATATCTGTACCAAATTTCATTCAAATCGGTTCAGTGGTTTAGGCGTGAAGAAGAGACAGACAAGCAGACAGAGTTACTTTCGCATTTATAATATTAGTACGGCTTTGTGGTGTCCGTTTTTCTTTTACAATACGGAAGTATATTAATAAAAGCTCCTATCGCATCACTTTGTTTTCCGTCTGTCAAATCCCTTTTCCTCATGAATGGGTGACTAGCAAGCTGAAATTTATAGCAAATATGTTCATGTCGCATATTTCGACGTTCGGAGGAGAGTCTCCTCCTTTGTTTGTACGGAACCCTCCGCGAGCAAGCCTAGTGTTTTATTAGTCAAAATGAAAAGGTCAAACATACCGTTTAACATTAGTTATTAGGACTAGTCTCCTAATCACTACGTACAAGGCAGACAAGTCGAATATATTTGCGTACCTAATAAGTTAGTTTTAAATAAGGGTACTATTTAATTAATAGGGCGACTTTCAGAGGACAGCTCTTACTTACTTACGCAAAATTGCCTCCGTTAGAAGTTTAACACTTTTGTTCGTAGAAAGGGGTAATATGTACTAGGTATGTGTACGAATTTAAACGAAAATCCCTAATGAGATAAAATATTGATATTGTAGGTTGGATCGTTTTTTTCAGTTCATTATTATGTACTTTCTAACTTTCTTTTGGACTATCACCGACGGATTCATCACTAGGTTTAACCGATATCACTGACATCGGTGAAACCTAATTAACCAAATAATATTAATTTTGAAAATTGGTTAAATACAACATTATTGCGTGTAATGCATTTTAATTATTTTAAACAGACGATGGGGCAAGCGATGAAAAGAAATATCCGAAATAAACTTACAGTACAGTTATGTTTATTACATTAAAGATTAAAGTGCCCTCTTTAGAGCAGCACACAGATTTGGTTGCATTCTCTCCAATCTGTATGCTTCCTCTGCTGACCATGCAAGTATGTGTCAGTATGAAATATAGATCCAGGAATGTAACTAATAGTATACGTTTAAATTCACTAATCCCCAGCCCCAGTTGTCACGAGCTTTCCGAGGCATGGCATGCCAGTGATATGCAAGATAATAAATGTATTGAAAAAGTCACATTGGTACTTGCCCGGATTCGAACCCAACCTTTCACATGAGACGCGGACGCCTTAAACACTGGGTCATCACCACATGCAATGGCAAAATAATATGCTGTTATATTTTTATTTAATGTATTATTTTAATAATCCGTTTTGATGTGTTATCGGTTATAATCGTGCTTAGGGTCACTTGTTGTAACTTCTGTTGTTTAAGCCTGGCTAAGCTATTAAGTCTGGTGTTTGAAGTTGATAGCAGATAAGGCGGAGTCAAAGTTAAAAGTTTATTCCACTGAGTTTTAGAGTACCGCCATGTCTGTAGCTAGGCAGAAAGTTTTCATCTTACGCAACTTTACCTAGCTCGAGTTGTGTTAAGTGTACGTGGTTTGTAATAGTTACCTATAAGGTTTATCTTCACTATGGTACGATTGTTTTCAGAACAGTTAGAATAGAAGTTTTACCACAGTGTAATAAATAGTTACTACGTTTTACACACTGTTGAACTCCTATTCGATTCATGATTTATTAATTTCAAAAAGTAGTGACCGTCCTAGGTTACTTTTTACCCCATCTATAATATACATCTATTTTATATTATATTCCCTATATAATTACATAAATACCCTACATTTGAATCTCTTTTCACATAACACATAAAATAAAACCGCATCAAAACCCGTTGCGTTGTTTTTAAGATCTAAGCATACATTGAGACTTAGGAATCGGAAAGTTGTAAATAACACGACTTCTAATAACTCACGTTTAATTTTCTTTGCACAATCTCAATAGATGAAAGAGAGCCCTGCATCAAATATGTTGGCCTCGTAATGTTTAGACCAACACATTTGTTCCATATTTCAATACATCAGCATCCAAATTACGTAAATGGCAAGTCTGTCTACATTAATCAACAAAATCTACATTACGAGTAGCCAATAAACCATGCGCCGTATGCAATAACATTTCGCCTGAAAATGCCATACTACAGCTAATTAATAACCATGCAAATATATTTGTCAGGAGTGTGGCAAGCGCGTGAGGGCACATAAACAATAGGTATAATTTGTAACCCTTTTGGGATCACAAAGACTAAAGTTAAATGGACCATCCCATGTAAAGGCCATCGGTATGGAATGTGATCGTTTTGTTCAAAGTGTAAAATATGTGAGTCAAATGTTTTGTTGGGATAATGACCTGACGCATGATTCTATGCCTGACTTGTCTTCTTTCTTGTGCTTTAAGGCGAATTATGACCTATTGTTAGTACTAGGGAGAATATTTGTGAGGATGAAAGTTAGACAGATGTTTGTTACTTTTTCTCGTTTGAACAGTGTGTGTGTATTGTGATGATCAAGTGTCTATACGCCAGTCTCTCAGACGAGGATGTGGGTTAATAAAACTAGCAAGAGCAAGTTCCGTTGTGACTTTTTCTGTTTTATAATTAAGTATTTTTTACACTTATCTTGGACGTCCTTTTTTTTTTTTGGTGAGTGGGAAATCATCCAATGACTGCTCCCGTCCTGGGTGCGGCGGGAGGGCGTGTCAGACTCTTACTGACTAAAACCCACTCATGTTCTTTCGATTGCCCTTTATGTTCCAGGTTCACGGTAACCACTATAAACATTCCGCAACCCCGGCAGGCGTTGGCCCTGTTGGGCCCCTTCCTGTGCTGACTCCTTCTCTTTGAGGCGCGCGTGGAACACTAACGCGCCGTCGACGCGGTCCTGGTCCTAGCTGGGCGGCGAGCTACCCATCGCTCGCCATCTGCAGAACCGCGCCTACGGTGGCCGGTAGTCGTCTTGCGACTCTCGACATCTTCGCCTGGGTCTTAGTCCGGGGCGAGAGGCTAGTCGTTGCCTCTCGCGCGCCGCCGCTTCCTTCACTAGCATAACTGCTTCGCAGAAAGAGGCGATGGCATCCCATTCCGTCTCGCCCCGAAGCATGGCCTGAACCAGCGCCGGGCGCGAGAGGTCACCGCCGCCGATCGCCTCTACGAGGACACGTCGATGCTCCGCCCATGCGCGGCACACCTCCACTGTGTGCTCGACCGTGTCCTCCAGGTGACCGTTACTGCAGTGGTGACACCCAGGCGTCGCTTCCGCCCGAATCCGACACAGGAACCTCCCGAACTGACCATGTCCGGTGAGGACCTGTGTCAAGCGAAACGTGAGAGTGCCATGAAGCCTCTCCAGCCACTCCTCAAAGAGGGGTCTTACCGCCGCTATAACGGCGTGCCCAAACATCTTGTTGTGCATCTTGGACGTCCTTGACATTGGTGAATGAAAACATCGTAAGGGAATCTGGATGTAATTGATATCAATTAGTCGCCAATCCATCTTGAGCAAGAATGGAGATCAATGCTAGTGCTTTCTCTATGTGTGTGAAAGGTGTTGTCGTACAGTAGAATATACTGCAGGAAAACATCTTGTTTCACCTGCGTTATACTTATTGGGTGTTCGGTTACTGATTTGCTCCCATGGGTCATAGCGTGATAAATGTACAAGATCACTGTAAGGGTTTAACAGGCTCCATTTCGTAGTTTTTGCGTTAGAAGCTAGTGATTTTAACAAATTTGATTCCATGGTGCGAGGTAATCTGGGCTTTACGAAGCTGTAATCGCCTCTTTTTGCCTATTGGACTACTTCTGTTCTATTTCCTGCTTGTTATGGGGTGAAGTGGAAAACATATTTTTCTTACTCCTTCGTTATTTTTCCGTTTAATTTCGTTGCGGGATCCAAGACATTCATTTTCTAGAGGGCTTCACTGTTGATTCTTGCTTTTAGGAGTTGCAGTGGGTGGTTAAGAATAGTGTGACGGGATTGACTCACAAAAAATTGCGTATAAAATGAAATAAATTTATCTATTTGCTATATATATATGATGATATTATACATATATATATATTATATATATATGTGATCCTGACAGATTTCGGCCACAGTGACTTGGATCTGCCTAGTGAAAACATAGCTGGTGTATGTTACCACTATAACACTGATAGCTGGTGTGCTCTCAGGTGACTGATATAGCCATATATATTTACTATCACATTTATATTAGTAGTAGGATTAGAACTGATTCTAAAATCTCCGCAGACAAAATTACAGAAATAAGGCTATTATTTTGTGGACTCAGCCATTAGTCGTTAACCCGCATTCGGAAATACAAATGACTTGAATCCGGGTAACCTACATAGGTGTTGATCGTATTGAATGATGAGCTAGACAGTCTAGTAAAACGTGGGTGGAGACTGTATCCTTTCAATTCGTTTTAAGCACGAATTGAAAACCGGAATACAGGTGATTAATTTTCAAATTCTCTGATTTCTTACTATTCGTAACGGCTGTTTATTAACTATTTATAATACTTATTTAACGAGCTCTCCGAGATTTTTAATGTCTGTAATTTTCTACATCAATTTAAAAAGCGGACAATTTTTTTTAAACTCGTTTGAACGTCTACTAACCTACAATGGCTACAAGAGGCGGAAGCCTTAACCACGAGGCCGTCACGCAGTCATCAGAACTTTACTACGATGAAAGACAAGAATAACAACGGTCCTAGATATCCTTAATTTACTGTGTTAGCTTTAAAACCTCCTTTGTTCATTGCGAAATCAGGAAACTCGTTTTAATTATTCCCTCATATCCGCGGCTCATTCTGAAAATGAACACCACAGTGCAGAATTAAGATACTAACCTACAAATGTTTTGAAATTTTCACGAACAGAACCTTTTCTTAATTCGGTTACTCAGTAATTAAGCCAGTATTTTCTTGTAAAAGTAAAGTTATTTTCGTAAAGTCTGAAATGGCTATGCATATATTGAAAATAAAACTCAATTTACATGATCTAAAACAGCTTTGTATTTTATTATTCTTAAGAATTGCTTTCTAAGTTTTCGTTCTAAATAATGATGTTATCGGATCACTTAACTTATGATTCTAAGTTATTTTATATGCAAAGAAACAATTTGATCACGAATATAAGATACCCTTCATTTTTGATTTATTCATAAATTGATTATTGGTTTCGTAAGTGAGTATTTATGTATGAAATATTAAAGCTATAAAAGACCCTAGCTTTGCTAGGCCTTCCTGAGGTAGTTGAGCAAATAGCCATTATCATCATGTTAGGAAAAATATTGGCTATTAACGTTAGTTTCAATAGCGCTATTGCCTATTTGATAGCCCTTTATTGACCTCGTAAAAACGAAAAGTGAGAAATAAGATTTCATAAACAACATTTTGGAAGAGTCGGCAGGCGTTTTCTAGTAGACTTAATAATGATAAAATTCAGCACAGAAATCTATGCATCTATATTATAAATGCGGAAGTATCTTTGTCTGACGGTCTATTATGCTTTTACGGGGTTTTTTTTTTTGAAAAACGGAATTGCTTAAACTAAAAAGGATATAAAGACCCTTCGCACTTTCTTATGTCCGCGGTAACTGACAATCTTGCGGACTAAGTCGATAATAAAAGACAGCTTGAAATTTTTGCAGTTGGTAGCTTTCGTGTGGTAGGAAAGGTTTATTAGAAACACCACTAAGGTGGTAAAAATAGGAGTGGTACGGTTGTAATGAAAGTGCATCATTTTTAAAGTATAGTTACTTAAACGAAGCCCCGAGCAGCTAATCCAGATATTTTAGTTCTTATTACAACAAAAACTGAATTAACACAGAATTAAAATTTTCAATGAACGCAATCTGCAAGAAATGCAAAAATTTTTGCAAGAAGTTTCCCGAACTTAGTTTCGTAACGCGACTTTCTGCGGCAGGAAAACTAAGGAGGAACTATTCAGGTCTGTCATTTGCATCCGAGGTACCTTATTACGTCTACATGATCGTCTAAACGGCTTTTGGTAAACACATTAACCTCCTTTCGGGGTATCTGCAGTTGAGTAAAAATACGCCAAAGCTTATAGAATAGTAAAGAGTAGCACAGTATCCTCTGCGGATTATAAGACTTTATTCAATATTTTTGGCTTATCGACTTAGGGCCTCCGCAGACGAGGGGCAACGGTGGACCAAATGCAACCTTATGCGCATTTGTTAGTACTGTAGTACCGAAGTCCGTGCAATACCGAACCTTGGCTGGGGGACTGCAGGTGGACATAAAGCAATCTAATGACAGTAACAATAAGAGCGCACCGCTGATATTTTTTTCTGACATTGTCCCTCGTTTGCGCAGGCCCATTTTGACATCGCAAATTAAAATGGCAGTTGGTTGGTTTTATTTGTCGGAGAGCAGACAGTTGTTAGGCCATGGTCATGTCTCATTAGAATAGTTGGTTTCGAAACTTGGGTCGCGCCACCAACAAAATATATGGGTGTCACTGGGTGTGGTAGCACCACCAAGTAAGAGAAGCCTTTGTGAATTTAATATTTTGTTGACTTTTATTAGGTCTGTTCTTCTGAATGGCCGTCTCCCAGTTGGTTGTATGTTAAGAGGTAGAGAGATAAAATTTCATATTTGCCGCTGTAACTAATAAAATTAAAATTTACATTTCGACGACTAAGCGACAGCCGGCTGTCGTGCTGCTATTGTCTTTCTATTGTGTCTCTAATCACGTGTGTTCGAAGGTTTAAAAGAGATTCCTTTTATGGGCTGTAACACACTTCTAATTTTTTGACTTAATACTAGCTCTGTTCCCCTCGTTTCCACTCCCGTTTTTGGTTACAGCTCTGCTCTCGTAGGTCATAGCATGATATATAGCCTTTTTGAATGAGTGGGACTAACCAACACTTAAAGTAAGCTCGTTTAATGAAACCATAATATAAATAATCCATAATAAAAAAATTAAAGCTGAAGAGTTCTTTAGCTTTAATTTTTTTTTTATTATGGATTATTTTGGTAGTTGTAGTACTGGAGTCCAACATGCACTGTACCAGTTTTTTAATAGTAAAAGGAAATTAAACTAGTAAGTATTCAAAGTTTTTTTTACTTTAAACTATACACAAATTTCACTTATAAATGACGTTTTAAAGAACCTTTTTATTTATTGTCTAATGGAAATACAAAATTATTTTGGGTTGGAATACTGAAAATAAAGAAAATACCGTATTACTTCATGATTACCAGTATAATATTTATAAAATATTTTTATTGCTGACTGTACTACGGAAATAAACTAAGGGTTTATTAGATTATATTTTCAATATCAAATCACAACAGGTACTTATATGGTTCAAGAGCCTGGTGTTACTAAATATACAACATTGTAGCACGGTTAAAATTTCGAGGATAGATAGCAGAATATGTCATTAAGAATGTGTGCATACTGGCTAGCTTTACTGTGGGGCCGCTGAGACTTATTTAGGAATCTGAATTTTAAAGCGTGTGGCTGAACTTATGTTCTATGGAAAGTGTCTACTGGTAATAATGTGAGTATTTTTTTTTTTTGGGACAATCCCACCACACTATTCCCAACCACTGCAACTCCTGAAAGCCAGAATCAACAGTGGAGTCCGCCAGAAAAGCGCCGAAGCAATGAAGCTCGACGAGTCCCGGAGAAACGATTCAACTGTCTTGGATCCCGCAACGAAATTAATCAGAAAGAACTGCGGAGGAGTAAGAAAAATAAGTATTTCCACTTCCCTCCATAACAAGCAGGAGACAGAACAGATCTAGGCCAATAGGCACAAAGGGGCAATCACAACTGGGAGAAGCCCAGATTGTCTAGCACCACGGAATACAGTTTGTAGTAAAATTACTGGGTCCTAAAACTGTGAGCTGTTAGTTACAATTGATTCCAATAATAGGTATGGCAAAAGCGCTTGAACGCACGGAAATTGGTTTTAGTTTCCACAAGGTCCGCATAGTAAACGACACCAGATGTAACCTGTATACTATCCAACATTATATTGCGCTCATTCTGCCAAAGAACACACTCCCATAAGATGTGATGTGCAGATTGTTCGTATTCACAGCCCAATGCAGAACATTGACACAAAGGCGAAGCAACTAGTTTAAAGGAATATAATTTACTCTTAAAATTGCCATGACCGGTGAGAAATTGGGCAACACAGTGATCCACCTCCAGCCAAGTCCTAGCCAGCCGCTCACGAACGGATGGAAAGAACAGATGGAGGTGTCGGCCCTTAGTGGAATTATCCCACCTACTCTGCCATTCGGATAAAAGTTCCTCCCAGACTTCAGTCTGCGGTTTAAGTAATCTAGAAATTCTATTAAGGTCACGCTGTGTTACAAAGTTAGTGTCCATGGCCTCCCGCGCGGAGTAGTACATTGCAGCACGTCGCTGCACCTCAAGATCTACTGGAAGCCCACCTGCAAGTACCGGAAGGGCCTCAGTACTAACCGTCCTATACGCTTTACATAAAAAAATCAAAGCCAAGCGTTGACTTTGAAGCAATTTCCGACGTGCCGCCCCTATAGTAGCTCTATCGGCCCAAACAGGTGCACCGTAGCACAAACAACCCAAGTAGGTAGCCCCATAAATAGTTTTGAGGGTTAAGAATGAAAGACCCCAAGTAGATTTAGATATCCTCGTCAAGGCATAAAAGTTTCTTTTAGCTTTCTCGCCTACTGTTTTAATATGCTCAATAAATGAAAAGTTCTTTTCTAACACCAGACCAAGGTAGCATACCGATTGTTGTTTTTTAACCGGGACGTTATTAAATTTTATACTGGGCCACGATTTGAGATTACCTTTTAATATAAGTTGATAGGTTTTTTGTGGTGCGAAGGTGAAACGATTGCGAGTACCCCACTGAGATAATGTGAGTATGTTGGTTTATAGAAATACTAGCTGCTGCCCGTGGTTTTACCCGCGTAGTTCCCGTTCCCGTAGAATCTTTTGGATAAAAACTATCCTAAGTCCTTTTCAAGCTATGGACTATCTCTGTACCAAATTTCATTTAAATCGGGTCAGTACATAGTTTTCCCGTGAAGAAGTGACAGACAGACAAAGTTATAAAATTAGTATTTTAAAGCAAAAATTTTAAGTTTCACACAAAAAAATACCTTGCGTTGACGCAAGGTAATTTTTTGAACTTAACATCTTCTGTAAAAATATCCCCTTAACGACGTTTTTCTCTATCTTTTCTCAAAATTTCAGCATTAATAAATTGGCGTAGTTCTAGTGACGCAGCATCTCAGTTCATTGTTTGCGTGTTTTCCAAAAACAAATATGGTTTGTCATTATCATATAATATCGTACACCTACGAGCCGCCATTTAGTGTCCTTTTTTGTGTGGGTGTACTTGAAATCCAGGCATTTTGTTTATATAATTGTAGTTGGATTTCTAGGTCATTATGGTTGTTTATATCACAAATACAATTTATCAAATGCTGTCTCTAAGGATTACTGGCTAACGTCAAATAAACTAAGGTCATGGCTACGTTCTACAAATCTATTTATTTAACATACAAATCCAATGATAGATAAACACAAACAGAATTAAGCATAATAATAATAATAAATGAGATTGAACATGATACTGGTGAATGAATAAAAGTAACACGATAAAATATGGCGGTACTTCTTGTATAGTCTGTATCCAACATGGCTGACTGGATAATTACATGACAGATAATGACAGTGAAAAAAAGTCGTAGTGAATTTATTTCTGGTGTTACAGCTTGTTAAATATTCATACAAGTTCTAACAAGGACAAATGTTTAATGTTTAAATAACAATCATAATTAAAATTTACCTTAGTCTTGTCTCCAAAAATATAGTTCATAAAAAGAACACTAAAAACATTCGTACTCAACAAAAAATCGGATAGAAAAGAAACAACAAAAAAGCAATTACGATAAAAATACAAAAAACACACTACGAGAACACTTTGTTGAACTAGTTTAGAGGGACCTTGAAGAAGCTCTTACTCTTCAAATATCTACCTTAAAGAAAAAAACATTTGCCCTGCGATACGGAATGAAAGAAAAACAAGAATCGGCTGGTTATTTTCACGTACAAGTCATAAAAATTCAGGGTAATCTTTCTGCGAGGAAGGTAACACCGTAGTCTTCAACGCGAGTAAGTTGTTCATATTTTCGCACTTATCATACAACTTTTTTCAGCCCCTTGTTTAACCAGATGCGACTGAAGGCCTGAAGATTTTTATGCTAGCAGGTGTGTATTTTTATGCCTTACTTAGAATATACCTCTATTTAGTATTCATATACTTACTTATAGTATCTTCTTTTACCTAAAACATGCGTGCGAATAATTGAGATATCTTTCACATTTCCAGGAATATTTTACTACCGCGAACTTGTAACAAAAACATTATTTTGTGTCTAAAACAAACTTTCAAAATCTATTTTAACGAGAACGAAGAAGATTACTGTTTGATTTTAATGTTAATACTGAGGAAGGTATGTATTTAAAAAAAAAAAACATATATACGGCCGAATTAAGAAACCTCTTCCATTTTTTGAAGTCAGTTAAAAAAGGATGCCTAATGAAATAATAAAAGTTAGCTATAGTATTCATTGGGTGTTAAAGAAAATATATTCAAAACCAGTACCCAGTTGAGCTGGTGGTAAGAACCAAGCTATGTCGAAGCGGACATCCATGAGGATTTTCCACCCCGAAAAAAAAAGTGTTCTACGTCTGTAGCATGCCGATAGCTACTCAACATACTAAAATGATTTATATTTATTTATATTATTGAAAACATGATCAAGTTAGATCGACTTGGTTGTCAAAATTAAGTTAAGTCGATAGCTAACTGCCAAATCGATCGTAAATTGAAGTCCCTATAATAAGAGTAATTGCAATGGTCAGCCATCTTTTAAAGAAAACCGTTAAACTTTAGCTATTGGTAATATTTAAATCTTTTTCAAACTGAAAGATACTGAACTGTATTACTTTCTATTAAAAAAGAAATAATTGCCAGAAAATTATTAGTGCAAAATCGCTAGTCTGCCCTGATCAAATGGTGATCGATAACCTTGTCCTCTCTGTATGAGAAGAGGCCTTTGCCCTGTTAGTAGCGGGCCAGTAATAAGTTAGTTTTATTAATTAGGTTCATTATTAAAAGATTATGGATGGTCTGCTATCGCAGATATATGTTAAACTAGCTTTTGCCCGCGACTTCATCCGCGTGAAATAATAGTTTCCGTTCCCGGGGGATTTCCGGGATGAAAACTATATATCCTTTTTCGGGTCCCAGACTATATCTGTACCAAATTTCATACAAATCGGTTCAGTGGTTTAGGCGTGAAGAAGAGACAGACAGGCAGAGTTACTTACGCATTTCGCACACCGAGAAACTTCAATTGAATTATCGTTTAATACATTTTTGGTGATTTTTTCTTTATTCAATATATAAAAATATCAAGTTATAAAATGCGTTGGTTCTCGAGTCTCGTCGACTTGGACAAATATACTTCAATTTCAATTTTTCAGCGAACAAAGTATGCCAATAAAATGTTTGCAGGGTCAATTGAAAAATTCTTTATAAAATGAAACTCTTAAAATAAAAACAGTGTCAAATACAGTAACAATGTCAATTAAAACACAGGTTCATTGGTGCTTGGAACACGTACCCCTTTGTAGGGATGTTTTGAAGCTCCGTAACCGAAACTTTCGAATATCCAAAACAAAAATGTATTCGAAACGGTAACCGAATCTGTTACAAAAGTTTTCAATTATTTTGGACAAGGACAGAATGTACTTAAATAATACACGTTATGATCGGTATTTTTTTTGTCTTTGTCAAATCCATAAAAAATCTAATATCCGTCACCGAGTAGTTTATAAGTATCCGAGGCTATTGGATAAACCAAAACCATTTAATAAGCTACTGTTGTTGTAACTGGTATAATATCATTAATATAATAATATCAGATAGATTCGAATATCTTCTTCCCATATCCTGTTTTACTCTAGTTCGGTGTTACACGTTTTCGTCTTCCATGTCGTACTGTCAACCGTCATGCTATCACTCACTTCTTTCTCCTTCATATCATTCTTCAAATAATGCATTCACCTATTCTTTTCTGTGGATACGGATATAAAAATCCAAAATTTCATATAATTACCATCCTTGCTTTCCAGTTTATCTCTTTGACACGAACTCTAAAACACTGAGAAACTAAAATTAATCTGTTCTCTTGAAGCAGAATACCTATTGTAAAGGGAATTATTTGTAGGAACGGGTCGTTAGTCACGTGCCGTTGGCCCTTCGCTTCGCACAATACGATGAAGACACAATTCAATTTATTATGTACTAAAGAATATTTGGAGGGCTCCACCGTTATGCTGAGGGACAAAATGTTGGACGATTTGTTTTGCTGAATTAGATTTGTGATTTTTATGATGTTATTTGTATTTTTGGGGAGAAAATTGATTTGGAGTCATACAAATGAGGTTTTCTTAATGTTTGATGTTTTGTTTTCTTGGTGGTACAGAAATTCCGTTTTAACAACAGACTCATAATCATACTTCTCATCGGAATGGGGCAAGTACCAAAAAGACTAAAGAGTTTCTCGATTCTTAAGTTTTTTTTTTTAAGTTTATCTAGGACATTACTGCCCTCGGGCCCGATGTCATTAGTATATCTTAGACAGTCGTTATGGGTAGTAAGAAGCTTGAAATAATAATAATAAGTATCGGCTAACCCAATAATTGTGCTGTAAAGATCTAAAACACTGACATACAGCTGCAGGCCCTGTTAAATTTATTTATCAAAGTATTAATTAAATCGTGATAAGTATTCAATGTTACAATTTTTTATCACAGCCATGTTTATCGTAGGTACCTACTAATAATTTTCAGCTGCAAACAATTTCAATGTTAAGTACCTAATCTAATCTATGAAAATTTCCCACCCGTAAACAACGAGCATTCCCACCTAATTTCCCCACTTATCGCACGGAATTTCAAACTTTCACATTGTGATAATAAGGGTTACTTTAATTAATGATAGTCGCGATACAACCAGGGTTCACAACAATTCAAAATGCATATACGGTGTGACAATGGCCCACCCCTGGCTATTAAAGCTAGCTAATAATTACAGATCGCTGAACAGTGTAGGGGTGTCACGCATTAATGTTTAAGTGGTTATGGTTGAACAATTAACACCAGTGTGTTTTGTGGTTACCGTGGTTCTTGTGTGACAGTCAGTGGTGCAGTTAGACTGAAATTAATGGTAATGCTAAGCTAAACAGATGGCCCTTTCGTAAATGATGAATGATGATTGGATTAATTGAATCGCAGTGAATGTTAAGATTCTCTGGCTTCACTAGACTTATATGTTACGAATTTTATGTTTCTAAGCTAGCTAGCGAAAGTTTGTAACTTATTCTTTTTAACAATTTATTGCAGCGCTATTTATAGAACGAAAGTTTTTAAGAAGTCTCCGATATACTATTTTATTACATAAAAATACCAATTCGAGGATTTGTTACAACTTTCTCCTTACATGAGAAACTACTTTCTAGTTTCTAGTTATTATTTATTTCGCAAACTTTTTTTTTTTCTTCTGGATTAAAAGAAGCCAACATATATGCCTGTTTCATTTTTCACTGGCATATGTTAGTAGTAAACACGTAATTTGTAGCTCATTGAACCTAAGATTCACGGCACCACGGTGTATGTTCATTTACTCAAATCAAGTAAATTAATGACGCAATTGTTATCCTACACTACCATTCAAACATCTTGTCATTCACTATCACCAGAGGGCCTAGCCAAGTGGCATTGTAGAATAGAAAACGAAAACGAATAGACTGTCAAATGTATGGAATTGACATAAGCTTTCGCTAAACAATTTGACATCTCCATACATTTGACAATCTATTCGTTTTCGCCATCTATTCTACAATGCCACTTGTCTAGGGGGGCAGGGTAGCTAGACAAGTAGCATTGTAAAATAGATAGCGAAACGAAAACGATTGTCAAATGTATGGAGATGTCAAATTGTTTAGCGAAAGCTTATGTCAATTCCATACATTTGACAGTCTATTCGTTTTCGTTTTCTATTCTACAATGCCACTTGTCTAGCTACCCTGATATTTGAAATAACATGTAGGGTGGCCTGACCAGCACTTAATCGAATAATTACAGGATGCCCAAAGCTGTTTGAGTACATGTAAACGCCACTTAGTACGTACTATAATCTGGTGGTAACTTCTCAAAAGGCGGTGAGAGCACATATTTAGAGTGTATTCAAAAACTCTTTGTTGGGCAACTGGTTGCGTTTAAAGAAAAGATTTTTCTCATCGCAACTAGGTAGAAACTAAAAGAGATAAAAACATCCTTTTTCCCAACTGGTTGCGAAACTCACTTGATATGGCGATCGAAAGGCAATTACAAGCAAAAATAGCTATGTTTCGAAGTCCCAACAGCTGACAGATAACGCAAAACGAACGAACAAAAAAGTTAGTTATGAGTTAAAAAATGTGTTTAGGCATCGGTTAATTACTGGTCACATTCAAGGCTGTCTCACTCCCGTAACTTGCAGCATGATGTTTTGAGCTCATAGACTTCCTCGATAAATGGGCTAATCAATACTACTTTTGACATTTCTTAATTAATTCATCGAATAATGTGTAATATTTTATGATTTAATTTAATTTTGACAAACTTTGATTTATATAATTATGTGAAAGTAATATAACTGTTTAATGCATGTAAGAATAATATTATTTTTATCTGTAAATGTTGCTGTGCCCTAGCATAGGGTGCATGTTTGGATCTAGAACTCTTATGTAACACCTTTTTAACAACATGTGTGCAATAACTAAATAAATAAAAATACTAAAGTATTTTTAAAATTTTGAGCAGTTTTTGAGTTTATTTTTTACTAGCTGTTCCTCGCGGTTTTTACCGCATTACGTTAGGTTTTTGGTTACTGCCTCGCTCCCGTGAGACATAGTGTAATATTACATAGCTTAGGTTACTTAGGGATAATGTAGCTTTCGAATGGTGAAAGAATTTTTAAAATCGGTCTAGTAGTTTTTGAGCCTATTCATTACAATCAAACAAACAAAGTTTTTCTCTTTATAATACATATTAGTGTAGACAAACCTACAAAAATATATTTTTTCCTGTTTAAAATAATAAAGTATTTTAAAATATTATATGTTATTATAAAGTAAACTATCTGGTGGAAACGTACAGAATAAATAAATATAATAAAAGCCGGAACTTTACCGCTGCGGGTTTTTATATTTAAAGTAAAACTCACTTTGAAACACAGTTAATGAATGTGATTTTGCAAGACAAGTAAGCTAACAGGATTCTTGTTTCGAAGAGAGCAAGAATGAATCGGAGAAAGTTTTTTCCCCAGTGGGTTTAGCAAAGCTGCTTTATCTATAAACAAAGTTTTGTTTTCGAACTCAAGGCTTACAGAAAGAAAGAGATGCCTGTATTAAGATGAAAGAGAGAGGTTAACCCCTTTTGTGTAGCTATAATGTGATCTGCAGTAAAGCGGTTAGTAAAAATATAGTCAGTGAACACGTTCAAAGCTTCGAACACACGTGATTTGAGACACAATAGACAATAGCAGCGCGACAGCCGGCTGTCGCTTCGTCGTCCGAAGGTTAAGTAGAGAATTTGGCGCATCGAGATGCAGACAGTTAAATTAGTGCCCCATGTAATTTGCACACAGATGCATAAAGTCATACTCCATGGTATTACTGAGAAATATCCGATGGGAAAAGCCAGTAACATTCTTTTTGATCTGGAAAGTTACCTACCCTATAATCTCATGCACGAATTCACTTTTATAATCACTAGTCCAACGACGCAGTTGTAAAAAACGTTTAGATTCTTTAACGTTTTTAACGTTGCTTTACGCTTGGATTTTTTCCTGTCTGACCTGTGTTATAAATATAGGTTATAATAAAAACGACCGCAGTTAAGGACCGCAGATCAAAAAATGTCTTTTCAATTTAAAATAAGAATAAAGTAAGGAGGCATAAATAAAGGGTCAGTTGGAAGGTCAGCGACTTAAAAGGCTGCCTAGCCTATAACAACCAACTTTCAAACGCGACTTCGATATCTTGATAATAATAGCAGCTACATTAATAATTTGCTGCAAAACAATCCGTGAAAATTTTTACGAGAACTCGGGCTGTAGTTTGCGCGTTCTATTTCTATTTAAGTTTTTTTTTATTCAGCCGTGGCGTGACTATGGTATTGGACG
Organism: Athetis lepigone; assembly: GCA_033675125.1. Classification (NCBI taxonomy): domain Eukaryota; kingdom Metazoa; phylum Arthropoda; class Insecta; order Lepidoptera; family Noctuidae; genus Athetis; species Athetis lepigone. The sequence goes on from CM066217.1 coordinate 15,467,169, forward strand.
TCGTACCAGCCATTCATTATTTGCGTTCGATTCTTTGGCGAGTTTTGAGGCGTACTTATTACTGGGCGTAAAACATGCAAAGACGCCCCAAATTCAAAAAGTGCGATTAAAAATTACTTTTAGGCGCACTTTTTAAATTTGGAGCGTCATTATTGCCGCTGAAAGTTTCTTATAGAAAACACCAACTTTGGGCGTTCTTAAAGGGGAACAAAGTCGTCTTTTTCGAGTAGGTGGGAAAAAAAATAGTTTTCTTCCAGGGCCCTTAAAAACTTTTCACCCTGTTTATAGATATTCTCTTGCGTTTTGTCGTCACGTCGGTGTCTTTTTTACCCAGATGAGCAATGTTCTGGGATGCAGTTGAACCATCCAGATGTGGAGAACTTCAGCTGCATAGGAATTCCCAGTACGTGAATAAAACTAGAATTGAACTTAATTACTTGTACAACACATTCGAAAGTTAAAGTATTTTGCCCAGTGAAAAATCTTTATCTACATACTTAACACGTGTATGTTAAAATACTGCCAAGTAGATGGCCTGAAACACAGGTTTTTTATTAACCTAGATCTAGTCTACATTATAGTTAGAACTAAAATTTCTCGATTGTAATTGTAAATCACAATATTGTACTTATTTATTACTTGAATAAAAATTTATCTTCTTTATATATATAATTCTGATGTACGTGTGTATGTCATTGAACTCCTCCTAAACGGCTTGACCGATTTAAATGAATTTTTCTATATGCGTTTGAGTGGCGCTCTGGATGGTTTAGATTCACAAATCAGCCCGGCAGATGGCGCTGATTGCTTGAAAAAGCATGTGATATCGGAAACGGCCCTAACGATTTCGCAGAAATTTGATATGTGGGGGTTTTCGGGAACGAGAAATCGATCTAGCTCAGTCGTATGTCTGGGGAAGCGCATGTTTTCGAGTTTTCTCTTTCGCAATATTTTATGCATAATATGGGCGGTAATTAGACTATACTTATTTATTGTAAACTTATATCTACCCGTGCGAAGCTGGGACGGGCCGCTAGTTATTTGTAATTATTGTATCCTTATTTCAATGTTGATGAAACCAAGGAATTACTTGTGCCATGATTTATTGCATTTTGTTGTGGCAGTGCAGTGGTAAGCATCACAGTACAAACAATGTAATGAACAAAATAATTAAAAACCACCGTCGTAAAATCACAACAGTGGGCATTATGTTCGCGGTGGAGCGGATACGGTTTTAAATAAAATGGTGTGAATTGTTAATGTAGTGGTTTTATCGCGTAATTGGGAAATACAGTGCTTTATTAAATGGGCTTGAAATGAGTCATCTCTGTCTGTCGTCAAGGTGGTTACTGCGTAATACGATTTACACTTTAATATTTTTAATTTCACTTACATTTTAATATTTTAATCCTTCGAACACACGTGATTCGAGACACAATAGAAAGACAATAGCAGCCTTACATCCGGCTGTCGGTTGGTCGTCAAGAGGTTAATTATGCATTAATATTTCTCATTATTTTTCTATTTTTTTACCGACTTCAAAAATGAGAACATCAATTCGTCGGAATCTTTTTTATGTATGTTCCTCGATTTCTCAACAACTCCTAGACCGATAATTATTCACTTCTTTTACTTATTTTGTTTCACAAGCAATAATTCCACCTTTGTGATTTTTGTGCATATATGTGGAGTTCGGGTTTGTTAAGGGAAACAACTTGATAATATTCACTGTTTATTTTTGGCTCGTTTTTACAAAAAAATAACGTCTTGCGTCTTACAACTTAAGCTCTCTCTGCCATCTTTTTTTCGTCTCCCTCTCTCACTCGCACACACATTCATCTCTCATTCCCTCAATCTTACGTTTCATTTCACGTTCTAAAGAAATTAGGCCTACAGTTCGGCCATTCTGACCTGTAGTCTGCCCTCAGACTACTTTAAGTTAAACACTAATACTATCTTCTACATATCTTTCTTAAATACTACTTTTACATGGCTTAATGTTCTAACTCTAAATATTACAGAACTACTTCCTTTTAAATCTAGTGACTCTAAATTAAAATACAAATTATGTGCTAAAATACTCCAGTTCAAAATACAAATTATGTGATGTAACCTCACAATGTGTTACATTATGAAATACAATTAAAACAATCTGTTTTTAACTGACAGACTTCATCTTAAAATACTTAATATTGACATGAGGTCATTGATACAGAACTACATAACAACTTAAGGTATACTACTACAACAATTATGAATTACATACACAGTCAGTAACTGAGAGGTATTTAGTATTATTTCAAAATTTAATCTTTACACAATGACTCTAAATTACATCTTAAAAAATAAAAACTAAGTTACAGTATCCAACAATGAGATCACAAACCAATACTTCAAAGATCAAGTTATACTTTCAGAAAAGTTATACTGAAAGTTATGTGTACCTAATGTACCTAGCATCCACCTATCACATTCTATTAGTTTAAATAGGATGAGTAAGGGATTAACTAGCTCAACAGTAAGTGCAGACAAACTCATGGCCACAACTTCATACAGTCTGCACCTGTCGAAGTCTTTAAAGGTCCTTCCGCATTAAGGTCTACCTTTTCCACATGATACCTTCCTTTACCAACTTTCTGGACTATTTTATATGGACCTAAAAATTTTGGTTTCAACTTCATGACATTACCAAATTGAGTTCTACGAATGGCTACAATATCTCCTTCTTTGTAATGTTGTTCTTCTTTCCTTTTCTTATTGAACTGCTTAATATTTTCCTGTTGTATTTTTAAAATCTGGGCTTTGGCTTCCTGCCTTAAACTATGTCTCTTCTCAATAAAATCCTGTCTGCATTCTTCTTCTATTAATTCCAAAATTTTGATATCTTCTTTTTGCTTCATCTTTGTTCCAATAAATAAATAAAAAGGTGATGTATTAATTGATCTCTGGTAGGTACTATTGATAGCCCTTTGTACTTGACTCACATACTTGTACCAGTGAGCTGGTTCTTGTACACACATCTTGGTCAACACAGAGATAATCACCCTGTGGATGCGCTCAACTTGTCCGTTGCCCCTTGGAATGCCAGTGGTAACGGTGTGATGCTGAATACCTTCTTCTTTACAATAATCTTGAAATTCCTTTCCTGTAAAGGCAGTACCTTTATCAGTGATGATCCGTGATGGATTTCCATAATCTTTCTGATGAATTCTTAGTTTGTCCACTGTCTCTTTAGTGGTTAAAGTTTTTGTGGGATAAATCCAAACGAATTTAGTGTATCCATCTACAACAGTCAAAATATAGTTGTACAATTTCTTTGTAGCATCTAATGGTCCAAGATGATCACAGTGCAGTGTCTCCAGAGGAAGTTCTCCTTTTTCTATGGGATTTAGAAAGCCTTCTTGCTTCCCTTCCTTCTTACATGCCAAAATGCATGGAACACATCCTAATATTATTTTCTCCACTTTCTTAGTTAAATCTTTGATATAATAATCTTTTTCTATCATATCAATAGTTTTCTTTTTTCCAAAATGTCCCACTTCATGGGCTCTTCTTACAATTTCAATATCCATAATTTCTGGTATAACTAATTTCTTCTCTGTGCCTTTATAAATTAAATCATTTTCAATGTAAAAATCCTGATATGCTTTCTCTTTTAAAATTTCTTTTATTATACTTAAATTTTCATCTTCATTTTGAGCTTTACGAATTCTTGCATGTAATTCTGACTGAACAATACACACATGGGGTCTTCTACTCAGGGCATCTGCATGTGACATCTTCCTTCCTGCACGATGAATTATTTCATAGTCAAAGTCTTGAAGAAACAGTACCCATCTTGCTACCTTTGCCGAAACTTCATTCTTATACAACGTCTTCTGAAAAGCCGCACAGTCAGTCACAATTTTAAAGTGGATTCCAATTAAGTACTTCCTAAATTTTCTTACACCTTCCACTACTGCTAAAGCTTCCAGCTCATAGCTGTGATAGTTCTGCTCTGTGGCACTAGTCTTCTTACTCATGTAGTGAACAGGGTGTAATTTTCCATCTTGACTATCTTTCTGCATAAGGATTGCTCCAAATCCATACTTTGATGCATCGGTATGCACTTCTGTGTCTAGGCCAGCTTCAAATATTTTTAAAACTGGTTCACTGCAAAGTTTAATCTTCAAAAACTCAAATGCTCTTCTCTCTTCTTCTCCAAAGTAGAACGACTTTTCTTTCTTGAGCAGTTCAGTCAGTGGTCTAGCTATCACCGCATAATTTTCGATATATTTGCGAAAATATGAAGTCAGCCCCACAAAACTATGTACTTGTTTGGTAGACTTTGGTTCTGGAAAATGAGCAATTGCATCAGTCTTACTAGGGGAAGGTTTAACAGTACCATTCTCAATGACATGGCCTAAATATTCTACTTTACTTTGTAATAGCTGACATTTTTTCCAATTTATATTTAATCCATATTCGGACGCTACTTTTAAAACTAATTTAAGACGATCAAGTGCCTCTTCTCTATCTTTAGCTAGAATAATAATATCGTCGATGAAAATTAAAACTATACCATCCGCAATAAAATCTCTAAAAATAATGTTAATGTATCTACTAAAGTATTTTGGACATATAGACAGACCAAAAGGTGCTCGCAGAAACTCGTATTGGCCTTCTGGACTGCTAGTCACAAACGAAGTATACTTAATAGAGTCCTCGTCTACTGGCAAATGGAAAAATCCATTTTTTAAATCTAGTGTACTGTAAACATTTGATTTACTCAACTTATCAATATGATCGTCTATAACAGGTAATGGAAACTCATCTTTAACCATCTTTTGATTTATTTTCCGATAGTCTACACAAACTCTGTAACTACCATCTTTCTTCCTAACTAGTACTAACGGACTGGCATACTCTGAATAACTAGGTCTTATTATTTTCTTCTCTAACCATTCCTTCACTTGCTTCTGAACAACTTCTTCTTCTTTTATGGCTAATCTTCTTGGACGCTGAGCTACTGGAATATCATCCTTCATAATTATTTTCAACTTAATGGGTGCCTCCTTCACCTTAGATGGCTTGTAGTTATCAATAAGCTCCTGAACTGCAGGGATATGCGAAATAGGCTCCTCTGATGCGGTAGGTAAACTCAACAAACACATACTGTAATCATTCTGTGGCATAAGTCTGACTGCACCCCTATCTAACAAAAAAGTTGCGTTTTCCAAGAAAGGTTGACCTAATATAACCTGATAGGGAATAACACCTGTCGGAACAATATAAAAACAAGTTTTAAAACTATTGTTATCAACTTCTAAAGACGTAGTGAACTTACCCATAGTACAAACTTTCGCCGATCCTAAACCAGTTAGTATAACTTTATCTTTGACGTATTCGACACCGCTTAGCTCGAAAAACAACTGAGATTGTATTAAATTATAATCACAACCCGTATCTATCAACGTATCGACCGAAACACCGCACATTAACACAGTTTTCACCGACTTATTTGTTTTCACAACATTGTTTACATTCAAAACGTCAAACTGACTTTGACAGCTTACGCACTTGTCTGTGGTTGATCCGTTCGGGCCGTCATTCACTCGTTTATCGGGAACTCGTTCTCGCTGGATACAATCACTGCTGCCAACCTCATCAATCACGCACATTGAATGTCCGGTACCGCTAGCCTTCTTCGTGATTTGTTGCGATTCACCACCGGAAACATGGCCGCTGCAATCTTTGCTTAGGTGACCGAATTTATTGCATCGAAAGCACTTCACGCCATTCGGACACTGCTTGGCCATATGATCCTTATCACCACACTTAAAACACACATTACTGGACACCGATGTTGTCTGCTTTTCGCCTGGCGATGCATTCTGCTTGCTGTTACTGCTTTGTTTACTCTTACTCGTGCTGGCACTATTTTTGTTGTCGTGCTGTTGCTTCGTGCGCGATTTCATGGATTCGTAAATAGCTAGCTTTTCCTTCAACACGTTGTACGTCGTAACACCGTATAATAGCATTTTGTTGCTTTCGTAGTCCGGAATGCCGTCCACAATATATTGTATCGTAATATAATCCGGAAATTTCGCCCTCTTTCCTAACTCTTTCATTGTCAGCATATACTGGTATACTGATTCATCTCTTCTTTTTTTACGGCTCGCCATCAGCTCGTGCATTTCCTTAGAGTTTAATGAATCGGGAAACTCCTTTATTAACGCCGTCTTTAGCTCATCAAAAGACTTGTATGTTTTTTCCGACCGGAGCCATAACTCCGCCGTACCCACGAGTGACCGTCGGGCTATGATGAGCTTCTGCTGGGCGCTCCAACCAAATATTTCGGCGTTGTCTTCGATATCCGCTGCCCATTTTGCAGAAGAGTAGGTTTTGTCTTCGCCGCTAAATTTAGTGATGCCGTACGTGATGTCTAGTGACGGCGACATCATGGCCGACGCCCCCGCTGAACCACTACCGGCGTCGTCTTTGTTACTCGACATCTTCTTCGTAAAATCTTCGTAAATTGGTAGTAGCGAGCAATCGCAGACTCCTCGTCGCCGATTACCCAACTACTTCGTCGTTCGTCGTATACTTTTCGAACGCCGGCGCACACCGCGTTGCACGTGTTCGAACCGGCAATTCCTTCTTCCGTCGTTTGGTTGTTTTCCGCTTATCCCGGACGAGCCCCCAATTGTGGAGTTCGGGTTTGTTAAGGGAAACAACTTGATAATATTCACTGTTTATTTTTGGCTCGTTTTTACAAAAAAATAACGTCTTGCGTCTTACAACTTAAGCTCTCTCTGCCATCTTTTTTTCGTCTCCCTCTCTCACTCGCACACACATTCATCTCTCATTCCCTCAATCTTACGTTTCATTTCACGTTCTAAAGAAATTAGGCCTACATATATAATTTACAATTCGATATCGAATAATAACTCTGATCTTTTCAACCCATTTCAGTCCTATGGTATTGTGTTTTAATACGACAAGCACAATAAATTCGTACCACAGAAAAAAAACGAGAAACGCGCACTCATACAGGTGCGTTCGACGGGGTTTTGTTCGCAGACCTTCGTATCAATATACCCTAATTTAAATATAGTTGAAAAATGCTCAATGCTCATCCTCAAATGCGAGATGAGCCTGTGAGAAAATAAACATAAAACCTAAAAAAATTATACAATTAAAAAGTTAAATATTGACGAAGCGCCTCAGCGGTTTGCTCGGCTTTTCTAAATCATAAAAACTTCTGCTGCGCTTCTATTATTTGAACCTCTAGGCACGTCACTGACCTATTATTAAGAATACAGCCTACAAACTTAATAAACAATGTAGATAAGGGGTATTTTCAATTTAAAAGTAGATCGAATTTACGTTGCGTTTACTTGCACTCTCATACTAGGCCCTCTGATGTTGACTGTAATTAATTGGACTATCACACGTATTGATCGACCAGCCCCAAAATTGAGTCATACAGGCCATCTGCTCATCTGTTTTAGGAGAGATTAACTCAGTCGGGGGCGGCTATGCGTCAACAGAAACACGAGCTCTTAACACAAGGTGGGGGAATCGTGACGTTTTAGTTTTTAAGATGCTGACATTTCCTCCCGAACTCCCAAAGAAAATGACTCGATGAAAAAATTGGTCTATATTTATTACCTATTATAAGTGTGAAAGTTTGTCTGTTTGTTGGTCTATCTTTCACGGTAAAACTACTGAACCGATTTAAATGTTTGGTAGAGAAATAGTCCATAGCTTGACATAGGAGAGTTATAATAAAAAAAAAACACACGGTGAAGAAAACTACGCTAAAACTGCGGCGGACAATTAGTCTAAAATAAGTAAAACAATAACGCATAAAAATACAACACAACATAAGCAATTCTAGTCAGTAACGCAATATTTTCTGCGCAATATCTTACGCAATAATAACGCATTGTGTGTCCCGGCATAGTTCAGAGTGCCAACAAGTAGGTTGCTGGCCCATTGCCTGGGGCCATTGTACTCCATATAATATTGTTTTTCATTCCAACACTACAATGAAAACGCCGACCCATGCCTGCCAAAGAAACGTGCAGTCTTAAAGCCAAGTTTTGATTTATTGCCACAAAATCTCCGCATTCGTCTTTTGTGGGGTTTTACACTTAGAGTTACGTTTTCGTTTTTTACATGTATTTAAATTGTAAATCTACGATTTAAAAAGTTGCAAGTTCGAGTCAAATTAAACCAAGTAATATCAAAATCAACTTCTTAAGAGTATATTTTATTTTAACAGAAACACCCCATTGACTTCGAGTCAATTAAAAAAAATGTAGACACTAAAATCAAGATTAATTAGAATCGACGACGTAAATACATTGTGAGGAAACTTTTTTTTTTTTTTTTTTTTGGTGAGTGGGAAATCATCCAATGACTGCTCCCGTCCTGGGTGCGGCGGGAGGGCGTGTCAGACTCTTACTGACTAAAACCCACTCATGTTCCTTCGATTGCCCTTTACGTTCCAGGGTCACGGTGACTACTATACACATTCCGCAACCCCGGCAGGCGTTTGCGACTCTCGACGTCTTCGCCTGGGTCTTTGTCCGGGGCGAGAGGCTCGTCGTTGCCTCTCGCGCGCCGCCGCTTCCTTCACTAGCATAACTGCTTCGCAGAAGGAGGCGACGGCATCCCATTCCGTCTCGCCCCGCAGCATGGCCTGAACCAGCGCTGGGCGCGAGAGGTCACCGCCGCCGATCGCCTCTACGAGGACACGTCTATGGTCCGCCCATGCGCGGCACACCTCCACCGTGTGCTCGACCGTGTCCTCCAGGCGACCGTTGCTGCAGTGGTGACACCCAGGCGTCGCTTCCGCCTGAATCCGACACAGGAACCTCCCGAACTGACCATGTCCGGTGAGGACCTGTGTCAGGCGAAACATGAGAGCGCCGTGGCGCCTCTCCAGCCACTCCTCAAAGAGGGGTCTTACCGCCGCTATCACGGCGTGCCCAATTGTGAGGAAACTTAGGTTTATTTCTTAATTGTTTACCTTAGTAAGTCTGAAATCGCCAATCTGTCTTAGGTTAAGGTGATCAATCCTCGTGCCTCCTTTGTATGTGCAGAAACCTTTGCCCTTTAGTGAGACAATAAAATACTGGTATATATTATTGTATAAGAGCTAATGTGAGAAATATATGAACATGCTAACAAATGTTTGTTTCTATACAAACTCAAATCCTCAAGGTGTCATGATTGAGCCCTTGCGGGGATTTTTTTTTCATCACTATGAAATTACGAGCTTTTTATGTCTAAAAGGCCGGACTACATATTTTTACGAAGGTATAGCTTTTGTTAGGTTAGGGCGTGAAGGCATGGCTCGACAGAAGATCTGACAATATTTTCTCAGTGCAAGTCATAAGGTTTGATCTCTGCGACATTTAACATGAAATTGATAAACAATTTCGTAGGTGGGTCGTCATTAGCATTAATAACACCAATGATAATATCTTTATTTTACTGTTATTTCCTGTTGTCTATCTAATTAGAGAGCAGAGTCATAGTTTCATTAATAGGTAAACTTCAACAGAGATAGAGGTTAAAGCTATTTTAAATTGATAAATCGGTATGTACATTTTTTTATAGAAGACATTCAGTATAGTTGACATTTATTTTAATTCTACGGATGACTCAGAACATAAAATTATTAATATACCGGATTCTTATTTGGGGATAAAAAAATGTTCAATATTCTTCGTTTATTATTTTATTGTGTAAATGCATCGGTATCCCCCTTGTTTCCTGTCGATCCCCTTCGTCACAGCTGCCTTTATTATATCATTCGACCATCTCGCGGCAGCGGACATTGCCCTCGGATCATAAAATATTGAAGCACTTGCATTAGCATTGTATTAATACGAAATGATTATTGGTATGAATCTCATTTCTTTACTATTTTTGTCTACGTATCTTAGATTATTTTCCTGCTTTATACGTCTTATTGGTACTTAATCATAATGACCCAGTTGATATAGAAGAACCCGCCTCTCAAGTAAAAGATTGCGATTGGAAAATTGGCAAGTAGCATGGTGACTGTTTCAATTTACATGTACTTCTACGTTTATATTCCGCATGGTTTAGATGGAACGTGCACTTCTCTGGAATGCGACCCCTCTCCCGCTTCCCCGCGCGGCGACCCGTGCGCGCATTTAGTAGCGATAGTTTAGTAGCGCTATCAGCATCCCTCCATAGTAACGTGTGCGTTACGTCATAGCGCGAGGTGCACAGTTAAGTCGTACGAGCAATATCTAAGGCCCGTATTAATAGACGTCACTCAATTCTGAGACGCTCTCAAATCTATTGCTGTCCTTATTTTTTCCCTTTAGAATGACAAGGACAGCAAGAGATTTGAGAGCGTCTTAGAATTGAGTGACGTCTATTAATACGGGCCTAAGACATCGCTGTACTGTGACGGGTATTCACCTGAATCCGCTGCGACTGAAAGCCGATTTTGGTTGGGAAAAGGCTTGTTCCCTGTTAGTATTTAGTTATACATTTTTGACCGATATAGATTTTCTTCTGTTTGATAGGGTACTCTGATCAGGTCAGGATCTGATAGTGGTCAGGATCCTCGAGAAATTGATGTAAGATTTAAGAGTGTAGCCAAATTTAATTCATCTATATCGATGAAGTTGTAATATTTACTTTAGCGTCAACCTGTAACCGTATTAGATTTTTACTTCCCACTCAGACAATGGAATTTAGCACTAAAAATAATTAACTTTTTACCCGACTGCCGAAAGGAGGGTTAGGTTTTTCTTGCACAAGTATTGATGTCTCATTCTATGCCACGGCTGTACAGCAAAAATCGCTTAACGATTTTGATATAATATATGAGGTGTCCTTAAATCCGACTCAGTTGTGGACGTGTCATAGAGAACATTAATTTAAAAAATTAAAACAATAAAAAATAATAATTTAAAAACAAAAAAAAAAATACTTTTACTTAAATATCTTTTTGGAATAAGTTTTTCAGCTTTGTGTTACTTACAAACTTCAGTTGTTGAATTTATTTTCTTGGAAATATGTAAAACTAGCTCTTCCTCGCGGTTTCGCGGGTGTTAGTGTTTGAGTCTATTCAATACAAACAAACATACAAAGTTTTCCTCTTTATAATATTAGTGTAGATGAAGCTGTAGCACTCAATCATAATATAACTTCAAAGTAGTGAAAGAATTTTCAGAATCGATCACGAGATGTTCCGATGACTAGTGCGTTCAAAGAAAATCAGAGAAGCCACGTACAAGTCGAACACGCACAAAGAGTTTCGTACCAAATTAAAATATTTAGGCCTGTTGGTCTAGTAAACAGTGACCCTGACTAGATATTTATTAAACACTAGCTTTCGCCCACGGCTTTGCCCGAGTGGATGTCGCAACTTTACAAAAACATACTCTCCAAGTTTCTTGTCTCTAAGACCAGCGGTTTGGGCTGTGCCTTGATTTAACTGTCAGTCAATCAGTCAGCTAATTTACTATTTCATATACAGAGTGGAAAGTTTTAATGGGCCCTAGATGAAAACTACTTTAAATCGTTAAGATAGATAATTTTGCTTAAAGGAAACATTCCTTTATTTTTTTAAAAGAAATAAAACTACATTCAAAGATTTTTGAAAAAGTGCACACGGCAATCGAACTGGCTAAAATCGAAAAAAGGAGCACCCTGTATTTTTATGACTTCAAACGTTAGGGTTATTCATAAGCACCAAATCTTCCTAAAAAGCACTAGTTTTCACATTATTGAAGGTACTACATAATTATAATACCAATATTCTTTAAGTATTTTGAGTAAAGAACAACTTTCTGCCTTTTTTAAAACTTGTAGAAATATATATATTTGTCATTTAGTATCAATGGACGTGCTGAATCCGGAAATAAAACAGTTTTATTTTTGAGAAGCGTCGCCACACACTGAGAATTTCTCTTGTACGATGTACTTTCTAGTGATGTATTTACAAACGTAATAAAGATATATAATCACAGACCAAACAACCGGATTCTGAATAATTATTTCTTTTACTAAGATTTTTAGTTTGATTTCAGAAAGCCTGACACATGAGTGATTTTATAGTGGGTTTCTTTTGTCATTTTGACATACAAAGCCGAAAAACATTTGTCTCGCTTAGGAACCTAAACCACGACACGCAGCATAGCACAAATCGGCTTATTGGACGGTTCGCACGAATTTAACTCGCACAAAACGTGCGAATCGACTCCTTTATAAAAATATTATTTTTCTGTAGTCGATTCGCACAAAGTTCATTTATTGGCGTGCGAATCGACACCTTCACAAATATGTAGTAGGCTATTCGCACACATATTGTTTTTTTTTTGTTATGAAATGCAGTTAAGATAAAGTACACTTGAGTACAGAAGTAGTAAGGTCAAATGTGTTTTACTCGTAATAGATAAAAAATGGGGTGCCTGGACAGAAAACCTCCTCGTGTGCCCGAGGGCTGGAGTTCGCTTAAGGATTCTTTCGGGGCGAAGATCAGTCCTCGGGACGGTGCACTTTGGAAGGTGGGCAACGACTCGTCACTGAGTACGGTGTGCCTAGGGGGTCTTGTTGCCCGCCTGCGAATGTTCTGTCGCGGATGACTTCACCACCTGTCCCTCTGAATGTAGCAGAGGGCAGTGTGTGTTGGAGTCGGGGAACGGGCTCTGCGTGCACTCACCCTGCCGCAGAGCAGGCAGTTGGGGGTCGTCACCTCCTCTTGTCACCGTTGTTGTCGTAGCCCCGAAGATTGTTACGTTCACGTCTCTGACTTTCGACGGGGGTCGAGGGCCTTGGCTTAACCGCCCGGGCCGCGAGGAAGACCACCTCTATAAAAAATTACCAAGTTCTGGTGCGTGGCGAAGATACGAATGGCTGAGGAGTAGTGTCATTTATAACTTGCGTTTGCAGTTATGGATGGCGCATCAGTCTCTAGCGCACCCCCAGCCAGGGAACTGGTGGACCCTCTGGTTGGGTTATAAATGTACTCTTGCCCAGGGACGGGGGGTTACCCTGGGTGTAATTGACCCCGGAACATAAAGGGCAACCGTAGGAACATGAGTGGGTTTTAGTCAGTAAAAGTCTGACACGCCCTCCTGCCGCACCCAGAACGGGAGAAGTCATTTGATGATTTCCCACTTCACAAAAAAAAAAACACAATCTACTACACACATCAACATGGTCTAGGGATATTTCAATTAAACAAATAACTATATAAAATTCTATTAACATTTTATTAAGACACCTACACATTAAAATAAACCTTGTTTAATATCCTATCTAATCTGATAATAAACTTTTAGATGAAGATACATTTAAAAAAAATTTAAAGAAGAGGAAAACTCTGATAAAATTTGAATCTTAACTTTATTTTTGAAACATCAAAACCTAAACAAAACAACTATAAATTTTATAAAAATTGTTGAAAACTTAAAATTAATAATCCGTGGATCCACCTGAGACTCTCCTGACACATCTGCAGCGGTTCTGCATACTCAAAACAAGGGTGTCAATATCCTGTTTAAGCTGGCACTACCCAAATTGAGGTTTCTGGAGCCATGAGGACCAGTCATAGCGTTATATCCAGGCTTTAATCACGTTATCGTGTCACGGGAGAAGTGGTGGAACGGCACCGAGGACCTCAACGCATTACAACACATGTACAGGACCGATTCATAGTAAATGCGGCACGAAGTCAACCAAATGTAACGGCGATGCAATTGGTTCAAAGTCTACAGAGAGAGTATAGTTTGCTGGTAAGCGGTCAAACTTTTATAAGGCTACTGCATGAAGTCAACCTACGTGCTCGTAGGCCATTTTGGGCACCAGCGTTGAGGAGAGGCAATCGAGGAAGAAAATTTCAATGGGCTATTGCACACGAAATCTGGAACCATTCTCAATGGTCACTTGTGCTTTTCACTGATGAATCCAGGTTTAGATTTCATCCTGATTCGCGAAGAGTACGCGTTTGGAGAGAACCTGGATGTTGGAATCGACTGCAGCACCCACATAAAGTTCATGCATATCAAGGTGGCACGATTACGGTTTGGACAGGAATTCGTCTCGGCGGTAGAACGGACCTCGTTTGGATACCGAGATGAGGTGCTAGAACCCCAAAGACAGCAAATGGGACAAATTTTTCAGCCAATGCACGACAATGCAATAATACAAGTTGGTTACAACACAAGCTTTAGACTGGCCTGCACAATCCCCTGACTTAAATCCTATTGAGCATGCCTGGGATATGCTTCAGAGAAGAGCTCTTAGGAATTTCCCTGAAGGTCTATATTGTGCATGAAAACCAGCTTTTCTTGCATCTTAGCAGGACTTGGGACAGTATTCCACAACAGGATATTGTCACCCTTGTTTTGAGTATGCAGAACCGCTGCAGATATATCAGGAGTCTTAGATGTATCCACGGATTATTAATTTTAAGTTTTCAACAATTTTTATAAGAAATAGTTTTTTGTTTAGGTTTTGATGTTTCAAAAATTATGTTAAGATAGTAATGTTGTCTGAGTTTTCCTCTTCTTCTAAGTTTTTTTTAAATTTACCTTTATCTTAAAGTTTATTATCAGATTACATAGGATATTAAACAAGGTTTATTTTAATGTGTAGGTGTCTTAACAAAAAATTAATAGAATTTTATTTAGGTTTATTTGAATTATCCCTCCCTAGACCATGTTGATGTGTGTAGATTGTGTTTTTACTTTCTATCTATTATGAGTAAAACACATTTGACCTTACTACTTCTGTACTCAAGTGTACTTTATCTTAACTGCATTTGATTAAAAACCATATGTGTGCAAATAGCCTACTACATATTTGTGAAGGTGTCGATTCGCACGCCAATAAATGAACTTTGTGCGAATCGACTACAGAAAAATAATATTTTTATAAAGGAGTCGATTCGCACGTTTTGTGCGAGTTAAATTCGTGCGAATCGTCCAATAAGCCCACAAATCGTTTGATTACTGCTCCAATAGGCGAGACGACGAAAAAAAAGTAATTAGTCCGTCATTGAGATTATTAAAAAATTTTGGACACGTATTTTTTCTTTTTTCTCGTAAACGAAAAATGACGACGATACAGTGCGTTGAAGTTGTGCGTGACGTCATGATCAGATACAATTTTTGCATTACGGTGGCGTCAAAAGCCCCCACTATGCCCCTACTCCAGAACTTTGTTGCTCTTTATTTTTGTATTTTTTTATTATTTTGATGAAGCAAAATATACGTGTCCCGTATTTTTGGCCGATCTACAAGATGGACTAAACAGAATGCCATTTTTCTTATGTTGTCGTCATCCCTATTATGTCGTCTATCCGTCACCTTAAGCCTTTGAACACACGCGATTCGAGACACAATAGACAGACAATAGCAGCGCGACAGCCGGTAGTCGCTCGGTCGTCAAAAGGTAAATGCGTATAATTTGTTATTATTTGTATAAATTAGTAGGTATTTTGGTTTGGTATTACTAGTCATAAAAATGGCTTTTTCATAAAACCTTCATGATTTCAATCCTCATTGTTCTGTGTACAGTTTACCTGCATTGCTGTTCCATGAAAAAAATCCTTCCAGTGTAATTAAATGAAGTGGGCTTCTGATGGGATCGTGTTGATCCCTAGAAACAAACAGAGAGAAATAAGTTCATTACTTTGCTTTCACTCCTTTCTTTAGAGAATATTACTTTAAAGCCTTCATTATGAACTGTCATTAGTACATACCAACATGTCCACATATTAATGCATGTTTACTGTGAAAGTGATATTACATTTTCATTGAAAAGGTTCATTTTAAAGTGTTGTTGGAAAGGAATATAACACTTTTCTCTTTCACTTCATATATTAGAGTGAAAAGACAATAGGCAGGATTATAATATGATCAGCGTTGCTGTGTTTCGGAAGGGCGCCACTGTTACCAACATGAGATACATCTTTGTCTTTTAGATGGCACGTTTAAAACGTACATTAATTAAAAAAGTCACACTGGTACTTGCCCGGATTCCAACCCACAACCTCTTACGACTGACTGAGAGGCGGGTGCCTTAACAACAGCTGGGCCATCGGCACCGTGACATTATAGTTCGAGTGCCATTGTTAGATTAAAATATTTGGCGGGAAGCTGCAACTAAAATGTCTAATAATAGTTGGGAAAATCTGAAAAAAAAAAACTTTTGTTATTAGTTTTTCGTAGTCGGTGTTAGTTAACCCTACATACTCAAATAAAGATCAATATCCTGTCCTAGAAATACCTATCCTGTATCGCTGCTCTGATGTTCTAATTGGTATATTTTCTTTATTGAAACCATGTTCAAAAGCACGTTTTAATGCTTTTATTGAAATAAAATTTGACTTTGGCCTTGCTACACGAGGGCCACTGCTTGCCCGCCACAACACACAGCTCACAAACGCGCTGCACTACAGGCATTTCTTTGTTTCTAGTATTTAAGTTATTACACCTATTTTAATACAGTCCACTCATCTTTCATTATAAAGGCTCCTTCGATAGACCAAGAATAAAAACCAGATTTGCTGTAATTAACAAAATCAATGTCGTCGATCGTCGTGTTCACCGGTGCGAACTTTGACCGTTCGCGAACACCAGCTGTACGACCACGAAGATAGAACAAAGAAGTCGTTCCCGAGGAGCTTTTGTCAATCAATATTATTTGACAATATATATTCTACCATCGAATCTATAATACAACTTGTCTAGAGCTTGGTCAGACACTGTTATATAAATGGAAAAGTTAGTATAATATTTGCATAGGCAGTAGATACTCGTAACAACCATAGAACTTAGTCTTTGTTTCATTGTACTCTTTCGAAAGCTCCGAACGTAAATGTGAGCTTATTTCAGAATATTATACTTATAACTTGGAAGTTTTAAAATAAATTTTTCGTATATTATCTTTCAGTTAAGACAAAAGTAGGTCTATTATTATCAAACTGTACGAAAGGGTTCTCATACAGAAAATAGATAGATAAATAATTAATATCCTGGGACAATTCAAACACGGCCATCGGATCCCAAACTAAACAGAACTTGTATTATGGTAATGCGACAACTGATAAACGTACCTTTATAATTTATAAATACATACATATTATAGATGAATTATACCCAGACACAGAACGTTGTCCTGGGTGGGAATCGAACTCACGGCTTAGTAGTCAGGGTCACTAACCACTAGACCAACAGGACCGTCAAAGAGAAGGCAAGTCGCTGGAGCTTTAATCACCGTACTTCCTCAAGGTGGATTGGCGATTCCAGAGTTATATTATCTATAGTTTCAAACCTCACGATGTAGCCTTTATCAATATAAGGATTACTGAGATAAATTTATAAAGTACACATGGATTTAAAAAAGTCACATCGGACATGCCCGGTTTCATAACATTTTCCACGATTAAGTTAACCACCACGTAATGTAATTACCTTTACCCAGAACTTATAATTATACCTAATAAAAAGCCAGCCATTAAAAAACGTTCTCTTATAAAATTACGTGATTAGAAGTGAACCTTATAACTATTAACAAATTAATTAAAGCGTTTAGATCATAATAAATTCAATTTAATCTGTGACTTATTCTGAGCCGCGCAAATTGCATGACCGTTTCTTCTATAGACGTAAATAATTGATTTCCATTAAATTATCAAAAATCCATACTATCCATACTAATATTTTAATGCCGAAGTAACTCTGTCTGTCTCTTCTTCACGCCTAAACGGCTGAACCGATTTGAAAAAAAAATTAGTACAGATATACTCTGGGACCCGAGAAAAGACAAAAGATAGTTTTCATTTCGGAAATCCTTTGGGAACGGGAAATATTATTCCACGCGGACGAAGTCGCGGGCAAAAGCTAGTATTCAATAAATCAGTAACTTATTTTGAGCAGCGCAAATTGCATGACCGTTTCTTCTATAGACGTAAATGATAGATTTTTAATTACTTATAAAAAATACCTATAAAAATTAAGGAGCAGTCTAAAATTATCCCGACAAATTTTCGGTTAGTCTTATTATAATACTTTAAATGACATACTGGATGGTAGAATGTCTAGTTACTTGTATATCTCCGTTGTTGTCAGTCGCGATTTTAATATACCTTCGTCTTTGTTCCGAAATACGAAAGAGCGGTCGCAGACGATAGCTACTAAATAAATAAAAGAACCAATAACGTTTTATGAGTCGTGTGTCTTATGAACGAGACCGGCGGTAGCTGCTAACACACCAAAACAAACCAACAGATATATTACCCAACAGAAAATAAAACTGATGCGAACATTTAGGAGTATATAACTAGCTCGAAGTTTCTTCGACCGTAAAATATAAACGGATGGATTTTGATTTTTTTTATAGTTTACGTGAGCACTTATGCTAAACGGTTATCAACTGAAAAAACTTTGAGCCATAAAATAATTGTATAATTGATTTCGTTTATGCTTGCCAAAAACTGGCAAACACAAAACCAACAGTATTCATTTAGCTTTCAAACACATTTAAACAAACGTAAAAATCATTTAGAAAGTATTTATAAAAACAGTAATCACTGGCTACTGCTAAAGAGTACCTCCGAAATGGAACATGCTACCCTCTTGGGCGGCTGTGAAAAGAGCCCCTTTAGAGATTCCATTTGAAAAGAACAAACAGATGAGTAACCTCGTTCATCAACCCGCGAGAGCCCGTAGCGCTTAAGCGCGCCCTGTATAATAGCCAGTCTCGTCGTAGAACCGCTACCGGCGCACGCTTGCTACGCGCACCGCTACGGACGCTACGCGCTACGAAAATACGCAATGAATAAATTCGCTACGAACAGTGCAGTGCTACATAAAAAATAATTGTGACTTAAAAAAAGTGTATCAGAATTTTTCAATGTATATATAAGTGATAGTTGTAGATGGTTATAGAAATTAAATTCGGTATAGTTTGTAAAAATGTTGAACTTAAGGATTGCGATCAGAATATTCATATTTCTATTAATAACACAAGGTAAGTTGTAGTCATTTATTTATCTAATTAGGTGATAAATACGAATTTATATTCCGAAGTAAAATAAGGCATGAGTATCGAGTTTTTTTCATATTAATTGATAATGCGGCATTTTCTATTTTAAGTGCCTAATAGTGATCTGAAATTAACTGAAACATTGATTATATCTACAAAATATGTGACCTTCAAGTGAAAACATAAATACAGTATTTAAGTTTTTTATTTAATAAATTGATATTTAACTTCATTATTTAATTTGGCAAATAAAAATATTTAGCTGAAAAAGAAATATCTTATTTGTAATCTATAATCCGAAATGTTGTGTTGTCTGTGTATACGACTAATAATATTGGCAAAATAATTTAAGTGTAGAATATTTAATATTATCCTAGGCTTTTTTAAACGATTCTAAAACCACTAAAATCAGGTAAAACCTGTTATTAAGAAACTTTATCTGAAATAAGATGGCCTTTATTTGATCTCGATTAAAAGCGTAATTAACAGCCACCTCTATAAATACACCTAAAATAATCAAAATAATTAACACACCTAATTTAAATTCTCCACTAATTACTTAATTGTTTTCCGCTTATATTACGCCAACGGTTGTTTGTACAGAAATTCCGGAGACTTATAAAATAAATATTTTGTAATGGTTTTCTTAAGATTTACCTACCTTGTTTCTTGAAAATGTATTACCGTGTTTGAAGTAGATTGGTGGCAATTAGCAAGGATTTGTAGGCGCGATCGCGATGCTTTTGGTGTACGTAAGACTTATACTAAAACCTTTGATGGTTTGAGAAATGTACTTAGAATACCAGAATACGTTACTGGGAATGGGTTCTGTGAATAGTTGTCATATGTCATCATTAGTTCGGGGCGGAGGTAGCATGTATTTAGGTTAATACCTGGACTAAAATATGATTTATGATGTGTGTTCTGATGCTCAGAGTGTGGAGTATTTTGATCATTTTGTTTATGTGCAGTGGTGTATGATTATGTTCGGTAGTAAATTACTATTCGTCGGATATACGTGCATTTCGTGATTTGATTTAAAGATAAAGTTTTTGAGGATTTATGCGTTTAATAGAATCAGAAACATGTCCCGTATAGCCCTTTGTAGAATAAAGTGGAAGGAGGGTACGGAGGCATTTGTTTTACAGTGGAAAAGTATATGCTTGCAGCAATGATATTAGTGCGTTTAATACTGTAGAATGAAACATCGTGGTGGTGATGCATTATTCAAATGTTCAGTTAGTTGCAGTCAAAGTTAAGGTGTAGATGGATTTAACCATTTAACCGTATTTTTTTAAGACTTATTGTCTGTATATGTAAAAGGATAACTGACTGGGGTCGTGAAAATTTTTGTATGCGACTTCCTATATTACACAGTAAGTGAGCACTCAGAAGGCATTTTTTAAATTTTAAGCCTGATCGGGATAAAATAAGGAATGAATGTTTGTATGATCATCTGTCCTCTTAAAGTATGCTCTTTATAAATTTTTTTTAATTTACTCACAAGTTAACGTTAAAACCTATTACACCAATGAAGCTGGGACAGTTCATAGTTTTTAGAGATGACAGATAAGAATTTTGCGATAGTGTCGAAATACGGAGGTCTTGTATGTGGGTAATTGGTGGCATATGTCCGTTATATTTCAAATTGTTTATTTAAAGTATTATGCGACGGAATATACCCATAATTTTGATAATTTTAATGAGCTTTATATGTTAGTAAATCGACTGATAAATTACACAAACATTACGATCTGGCTTATCTAAAGCCACAGAAGTAAACATACTCGTTAAGTTTAAAGAGATATATTGCGTACATACTTAACCAATGGACTGCCAACTTCAACACTTATTGTTTTAAGTGCTGTAGTTTGCAGTCCATTGGTTACTCAGATGGTAATCCTGCCCGATCTCTCAATATATTCACGTCAATGTAAGTCAAACTGTGACAAACTTTCGCCATTGTCTACACGACCCAGGAATATGTTTTGAACGCGTGCCAGTTCAAAGATAGTTCTATTAGCAAGATAGAAGTTTGGTCTTAAATACAAGTCACCGCTTTGAAAACTAATTTGTCGAGAGGTCTATTAAAATGGCTGACAAATTGGTATGATAAGCATTCTTTGTTTTAGAATAAAATGTATTAAACGAATTAAGTAAAATGTATTAATTAGACGGGCCAGTTGGTGTAGTGGTTAGTGACCCTGACTGCTAAGCCGGAGGTCGTGGGCTCTATTCCCACTCAGGACAAACTTTGTGTAATGAGCATGATTGTTTGTTTCAAGTTTTTTGTTCAACTGTTCTAGTTTTGACCTTCATTTCTTTCTTTTCTGATAGTCACCGGTGTTGATTTTCGCCTTATAACCTTCATAGGTAAAGATTCTAGGTCACACGAAATGTCCGATAGATTTCGCTTTAACTTTCAACAAAATCTTTAGATTGTGTTTACTAAGAAGTTTCGATATGTTTACCGATCTGTTTGATTGCAGACTTGAGTATTTGATATTAATTTCAACTTGGTAACTCCACGTTCCGAGAAAAGGGATTTTGTTAGACAAAACAACGAAGTGATCTTAAAAGGATTCCTGCCGGGGTTGCGGAATGTTTATAATAGTTACCGTGACCCTGGAACATAAAGGGCAACCGAAGGAACATGAGTGGGTTTTAGTCAGTAAGAGTCTGACACGCCCTCCCGCCGCACCCAGGACAGGAGCAGTCATTTGATGATTTTCTTCTACCTTTTTATTTAAAAAGATTATTTCTTTAAAAAAAGGCGTTTACCCACTTTAATTAACTACTCATAAGTCGTGGTTGCACTTATAAGCATAAACTCACATCCATAAACAACAACCAGACACGGACGTGTAGAACACTAAAATAATTCTTCCGAGCAGGGGATCAAACTCCTAACACAAATCACAGCAGCCTTTTAGCCATTGCGCCTACCTTGCACGTCGATAACGATAAATATAAAAGACAAATTTTAAATGATAATTTAATTTTGACAACAGCAAGACAAAATATCTAAACACAAACAGTCATCTTTTTGTACACATATGCCCTTAATAATAATCACTGTGTAAAGTTATGCAATGAATAAAGCCTGTGTAACCATACATTTTTTGACGTATAAACCAGTCATAACTTTATGCAGCGATTATTAGTAAGGCGCAAAGAGTAAAACGGGATCCCTATTACTAAGATAAAAGCCTGATAACCAATATGTTAATACCTTTTTATTTATATTTTAATTTATGTAAAGTTTTGTAGTAGAGAAAAAAAATAAGTAACCAAAAAATTAATAGCCGTACTTGATATAAAAACCGCAAATTTAACAAAAATGGCCAATAACTAAAAAAGGGGATCAAGTTAATTTATTTTTGTAAACTAAAATTAAATATTGAACATTTAAAATATCATGTTATAATTTAAAATATATTTGAATCTCTAAAATATTTAAAATATATTTTAGAGATTCAAATTATATTCTCTCTATACAAAATAATACCACCAAAATTTTATAATACGACTAAAGCAAATTCAGATGTTTCAGAGCAATTTTGATAACAGCTCTTATTTGGATACCTACTTACATTCTTATCTTTATCAGCCGCGGGCTTTTGTGGGTGTAAATCACTTTTTGTTATGAATTTATAATAAGAAAAATAAAAATAATTACTTAGATCCGCTTGAACAGTTCGTTTCCAAGTTCTTTGAAATACTTTAGATCAGCCCACATACATAATTATATTGTTGTTGCTAAAATTTAATAATGTTCTTTGAAAAAACAGAGGTCATTACCCTTTCAATACTTGTCAAGTTTCATTGTACTCCTTTCTTAAGATAATAAAAAATAAACTAAACGTAGGCGTGAAAGCTAGACAGATAAAAGCTAGGTATACTGTGTTTCGTGTAGCCTTACTTTAAAAGCTTCCTGGACGGAAGATTTCATAATTACTTTGAACGAAAACGGAATGTGGGTCAAACCATTATTTAGTTATTAAATGTTTTTGTCAAAAATTTAATTAAAGAAATATTGTTGTGCCGCCGGTAAAATAAGCAGCCTTATATATTTTTTTATTTTACGGCGGAACTGAAATAATGTTTAATTTTTCAGGTGCCGTTGTTTCGTAAACTTTGTTTATTTTTTTATGCTAAATTTTGTACTAAAAGATTCTACAGCTTCATATGTGTGTGTGTGTAGGATTACGATGTGGCATGTGCCTTTGTTATGTCTTACTTTGTGTGTAGTCGCACGGCTACGTATCGCTTGCCGTAAAGACTATGAATCACCCATTTTGTCCCCATGTCTGTCGGAGGAAACAACACAGGGGACGGCCCCCATCTAATCTCACCGCCGAACATAGTGGTCACTTTGATACAGTTTTTGGACCTTTTGTGATTGCCATTTGGTTGTGAAACCTTTGCCTTAAGTTCGCAAGAAAATTGTCCGTTTGGTAGGCAAACATTCTCGTAAATTGAAGCGTGAAAACATTTGTAACCATAGCTGACGTTCATATAATAGTTTCATCGCTTTAAAAAGCTTCGTGGAATGGGTACATACTAAAACTGTCCAACTTTAACCACTTGTTCCAGATAACCGACCAGAAATTAATAGTAATAGTTCCTCTACTCCATTTAGGCTAGAAACCGAGACTGTCGTTAATCATTTTTATTAAACATTCAAACAAGTTCTGCTTTCGTATCGTATTTCTAACATAAAATGTAGAATGAAGTGACATCGTAAAAATTATCGTATCACACTTTATGGACCATAATTACGTTATATATTGCCCAATTTTTCCACATCATGGAGTAGAAGATTATGCAAAATGGTTGGATCTTAAACGTGGATAATTGCGTCGCTTCCCCGGGGGTTGCGGTTTTAAGTTATTTTATTATGCAGATATTCTTTCCCAGATATTGTAGTTTTCGACGTATTCTCGGTGTGGGTCCCAAGTGGCTACTCAACACTTCTAAGAAGCTCGGTGTTCGTGTGTCTAGCGGACTAGAGCTTCTGTGGCATTATGCAGTAGGGGGTTTGTTTGTTTTAGAGTCCACATGAACGCGTTAGTCACTCGCAGTGCCCAAATTTACGTAGTTTAGTATTTATGCACACTGCGCAGTTTCGTGTTGTTATAATTGCGGGCTTAGAACTAAATGTGCATAATGGTCAGTGCGCTACAGCGTGGCTATTTGCGTTTTAATAATATTTACTAACACAAGTGCTCCATGTATGTGAATTTCAGTACATAATATCGCTTTTCTCATTGATTTTGTTTTACGCATACATGTTACGATGAAATCAAAAAGCATTTAAGTCGCCACTAGTCAGTATTGATTTTATTGACACTCAATGACTTTGACATCAATTATTTTTTAAACATAATTATAGTAATGTCCCAGATATGTTATTTGTGTAGGTCACAAGATAACGATCATTTATTATTTTCTATTAAAACTTTTTTTTTTGTTATTCAATTAATTACGTTGACGAATATAGGGCAGGTCGTGAGTGTAGGAACGGAAAAGTTTAAAATGGAAAAAATAAGTTTAAAATTTAAGAAACAGCTTAAAAGGAATGGTTCGAGTTGTTAAGTGGAAAAACTTGTTAATAGGGTTTACACTGAGAATTAAAGAAGGTAATAACTGTTGACCTCGATACTAGTTAAAAAACTTTTATTTTAATTGAATTACCAAAAACTGTTTTCTTGGCAAATAGATTACAAAATAGTGATTGGCTTTGAAGAGTTTATAAGTACTAATTGGCAGCACATTGTCGTTTATTTTATCTTATTTTCTATTGTATGGTAAACAAGTTGGTGCGTTAACTGCCACCCTTGACAATGCAGGATTCATGTTTTTTGTATGGATGGGAAATCATCGAATGACCTTTCCCTCCTTGGGCGGTTTAGTCAGACTTTTTCTGACTTAAACCTACCCCATGTTCCTTCGGTTGCCTCTATGTTCCAAGGCGGCGGTAATTGGCACCGTGTTAAGACGAGCTCCTTCACAAGGAGCTAATTAGGTACTTCTATAAAAGATAAAGAATCACAAAAGTGATGAATTTTGATGATGATTGAAACCTCTCTAACACAAAGACACAACTGCCACTCATATTTTCTAACTAAAAACAAAAGAGAGAAAGAAAATAAATGTTAATAAAACACAACCATTCCTATGTTTACGACAGTTTTTACATTCTGCTGGAATACGTGCGCATCCATTAAAGTTTCGCGGAGCTTGGGAACTTTCTTTAGCCGCTTATATGCAGTCAGCGTTTTACATATTGTATTCCGTGCACCAGCTGCTTAATAAAAGTCGTTCAGATATATTATTGAAGTTATCAAAATGTTTAAAACGGTTTGTGAGGTAATTTTTTCTGTGAAAATGCTTGGATAGTTTTTGCTTGGTAGAGATTTCATTGTTTCATACACGTTTATTGGTTTTATACTCCTCGGTGCCTTCACAGATGTGTTTAAATTAATGGAAAGACCGTTATTTTGGTGGTAGTAAAATAATAACGAATGTTTGACCTTTATTGAATTTAGAAATTTTTAGCCATTGCCCACGAATGTTGAATTAAAAGAAGGTTTATTAAAACAATTTAACGACTTACCGGCCCAATTTTCTTAAGTTGTCGAGCCATAAGAGCCATTTACAAAATATTAAACAACATTGATGAAAGTTAAATGATATCGGTTAAGTCTTAATCAAACGGTATGAACCAAGTGAAATAGGGATGATTATTTTTAGATAATTATACCTAATTTAATTTGTCTATAATTATAGACATAATACTACTTTGTATCAGATATAAAATATAGATAGTTTAAGATCATTATGTACCACACGTAGCAAGCTGTGTGTCAGCCGTGAAATGTCATGGTCCATGATCCCGATCCCACCGACCTACGTCACACTGACATGACTGAAATTTGAAACACGGATAGAGGACAACAACTATACTTATTTATTTGTTTCGTTTTTTATTAACAAGAAAGAGTCTTCACCTATATTTACAGGTATTAACATGTATTTGAGACTACTACGTATGGGTACTTTCTTAACTATACATAGTGGCTGGTCATTAAAGACCGATACGTGATCACGTAATTGTGCTCATAACAAGAAACAACTTTCAAATGAAAGTTTTTTTTTATTTGACGTATTTCGTTTTATTTATTTTGCAGAGTTTACTTTTTACCTGGTGAAAAAGTAAACTATTTTTTCATTAATAGGGTTATCCATACTAATATTATAAATGGGAAAGTGTGTCTGTCTGTCTGTCTGTCTGTCTGTCTGTATATTTGTCTTTCTTTCACGGCAAAACGGAGCGATGAATTGACGTGATTTTTTGAGTGGAGATAGTTAAAGGGATGGAGAGTAACATAGGCTATTTTTTGTCTCTATCTAACGCGAGCGAAGCCGCGGGCAAAAGCTAGTATAAAAATAATCCAGACAATCACAAATAACACACATAGAATCATTACACTTTTACTAGCTCTAAACCTAACATTAGTAATTATAGATGTATGACCTTTTTTTAAGTATTAGGTGTGAACGTTATTAGTGTATAATGACGATCCAAGTGGCCTTTTAATTGGTCAAACGGAAATGAACAGTTAATTTTCACTCACTGAAATTTATTATTGAGACGGATAGTTTTGATGTGGTTTTGATATATAGTTTACAGTACGTTTTTAAGCATGTTATGAAAAAAAAATCGAATTAATAGTTCTCCATTTTGAAGAAGGTTAAAGATACAGTTTCCGTGAGCCATACGGTAGGAATTTAGAGCGTTCGGTTGAAGTCTGTAAATAATAATAATAGTTGAATCCGGTTATGCTAGAAGCCGACCCCAACGAAGTTGGAAAAAGGCTAGGGTGATGATGGTTGAAATCTGGAAATAATAATAATAATAGCTGAATCCGGTTATGCTGGAAGCCGACCCCAACAAAGTTGGGAAAAGGCTAGGGTGATGATGGTTGAAGTCTGGAAATATTAATAATAATAGCTGAATCCGGTTATGCTGAAAGCCGACCCCAACGAAGTAGGGAAAAGGCTAGGGTGATGATGGTTGAAGTCTAGAAATAACAAATAAGTAATGGTTTTTATATCGTCGAAAAAATTAAAAAAAATCCGTTTCACACGACGCAGACCTTGATTATTCGATCTTCAATTTATTCCATCATCTCCCTAGCCTTTTTCCCAATCGTGTTGGGGTTGGCTGCCAGCCTAACCGGATTCAGCTGGATACCGGTGTTTTACGTGGAGCGACTGCCTACCTGACCTCCACAACCCAGTAACTGGGCGACACGATACCTCTTGGTTAGACTGGTCATAGTTTCTTGCTAACCAGTAACGACTGTCAAAGTTCTACGAAAGACAACCGGGACCAACGGCTTTACGTGCTTTCCGAGGCACGGGATGTCAGTGATGTCTAAGATAAACTTTAGAAAGTACATAATATGAATTGAAAAAGTCACATTGGTACTTGCCCGGATTCGAACCCACAACCTCTTACACGAGAGACGATTACAAAAGTGTCGTGATGGCCTAGTGGATAAGGCGCCCCTTAGCCACTAGGCCATCACGACACTTTTCGATCTTCAATTTATTATTGTCTGAAAAACGATTTTCCATTCTTTGCAGTCTAAATCTGTTTTGACAGATTTAGACTGCAAAGAATGGAAAATCGTTTAATCACACTACACGAATAACGTGATTTGAGACACAATAGAAAGACAATAGCATTAGAACTAACATAACACAACACAGAGGTAAAATTTCGAACACAATTAAAATGGATTTATTAAGGCGCTGTCCATAGCAAACACCTTGTAAAAGTCTAGATTTTCGTCGCAAAGTTAGCCGTATCTATACAGACCACAAGCCAGAAAAAAATACAGTGTATAGTCTAATATATTAAGAAAAGACTTACACAAAAACAATTTACAAATGTGGTCTAGTAACGAAAAAAAAAATGTTCGAAAGGTCACGAAAAAAAGTTATCGTCTCGAAATTCTCAATTTTTTCAGGGACAACCATCATATTTTTTACTTCTATAACAAAGAAAAATTTATAATCTAAAGACATATCTAAAAATTTCAAAATACAGAACTGTATTTTTTTTAATATTCAATTAAAACTGCAAAATTACTTACATTTTTGCGGATTTGCCAAAATATTTTCGACCTTATTTCTATTAATTCGATGCACCACCGCGAATAGCTACTTACCGCGCCACGAGAATAGTCCCGTTGATATCTGGACACTTGCGTGTTTTCCTTCTTAACTGATTAGGGGGTGGGGCGAGGTTGGTAATAAAGAAAAAAAAATGACTTAATCCTTCGAACACACGTGATTTGAGACACAATAAAAATACAATAGCAGCCCGACAGCCGGCTGTCGGTTGGTCGATGAAAGGTAAAACTTTTTACAAATTCATTCGACGTATCTGAAAAAAGAAGAATATTTTTTTATTAAATAATTATGTAATATACAAATAACTAGCGACCCGCCCCAGCTTCGCACGGGTGTTACAAATCTTTAAAAATCCCGACTTTTCTCTACGATAATAAGCACGTATTATACATATAAACCTTCCTTAAGAATCACTCTATCTATTAAAAAAAACGGCATCAAAATACGTTACGTAGTTTTAAAGATCTAAGCATACATAGGGACAGACAGAGGATAGCGATTTTGTTTTATACTATGTAGTGATGATGAGTTTGTACTGTTTATTTATTTCATTTGGTTAGTCAACAATTGTTAACACATAATTTCTTAATAGTACATTTATCAGTGCAACAATTACTTAAAGGCTAACGCTACATGCGCTACTTATAAAAATGAAATGAAATGAAAATGAAAAATGGTTTATTTGGCAAAAAAAAAATACAACTCTGACAGATAATATATAAGCACTTAATAATTGAGTTTACGGTTGTTCAAAAGTTTGAGCCCTGTCTCCTAAACTAGGAAGATCCTGTATCTTAGGAGGCAGTGTTCACGCGCACTTATGCGCGCACTTACGCGGACGGAGC
Organism: Athetis lepigone; assembly: GCA_033675125.1. NCBI lineage: Eukaryota > Metazoa > Arthropoda > Insecta > Lepidoptera > Noctuidae > Athetis > Athetis lepigone. The sequence goes on from CM066217.1 coordinate 15,496,253, forward strand.
CCCGCGAAGCGGGGCTCCGTCGACCTAGCCCACCATCAACCATGCACAGAAAAAAAAAACCATTACGGGGCTTAAATATTTGTCTAATACTTGTTATGTCATTTAAATATTATGCCATTTAAATATTATGTCTAATAATTATTATGGCACATAAAATTATGGCAAACAATACTTATGGCATTCGTATCTTATGGTATCTAAAATTCGGGCAATTAAAAGTATGTCATATGTCATTTAGGGCAAATGAAACATTCGGGCAAATGAAATTCGGGTAAATGAAATTCGGGAAAATGATGATTATGGCATAAAATCTTCGGGCAAACAATAGACAACCGTCAGCAATATCACTAGAACTATTTATTTTTTTACAAAAGCGCCCTATTGGTGAGTTCGCACCAAGAATCGTTCTGCGCAAGGATGGGTATAGTGGTGTGATGGGATTTCGTGGTATCGGGCTGGGGCACGAAACTTTAGGAGACTTAAACACTTATGCCCTTTCTAATAATCACTGTGTAAAGTTATGCAATGAATAAAGCCTGTGTAGCCATACATTTTTTGACGTATAAACCTGTCATAACTTTATGCAGCGATTATTAGTAAGGCGCTTAGTATATTAGGGCAGTCCAATTTATTCCTTACCAATTTATAGAGAAATAAGGCATCAGTAACTTCTCTACGGGTTGATAAGCTGTGAATTTTGTATGACTAAATAGGCACAGACTTTTTTTAAGTATTGTTTGTTATCAAGCGTATAATTGCGTGTTTAGAATCGGCTGCTAATTAAATCACGTCATTTGAGAATAAATGAACGAGTGTACAGGACACTTATTCATCTATTCTCAAAAGACGCGTCGTCTTTAGAAGATGTCTCAACTCTTGGTACGTTATGGTACATTCTGTAGTATAAACTAAAGTTTTGTAGTTATCAAACTCGGAGAGAACGTGTCCCATCAAAGTATAGCGGAACGGATTATTATGTCAGGTGGTAATAGCAGGCAAAGGACGAAGTAACTACCGCTATTTAATTCAATTTATTCACTTCAAACGTACGGACTGAAAACCGGTTCCCGGAATTGAAACTGTTATAAATAGAAGCAAGCTTACCACAGCGACATTAATATTGAAAACTTGATAAATATGTGTGATAGACTGAGATTATGCGACGTTTTTTGAAAGAGAGTTAAACTACCAATAATTTAATATACTCGTTACAAGCTTTCAAAAAGTATTTTTTTTTGTAGATTTTGTATGATGATTTTTGTTTAAATTTAATTTCAAAAATCATTTGATAGCTAATTGTGTTCAAAATACGCTTTGATTGGTACACGTAGAGTGGAAGTCTGTTTACCTCCTATGAATAATTAAATTAATGTATAACTATAATGCTTTTTGAATAAAGTATTCTGTGAAATACGTTGTGTTTTGAAGCAAATCATTGGCCATTAATTGAACTGAATTGCAATAGTTTTATCTGTAAAAACGTTTTAATTGAATCAATTTACTTATACGTCCGACTTACCTAGAATTTGAACTAAATACACAAAATTCTCCAAGTTCCACTAATACAAAATAACAACACGATAAAGAATGTATGTTTATTATTTCTTTCACGTAAAGAATTAAAGTGAAAAGTTTCTTTGCTACAGTAACAAAGGAAATTTTAAATAATACTTCTACACCTTTTCCACTGTATTCATATTGGATTATTCAAGAAGTACGCTAACAATATTGAAGTTTTTGTTTACATTATGGATTGAAAAATAAACCAAGGACAGTTGGATTAAGGTAGATTTAAGAATACTCGCTAAAACAGATTAAACGGATACTTTCTAAAGCGGGAAATGGATAAAATGGAGTTGGCAAGAGTCAATTCCTGATAATTAAAAGTAGTTAATTCTAGGAAGGTTTAAAATCGATTCTGATTACTTCAAGTATAACATTTGATACAGAAAAATCTTAGCACGAATTATTAAACAGTCTGTATTAGTTACAGCCAGCCTAGTGACCTCTCGAGGGAGTTGTAGGATCCTAAGTGATTGTGTACATAGACACCGTGTTCTGAGAATCTATGTAGTTGATCTACTCGTGTATCAGTGTTTTGTAGAACTATATACATGTGAATTAATTGTTATTACTGTATATCTTGTCTGCGCAGTCCAAGATGTTACAATCATGACGACTGCATAAAAAGATTTTTGGTAACTGTAGTGCTCTCGTGGATAAAAGTGTGATGTTATGTAGCCTATATCAAGCTATATTTATGCAAAGCTTCATCAAAGTCCGTTCAGTAGTTTTTGCGTGAACGAGTAACAAACATCCAGACACTCACACCACACATACATACTTTCACATTTTTCATTATAAAACTCAAGAACGGCAGAACCGATTTGGCTGAAAATTGGGTTTTTTTTTCAACCAAATATCTGATAGAACGCGGGTGAAAACGCGGGGACAGCTAGTTTACTATATTAGTAGGATTTCCTTATTAGACCAAAGCATTTTTCAATTTATAGACAGATTTTTTTCCTAGTAGTCTTTGGTTTGATACGCGTTTTGTTTGTGCTCCGCTCCCGTGGGTAGCGTGGGTATGTTATGCTATAGCGTGACTGTGGCTTTTATTTTATGTGTAAGATGTATTGTTTATTTTTATTCTGTAGCTTGTTTCTCGAACTAATAGCTCCATTAGGTTTCATGTTCGTAAGACCTGCAACTCAGGATTACCCTACTTCAGATTGTATGTTTGGTGTTTGTAATGTATATTGGTGTGATAATTAAAGATTTATGATTATGATCACACTTTTTTTCTCAATTAGATAGGAAGGTTCAGAGATAAACTCGGTTAAACATACAAAATACTATATTTGCGAAGGCTGACAAAATTACACAATATCTGCATCCATGCTTTAAAAATAACACATGGTTATAATTATATTCATATGTTATTTTAAACTATATATCTGTAAAGTGTCATCAGAATTCGTTCAGGAGTATTTACATAATTGAGCAACAAACATCTATAGATCCATAAACCAACACACTTTTGCGTTCATAATAGTAATAGTAAAGGAGAATTTGTGAACGTGACATACTACACATTCAAGATTTTTGCCCATGGCTGCAGACAAAAACTTAGGAACACATACTACTTACGTCCTTTTACTTCGTTCACGTTCATATATCTTGTCAAACCCGCGCCTTTAGCGAGTTACCTAACCTTTTTTAAAAGAGGGTTCCAGAAAGTTCGGTCTACATAATGATGCTATTATAGAGGACCCCGCCAGTATCTCTTCTGGCATCCAGTTTATTAATAATTCTCTTTTCAGTTTTTCCTTCAAAAAGGCTAAAGCCGAAGCTATTTTATCTAAACATTGTGCCACAAAAATGGGTAACACATTCCTCAGCCCCAAGACCTTGGTCTCCCAAGATTCCAAAGTAAGGGTCGCCAGCAAGAACTGTATATATATAATACAGTTCCAAAAAATATATTGCGGTAACATGTCAAAGGGATTATTTATTGAAGCTCACAGATATCGCTAGTTTGACGGATTTTGATTGGTTCTCGGCCCAAGTAGTATGGGGTCGGATCAATTAGAATTACAGAAATTAAAGATAGAACGGGTTTTGGGGAGATAACAAAAGCACATTTAACTCCCAGTGAAGAGAATTTGTTACAGCACAAGTAATTCTCTGTTTCCATTCCCTAATTTCTTGGGAAATTAAAAGAAAAATGTGGCGAACATAAATCTTTATGAGCCATTCTATTTTATTATTCCGAGCATTGAAAAAAGCTGTAATGTGCTTACTTCGTTCGTTTCAAGTACAGTTATTACTTTCTAGTGTTAATGGCTTGTTGCAGTATCAATTATCTGAGTGGCAGTTTTATTATATTCAAGTGGATTAATCTATCAGTACCTACTTAGATAAGAATATTATAAAAGCGAAAGCGTGTTTACTAGTGACGTTTTCTCTCGTAAGCCGTAATTCTGAACGAATTTTGATAAATAATAATTATATTTTTTATAATAGTAATTTATTTCTAACTTACATGAGAGAAAGTAATAAGTACCCTGGTACCCAAATCAGGTTTATTGCTATCTTAGTGACTAGGGAGTCAATGTTTCTTCAATAATCCATACTAATATTATAAATGGGAAAGTGTGTCTGTCTGTCAATCTGTCTGTCTGTCTGCCTGTTTGTCTTCCTTTCACGGCAAAACGGAGCGACGGATTGACGTGATTTTTTAAGTAGAGATAGTTGAAGGGATGGAGAGTAACATAGGCTACTTTTTGTCTCTTTCTAACGCGAGCGAAGCCGCGGGCAGAAGCTAGTATTATTATAAATGTTCAATTAAAGTATGTTTAGAAACTTGCTACAATTATGTAGATCGGGTTAATATTGGAGGTCAATTTTAGTACAAATATAAATTGGACCTTCGAACGACTTTGTCTGCGTCCGTTATAACCGATATTCTTACAAACATAGTAGGGGGCAAGAGCAACAATTTGGTTAACAGATTGAAGACCTACCTTACCTAGAAAAAGCAAACAAACAAATAATCTACCTAGTTTGAACTTTCTTTTTCTGAAAACATTTACGCTATTGTAAGTTAACCTTGTTAAATGTTCAATATTAAAAACTTTGAGATTTTTTACATTGTAGCGTGTTGATCCCTCAATATTTTTATAATTCTAGTTTTATATTTTTCCTTAAGACTTAAACAGAAGTTTTCGTGGAAGCGTCTACCCACTCTGTGTCATTATTTGATCGTACATAGGTACCTAGCCAAATTATTGCTAGACATAGGTACAGACAGCTAAAGAAAAGCTCTAGATAATATTCAGCCTTCTAAAAATTTAATGAGGGAGGTAAATTAGGTGTGCTTTCTTTGTATGTCAATTGTGGAAATATGCAGTAGTAGACAGCGAATGGCTGAAAAAGACAGGTATGGACAGCGACAAAACTAATTTGAACCCTAATTCTATCTATACTATATAATACTACACAGCCTTCCGCGGTTTCACGCGCGTTAAAAATGTTATGGGTGAACAACCCTATTACATAGGGGCATGAAAAATAGACAGTAACCGATTCTCAGACCTACTGAGCATGTATATAAAATTTGGTAAAAATCGGCAAAGCCATTTCGGAGGAGTAAGGTAACTAACTAACATTGTGACACGAGAATTTTATACCTTTAAATAAGATAAAAGAAAAGATTTGATTGTTTGTTTGAATTGAATAAACTCCGTAACTACTGATCGGATTTTAAAAATTGTTTTACCAATATAAAGCTACGTTATCAGCGAGTAACATAAGCTATGTAATATCACGCTGTGACTAATAAAACTGGAGCATCAATGAAAAATGTGACGAAAACGGGAAAAGTAAACTATAGGCGTCCCGCTATGATCCACAGAAGCGGAGCATTTAACCAAAAACCTGTCATTACGCAGTCGAAACCGCGTGGAACAGCTAGAACTGAATTAAATAAAGAATCGATGAAAAAACTTAATAAAACAACTAACTGAACTGTTATTTTGCTAATTAGCGTAGAAGATATTATGTCGTGTCTATTTACTACATAGCTACATACATAGCTGTAACTAAAAGAGTCAATCAACAGTTTTCAACGTGCCGTGTATTGACCCACTTTATTTGTGTTAATACTTTCATAACCACAAAGTTAAACGTTGGGAAACTAACCAAATGTTAGCAAGAATTCGTCACCTTTTATCGGACACAACTTGATAATTGGACAATTTAGTAATTAATAATCGGAAACGGGACTGAGGTAAGTTAATCGTTTGCTGTGGTAAGATTTTAACTACAAAAATCGTCCTTAGCCGAGGTCGATATTACGTAAAGTTTTTTTTGGGGAATGGGAAATCATCAAATGACTGCTCCCGTACTGGGTGCGGCGGTGTGTCAGACTGACTAAAACCTACTCATGTTCCTTCGGTTGCCCTTTATGTTCCAGGGTCACGGTAACTATTATAAACATTACGCAACCCCGGCAGGCGTTGGCCCTGTCGAGCCCCTTCTCGTGCTGACTTCTCTTTGAGGCGCGCGTGGAACACTAACGAAAGTTGGCATTGTCATATTGTTACCATACAGTTGATTATACTGGTTATTCATAAGAAACGTGTTTAAATCATAGTTATTTCAAAAATGATTTGCAATGACCTATTAAATAAAATAGGACGAATAGTTACATAGATTCATACATACATACATATAAATGATTTACCTCTACATACAAAATATAGTTATGATTTGTTTTATCTCAAATACAAGATAAAATAACAAATCACTCAAAATCAGTCAAATAAGTACAGTTACATCAAAAGTAAATTAGTTTTTTCCAATTTACTTCAGCAATTTGTCAGAAAACTTCATTATAACATTGCTTTCGCGATAGAAGATATGGCCAAACCAATTTATGGTCCAAACTTTGAGTAATCCGAAGTATGGCCCTGTAATAAATTCCGTGTTAATTTTTTCGTCGAAAAAAAGGGTGCAGTCATAAAATAACGGAAACTTTTCAAAGAACATTAGCTTCTTTTTAAGCAATTCCATGATGAAGTTTAATTAAGTAAAAACGGAGATATATCCGTTTTGTTTCTCCGTACTGTGTTGAGCCGTAATCGTTTATTTTTATTATTGTGTACCGTATAAAGGTAATCAGTTGGTACATTTTACCTTGCGCACAACAAGGTATGTAATTGAAAATATTGTTTTGTTGCCCTGTGAGCTCGTAATAGGTTTTGCGGTGGTACCTTAGTACTAAGTGTTATTGTTATTTATTTTATAGATCATAATGTTTAAAGGAATTTTTATTCAACTTTTTGAACGGTTTTATTTAAATTATTTTTTTTTCATCCCGTATGGCCTAGAATTTTGTTTAAATATTTAAACCACTTCTACTTAATTATTTCTTACTTCTACTTACTCGATTTTTGTGGATCTTTGCACACATATTTGCTTTGACAACCTCAAAAATAAACCATGATTTTATAAAGTAGAAATTGAAAACGTAGTACAATGAAGTCCTTTGGTTAAAGTAAAAACTTGGCTGCAGATTTCTTCGTTCGCCCCCGTATTGAGATGAAATTACAAGCACATTTCAAATTTTATCAGTAAACTCTTTTGATCTTTACAATGTGACTTTTGCCCTCTGATAATGACATGTTAATAATCAAAGCTTTTGCCCATTAAACAGATATTTCAACGGCAGATATGGTTACACAATAAGTCGTTTCTATAAAGTCTACTCGTTCCAGTTAAAAAAGTGTCAAGAAGACAGCATTCATATAGGCATTCCCTAAACTCCAGAAAAAATGCGTTATCGTAAAATTATTTACATACGTGAAAGTATTACGTATATAACGAGCTCCAAAAAAGTGTCGTCGACTTTAAGAAAATGCTGGAACACCTTTTCTTTTGGTTCATATGTATACGAGAGAATTTCATTTTATTTTATGTCCATTACTAAAGATAAGTTTTTATTTTAGATGTGTTGTCTGTGTTCTAGTTACGTACAATGGAATATTCAAATTTGGGGCGAAGCCAAAGAGCTTTGAACGTTTCATGGTGGAACGATCGCGGAATATAAGGGCGGTAGCGCATCACTGAGCACCGTCGTAACCGCGTCTTGCACGTGCTCTAAGTTATTGTTATTAATTTACTCTCTCCACAGTTCGTCGCTAGTAGTTGAAGCAAAACCTTGCAACCCCAATGAGGCCAAGACTGTCTTACTAATAGAGAAACCGTGAGCGTGAAAATTTATCCTATTTTCCTACGTAACTTCCAACAATGCACAGTAAAACAGAAACAGTATATCTTTTTGAAAAACAAGTTTACCAGACTAGTATTTCCCATGTGTCGTAGGTGCGTCGGCAAGTGTAAATCTAGCCCACACAAACACAGATTGAAACAACTCGGCTGTCCCAAACCAAAGCCTAGCAAGTGCATCTGACTTAATTTTACAGGAGAGAGCATTAAACATTTTCCTCTGCCGTTTAGGACACAACAGCTTTTTAATATATTTCTTGTTTTAATATGCATAATTATGACTTGCTTTATTTTATAAGATAGTTAAATTGAACCAAAGTGTATTTGGACAAGTTTTATGTGCCTTGCTAAAGTTATTTAAGATACTTTAAGATATGAAAAATAAAAAATCCCAAATAAAAACATAGCAAGATCACTTACTAGGTTTATGAAATGGTTTCAATGTGATTTGATGGTTTTGTATATAACATTGAAAACCTAGCAAAAATACTGGCAAAGTGTTTGATTAAGATTTTTGTATTGCATTTATAATTAAATGTTGTAAATCCAATGTAACAAATAGCATAATGATAGTAAAAAATCCAAATAGCCTTAAATAATGGTTTAATTTGTCATATTGAACACACATGAGATAATGGTGCCAATTCTCTGATTCACAAGTTAACCTAAATTTAAGCTAAGTGCATCTTTCTCTTTTCATTTCATTAATAAATAAATAAAAATAAATAAATAGACAGTAGATAAAATATTAGTTAAGTCCTGTCAAACTAAGACATTCCATATATAGTTTAGACGCGATTAAAAACATGGTGACTTAAATTACGCCAATTTTCTTCAGGTGCTGTCTAATTTGAGAGACAGAGACATATGACGAGAGATGACGAGACAGATGACGAGAGACCGACGAGAAGAGACAGATGCACTTAACTTAAATTTAAGCTAGTTTGTGAACAAGAGAATTAGCACCAATGACCAACTTAGTATTTTTTTTATAAAAATCGTCATTTTGAAACTTATTTAAAAAAGCTTGATAAAAAACACAGGAAATTTAATTGTGGGGCTCCTATGTATTTTCTGTTTTTTTTTAACGAAATGAAAAAAGAAAGATGCACTCTACTTAAATTTTGGTTAGTTTGTGAACAAGAGAATCAGCCCCAATGACAAACTTAGTAAATTTTTATAAAAATCGGGATTTTTAAACATATTTAAAACAGCTTCGTAAAAAAAAAACAAATCAAATTGTCCCCTATTATGAAAAATAATGATAATCAAGTTTCCTCTGTCATTCCGCCGCCAGTTTGGAGATCAATTGTTTAATTATTAACCGGAAGTTAACTGTAAAACGCCCGCCTTATTTCTAGTATTAGAGGCACTAAGCAACAATAATTCTCCTTTCCTTCCTTCCTCCTCCTTCTCTGATCCTTTTTTGAGTAGGAGTGCTCCGAAAACCTTTTTTTTGGTGGGTTGTACCCACCAAAAAAAAAAATGAAAATCATCAAATGACTTCTCCTGCCATGGGCGAGGCGGGAAGGCGTGTCAGACTTTTACTGACTAAAACCCTGGGTAGGTTTTAGTTAGTCTGACACGCATGTTCTTTCGGTTGCCCTTTATGTTCCGGGGCCACGGTAACTATTACAACTATTCTGCAATCCCAGCAGACATTGGCCCTGGAGAGCCCTCTGCTTTGCGCTCCGAGGAGCTGATGTTTCTTCAGGTAACCCAGTTACTTTATACTTCTAAAGCAGAATGACGTTGTATTCTAAATGAGCGAGTCGAAAACACGTTGTTCGTTTCGACTACCGCGGCGGACACCGTGAGGTGTTTCCCCCTCTAACCGCGCCTTTTTTACTCTGACTTACTATTATTTATAATCTACACGATTTGGAATTTCATTCTATACTTTACTAATTTTGTAAACCAAAAACCTAGTAAAGAACTGATTCCAAATTCAAAATCCTAGTAAGTCCAATAACAAATTCAAAAACCTAGTAAGTACTACATTTAATAGGTTTTTGTAATTGGAAATGTTGCTTGCTAGGTTTTTGATTTTGTTTTCTCCGAGTACGAAGTATACTTACTAGGTTCATAGGTTGTCATAACTCTGCTTCTAATTTAGATAGAAATACAGTTGTTTTTGCATTAGACGCAGCTCAAAAATGTAGGATCACCGATTGAAAAAAACGTAATTTGCAAAAAATGTTCCTTGCTAGGTTTTGCTTTGGGACAGCCGAACTGTCTGTAGACAAAACAAATATTTGTAACACTGAAAGCCAAACTGCTCTGCCACTGCGTCAATGTACCCGTTAGCTGGTATGTGATTTACTAATTTAAACGTATTTACCAAGCCGTTCTGGGGTGCGATAGGTTTGATTGCCAGTTTGCCACCTCGTTCCCGCGCGATTCAAACGCGGTCTGAACAGGCCCTTACACGCAGGCATATTCTCTGATACAACCACTTTGTTCGCTCGATTTCGAATAATTCGTGATTCCAGCATTGTGATTGGTTAGGCTGTCTGAATCTGGGTGGAATAGATGTGTGCAAATCAATGCTATACCTACGTAAGATGGGCTTGCCGCACGAACGATCGTCTCTGCCGCTGATAGATACGTAATGGATTATGGAAAGTTATGGTAAAAAGAGCCTGTGTACATTTGGGTGAAATGAAATTTGTTACCATAAAATTCGGAGGGCAAATAAGATATTGTTTTGTTGTGTTAGTATTGGATGTGTCAGCAGCAGGAACGAATTGACGGTGTAGTAATAGCGTCTCGTAGTAAATACTAAATCATTTTCTACCTGTGAAAGAAAGTGTAGCCTTTGATTGTATAATATCATTTATTTTTTTCCTTTTCAGGATTAAAACTTATGAAGCACTGGATTATGAATGTTTAAAATCCTTAAAATTAATGAATTATTTGATTGCATTCGGATTGCGGATTATAATATGGAGACCTACTTACATTATAAGTTTTTCTTGACTAAACTGATCGACTCCTAGATTGGTCAAATCACCTACAAATAATTTACTTCTATTAAATGCTCTGGCTTTGCCTTTGAGGATTGCCAACGAATTTTCATTTATAAAAATAAAATTGTTGAATCTTAAAAGGTAGATACCAACAGCAATAATGTTCATGAAACTATAAAGTGCTATGTAACAGAGACCGATTTCTAAAGGCCTTTGTTAGGGCAATCACTTGATAAGATAAAGGAGTGGACTGCGCACTAGCTAAAGAGCTTAATGTACGCTTGAATAAACTAAAACCAAATTGTAGTAACGCAGCAAATGGACGCTGGTGAGAATTATAATGGTTTAGGTATGAAAATATTAATGAATAAAAAATATAATTCCTCGAATATGTTGCAATATTGATACATAAAATTGCAAAAATGTTATAAAAATACTGTAACACAATGTTATGGATATTAAATTTTTTTTAACACTCTTATTTCGTAAATATCGTGTATTATAAACTCACATATAACAAACATTATTTGAATAAATAATCGACATGGTGAACTATTATACTCTTTTTTTTTTTTTTTTTTTTTTGGTGAGTGGGAAATCATCCAATGACTGCTCCCGTCCTGGGTGCGACGGGAGGGCGTGTCAGACTCTTACTGACTAAAACCCACTCATGTTCCTTCGATTGCCCTTTATGTTCCAGGGTCACGGTAACCACTATAAACATTCCGCAAGAACTATTATACTCTTATCTATTAGTTCTATTGTACGAAATATAAAACTAAATCGTTTAACACAAAAATAAAATATTTTATTGAAACATTTGTGTTTATTTCTTTTTATCTTTTTTTATCGTTAATGTTTGAAAAATTCTATTCTAAGCAAAACAGTACTTTCTTTTTGCTATGATTCTAGCAAACATAAGTTTAACCTAATTTATGTTAATACTTGAAAAGAGGAAATTGTACTCTTTTCAAACATATTGGGCGGTTAGTGAGGATGAGATTTGGCACAGTCAAAGTTTAAGATTTAAAATAGAGTGCAAAAGAAAGCTAAAGTAAAAATATAAACTTATAAATTGTGCTCGAATTTCGACTGTTGATGAGACACTAGTATTACAAACTAGACACGATAAACATTGGTATTTAAATAAATCGTCAACACTAGTTCATATTATTTACTACGCACAATTTTATAAGCCCTGACCGTAGCTATCTATTTCTTTTATGACTAGCATAGCCGTTTTGGAGATAATCAGGTGTAGCACATAAATAATGGAGTGGCAATAAAGCCGTTCTATGTACGTGAAATATTGCCTTCTTATTTGCTTCTGTTTAGCATTATATCATCCAAAACTTCGGGCCGAAGCGTCAGGCGTACCCTGAAAAGACTGAATTGATTCATTGTGTGCGAACAGTATTGTATTTATTCTGTAGCGTCTGCCGGCGTCGGGTAATTACTGATTTTGATATGAATGGATGTGAACGTCTGTTTGTTTGGATGATCTTTTGTTTTCGTATAGCAATTACATTTCCTTGGATCCAGCGTGCTTGAAAACGCATTGGTATAGGTTTCAATACGATATGCCTCGGTAATGTAAAATTTTCTAGCTCAAGTTGATCGAAGCTGCATAAATAGACTTCAAATAGAAAAGTCGCATAAAAACCCGTTTTTAATAACATCACTTACATTCCTTTGATTTACAACCAGATAGCCTTTGTAATAATAAAATTCAGTAACAATACAAGAGCAAAGATCTTGATACCCGCCTAAAGCCTAAAATAGTTCCGGAGCCGCGAATTCCTATATTTCAGGTGAAATATTCGCGATTTCTATCATATTATTATCGCCGCTCAGGTTGTATTATATTGTAAAGTAGATTTAGGGAGCACACCCACCGCTGGCTATACACAATAGATAAATAACGCCGCATGAAACTTGAATTGGGTACTATTTTATTGTAACTTGATTTATTGTGGCTATTTTTGTAGGATAGAAAAATATAGACGAATGTAGACGAGTTTTTTTGCTTAATTTAAATATTTTTTGTGAACGTGTCGAAAAAGTTGAAATACTAGACTCTGCGTCTGACTTTCGATATAAAACTTATTGCAAAATTATAATAAAAAATAACCGAATACATATTAGTCTGATTCGTACAATTATAATTCCATTCATACAGGGTTTATTGTAATTAACGGTATCTTTTCTAAAATGTTACACACAGTAGTTTCCGGAAACTAGTGTGGGGATGACATGGGATAGATAGAGGGAATAAGGGTTGTATTTTTATTAGGCGTGCAGAACCCTAAAACAGAATAAAAAATTACTTAATTTATTTAACTTATTCAAATCTAACTACACATTTTTCAGCTAATTAAGTATATTTAGTTTAAAAAGAATGAAAGATTAATAAACCTTTATTACATTATTCTTACAAAACTATAAATACACGGAAGTAGAATTAATTAGTCTACAGCTTAAACTTGTTTATAATTTGTTGCTTATCGAAACGATCAAAGGGCGCTTAAAAGTTATTCAACTAATCGGATTGTCGATAAAAGTTTTATAACTGTTACTATCTGGGACTCTGTAGCTAAGTAAATTCTGACTGACACCCTTCAAGTGATCGTCAAGTACGAAAACGAACGACAAAGGAATAACTGTAGGAAGTATTATTAATAAAAGGGAATCCTTATAAGTGGGAGAGATCATAATACAAAGAAAAAGAACAATGAATAAGTTTATCAAACGGTGTATTAAGCCCTCCGTCACTGAGCCGGCTGCCAAAAGAAACACTACAGCCCAAGATCCTTCAATACGAAAGTATTTTTAACACAACAAAAAAAGAAACATTTCTTTGTTCGTCATGAATTGCTAAAACCGTAATCCTTCTTCTCAAGATTCCGAGTAAAAAATGGCCTTTTAACGTTCTTAAGATGCAAATAAGATGCAAAAACGTCAGCATCTATTGTGTTGATTTGTATAGCTGTTGGTACTTCACCCAGCATCCGACAGTTTCTGCCAGAAACAGGTCTTAAAGTACCTTGTCCAAGATACATTAAAATTAAATGAGGCGTTACTCGTAGGACCACTTAAGACACGTCGCAAGACGACATTATTTTAAGAGTAGTGTTTCCTCGTTTACTGTACCTCAGTATTTTGTTAAATGTAAACACTTATGGACGTCTTTAGGATATAATTGATTATTATAATAAAATACTCCACAATGAACTGAACTGGTTAATAAAATACCGGTAAAGGTATCGATTCTGTTTGGTTTTTTTTTTGTAAAGAACGCAAACGTTCTGAGATTTTACTGAAACCTAAACTCATTAGTTTTACCAAGCGTATCCATTTTTTATAATTTAGTAACCGGATTGATGCAATAATGGAAATATCTGCCACAAAAAACAAATTTCGTTTACACTGAATAAAAATTGAACCGCTTTAACCACGCGACCGCTATAAACAAGCGAAACTAAAAAAAAGGCTTTTGTGACAAGTACTGGTATTGGATGAAAAAAACCGGTATTCAAACTTTGTAAAAGGAAAAGTTTTTCGTAAAAAGTATTTATTATTTATGGAGCTGTAATGTTGCCGCTTTAAAATATACCTATTTATAATGATAGGTAGTTATTCCGCGGTCGAACGTCTAAGTTAATATTATTCTACTTACGACAAAAATATCTGTAAGTGTGAATATCACCAACATGCCAGGATCAGCAGTTTCCGTAGAGATATGAAAATCTCAATAATTATAATGAAAACCAAAATGACCAAATAAAAAAAATCGGTTTGTTTTGTCAAGTATCTTGTATTTACTTGGAGTTGAAGGTCTGAGACAACTGCTGCGGAGCTGGACAGTGGAACTCTTCAACGGTTACTAAAAACCCTTTTAGTATCTATTTCAAGTAAAAAACTGAAAAAAGGTGAAAAAAGATGTATTCAAGAGACGAGTGCATGGCATCTTTTGGGTGAGCTCGCTCCATCGTAGGTCCCGTCTATGCGCTCGGGCTAGTCTGGGACCAAGAGCAAGCCCATAAGAAATAAAAAAAAGAAGATTTTCGACCACCACACAACATAATCTTTTATGCCCTTACTAATAATCACTGTGTAAAGTTATGCAATGAATAAAGCCTGTGTAACCATACATTTTTTGACGTATAAACCTGTCATAACTTTATGCAGCGTTTATTAGTAAGGTGCTTAAGCTACAAACTTAGTGTTATACCACAGATGACTAAATAGTGTTATACTTATGGTATCCTAACAATATTCCGTAGCGTATTTAGATCATCGTAACTCGATTTTTTTAAACCCACAACGCAACGGTTGAATTGACATGAGTAATTTATTAGGGCAGTAAAATAAATTGAAGACTGAAGCTTCTTTTACGAAAAAAAAATTTCATCAGAGTTTACTGGCTTTAACTATCTAAAGAAACTCATCCTAAATGATCTACTTATTCTCACGTTTGGTGTTTTTATTTTAGCCAATAAACCGATATTGGTACTACAATTTAAACGTCATTTTATTAATAGAATTGGCCGTCTTATCGGTATTTAAACGAGAATCTGAAATTTATTTATTGAATCTGACTCACGATGTCTCTTCTCTCACGGTTTCCTCTCAAAGATTACACTTTTACCTTCATCGCGACAAATGTTCGCAACTGTAGGGCAAAGGCCCCTTCTCATACAGAGAAGGCACGAGCATTGATCACCACGCTTGCTCAAGACGGGTTGGCGATTTCGAACTTATATTAACTACAAGTCCAGGTTTCCTCACGATGTTTTCCTTCACCGATGTCGGTAATGTCTAAGATAAACTTTAGAAAGTACATATGAATTGAAAAAGTCACATTGGTACTTGCCCGGATTCGAACCCGCGACCTCTTGCATTAGAGCCGGGCGCCTTAACCACTAGGTCATCACGACATTCTGTGTTCATGTTCGCAAAGTCGGCTGATAAATATTAACGTTGGTCATTATGGTTCGTCCCTTTTTGCCTGTCTAATGAACGAAAAGTACCCCACAGTAATACATAATTGACAATTCACTCTCCATTACCGAGTTTTAAACCATTCTGCACTCAATTTAAGCAAAAGTCGTCTTTACGATGTAGGTAAAGTACTAAGCTTTAAGGTTCCATTTAAAGTAACGTTAATCTGATTAAGGTGACGTCACTTTGGCGCATTTTCTAACTTCACGCAGTGTTCCTCCTGATTTTGTTCAACGGCAGAGAATGGGCCCGTGTCTGCTTGACGCACAGTATCTACTGCAAGGCGCGCTTCCAAAACTTTGTATCAACCTTGGCGATCTGCCAAACCCGAGTCCACTTCCCGGCAATCGGAACATAACATGAAATTTCAATTTTAATGCTGGTTAGCGGTTGAAAAAAAGGATCTCTCCGTATTAATTTTGTCAGAATATATGTTAGTGATGTAAACAGTATTTCGTTATTTTCCGTAATGAATGAGAATTGAAGAACTTTGTCCTCTTCCAAACTTTATCTGGCGATGAAAGCAATAATTTATTTAGGCTTAAGAACTGAAATTTTATTTGAATTATCCATTGAGAATGATTGGTACTGAACAGCTCAGCTAATTGAATTAGAACTATAGCAGAACGAAGAAATAAGTCGTTGTTTTTATTTTAACCTTCGGACATTTTTCATTGCCTCTACAAACGTGCGAGAGAACCGATATGATTCATCAAACTAGATTCAACACGGCGAAATCACGGCAATTGCGTTCAGTCACGAATTCACGGCACACATGGAAGTGACTAGGTTAACGGAGCGCCATACAAATGACACTAGTCGTGACCATCTCTCTCGTGATATACTGGAAATATAACGTGAATTTTGTTTCCACGGGAAACTGTGATTCGATTTATAGCGAACAGACAAATGCGTTGATATAAAGACGAAATAGAAGCCACAATTTCAATTTCTTAGACTGTTTTGTTTATTCTGTGATTCTTCCTAAGGAAATCTTTATATATATAATTCTGCTGTGCGTGTGTATGTCATTGAACTCCTCCTAAACGGCTTGACCGATTTTAATGAATTTTTCTGTATGCGTTTGAGTGGCGCCCTGGATGGTTTAGATTCACAAATCAGCCCGGCAGATGGCGCTGATTGCTTGAAAAAGCATATGATCTCGGAAACGGCCCTAACGATTTCGCAGAAGTTTGATATGTGGGGGTTTTCGGGGACGAGAAATCGATCTAGATCAATCTTATGTCTGGGGAAGCGCATGTTTTCGAGTTTTTTCTTTCGCAATATTTCACGCATAATATGGGCGCTAATTAGGCTATATTTATTGTAATCTTATATCTACCCGTGCGAAGCTGGGACGGGCCGCTAGTACCAATATATTTCCTTTGAAATTTAGATCTTAGTCATAATTAAAAAAAGGTTTGACTACATGCAGTGATCTAACACAGTGACATATTGAAACAGAAGCTCACTCACAGAATCAGCTGCAACGCAAACCACAATTAAAATATATCGAAATACCCGTCGATATTCGTTGACATCCGTATTTTGGATACGACCTATTAGTTTTTGCCGCATCGGGGTCCCGTCGTGCGGAAAACTTATGAATATAAAACTCACAAAGCTTCACGTATCAAGGACGCGAGCGGAACTCATTTTATTCAGGAAGGGACCCACCATTATGAGGCCTCAAGTTCAAGAGCCGACTAAGTACTGACATTTGGCATTGGGACGAGTATCAAAGTCTGCATGTAAATAAATAATAAATGTGCCTTTGCGTTGTATGATTGCAAGTGGGTTGATGATACTTTGTACTTTATACAATGTAACATGAAATGAAAGAACGTCCACATTGACGCTCTGTTCACGTTTCATGCGCGCAGGCCGCCAAACAATGGGAATTCTGTTGCCTTGCATGTTACAATTTGTTAGTCAGTACATGCTTTGGTGTTATGTAGTTGTAATCTATGCCACAATATGATGTGCCGTGGAAAATAATTTGGTCAGTCACTAATGCTCAGCTAAATAATTGAATGTGATGACCATATGGTCATGATAACCCAGTGTTTTAAGCGCCTCACCATAACGACCAATGTGATTTTTGTTATTGACTTTTTTTTTACATCTAGGCATATCTGTAAAAGAAACAGTGTGAAGAAACTAAACCTTGACGTTCTAATTAATAAAAGTGTGTGATAAATTTAAAATCTTGTGTGATAAAGTTATAATGAGCCACATTTTTAATGACAATGTGTTACGTCTATACGTAGCTGAGGTTTTATCGGCTTTTCTATTCTCATGAAGGATAAGGTGTACCTAGTTTCTAAGTACATTTCGATTTTTCATAGACGTTCTAAGCTGTACAAGGTACTACGCCCAAAAATATTCAAAAGTTGTTCAGAGCTCCTTGTTAAAAAGTTAGTCGGGAAAATGCCACATTACTTCAAAGTTTTCACCTTTTTCTATGATGATTGATGGTTTGAGTTTCAGTTGGGGTACGTAACCACTTACTGCCATGAAGTCGTTTCGCCTACCTGTTACGTTAAAGCGAGAGTCAGCACAGTGGCACAATATTATGATGTCATGTCATAAGCCCGCGCTTTCCTTATATGACATTTGTAAGCTTAGTACGAGCGAGCATACCGTAAGGTACCTTGTAATGTTTGAAGTCGATACTTGAATTGGAAACAAAATTATATATTATTATTATTATATTATCACGACTTTTGTCATCATTAATTGTAGTCTGTAGCACTCAGTTTTGTAGCTTTCAGTTTTTTTTTAATTGGGTTATTTGTTCTGGATATGACCCCAGAAAAACAAGTATTATCTCTATAAAAGTGTAGCAGTGTAGACTAACTGTTGCATGCAGATTCCTTCGCGTGAATTTGCATTGAAAATAACTAACTATATGAAATTTCCAAAATCCTTTCACAAAGTTGTCGTCGTCGACTCTACCCAAGTAGACGGTGTTTCTACAACTGACAAGTGAAATCTACAATCTGATATTTCATTTTACGCTCATTTACATTATATTTAATTACTTGACAAAATTTAATAAAGTTTGAGTCTCGATTTGCTCTTCTTTTCTACTGCTCTTAATAAGTTATGTTATTTGGGGTTGCGGAATGTTTGTAATAGTTACCGTGACCCCGGAACATAAAGGGCAACCGTGAGAACATGAGTGGGTTTTAGCCAGTAAAAGTCTGACACGCCCTCCCGCTGCACCCAGGACGGGAGCAGTCATTTGATGATTTCACACTTGCCAAAAAAAATGTCATTTTTATTGAGAGTTATTTAGCTATAAATTATGTGAACAAAAATATTTTACTGATAGGCAATAAATACTTTTCCCAAAGTCTTTTCCTTACGATATTGTTGTCTTTAATGTCTAATAACACACATATCGTTATAACGCACCAAAATCGAATAAAACGTATATCGGCCCAACTATTAGTGTCTGCCAGACAAACTGTTAATCCGTTTACCTAAAGTTATTACTGTAATTGAGCATAATTGCTGAAACGAGAAAGTAATCCAAAACCTGATAATTATGGTTACATAAACCAATTTTGCAAATGTATAAGAGAATAACTTTATTGCTTTATTTGCATCCCCGATTTGGGTTCGTTATAAAGGAAAATTTTCTAACAGAAAAAGTCAATTAAACTTTTCCCCGACCTTTTAATTGACTATGAATGAACTCAACGTGTTTGGCTTCAATTTGTTTACGTTCGTAGAATAAGGCGCCCTTTATAAATATGTTGAGTAATTAAATATTTATCAGATTTTGAACCTTCTACCAGTTTGAGCATGTGTGCTGTAGTGTTGGATAGTCAACCTTTTCTGTTGTTGGAATAGAGTTGATTATAGTTTATTTACCCTTATTATTGTTATGTCGAAACATGAAAGGAAATAAATTAAATAATGACTTACCTGTTACTCGAAGTTTCAGGGTCGGCGATTGCCTGGTTTGGCCTAGCTCAATTATCTACTGCCATGTGTTCAATCAAACTTAGGATTTTAGGTATCTTTGTTTAGGGTCTGACTACTTGAGAGAACTGGCTATTAAACTCAAAAATGTCGCTGGTAGAAATTAATAAATAATTTCGTTCGTAATTTTTTTATTTTTAAATTCAGTTACGGGAATATGTTAAGCCTTATGTGTTACTGGTGCAAAGGTAAATACTCTAAATCATCTAAAACTACCAGACAAATAGATACATTAAAATTAATTTTGTGAAACATGAAGTTTTGCTAAGAGTATCCCTGGAGTTGCTTGCTTGTTCTTCTCTATAGAGAACTACTTACGTTTTGGAACAAGCAACTTGTGTTACTTTTCTTACTAATCAACCGACTCTTTGGCAATTAATAAGTGCCATTTATGGTCTGAGTAAAATAAATAGCTTGAATTTGAATTCTTGCGTTTTCCTTGTAATTTTATATGTTGTGATGAAGTTGTAAATTGCCGTAAATTAATCATTTATACATAATAGAAGATGAAAGTAACACGGAGTTCTGATAATATGATTACGGGATAATTACGAGTATAATAAGAAATAATATTAAAAAATTTATGTCATTGTCTGATAGCCATTTGATTCAAATGATTATTTAATTTTGTTATATACAGTATGCTCCCATTGACCCGGTAATAAATACTAAATAAAAATAGCAATTATAAATACTAAATAAGTATTCTGATCTTATTTACTCTACAATTTTTAAGAGAACCATGCAGTTCATAATTTACTTAGTATCTGTAGTGTTTTTTAACAATTAATGTCCTTCTTGTGTGCTAAAGCTTGCGACATGACTTAGCAAGTCATTTCCCAACCTTTTTTTCAGGCACCTATATTGCGAGGCAATTTTTGCCCTGCGGTCATCGTGCATATGACTAATGTGACCCACCAAAGCTCATTTTTTTTCATATTCAATTCAGAGATTACTTTTTAATGTATGAATGACAACAGAGATTTCGTCTGATAATAATTATCCATCTGTCTCGCTTTCACGCCAAAAGTACTTAACCGATTTAAATGAAACTTTGCACAGAGATACTAAAGCCTGCAAAGAGACATATGATAGTTTTTATCCCAATAATCCCACGGGAACGGGACCTACGGGGGTAAGCTAATAGCTAACACCGCGTGGGGAAGCTAGTATTGTATAAAAGTTAAATTGGGGTCCACATTATTATAAATAAAGTATGGTAAAGACCAGCAACAATTTATCATGAGTTTGACGTAGTCCTCAAAATATATACGTATAGTTAAAATTATAATAATTGCCTGTACGTTAACCCTGTTCACTTAATCCGTTGAAAAATGGAAAAACGACGGCTATTTTTACATATAACCACATGTCCTAACAAGTTAGCAGTTGGCTTGCCTGTAATAATAAGCTGTGGTTAAATTTTATTTCGCTTATAAATACTAACGCTCTTTTAATTTTTTGTTGAATTTACCGACTCCGATTCTCTGTTTTGTTTTGTATAATTTATACGGAGTTTAGGTATCTAATAATAAAATTGTACACGTCTTTTAAATATGGAGTAATGTATTCAAATTGATCAGCGGTTTGATTTGTATTTCATTAAAAGTAGTCATAACAATACTAATATCAGAAAGCTGACGAGTTTGTTTGTTTGGTTGGTTGGATAAATGAGTTAATCTGAAGAACTATGGATCCGAATTAAAATAATCTTTTTTTGGGATAGCTTATTTATCGAGGAAGGTTGTAGATTATAACATCACGCTACGACTTATTGGAATAGAGCAGTATCATCAAACACGAGTGAAACCGCACATGAGAAGTGGTGCAAAATGATTTTTCCAATTAGCGTTTTTTCAACTATTTTAGGTTTGACTGTCCTAACAGTCTTCCACAACCAAGTTACTGGTTTTTTTTTTGCTGAGTGGGAAATCATCAAATGACTGCTCCCGTACTGGGTGCGGCGGGAGGGCGTGTCAGACTTTTACTGACTAAAACCCACTCATGTTCCTTCGATTGCCCTTTATGTTCCAGGGTCACGGTAACTATTATAAACATTCCGCAACACCAAGTTACTGGCTAACATCGTAAGTCTTGATCCGACCTTCGGACTCCTGGCAACCCGCAACAATTGTCAAAAACTGAAATAAACAAGGAGTAAAAAAGGGTTTCTAACATTTCAATATCGGTCAATAAAGGACCCCCAGTGTTAAAGAAACTCCTTAATATCAGAAAGTACTTAAGCGTTCCCAGCGGACGGAGAGTCACACAAATAGTTTTAGATTTTTTGAGTGGCTTTTTACTTTGTAGACAGATGAGACTCTCTCTGTACTTTATAAAAAAAGACTCATTATTTTGTCCTCGATAATGGCAAAGCATCTAATATTTAATGGCTTTATAATTACTTTACCTTAATTGAAAACTTATTAAGCGCACTTAATTATCTTTCACTAAGTGGTATCGATTTCTTTTTCATTATAATTGATCGGAATTTAATCTAAAATTTTATAAAAACAAAGAACAGAACCTGAAGTAATGGCTTATGTGATTAAGGCGCCTGTCTCACTCTCCAATATGACTTTGTCAAATAATTATATACTTTTTAATCGGCTTGAAGAAACCCGAACTAACACTGAATATGCGTCGGAAATAGCCAATCCGCTTAAAGCAGGCATGGTGATCAATCTTCAAGCCTTCTCTCTGTGAGAAGAGGTCTTTGCCCTCTTCAACGGTGATTGTAATAGGAACTTTTCTTAGTCCAATGTCTACAGTCTCTTCCCCCTTCTCGGGTCGGGAAGGGGGGCGATAACCTTGCCTCTTGCCTACTTTTGCGACTCCCTTGTAATTAGAATATGTATAAACTACCGAAAACAACAATTTGATATGACTGACATTGACCTATCATGACTTTTTAACGACTTGATAAACTTCATTATTTATTGACATACGATATTATACTGTTTGTTTTGTGTATTTCCTGAGTGTGTTTGTATTCAACATGTATAGAGTGACAAGTAATTAATGACCCTTACCTAAGCACATGTGTCGTTCTTAACTATATCATATACCAACCTTGTGCGTAGTTCTTGCGTTGTTGAGGTGATTGGTTTTTGATTTCGCGTTACGGGCCGGCGCCCTAATGTAGCCCGCCAAAATGCAGTGAGCTGTATAAAGTATATGGTTTAACGTATCTTTGTACTCTGCATAAAAAGAAGAAATCTTATTTGTTTTCATGACTATAATTACAGTAAATAACTATCAGTCACTAATTACTAGACACCGTACACGTACAGGGAGTTCCACGGCTATGCCACATGGAGGGAAAGTACCTTAAATATTGTAAATAGAACATTTTACTGAAAAAAGACATTATTTGAATTTTAAAAACAATTTAAACTGAATTCATAGATAGGTATTTTAATAATAAATGGTTGGGCCGGGAATTGAACTTGTCCCACGAGAAAAAATAATCATCCTGTAGTTTTATCATGCTGATCGAAAGGTTTCATCATAAGGATTATTTTTTGCTAAAAAACATAGTGTCAAATATAAAAGTAAGACCCTGAATTGTGTAAAATGACTTTAAGTTTTGTATTTAATGCAATAAATACAAAAGTTCTTACACAATAAATAAATTGACTATCGAAAAGAACAATACGAAAACAAACCCTCTTATAGGTAGCAGTTATTCTCATACTCTTTGATAGAAAAAAGATTTTACAAAACACAATTGTATCGTCATTCGGCCCAGTAGTTTTCCAATTGCCGAACAAAACAGACCCACTAATCGAATCGTTTGGGCGGTAGTCTAAAAAATATAGCTAAATTGAATGAATATATTGTTTCTTTTTGTTTATTCGTCTGTTTTTTCGGGTTGTGGTACTTGATGCGAGGCTCAATAAAAAATATAGCGGGATATGACGTTTGTATTTTTTTCCGGCCAGAACCAAATGTTTGGAATTAATTATCTGTATGTGTTTCATGAACAAACCAAGTATGAGGTTGTATTTAATTTTGTTTAGGATCTTTTGATATCAAAGATAAGCAGTATCTACTAGCATATAAAATTATCATCATTTGGCAAGTCATTTTCTATTTTTGTCCTATTGCCTAGTTTTTGTTTAAAAGACTATTGTAGTTTTAGTATTTTGTTGCCTTGGCCGGGGGCCATAATTTAGGGCCACCACAGGAAAGATCGGTTGAGCAATCAACAGCCGTAGAGAGCTGAATTGCGAGTGGCCATGTCAAAAAAAAAAATTGTCGGCTTCGACATTATGCAGTATACCTACCAGTGTTATAGACATGCGATTGCCTATCGACTTCCACAACTTAGTTACTAGGAAACATAATACAACCTGAAAGTAGCCACGCTTTCTGACTCTTAATTCTGTCAAAGAGATACGGAGTCAGCCCAAAGATGGATTTACTTGATTTCCAAGGTAAGGGTACAATCCCGGGATTGATATATTTCTAGTGGATCAATCAAATGACACTTTCCTTGTCCCCATAATCGAACACAGGCGACACGCAGTAGTCGTAGTGCAACCATGAAATCAATGGGTCAGTCAAAGTTAATATAAGTAAAGCGCAGCAATAATTTGGAAATGAGACATTGAGACTATAAATCGAAAAACAAGACCATCATTCAACATTATACCCAAATTAGACTACAATTGCAAACACAACATTACACACGATACACAATGCAAGCAATCGCTTAAATTTAATGGTCGTACAATACGCGATTGCTATAGCATAATGCCATTATAGGAATGGTTCGGCGAGCAATGGATATAGAATACAAATGGTCGGTCGGATGATGTAGGCTTAGAACGTGAATCATGGTACCGTTCACGGATTGAATTAGTGCTGCATTTTTATTTCATTCATCAGTCTCGATATTGTATCGCCAATATTTATAGCAGGGTTGGGAACATAAATTGACAAGTTTTTGTTTATTTTATTATTTGTGTTATCGAAGCAAACATTGTTATTTATTTGAGTGTTAGATATGGAAAGTTTATTGAAATTGGTTAATATTTTTCAATCTAAATTTATAGAGGGATTACATTTTTCATTTGTTTTTAAGAGGTTTCGCTCGTGTTTTCTCTGTATGTGGAAAGGTCTCCACCCTGCAGATGGCTATTACCTAATAGCACGTATTATTTTAATTTGTAAGGGGTTGGCTCCGTTTTTTTCCATTGATGGAAAGCTTGGCCCAGTAATAAGACCTTTTCAGATGTATTATTATAAGCAGTGTAGATAATAATAGGTTATGTTTTAGTTTTTTTTTTAAATCATGTGTTCTTTTCGGGTTTCGGTTCTTATAGGATGATATAATACGTCGCCTCGGATAAAACGTCGTCATACATTTAATTGCAAACTATCGTATAGTAATTATATATTTATATAATGAAAAGCTTTTTATTGGTAATCACACACAGCCGAAATTACTAAAGCTGGAAATGGTAACACATTAGTTAGTAGAAATTTCAATCAATAACAAGGCAAAATAGAAAAGGATAGTTTATATGAAAATAGGTTGACAAAGACATAGATATCAGCTAGTTTATTTAAAATTTAAATAAAATTAAACCATATCTCTATACAATAAGATGTTTATTTCTTTCTACATGCATTTCCACGAACACACTACTGTGGGTGGTCTTATAATAATATGAAGTGTATAACAAATTATTCAATTAAAAAAAGATTGATGTTTTACTATAATAGTGTGTACTTTTCTAACAGTAAACATTAATATATTGCAAAACTTTTATTAAATGAAAAGAGTTTCACGCAACGCTTATATGAATATTAACAGTAAAATAGTTAATAAAAGCAGCTAAGAAACTCAGTGTTGGTTTTGTATTAAGATTAGAATACGCGACAAGTTTTATAAAAATAATAAAAAGAGCTTGTATATTTTAGATACACTTATGAATAGTTAATATTTGAATAATAATGGTATGTTTATATACCTAATAGGATCGGCTTTTGTTTTTTCAATTCATATTTACTGTCTAACTTTATTGCTTTATAAAGAAACGCTTTTGATGACAATCAGCGCACATCCGAAACTACTAAAGCTAGGACATGAAAATTTCAAAGCAGTAAAAAAAAGATTAAATTGTTAGCAAAGTAAAATAGGAGATAATAGTTTACATGGACATGGGCAGGCAAAAACACAGAAAAAAGCTAGTTTGTATATGTGATTCAACTATACTACTTATAGTATATTTTTTCTACATGCATTTCCACGAACACGTAAATGTGGGTGGTCTGGTAATAATATGAAGTGTATAACAATTTATTCAATTAAAAAAAGATTTATGTTTTACTATAATAGTGTGTACTTTTCTAACAGTAAACATGAATTTATTGCAAAACTTTTATTAAATGAAAAGAGTTTCACGCAACGCTTATATGAATATTAACAGTAAAACAGTTAATAAAAGCAGCTTAAAAACTCAGTGTTGGTTTTGCATTAAGATTAGAACACGCGACGAGTATTATAAAAATAAAAAGAGGTTGTATATTTTAGACACACTTTTGAATAGTAGATATTTGAATAATATTATGAGCTGTGTATAATGGTATGTTTATATAATAGGTTCTGTTTTTGTTTTTTCAATTCATATTTACTTGCTAGTTTTACTGCTTTAAAAAGAAGCGCTTTATGATGGCAATCGGCGCACATCCGAAACTACTAAAGCTAGGACATGAAAATTTCAAAGCTGTAAAAAGGAGATTGAATCGTCAGCGAGGTAAAATAGAAGATAATAGTTAATATTAAAAAGGGGTGGGCAAAGACACAGGAAAAAGGTAGACTGTATATAAAATTCAACTATACTTCTTATAGTATATTATACATATTTTTTCTTCAAACATTTTCACGAACACATTACTGTGGGTGGTCTAATAATATTATGAAGTGTATAACAACTTATTCAATTAAAAAAAGATTTATGTTTTACTATAATAGTGTGTACTTTTATAACAGTAAACATGAATTTATTGCAAAACTTTTATTAAATGAAAAAGGTTTCACGCAAAGCTTATATTAAATTAACAGTAAAATAGTTAATAAAAGCAGCTTAGAAACTCGGTGTTGGTTTTGTATTAAGATAAGAACACGCGACGAGTATTATAAAAATAAAAAGAGCTTGTAAATTTTAGATACACTTATGCATAATAAATGTCTGAATAATTTTGTTATACAGGGTGTCCCACGGCAATGCCACATGGAGGGAAAGTACCTTAAATATATAACATTTTACTGAAAGAAGACATTATTTGAATTTTGAAAACATTTTAAACTGCATTCATAGATATTTAAATAATTACATAGTTGAACCGGGAATCGAACCTGTTACTCGAGAAAATTAATCAGCCTGTAGTTTTATCCTACCGATCGAAAGGCTTCATCACAAGAATTATTTTTTGCTTCATAACATAGTGTCAAAAATATAAGAAAGACCATAAATTTAAACATTTTTAATACAAAATTAGTCAATTTTTCAAATGCTCAAAACTAGTCCCTTCTTCTTGAATACAAAGTGATAACTTTTGATTATTTCGTTCCCTGACGATTTTTTGGTCTTGTTATGGTGGATATTTATTTATTTAAATGATGCGTACTACTCAAGTGGGTAGATTATTTAGTAATAAGTAAGCAATGTAAGCTTTTAACTTTTCAGTGCAAAATTTTACTTTAAATGTTAAAATTCACGGTCTTCCTTTTATTTGTGAAACTATGTTATTTAGCAAAAATTAATCCTTATGATGAAACCTTTTGATCGGTATGATTAAACTATGGGGTGATTATTTTTTCTCGTGGAACAAGTTCGATTCCCGGCCCAACCATTTAATTATTTAAAAATCTATGAATGCAATTTAAATTATTTTAAAAATTCAAATAATGTCTTCCTTCAGTAAAATGTTCTATCTACAAGATTTAAGGTACTTTCCCTCCATGTGGCATAGCCGTGGGACACCCTGTATACTGACTTGCTTATTAAGCTGTTTTTTTTATCATCTGAGCCTGTAAAATTTTAAAACTTTATGACAAATTCTATAAATAACGCTTTAAGAATTTATTTCAAAATGTTTTTTACGTCATGAATTTTAAGAATATTTATTTCGCAGTGAGTAAGCAACACATTATCTAGAGAACGACCCAATTCCAAGTATTCCTTTATAAATATTATACAAAATATTAAAAGATCCACGTAGAGGGTATGAATATTTAATACATTATTGTTACTTAGGCATAATGTACGTACCACCTTAATCTTGAAATACTGAGAAGACTACACGTGTGAAGGAAGCTTTTCCTTAGAAATGAGTGCTCTTATCTCACGCCTTATCTACAAAATGTCTTCTGTTAATTATGTAAAATGTACAATTCTGATGTTTTGTATATTTAGTAAGATTTCTTTTGTATGAAGCGTGTCTTAGGATAACTGTACCAACAGATCTATTTTAATTAAGATATATCGTAAATAATATCGTAAGAAATAACTTGTAATAGCTCTAAGTTTCCAGAGCTGTATTTTTGTGACAATAAATTATTATATTATTATTATAATTAAATAATTAACATGCTATTCATTGGTACTAAAGTATTATTTGACTCCAAGCCCACATCAGTTTGCCTTGGTGACGAGTCAAGAAATAAAAACTATAAAAAGTTTCATAATAAACCAATAACATTTTGTATGCTTTCATTGCTGCTCTGTAGCTTTAATTGTACTCCCACAACTGCGCAAGCCCACGCCTAAATCCTTCAACCAATCCCAGATCAGCACAAAATATTGATATCAAATCTCGATTCGACAACGAAGTTATTAATGCCTAATGAAAACAGAAAGATACGGAGTCGTTAAATAATAATAACTTCAAGATTGCCAAAGTTACTTGGGGAATTTCTTTATACGTTCTAACTTACTGCATAGCAAGTAATATATACATATGTGTTTGAATTTTACGATCAGGGAAATTACTTCGCGAATATTGTTCACGTCATTTTGCTATATTAGAACTCTGGCAGTTGACACCCGGTCGTGTTATAATATCTCGCTTATTTACATCAATGAAATGTTATACCGTTAGATTTTATGTTCCGATCCTATAGTATGCTTTTAACAATTTTATGTTATCGTGAATGCGTTCCTATAGCAATCTAGTATGTTAAAATGACTACTAAAGTTTAGGAGCATAGTTATACCGGACATTAGGCTACACTATGATATAGCCATTATATGTAAGACCCACATAATAGATAAAGAGAGAATTGGGTGATTCTGGGCCTATAAAGTGTGGTCGTTTCTTCGCAGCAATACATTTTACGAGTAATTTTCAGTGTGCGTAAGGTTGAGCGGATCGTTGGGTTGTACATCAACGGTATACCGCCGTTTACCCGAATTTTATTTGCCCTAATTTCATTTGCCATAATAGTCAACAGCCATAATATCATACGACATAATACTCATTTGCCCTACTCTCATTTGCCATAATAGTCACGTGCCAGAATCATTGTTTCCCATAAAGTCACTTACCATAATATCATTTGCCATAATCATTGTAAGCCATAATTATCACATGTCCTAATTATCACATGCCATAATTATGATATGCCATAACATAATTTGCCATCGACATCGGGTGTATAACGGTTGTTTATATCAAGAGAAATTGGATGCAATTGGGACTTTAGGGCACCCCGACTCGGACAGGTTAGGTTAGAAGGGGATGGCGGGGTCGTGTGAGCGAGCGAAGCGAGCGAATAGACCCCGCCATCCCCTTCGTGGTTATTTTTTTATAAACCACACAGAAGTAGGAGCCCCGCGAAGCGGGGCTCCGTCGACCTAGCCCACCATCAACCATGCACAGAAAAAAAACCATTACGGGGCTTAAATATTTGTCTAATACTTGTTATGCCATTTAAATATTATGCCATTTAAATATTATGTCTAATAATTATTATGGCACATAAAATTATGGCAAACAATACTTATGGCATTCGTATCTTATGGTATCTAAAATTCGGGCAATTAAAAGTATGTCATATGTCTTTTAGGGCAAATGAAACATTCGGGCAAATGAAATTCGGGTAAATGAAATTCGGGAAAATGATGATTATGGCATATAATCTTCGGGCAAACAATAGACAACCGTACATCAACATGTCCAATTTGCTGGTGAATATGTTTTACTTAAGGGAACAGGTAATAATTAATATCCTTAGCTTCAGTTAATTTCGAGGCTACACGTGTTTGAAATACAGAAATATAAGAAAAGGCTTTTCAAAAAACTTAATTGTGTAATTATTCTTTTCATTGCTTTGAAGTTTGCTGTTGCCGTTCAAAATCTATGCAAAAATTATGCATTGAAAGTTCATGAAAAGTATGACAAAACGACAAATGTTTTTATATTCAAAAACGTCACCTAGATACATATAAGAATATCTTCTGTTCTGTGTGTGCTTCAATATAAACTAACATTAACAGACGACAAGCCTCAGAACAAATACTTAGATCATACAAAAGTTTGTCTCGAGCGGGAATCACATTTGCGATGCGTAGGCAAGCAGACCAAGCAGTTTATCTCTTAGTTACTCAGCAACCCTGCCGTCAAAATCGATTGCGTTGATTGACGTGTTTTATATCTGTTACCTGAATAAGTAATTTATTTTTGTATACATTCGCCAGCAGTAACAACTAGATTGGTAAGCCAGACACTCGGAGTGAGTGAATGATATTCACTGACATGATTGAATGACATTCACTGACACCGCGCTCGGGAAGTGATGTCATGCTGACGTAACTAGAATCGTTCAATTTAACGACCAATGGGGGTCCGTGTTCATAACGGTAGCCTGAAATGTATGCCTAACATCATACATTTGGTTGGGTGTAAAAATTGCTGCGAATGAGTTCTGAACGATCCGGTTGGTCGTATTTCCTATGCGCGTAATGGTCGTTTCACGCATAATATGAACGGGCCAATCATTCATGGATGACCTACTTCCATATCCAATAATAATAAGGACGTTATGGCAGTGTTGATGAAATGCTCATTTTCTTAACTGGTTATGTAAAATTTGATGGAGAGGGTAATGTGTTCGGGTAGAAGGGTTTTGCGAAATTATTATTTCTCGCTCGGGTCCAGATCTGCTTTATAGCTCTTAGGTAATAACTATTATAGTTATAACAGTGTTGTATTCAAAATTGAAGAACTCCTTTCGGGACGTGGATGATCTCAGTCTATTATAGTCCATCTGCCATGGCAAAGGCCTCTTCTTATAAAGGTCTCTGTAGAGGCTTTTGCTCTGCAACTTTCCTCGCTAGATTCAATCACGGCGATTGCTCGGTTGATTGGTGATTGTAGGCTTACCATAAGTTTACGGTGTGATGTTAGTCAGTGTGATATCCAAGAAAAACTTTGAATTTACACTATGGACTTAAAAAGTCTGTTTTGAATAAAGTTTTGTATCAGAATTACAGAGCTATCATAAAATATAGGTAATTTATATTATGAGTACCTCATTAATTTAAGGCCGAATATAATTAACCTTTAATTAATTAGATAATCTGAAGATCTAAATATTTAACATGTAACGAGTTAGAAGCCGATTTACAAAACACTTTTTAATCTTGATGTATACTATACAACAACAACTGGATACGCATGAGAAAGTAAATATTTTACACGATGTTCTACTTCGATAAACTACAACTAAGAATTCAACGGGCAGCACTTCCGTATAATCTATTTCTTCCAGCCTACATAATCTATGAAACAAATGGTAGGACCTGTAGTACGTGCGGTAAGCGCAAAACACACTTTAGACATATGCGGGTTGGGCTGAGTACTGTAAAGCATGGTTTACACGAGGCTAGCGCTGGTTACCAGTCGCATAAGCAGCCCGTGCGGGCTTAGTATTGACCTCGTATAAACAGTTTTTCTAGCCAAGCCAGTGCTGGCTGCAAGCACTGCCAGTGCCTTGTTAGCCTGCTAGTTTTTAGCTAGTGACATCTTCCCGCGTGCGCCGCAGACCCTGTGCCAACGTTGCAATACTGTGAAGACGCATCGGGTCTTTCACTGGCACATATTATCTGCCGCATAATTCATTTTTGTTTCGAACGTGTAGAAATGACTGGTCTCGTCTAAATAACACGGGCCGGGCCAGCGCTGGCTTGCCTGTAGGACTGGTGGCAGAGCATTGGCTTCGTGTAAACTTAGCTTAACGCACCGGGTCCGACCCGCACACGTCGCATGTATGTTTTGAGCTTTATGATAGCTAGGCGACCAAATTATCTACGTCTGCTGTCTGAATTAGATTCTGCCCATATCCGGCTCATTATTTATTAGGTGTGCCACCTTACTGTCTTCTCTGAGAGATGTTACGTTTTCTTTATATAGTATATATAATAGACAAAAATAGAATAGAATTAGTTCACATTTTTATTTACACTTCCATGATTGAGTTAGCCACGTGTAGCTTCATAAATATTTGTAACTAAAATTGAAAGTCGTTGTTGCTACCAATAATGCCACTTAGTTAAGATTTATAAGTAACATTTTGTAGGTTCTCTTTTTCAATTTCTGTTTCTCTTAGAAGTTAGACATTGGAATTGTATTAGGTTCAAGTAGGTTCGTTGGCTGTGTGCCACATGAAACAGTGGCCGCTTGAGCTTAAACACTGCATATTGCAGTGGCGCCGTCAGTTCTATAATCTGTCTGTGTCTTAGGTCGTAAAGTAAACGGCTGTTAGAAAAATTATTTCTTTGAGAGCGTAACTAATGAAGTGATTTATATTATCTGTTTCCTTTGTCAACTACCTACTTGCAATATAACTGATAGGAAATGACGGTGTGGGTGTAACTAGTACTTTGTGTGTAGTATAGAATAGTGTATATTGTTGTTTCTTTTGTTTTACTTTTTTGTTCATGTTGTGTTTACCTTTAAGTAATTGTTACGTTTTAAAAATCATGTTAAGTTTTAATGCGCAATTTATTATTGATTGTATAAGTGTAAACAATTGTTGGTAAACCTAATAAATGAAAAATAAACTACTAATTGTATAAGGTATATGATAATTGAATCTTTTTCATGTACATAATCTTATGCAAAACCTTACTTGAAGTTTGGAAAATCGCGTCTGAACCTCTAATTAAGTGCTCAAGAGTTTCTGTCTACAATAAAAAAAACTAACATCCAAATCGAGAATCTCCTACTTTTTTTAAAACTGATAATAATATAGTCGTTGTGTATTATTTTTCCGTTAACAAAAGGACACATCACAGAATGTGCTTAAAATACAATCAAGTGATTAAACCCTTTCCTTTACAGAATAACGGTTTTTTTTGGTGAGTGGGAAATCAACAAATGACTGCTCCCGTCCTGGGTGCGGCGGGAGGGCGTGTCAGACTTTTACTGACTAAAACCCACTCATGTTCCTTCGATTGCCCTTTATGTTCCAGGGTCACGGTAACTATTATAAACATTCCGCGACAGAATAACGGTTAGGATCAATGTCTACAGTGTAATTGATTCGTCCTCGTTACACCTACGCAGAAACTTCTCTAAGAGTAAAAAATAAACCAACCTTAGCACCGCATAATTCAACTAAAGGTCTACGAATTTGCGGTTATGTTGTAGAACAAAACTTAAAATAGATGACTGGAAAATGGATAGAATCTAGCATTTTGTTACATACATCGAGTTTATACCTGAAAGAAAAAGAAAATACATAGTTCTTGTATATTTACAAGACCTTAGTTTTTTCTTTTTTTTGGAGTTTTTTGCCTTTTGGATACCGAAAGGCAAAAAACGGATCCTTTATGGTTTCGTCATAACTGTCTGTCTGTCCGTAGGTCACAGCCACTTTTTTCCGAAACTATAAGAACTATGCTATTGAAACTTGTGATGTGCACTGCATTAAGATTGCTACACAAAAATAGAAAACAAAAAACAATATTTTTATATAACACTAACAGAACATTATGTAACATTTGATGAGTTCAAACTGCGTAGGTCTCTTAGTCAATAACAATCCTCGAATATTTCCATAACAGCAATGAAATTTATCTGTTCAAAGGGCCTGTAGACTTGGAATTTTGTTAGGGAAAATGAAGGCATACCTGAATATTAGCTAAAATGAACAAGGTTTTATATTAAAATGAAGCCTGCCAACAGCCTCTTATAACGCAAGCCAAAAAAAAGACAGAATACTTACCTAAATTAAAAAAAGACGGCTGCGTCATTCGGAAAGCTATTTTTTGTAGTGCCACTTAAATTTTGCCTCTTTTTAACACACCAAAAGAAACAAAATGTACGCTCAAAGAGTTTTGGTGAATGGTTAGAGGGCTGCTTTTGCACGTTTTTAAAAAGAAGTCTAGAGTCTTAGCGAATGCTTTGGTTAAGCGATATTGCTGGTAAGAAAGAGAGGAACAACAGATTTTCTTCGATTTCTTGCTTAATGCGACTAGGTAAGGGGCAGCATATTAAAGGGCGGTCCGGTGGTGTCGACTTTGGTACCTAAAAATAGAGGATAAAAACCCCAACCGCTAGTAAACAAAGCAAGGACGACCACAAGGTATTCTCTTGTTTCCCATAATATTATTAGTCCTATTTTTATTTTCCATAATCGCCCGTGCTCATAATATTCACTTGTATGTGTATTGTAGTTTCCATAAGTAATACATTCCATAATCGACGAGTAGTAATAAGATAATAATTATTATGGTAAATAAATGTTATGGATGATGACATTATTGAAAATGAAAAGTATGGCAAACAAAATTATGGATTTTAATTGATATGGCATTTGATCGATTATGAATAATGAAATTATGGAAAATGATATTATATCATTTCATGATTATGGCAAATGAATCGTTATGTCAAATGAAATTATGGCAAATACGATTATGGCATATTAAATTATAGCAAACATTAGTAAACCCGACCACAAGTGTGTTCAGAAGATATCTTAAATTACTTTTAAAAAAGTTTCTTTGGGAAACTTCTTCCTAATAACAAGTCACTAACAATCAACTTTTAATCTAAACAAGCTCATACTAGTCTAAATAAAAATCCAGTTCAACACGTATACGTTCGGCCCTGTTCCGTTGTACATTAGTCAACCCTCAAAGGAAATCCAAACCAGTATCGACGAGAAATATCAATAACCAATATACATATTTAAACAGGGATCAAATGTTTAAATATAGCGGTAATTTTATTAGACAACTGTACATCTGTCTGTTTATCTATCTGATTCTATGACACAACTGGTTAATCCTACTAATATAACGTGAAACTTTTGGATGTATGTGTGAGTATGTGTGTGGATGTTTGCTACTCATTCATGTAAAAACTACTGAACGGATTTTGATGAAACTTTAAAGTAATAAAGTTTATATATCAGAATAACATATTTAATATGCTACATAACATCACGCTATTACCGTATGACTTAGCAAAACGCGGGTGAAACAGCAGGTGAGGGCTAGTAGGCAATACAAACAAAAAATATGTAGTGTCTGTTTGTATTGTTAAAGCAACACCCTTTACCCAAATGTCTACGAAAGTATTATAATATACTAGCTTCTGCCCGCGGCTTCGCTCGCGTTAGAAAGAGACAAAAAGTAGCCTATGTTACTCTCCATCCCTTCAACTATCTCCACATAAAAAAACACGTCAATCCGTCGCTCCGTTTTGCCGTGAAAGAAAGACAAACAGACAGACACACTTTCCCATTTATAATATTAGTATGGTTAGTATAGATTGCAATTTTAACAAAAAAAAAAACCACCGAAACGTTTAGAATGATTTGGTGGGGTTTCCACAAGCAGATTTACATAGACTTAGACTAAGGATGTTGGCTACTATTTTGGAAAAATGTGTTATAGTTCACATGAAAAAAAAAACCTAAAATCAGGGATTAGCACCCTTTTGACAAGCAAGGGCCACATAGTGACAAGATTGGATGAGGCGGGCCTGACTAGTATAATAATTTGTAGTAGGTATTTTTTCTATACCGGTAATAGGTGTGTATTTAAATTTTATTTATAGGTAAAGAAGCGATGATGGAAATGGAGGTAGATATTATAACAAACAAAATAGTCGCGGTCCTGGCATTGCCAACCCCTGTCTTAAGTCATGGCGTAGGAGTACAGATTGTATTCGACGGGCCTGTTGGTCTAGTATTCAGTGACCCTGACTGCTAAGCCAGAGGTCGATTTCCACCCAGAACAAACTTTTTGTGATGAGCATAATTGTTTGTTCTGTGTCTGGGTGTTATTTATCTATAATATGTATGTATTTAAAAATTATATAAGTATGTATATCAGTTGTCTAATTACCAAAACACAAGCTCTGCTTAGTTTGGGATCAGATGACCGTGTGTGAGTTGTCCCAGGATATTTATATATATTTATATTAATGTTACTTTGTGTTATTGTTACTTACTACTACTTTGTACTATTCTGCTACAGAAATGTATTTTACTTTTGTTAAACTACAATGTTAAATTCTGTAATGATATAATTATTGCGTAGAACGGAGTCATACGGGAACCCTTGTTTGTGAGTGCGAATCGTAAATTAATGTTTTTTTTTTATTATTGACTTTATTATTCACTATACCTAATCATAGTCTTACAGTCTTACTCTTAGGCGCCCCGTAAACAGTCAATCGATCGGCAAAAAATCAATAAACGCGATCCAAATTGATTTAGATTTTACCGTCAAGCTTATTCGTACACTATTAATCTGGATGGCGATATTTGGTTTTGATCGCGGATAGAAATCGAAATTGCCATTGAATTGAATTGAATTGCCCTCGGGCTAGTCTGGGACCAAGAGCAAGCCCATAATCATAAAAAAAAACAAATTCTCTGTCTACGGGCCGCCTTATAGGTTAGAACAAAAACACCCAGTGTGTGTGTTTTTTTAATATTTAGTCCCCGTTCAAAACAAAAAAAAAATAACTCTCTTGTCATTGTAGCTTAACCGTTGTTCGACGGTAACAGTACTTAGGTTTGCTGAAGTACTTGCTTAGATATTCATAACATTTCACTATGCACTAAATTGTCTTTATTTTGTCCTTCGATACTTGTTTGGAAGCGACTGAACAACACGCCCCGTTACCATTAATAATGGCCATCAATTATTTTTACTGGTTCTAGCTATATATTTGATTCATTGTCCTTTACACGGTAGTTTCTTTTTATGATGATTACTGGAAATTCAGCCTTTTACGGGGTAAAATAGGAGGCGCAACTTTTTATGAAAATGAACTCACTAATCCGAAAGAAAACAGTTAATTCAATTATAAATGTTTGCAACCAAAATAAATTGAACTTTAACTTTTTTAAGCACTAGTACTCATAAAAGATTGAAGTCGAGATAAATATAAGTACTACCTTAGCAATAGCACATACTGTAATGTACCAGACTGTGTCTGTCGGGATCCGAAGATTGTACGACAGTTACAGCTGGCTTAAGTAAAGTACTTACTGGGTAAATATTTATTTCGGCTTTAAACTTTACGTACAGAAAAAAAACCTAGTGATTTTTTCATCTAGCGCTTCTAAATGGACAATACTTTTCAGACAATGAAACATTGTCATTATATTCAGACGTTGCTTGGCTAGCAACGTCTGAATACAGCTTTATGTGTTACCAAGCGATATTCAAACTAGCTTTGTCAATTTGGAATAAAAGTATTGTCGGTTTAGGAGTTCTCATATACAGTTACTTTTGTGTAGGGTTAGCAATTTAGATACCTTGAGCTGTAGCTGCTGTTTTCTTAAACATCGATGGATGTATTCAAATGATATGTAAATTAATCAATAAACAATTTTCTATTATAATTGAAATGTATGTTAGAAAACTATCCATTAGTATTTGAGAAAATTTAATTTAAATCCGACGGCCCTGGATACTGATCTACTTTTGACTAATACCATAATGCAAGAAAATTAATAAAACCTTTCTTTCTCCAGGTTCACTATGCCTCCGCAATGTCCACGTGGTGGTCCCGGAAGCGGTGGAGCGAGGCTCCAAAGTGGAGATGAAGTGCCTCTATGACCTCGAGCAAGAGGTCTTATACTCCGTCAAATGGTACCGGGGGGACCGCGAGTTCTGCCGGTTCTCCCCCAGGGACGTCCCCCCGCTGAAGATATTTCGGATACCTGGCATAGAAGTTGACGTAAGTTTGGAACTCTGCGGTCTAACATTTAAATTCCGTTCCGTAGTTCAGATTTTGTGAATAAACTTTTCGCTGTTTGGAGGACGATGGATGGTTACGTTGGGTAGGTTTATGTAGTGAAGGTAAAAATGTAGGTAAAGGGTTTACTATTTTTGGAATAGTATTTTGTTGTTTTCTAATAGGTATTGTTCCGTTAACTTTTCGACGATCAAGCGACAGCCGGCAGTAGGGCTGCTGTTGTCTTTCTATTTTGTCTCGAATCACGTGTGTTCAATATTTTTTTAAGTTCGAACTAGTACATGGTCTCCATACACTTTCAGTCTGTCCTAGGTATCATTTTAACCGCAACAAACAACGTATTAAAACAACCACCATATCAAGTATTTGTGTAATATATTTCAAGTCTAAAACTCAGTAGTCACGCATTTTAAATTCTGTGCAAGTTTCGAGCCATATTCAGTGTATTGCGGCGAAGACACAATAAATAAGTAAGGCAGTTAATTAGCAGTGCTTACACTGAATAGGAAAACGTGTTTCCCTGGGGTTTCTTACTCATAAAAGCTGTGTTTTAAGTTAATTATATTATCCGACATAAAGACAAAATGCACGTTATTTGAGAGTAGATAATATAGTTATAGTCTGAGAGAGTTTACGATGGCCAATCTAAATATAGTTGGATATCAACCAACGCAAAGATAATAATATTATAATGTACTCAGACTTCACTCTCATGGTCCGATGGGACAGCAATGACACAAACGCGGTCGGAATAGGCACAGGATCAACTATTCTTGTCAAGGAACGTGGGTACCACCGACTTTTAAACTAGGTCAATTTTACTACCGCTGAGCTTCTGCACCTAAGTCGATTCCGATTCAGAGCAATCTTATTTATTAGCGTACGAGACCAGAGAATAAATAGTATAATATAAAATAGTCTTAAAAAGTATCATTAATAGTAAAACTATTAACCGTATTTTATAAAAAAAATAATTGAAGAATTTTAGTGATTGGATAGGAGGCATCATACATACACAGACACAGGAGTGATCTCATAAGGAATCATAAAACCTAGATTTATTTGTAACATAAACGTATTGGCCCTGTAATTTACCCTTGTAACTAGCACTTCTGTGTATCAGGACCGCAGTCATTTATTATTTTATAACAATTCGGGTCATAAAACCATATTTACCATGATTAACTTTAAAGTAATATTTTGATAAGCTTTCTTTCGATAAGTGTGTAATTAAACGGAACATGCTATTATAACTATTGAGTCTATTCTAATATCGTACGAATAATTAAGAGTGTAAGGCTGAGGCTACAGTAGGCAGCGATTTGCGATGCGACTGGAAGAGCGAAACGAGATAAACATGGAATGGCTACATTATAACCGAAAATCTGGCGTATATTCGATTCAATTTCGCTGATACGTCAATGTAGCCGGTGCCGCGATTACAGTAATGTAGTTCCTGTCGCAGAAATAATCAAAGATCGCTAGTAATATTTGATGAACGGTGTAGCCATTTAGTGAGAATCCATGTATTTGTTTCAATCGCTCGTGCGTCGCAGTTCGCGTCGCAGCCTTGTGTAGCCTCAGCCTTAGACCGTCTATTACTGGGTAAGTGGCTAACCTTTTGAACCGTAATAGCTTTTGTTTTGTCATCCAACGACTTGTCGCATTCTTCGAGTTTTTTTATTACCAGCATCCGTCGCATGTTCTCGTGTTAAAGTTCGCAGCAATTAAAGTTCTTCGCCCAGAAACTGATCCAACTTGCCTTGATAAGCTGCGTGTCCGCGCTGCTCTTTGATGGAGTTCATAATATCTTAACGAAGTTCGAAGTTTTAGATAACCCAGCGCATAGAAATTTTGGGGAATTTTACCCCGGTGAGTGTTAATTATCAATTTGCGGTGTTATCGTAGGCTTTCAAGTTTCAATTGTAAACTTACTCTAACTATACCTTTGTTGTGATGACGTGAACCCAATTTAAGTTAGGGAAGGTGATTGGATGTCTGATTTCAAACTTGCAAGGTCTTTATCTAGCTACCTGACCTGTATTTACTTTGATTTAGTCTTTCTGGGAAGGTGGAATAGTTTTTGTGAGTTTGAACTGAATTCTTTGTTTGTTTCCGAAATATTTATTAGGAATGGTTCATTTGAACAAGGTACACTAACGATATATTAACAATAACAACATAACATTTATAATTTTATATTTATATGTCAGTTACAGGCGAATTTAACAATCTCATTAAAAAATTATATAAATGCATAATCATTGTAGTAATTTCAATATTTTTGATTAAAAACTACCTCTATAAAGTCAATTCACTAAACACATTCCATCTTCGTATTGGAAGATAAATGCAATGAAAATAAATAGACAACGTCTTAAGATATTATATTGTAAAGACTTTTTACTAGGTTTTTTATTACTATCATAAAGTGTTCTTCAAAACGATTTCTGGCCACGGCGGTCAATATCAGGTAATGTCACAATTGGTATCAGATATAAATTATATTAAAAGCACAGGATTATATAATGAAGACTACTTAATAACAGCTAAAACTTTTAATACAAACGGGAACCTCTTTTAGAAAATAAATACCAAACATTGAGGAACATAAAGTTTATGTCAAATAACGAAAGGAAAGTGCTTCAATACGTGCGACAACCGCTGAAACTACGACATAAACTGAAAACGAAATAGTGAATAGGAATAAACAGCTGACATTTCAAAAATTGCTTTTACAATGACCAGTTTAGAGCGAAACTATGTTTTCAATACAAATATTTATACTCCGCAATATGTATTTCAAATTCTCGCTACCGCGCATTATTTAAAACTAGCTTTTGCCCGCGACTTCGTCCACGTAGAGTAATGATTCCCGTTCCCGGAGGATCCTATGTCCTTTCTCGGGTCCCTGACTATATCTACACCAAATTTCATTCTAATCAGTTCAGTGGTTTAGGCGTGAAGAAGAGACAGAAAGACATACAGACAGAGTTACTTTCACATTGATAATATTAGTACGGATACGCCGCATTTGTTTCAAATTTCCTTTCCTCTGAAACAATATAAATAAAATGATTTTAAAATGGTATAAAACATTGGCTCGGATACATACATCGTCGGACGCACCCATTAATGTCTAGACTCTTGACAAATACAAAGCTCTTTTACTCTCGCATTTGTCTGTTGGAATATGTATTTATTTGCACAGAATTAATTGAAACAATATTGCTTAAGTAAATAGTAAAATGTTTCATTTTAAGACTGCGATAAATATGTATTCATGCGTTACTTAGCACACACTGGCTTACTAGGCCTAGTTATTGTGTCTTTATCCCACCATTGTTGTGCTAGCTATTCTCCATCTCTATTCCGCACTTGCACATAGACAGCTGTGCTGTGCAGACACCACCTAAGCAGCAGATAGCACCTGCTAAGCCACATTTATTCATTTCGGCTTTAGACATGATTTCAAGCTTTAGCGCCTTACTAATAAACGCTGCATAAAGTTATGACAGGTTTAAACGTCAAAAAATGTATGGTTACACAGGCTTTATTCATTGCATAACTTTACACAGTGATTATTAGTAAGGGCATTAGACTGCAGTAATAATAATTCCATTCTTTAACTGTCCCACTGCAAGGCAAAGGCCTCTTCTCATACGGAGAATACATGAGCATTAATCACCACGCTTGCTCAACTCGTATTGGCGATTTCAGACTTATATTCATTAGAAGCCCAAATTTCCTCACGTTGTTTTCCTTCACCGATGTCTGTGTTGTCCAAGATAAACTTTAGAAAGTACGTAAGTAAGTAAGTAAGAATTGAAAAAAATGACATTGGTGCTTGCCCGGATTCAAAACCACAACCTCTTATATGAGAGGTGAGCGTAAGCTATCAAGTCACAATATACCTCTTCAGTATCTAATAATAAGTTATCGTAAATCACATCGGTCTAAATGTTACAGTTCAATCATATATTTTTAAAGGAAAATCGTTTTACATCGCGGCCCAGATAATCATGCTGTCAATATCAGTCATAAGTCAAGTGAGATTCACTTTATTCCACAATTTGTTTGTACAGGCATGTAAGATTAAAAATGTAACCCTTTTTGGGCGTAGGAGTTATATAAAATACACGTAGCAAACCGTTCCCATAGACGTAGTAACATATATTTTATTCTATATTTTGCTACAATGCCCCAATGAACCAAGTTGTATTCACAACACGGCACCGCACACCATGTGACTGACAGTTGCTATGAAAATAAAATTTCCCCAGCCATTTCTTTTGTACGCCGACACGACAAATTATAATCAGTATGAAATTAAGTTTTGTAACTTTCTTCTCGGCTATTCAACTCCTCGTCTGAGTTTACAAACGCTCGACGAGATGTAATTACAATTTTAAGTAAAGTCGCATATAACATTTTCGTATTAATGTAATTCATTACTTCCCTGTCTACGTAACAGACGCGCCATTTTTTTACTCGAAGAACTTTATATGAAGGGATGTGAAACTGAAAAAGATTCGACGAAAATTTTATTATATAAC
Organism: Athetis lepigone; assembly: GCA_033675125.1. Classification (NCBI taxonomy): domain Eukaryota; kingdom Metazoa; phylum Arthropoda; class Insecta; order Lepidoptera; family Noctuidae; genus Athetis; species Athetis lepigone. Next base: position 15,538,803 of record CM066217.1, read on the forward strand.
CATTCCATTTTGGTCAAATTAAAAATTTCCCTCTAAATTAAAACGTCAAAGGCCACTTCGTTTGAGGTTTAAATTTCTTTAGGTACTCTGGTTCTTGACCTTATATTTGATATAAGTTTGACCATTATATTTGAGGAAAAGCTTTCATGTTAGAAAAATACCGTGTTATTGTGTGTCAAGGGAAAAATTAACGATCATTGTGTGGCCAAATAATAATGTAATAAATTGTGCAAAATTCATCTAAAAATATAACAGACGATTTTCCAGCGAAAAAATATAATTTGTTTCAGTGGTTGCGTATGGATAACGTGACTAAGCGCCGACTCAACATTACGTGGGGCGGTATTCAGCATTTAAATACATCATGTCTGCATAATTGCGTGTACGTAACGTTCACGGTGTGATAACGGAGCAAACATTTATATATTTTATCGCCGCTTTTCACGTCAAGTTTCTCGCGTTACCATAATTACGGCTTCAATCGTTTTTATAGGGGCCTATCGGGAGTGTGGCCTAACTATGTAGCCCATTATCATCTTTATCTGTTGCCAACACTATCCGTGGTGTTGTTTTATATGGCCAATTGTTATGCCAACTGTATTCGAGTATCAACTCATTTTACGCCCGTATGGGCCACTTAAATTTTATCGCAGGGACGTAACATGGCTTCATTACTGAAAACTGTCTGGCATCCTCATTAATGTCTATAATACATACGTTTCGTACGGGCATTAATAAAGTTTTTATCGTAGAAGGCTATCGTTCGTTAAAGGATAGCTGCGACGACTGCTGATTAAATAAGGGATAACGAGAAAGGTTCTTTATACAGGGATAGATGTGTAATGTATTTCCTTGCACTGGTATTTGTATTCATAAATTTGAAATAAGTTATTTCGACATCGTTATTTGTGTTTTATTAATTTAGAAAATGTTCGTATCGCTAAGTTAGGTTTAAATTACTCTTATACTGAGGGCGGGACTTATTTTATACGAGCCATAAGACGAAAAAAAAGTTTTCAAAACGGCCGTGATTTATTTATTCGTCTTACTGTACACAACTGTTGTGAAAATGACTGTGTGTGTGCGAAAATAACGGTAAAATAAAAAAAGGAATGGAAACTTGAATAGAATTTTCTTAGATTTTGAAATAACAACGGCGAAATAATAGTAAATAATAGTATTTATATTTGTGCTCTTAATAAAGGAGACAATATTTCTGAACATATTTGCTCTGATTTCTGATATAATGTTAACAATATGTTGAAAATCATGTCTCGTGTGTTAGCCAAAATCATAAATCTTCTAAACTAGTCTGACTTAAGGTGACCAGACCACTGATATACATACTTATATAATGAAAAATATATACATTATAGATAGACTATTTACATAAATCACCTATCAGACCAAGATGTCCTCAAATTTTATTGTAGTAGTTTATTTGTAATTAAACGTGCTAAGCACTGTTATATTGCATTAATTAATAACACGCTTGATGCGTTGTTACACCAATTAGATAAGTGATGAGCCATTATGCATCATATTAGTGCGATATTAATTTTGATTATTGTAATTCTGCTTTTGTCATTTCCTAAATATTTGAGTTTAAATACCAATCAAATAGTATAATGATCGCGATCAATATAGATATATATATTTTATTCTATATTTATTTAATCTGCACAGATTTTTTTTTTATTTAAACGGACATCTTTAAAACTGTTATTCGAAAAAAATATAATAGTTGTGTATGATTGCGTGATTCATGAGAAGAAACCCAGGCTACATCATGCTTTGGCATGCAGGAGAAAACAGTCTGCAATATGCTTGTTATGGAAGCAGTTATCTAATCCATTATTATAATTATTATACGATAATAATACGTAAATACTTTACCTGAAAACCCTTTAATAATCTAACACCACACCGTCTATAATTACCTTCGCACTCTCTATGGCCTTCCACAGAATCCATACAACTATCATTACATTTCAATAAGCTCCTATAAAGCCTCGTCAGACAAACACGCACACACGCACATCCGTACACGCACACGAGTGGGATCAGGTGGGCTCGCTCTTGATTGAAAGCCTAACTATTACCGCGAACGTCCAAACTACTTACGCGAATGGGCGAAGCGCGATAGAAATAAGCGAGGCAGCTATGAGAAATGTGCCCTATATTTTATATAGGATCGAATTAATTAGCAGCGTATCGGGTTCGTGTGCCGCTTTGAAACCGTAGCCAATATTCTGGAAGCCTGATTTTGTCAGTTTGTACTTGAGAGTCTCATTTGAATCTGTGCTAACATTATAAAGCGATTGAGTTTGTTTGTTTGGTTGAACGCGCTTATCCCAGGAAGTTCTGGTACTAATTGAAAAAAACTTTATGCTACATCCTCCGAGAGCAAAGCAGTAACCACAAACGTGGTTATAACTGTAAAGGTAGACTGGTAGATAATGTTTTTTTTTTACATGTGCATAAAGTTTTTTAAATAAATAACACCGCGGGGGAAAGCTTGATAACCAATATTTCGGGAAGCCAGATTTTCTCAGTTTGTATTTGACAGTATTTCGTATTCAATAGAAATGACTTATGAATAAATGACGTCAAAGTCCAATATGAATGTCATAAAGTACACCGGTAATGAAACGCACATATTTCAAGCTTCACTATTAATATGAAGAGACAAGTTGCCTCATTGATAAAGTTCGCTCTCCTGAGATGTCTTTAGTTTGTTCTTGATCATAACTTGTTTAGACAAAGCAAGATTCTAAGATTCTAGAGCAGTCTTGAAATTGGATTTATGTTTAACATGTGGGAATAGTTATGAGGAGATATATAAAGGTCCCGGCTAGGACCAGGACCGCGTCGACGGCGCGTTAGTGTTCCACGCGCGCCTCAAAGAGAAGTAGTCAGCACAGAAAGGGGCCCAACAGGGCCAACGCCTGCCGGGGTTGCGGAATGTTTATAATAGTTACCGTGACCCTGGAACATAAAGGGCAATCGAAGGAACATGAGTGGGTTTTAGTCAGTAAAAGTCTGACACGCTCTCCCGCCGCACCCAGGGCGGGAGCAGTCATTTGATGATTTCCCACACAAAATATATATATATATATATATATATATATATATATATATATATATATATATATATATATATATATATATAAAGGTGGAGCGATACTACTGTGAGGGCTTGTAAGATCTCCAGGACCTAAAGTGTTTGTGCAGTAATGTGGGAGGGCATGAAGAATCCTCCGGCCTTTTCTGTATAGTGAAACTAATTAATTATATGAAGTCTAAACACTTTTAACTATATTTGTTCTGCTTTTAAGACATGCTCATCTTATGAGCCTCAGACGCGACATGCGTCCATGTATAAAATAAAAACCGGTCAAGTGCGAGTTGGACTCGCGCAACGAGGGTTCCATTAATGGAAAGTACCCTATAAGTTTTGAATCCCTCGCAAATATCTAAATGCAATATAAACCGCCGTATCTTTTTATTGCGTTGATTTAGAAACTTGAGTTTTTCACTGCTTTGAGTGATAGCAGACCTGAGTATGTGATATTAATTTCAGCTTGATATCTCGACGCGTTTCTGAGAAAAAGGGTCTTGACAGACGGACAACAAAGTGATCCTATATGGGTTCCGTTTTTACCATTTGAGGTACGGAACCCTAAAAACGAACTACTAAATCAAATTATCATATTCTTTCTAGAATATTTCAATTCTATGCCGAGTGTTAACAAGAAAATCCCAAAGGTTTTCTAACCAGTCTTTTATAAACTCACACGACATAAAGACTGCACTGTACCGTCTAAGATGGTATGTGGTCAAACGAGGGTCTGTAAGTTCTTTAAACTCCTTTGGGAGACAGAGCAGATTTATTCAGTTGCATGATGTTGAACCTCAGTCTTTCTCTATATGGTCTTTCACGATTTCTTAACAATGTATGGCAGATAGTTACTGCTGTGCTATACTCCTAAAATAACCATTTTCAATAACTTAGCTATTAAACCTTCAAACACACGTGATTCAAGACACAATAGGAAGACAATAGCAGCGCGATAGCCGGCTGTCACTTGGTTGTTGAAAGGTTAAGATACTATTTGGACATATTATTATGTACGGTGCTTTTTTTTAATAAATTATCTATCTTTCTACCGACAGCTACCTAATCCATTAATAGATAGGTTATTGAGAAACTTTTCTCCATCCAACAATAAATCGTAAGGTAAACAGAAATACAAGAAATACTCGCTAAACCTCGCAAGCAAAATAACGTAGTTTTATCTTAAATTCTATTCACGTGTCACCTTAAGAAGGGATTACAAAACACGACAGACGTCCGGACACCACAATGCTTTACCTCTATATTGAATTCCCTCGTCGTATACTACTGTTCTAATAATTTTCTCATATTAGGAACAATCCGTCTTCCAAATATGACATATTAGTTAGTTCCCTTTCCCCTATTATGTCATAGTTCCCTCAGGACTAATAAGCTGACTGCTATAAGTCCTCAGATAGTGTGTAGTGATTCAATTGCGATGTACCTAAATGGCGTTTCTGCGAAGTCATGATTGATAACGTAGGTATCTATTTAATTAAACGATTTTCAATTTATGCTTTGAAGAGCTTACAGTATCTTGAGAGTTCTGGTACAGCTGAGTAGTTGAATAGAATTTGAGCGCAAAATATTTATATTTGAGATTTATAAATTTGTATAGTAGCTAGATCACAAATTGGTTCTTTGTAGGCACTGTTAACAGGTAACACAGAATCATCATTTCTTGCAAAATTGTGTCTAAGAAATTGTATTAATTTAATTAAACTATGAATAATGTGCGTTTGCAAATAGAATTTTCTTAAAACATTCGGCTATATGTCTGAAAAACATTTTGGACTGTCAGATATATAAGTCACAATTTCTTTAAAACTTCTCTTAATTTTAGCGCTACAAATTCGGTTCATTTTCAATTTACTGTAAAATTGGTATTTTATTTACTTTGAAATCAATAAATAGTCAATCAATTGCTAACTCGTGCCGTAATAGGTTGACATGGTTATACAAAATATAATAAGGAAACCTCGAGTTTTGGAAGCTCATAAAAAGTACGTCCGTTGATGATTGTGTCTACTACCGTGTGGAAATATCCAACCACGCCTTCAAATTGTGGATGACTTCTTACAAAGACCTGAATTCCGTCTTCACTGACGTCAGTCGCGGACGTGGTTTAGGTGTACAAATTTAAATTGTGGTCAGGTGGCACCGCACTGCGATACTGTACCAAGGGTGAGCGCCACCGGTGTCAGAAATTCCTTACGCGAAGTGACTGGGCTAAATACTAATGTAGCACCTATTCATGCCCGTGATCGCGACGGTGTTTACGTATTATCTGCTCCTCAGTTCCACTAGGCCTGAAAGAAACGCTGTGACTACGCGGCGTTCAGGTTGAGTTTTTTGGTAACAGATGCAATCACACCGGCCCATTCTGTCCGTGTGGGTGTAGGTGGTTACGCCTGATGTACCGAGAGACTACTGAAGTCAAAGTGGCGTCTGCGCAGCGTTTTGTTTTGTGTAGACGTTGGAAAACTGCTTACGTTTGTAAAACGCAAAAGGTTCACTACGGGTATAAAAATGATTCGACATTTATTTAAGCTGCATATTAGCAACATATTATATATGAAAGAATATATGTAAAATATTTCATAAATTCAGTTCGAAAGAAAATTAAGTAGATACCTACTTGAATTTCGCTATGTCTGAGATACGTCAATATTATTTCTGCTTTCGTCGGAACGTTTATTAATATTAATGACATCAGATGTTAGTTTAGCAATTTAATGTTATTTTCCTACGTCTGGCGAAGCGGCATGCAATGTTATTTTGAATCCAGTCTGCAAGAGAAAATGGTGCTTTAGAAATTAGCTTTTGTTAATAATGTCTAAGGTCTTTACGTCAAAATTTTCACATTTCCTTCAAAACGTTTCTTTTTTAATTAAAATATTTCCCTCTTTATTCGCCTGTGTAACAAAAATTCTATGGTAATTCATGTAAACACGACATTCTGCTTTAAAGTTCAGGACACATGGGTTGCGGAATAATTCTAATAGTTACCGAGGCCCCAGAACATAAAGAGCAACCGAAGGAACATGAGTGGGTTTTAGTCAGTAAAATCAGACACTTCCCTCCTGCCCCGCTCAGGGCGGGAGAAGTCATTTGATGATTTCCCATCAACAAAAAAAGTGAGCCGTCACGGGACGCCTGGCAGATGTGAAACATCGACATTATAGTCACAGTCTTATGTACTGTGTGGCGATGATGATCGCCACACAGTACACAAGACTGTTACTGTATATATACACCATCAAATAGCGTGGCGATGCGTCGCCACGGCATGCGTCGCCACGCCAGAAATTTGTTTTACGTGCGGCTATAGATGTTTCACATCAAAAAAAAGTTCAGGATACATTTTTCAAAAGACTTTCCTTAAAACCCCTTTTCCCTTTGCTACTGTTCTCTATTTATAAATGCTAATGATAGCAAACTGCACTGTCTTCTCCATTCAATGAGGCAAAAGTGAAGCCATTGAATCCATCAATGACATTTGCCGATGGCTGTCAGCCCGGCCCCATCGCGACTCTATTGAAACACGAGATCCGCTCGCTTTGTTTACTTATTTCAGTACTCGTATCACAACGCATTGTCCACATTCCGTTCCAATTTCTATTGACAAAAGCATATTTGTCGACGATAAGGCGATAGGAGATAGGTACTATTCAATAATACCTACTTTAGGTAGAGATGAGAAAAATTCCGTCTGACAATAGAAGACAATTCTGAATGGTTTTGATTTATATTCTTGTGCTAGGTATCTAAAATCGATTAGGATGAGGGTGCTTGTCACCTATGTGATGTGATTTAGAAAATCTACCAAAGAAATTGGTTTTTGTACCTATATATTTGTTCAACAATTTGTCAATAGACATTCTCTGTCTAAAATCGATCTGTCTTCAATCTCTGGCTCTCGCACAATAGCGGGGCGCAAACGTGACATACATATTATATTTACATATTCAGTATAATAGTATTTTATTATTATTGTGTGATTTATATTGTAATTATTTCATATAATTAAACCGAAATGCGATGGAAACCGTATCAAATCGAATCGAAATCGAAAACCGTATCGAATTCGATAATTCCAGGGAATAGCAAGTTTATTCCGAAAGTCACAAATACGAATTTCAAAATACCGATCATAATTCCGAATGGTTCAAAATTCCGAATATAACAACTCCGACTTATCATTACTCCTATTTTTATATTTCCGAAGGTTTATAATTGAAGATATCAATACACATTTCAAGCGTTATACTTACTTAATAATTTTGGATTTAGTGCACGTAATTATCACAAAATAGCCAAAATAATTTAGAGTGCTTAAAAATGTTACATGAAAAGAAATTATATAAACAATTGATATATTGAACGTTATTAAAATTAAATTTTGCTTTATGATTTTATATGAAATATACATATTCTAAGCTAAAGCAACTATACCCTACAAATACTAATTAATCATTTAGCAGTTTATTCGAAATATTGAAATTCGGACTGCCGTTTTTCGGACTTAAAACCCATCATCCTCATCATCAAGTGGTAGGACGTAGAGATCAAAATGTATTTGTCTGTAACACCTATTGTAACCTATGTTCACAAATAAATATATTGAATTGAATTGAAGTCGGATTTATGACTTTCGGTAAAATAATTTTCGGGATTAATAACAATCGACATTATAATTTTTCGGAATAACAAAATTCGGTCTTTAGAAAATCGGAATATCAAAATTCGGAATAAAATATTTCGGAGTATTTGGGTATTCCCGTTTGTGTTAAACCTACGATTCGAAAAGTTACTTTAGACTAGACAAGTAAATATTCGTTCCATTCCATCTTTATCTAATTCTCTTTGTTTACACACAGACAGAGCATTTCCAATCTGCTGGGGAAAGCGCCTACGACGCGCGCCTTGCATACACTTAACGATATCGCGGAAAGGTTGGATTTATTTTCCTGTACTCTCAATGAGTTCACGAAAATTACATTATATGTAATATGTTATTGCTAAGGAATCATATTTAGTTTAGAAATGTAATAGAAGACCACACTACCGATTTGGGGTAACCTGTTATGATAGTTGTCTTGTGAAATAAAAAATTAAAAAATTTCTTCTTATATTTTACGTGCTAGAATTTCAAGAAAATCGAGTTTTTGTGCTGCGGTCGTGTAGTTAAGTCGAACACAAGCAAAAATAATACACAGACGAAATTGTATTCAAATGTTGGCTGGTAATTTAAATGTAGATTCTATGTTTTTAAATATTTCATGGATATGGTGCCTAATGTGAATTGCGCTGCCTCTTGTGTGGCCCCTTTGATATCAGTCAGTGGTGCAAAAGGGGCTGTACAGTAATCGACTCAGTATGCGAATTTAGCTGAAACGTACGGCACTGACTGTGAATTGAAATTAATACTGAATAAAGCTATTAATATTAGCTTTTGCCAACGGCTTGGCTGGCGAGGATAAGCGTTGAAATAGAGGGATTTTTATTAAATCTATCTATGTTTATTTTCTCCGTTAAGGGTTCTATTTTCAAAAATATATACTTAGTTCTGACCTTTGATGTAAAAGACCCTAACAGTAACTCCAGTAGTTAGTTAATATTTAGAAGTACTTGCAATTGGCGATTCTAGAACATCAGATAAAAAATTCTAAATACAGGTTTAAAAAGGAAGAGCTGTGGCTGTAATGCTGAAATAACTTCGACAAAAGGACAAATATATAGTAACTAGTTTTTGCCCGCGACTTTGTCCGCGTGGATTAAGATTTTCCCGCTTTCCTGTTGAAATTTTTTTTCTTTGCTATAAACCTCACGGAGCCCGAGACCTTTCCAACGAATGCAAAACCGTGGAAATCGGTTCGTCCGTTCTGGAGTTATAGCGTCAGGAAAGAAAACCCGACTTATTTTTATATACACTCGAGAGCAATGAATCCGGGTCACTTAAAGAATCCTAAAAATCTCGGAAACTAAAAATGCTAGGTTAATGCAATAAATTGTATTTAATAGACAATGTAATACTCCTTAAATGAAGGTATTAAAACTTCTTAGTTATTGTAAAGTTATATCATAAAAAAAACAAATTTAAAAAAGGGCCACTTTCGAAGATGGAACTACGAAATTACAGCATTTGGTTTTGCTTTTGTTTGTAATCTGTCATTTATGTGGGGACATAAACCATGTTGATAGTGCTCTATATTCATTATTCAAGCTGAAATTATGTCGCTTACGCCTGAAGAATGCACCAGAATACTTACAATGCTGGAAACCGGCCGGAGTCAGCGCGATACAGCCAGGACTGTCGGTGTGTCGCTGTCAACAGTACAAAGAGTTCTCCGACGTTACGAAGAAACTGGTTCTAACCTACGCAGACCAGGAACGGGCAGAACCAGGTGTACCACAGCACGAGAAGACCGATACTTGGTGAAAACCATGCTTCGAAATCGCTTTCTCACAGGAACTGAACTCACCAATCAGTTTCGACGCCTCGGAGGAAGTAACCCAAGTGCATGGACAGTAAGACGTCGGCTTGCTGAATCTAACTTAAAACCCCTTAGACCTGCAAACGGCCCTAACCTGGAGCGTGGGCATCGTATTTCGAGACTAAGATATGCCCAGAGCCACGTAAATTGGAGTATTGAAGATTGGTCAAAAGTTATGTTCTCCGACGAATCAAAATTTATGCTCTACAAGCACGATGGAAGACACAGAGTGTATCGAAGACCAGGGGAAAGATTCAAGCAAGCATGTATCGAAGAAAAAGTAGCCTATGGTGGTGGGTCTGTACTTGTGTGGGCCGGAATTTCTTCTGAAAGTCGCACAGAGCTGGTGATCATAGAAAACGGCTCTTTAACTAGCGTAAGATATGTGGAAGAAATCCTCAATGATCACGTTGGTCCATTTATGGTCAATTTAGGTGAGGATGCTATATTTATGCATGACAATGCCCGACCTCATACAGGTAGGATTGTGAATGACTACCTTCAAGAGATGAACATTACTCGTATGGAGTGGCCAGCGCGCAGCCCGGATATCAACCCGATCGAGCATGCTTGGGACGAGCTAGGCAGATGCGTAAAACAACGAAACCCTCCCCCAATCACGCTTCGTGAGCTCAAAATTGCTCTCACAGAGGAATGGGAGAATATTCCCCAAAATCGTATAAGGAACTTGGTGTACAGCATGCCAAACCGCGTAAACGCAGTAATGGAAGCACGAGGAGGCAATACGAAGTATTAAAATTCAAGAAAATCGTAATTAAGTTCAAAAATTTCATGTTTCCTATTTTTGTTTTAAGGAGACATCAGCAGTTTTTTTCTTTATGTAATTTTGTGTTAATAAAATGTATGGTGACTCATATTTTTTTACTTTCATTTAAGGAGTATTACATTGTCTATTAAATACAATTTATTGCATTAACCTATCATTTTTAGTTTCCGAGATTTTTAACATTCTTTAAGTGACCCGGATTCATTGCTCTCGAGTGTAGTAGATATGTTTATACAATATACATGTTATGTATGTGTGTTGTACAATAAGACATATCTATGAAAATTCCATTAAGCATTCAGCTTGATTCAGTAATTCTATAACAGTCTATGAATAAAGGTATACAAATATTATACTTACTTTTTTCTGGTTGCTAAGTTATTAGCGAAGAATGAATTACAAAGAAAAACACGGTGAGTGTTGTTTTTTCCAGAAAACCTTATAAATGAACCAAATCAATGAATGGCGTGTTTTGATGTGGCTTTTTTATTATATCTTCATTTAAACATAATTGGCCTCCAGACACGGGGAGTGTTTGTAAATGGTTCATTAATAGTTCAGTCATTAACACACATTTTACTGACCTATGAAGTGTCGAGTGAGTGTGTGTGTACTTTAATATATACTTATTCAATTCTTATGTACTCATCGGGGTCATATGGGTCGGCTACCAGCCTAACCGGATTCAGCTGGATACCGGTGTTTCACGTGGAGCGACTGCCTACCTGACCTCCACAACCCAGTAACTGGGCGAAACGATACCTCTTGGTTAGACTGGTCATATTTTCTGGCTAACCAGTAACGACTGTCAAAGTTCTACGAATGACAACCGGGACCAAATTTCCGAGGCACGGAATGTCAGTGATGTCTAAGATAAACTTTAGAAAGTACATATGAATTGAAAAAGTCACATTGGTACTTGCCCGGTTTCGAACCCACAACCTCTTACACGAGAGGCGGGCGCCTTATCCACTGGGCCATCACGACATCATCATTCAATTCTTATGTACTATTTGTATTAATTATTATGTATTTCTACATTACTGACACCATTGGAGAAAAACATCGCGAGTAACCTGACTTTTTAAGTCAGAAGTCCTTCTCTGCATTAGAAGATAATAATGACATATATCCTGGTGTTACTATGGTCCAAAGTAGTAGCATAATTTTTTGAACAGCCTGACCGAGGAAACAATAACAAACGAGTTGTACCCTGCGATTTTAACCAGGTTTGTGGTTACTGCTCTGCTCTTGAAGGTCGTTGTGTGATGTTACATAGCCTATCTCGATAAATAGGCTTATCAACACAAAAAAAAACAACCAGTAATTCTTGAGATTAGTCAAACAAATAAACTCATTAGCTTTATAATATTTTTTAGAAGAAAAAAAAAAACGATGGATTCTTTAAAACCGATGTACACGCCCAAGATATAAGAAGTGGTCGGCAATGAAGACAAGATTTTTTTTACTTTTTTTAATTAAGTTAAGTTACAAAAATATAATAACCTAATAACGAGTGTGACCTCCTCTTGCCAAAATCACAGCTTGAATCCTTCTGGGTATGCTTCCCACGATGTTTTTAATAACGTTTTGAGGAATACGTTCCCACTCTTCTGCAATGACTCTTTTTATCTCCCTGATGTTTTGTGGAGCAGGTTGCACTGAACTTACCCGTCTCTTTAGAACATCCCAGACATGCTCAATTGGATTGAGGTCAGGACTTCGAGCTGGCCAATCTAAACGACGGATCCCAACTTCTTGCATGTACGCTTCCACGTCTTCAGAACGGTGCGGGCGAGCATTGTCATCCATAAAAATGGAATCTTCCCCATGTGCAGTCAATGTGGGTTGCGCATATGGAATTAGGACTTCCATTATGTACCGGTGTGCATTTAATGGTCCATTTTCTATGAAAACTAACTCCGTACGCTCTGTCGAATTAATTACTGCCCAAAACATAACGGAGCCTCCTATATAAAGAGTGATTTCTTCGAAACACACTTCCGCATAGCGTTCCTGTGGTCTTCGCAGCACTCGCCGGCGTCGGTCCTCTCCACACAGAGAGATTCGAGCTTCATCAGAAAACAATACTGGAATAAGCACAGTTCCGAGCAAACTGAAGTCGAGCAACACGGTGCTCACGGAGTAATTTAGGGACCCGAGCTGGGTGGTAACTCCTGATATTGGCAGCCAAAAGCCTACTCCTGAACGGCCACAAGCTAACTTCTACTCCTCTTACATGGCTCTTCTTCAGGTCCACACTTGACGCCTTACGATTCCGCAATGCCTGACTATCCAAAAAGCGGTCATCTCTTGGTTCTGTACATCGTTTTCTTCCTGAACCGGGTCTTCTTTTGACCGAACCGGTCTCTTGATACCGTTGCCAAGTCCACTGGACAGTTAAACGACTCACATTTAGCCGCTGAGACACATAAGTTTGCAAACAACCTTCTTCAAGTAGGGCTATAATTTTACCGGCCCTTATCGCTTTATCACTCATATCAAAATGTGGTATTTAATGTTAAATTTGAAAAAAATATCCAAAAAGTTTTAAAATATCGTAATCAGTTAAAAATAGTTTCAGCAATTCGCGCCATTAGTAAAAATAATCCACAATAATCATTATTTTTCTTTTATTAATTTAAATTTTAAATTTGGAACGTAAAGAATCATGCCAGGATGCTTCAAATAACATGCCAATACATCGTCAAATTAATAAAACCTATTTCTTGTTCTTCTTCATTGAAGTAGAGGAAAAAATCTAAAGGCCCGTTTTTTTTGCAAATCTTAATATAATTATATAAATCTCGTGTCACAATGTTTGTCCTCAATGGACTCCTAAACCACTTAACCGATTATAATAAAATTCGCACACCATGTGCAGTTCGATCCAACTTGAGAGATAGGATAGTTTAAATCTCAAGTTATAGTCACAATTTTAATTTATTGCTAATTATTTGTCTGTTATTATTTGACAGTCACAATTAATTTAGTAGTTGTTGATATTGGAATGTTTTACATTGGATCCGACAGACGGCGCTACCATCGCAGTGTCAAATTTTAAATAGTAATCACTTTCAGATGTCATAAACATAGACAATGATATTAAAAAGGTTCTATAAGAAAATGCGTAGCAATACTTCTTAACATGTCGTCGCTACCATCGCAGTGTCAAATTTTAAATAATATTCGAATTTTAATTTTAGTCTGTCCCGACAGCGCTGCGATCAAATTAAAAAAAAGTTTTGTTATCATTGTGTTATCTATTATTTTGTTATTGTTGTGTTTTTATTGTGTAAGCTTATATCTACCCGTGCGAAGCTGGGACGGGCCGCTAGTAGTTTATATGTAGTGCTGAGATAAGCGTTTACTTGCCCCCGTAACTCGAACTAGAAGCTTGATAATGTACCTCAATTACTGATCCAAAGATAAAATTCTGAAGATATTTCAAATCTTGAAACTAAAGCCCATTCATAATGAGGTCGAGATGTAATCATTAGAAATCAATTAATAGTCAAGATCGGTTTCAAGTATTCCTTTATTATTTTATTACAAATTAATTTATAGATAGGGAGATATCTAAAGTGGGTGGAAAAAGGCAGACACTATGTAGGTAGGCACTTTGGCTTGGTAATAGTGAAGTTATTTCTTTCTCGACACATAAAACACTTTCAGGGCACTACTTTTTTACTTTCTTTCTTTCATTTTCGAATAATTGATGAAAGTACAGGCAACTGAACTTTTTAGTTCGGCACCTATTTTTGTACACTAATAAATTACCCATGTATGTGTAGGTGTACTTGTGAAATAAGACCTTAGGTCGAGTAACACACAGTCAAAATAATATGCTTTTGAGTAAGCAGGCGCGGGGCACCATATGCAAGCATTTAACGCAAAACACTCCCACCCCATAATTTTCTAAGTAGGCAACATCGGTTAAACACACAGTGTTGCCTACAATCAAGATGTCACAGGGTTGCCAGTTCTCTGTTTCTTTTTTGTCCTAGATTAAGCAGCGTCTGCGAATTTCAAAGTGAGTTTTTTTGTCACGAATAAGGTTAAATTGTTCAACGGCTTACTGTAGAAATACAGAGTTTTTGTTTGAAACAGTTTAAATTGTTCCTAAATCTCGTTTAGTTTAGATGAATCGTTAACTCTGTAGAGTTTTTCTGAAAACTCGACGCATTCTGTGTTTTTGTTTGTTCTATTTTATTTAAAAACTAGATCTCGCTTTAAAATGCTGAAATAAAACCGAACATGTTCATGGCGTTGCCAAATCTCTTTGAACTAGGACAAATAAAATTTTCTCGGAGCACGAATTTTATCCACACACATACGTCTAGTTAAATGTTTGACTAAAATTTGAAATCCAATCATTCTAGAACACACAGAAAAGAATGAATATTTTTGTGCTCGTTCGAGCAATTTCGATTTAAAATTGAAATCTTCTCAGTTCATCAACCCTGGTAACAGTATAACACATTGTGGAGGTTTCGTGCACACGAACGCGCATAACATCACGCTATTATACTAAAAAGGAGCAGGCAAAAGTGCATGGCACTCTGTTTCGGCAGTTATGTTAGAAACTATTAATTTACTAATGGAAAAACGCAATAGCAGTGTTCACGACCCAGGAATCGAACTTGAGTTTTAGAGAGAAAACTAAAATGTCTTATATGCTTCTGGTTTTATATCCATGCATTTGAAACTAAAACACTTTCCTTTCTAGTAACGGGGATATTGACCGTTGAATTTTCAAAATAATGGCACTATTTTTAAAGGAATGAAGCTTATAATATTCTTACTGAAAACTTCGACTAACCCGACTCAATATCTCGCGTATACTATTCCCACAACGATTTATCGTGCCGAAAAAAAAAAATATCCCCAGGTTATTTTTTTTCTTAATATTACTTATCTTAGTGCGACTCTATGCGTAGTAATTGTAGTTATACTTCAGGCTTCGTCCTCGGGATTAGCTAATAACACATGTAGTACTGCCTAGTGGTTCGCCAGTCTCACACTATAGTTGAGGGTAGAATATAAAATTAAAAAATAAATCTCACGTCAACAAGACAGTTGACCGACCCGCTTGCTTCATTCGCTTTTTAGTGCTCGCCACGATCACACGCTCGCGTCTCAAAAGTGCTAATTGTTTATTCCAAGTGCGTATCTAACATGCCTCAACGGAAACGTGAAGAAGATTACGATCATCTGCTGCGGTAGTTCAAGAAATTAGAAAAAGAAAGTGTTGGGAAGATGCCGTAAGTACGCTGAGTTGTTTCAACTCGCTTGATACTCGTTCCCGTCGGAGTCTCTAGGTCAGTCATTGTGTATTTATTGTTTGTTAGTTTTATTGCTGCCGTACAAAGCTCGTTTAATAACGAGCTGGGGTAAATAAGTCGCCATAATGCATGCCCTTTAGGCAACGATTTTACTTGCCTTATTTACTTTTACATACATTTCAAGTGTATCGAAACTTTTTTGTCACGGTTTTATGTTTACTAAGAAGTAACTTGTAGATACTTACAAACTTATACAATGTGTAACTGAATTATTGCACTTTGAGAAAATAGTTTGTTCTTTGTAATTTTTAATATAGGTAATATTTTATCCCAAAAATAATTAAAACTAAAACTGCTGTCACACTTCCGCTGTACAGTCAAAACAAACTAAAATGGATGAAATACCTACTACGCTAGACCCTTATGCAAGTGCGACTGTGTGCATGCGTAAATTTTTAATGTGACTATAATTTTCTCCCACAATCTGTACAACAATATTAAAAAAAAAAAAGTATTTTAAACACAATAATAAAAAATCAGTGTATGTATTATGATTATTACATAATATTCTAATTTGGGTGTCTGGTGGTGTGCTCTTATTCCGGGACATGTTGTATACAAGTTTTTTACAATACATTTAATCAACCTTAAGAAAAGTGTTGACTAAATTAGCTAAATAGGTTACATTTCATACCTGTTGGGTTTACCATTTGTAGAAACTCCTACGATATTTTAAGAAATGTTATCTTTGCAAGTTTACCTACTCAATATCAAAATAGAATAATAGTTATGCTAACAGTATTTTAGGACTGTTTCTTAACTAATTGTCTAAAAAATGACTAGTATAGGTATCGGTGGTTTTCAGATCAAGAACGTAATAACAACGTTCCAAACCTACTTGACGGTATTGTTGATTCTGAGCCATGTGCGGAGACGCTCGTCGACTCCGTCCCAGAACCCGACGAAGAGTGTCCCCGCCCCCTGCCGCCGCCGCCGCACGGTGGGCTGAAAATCGGCTTTCATAGACTTAGGGATTTCAATTTGCAAGTGCTTGTTTTTATGCCGGATATCGCTTCTATTAGTCATTACTATGTACAAAAATGACACCCGAGTTAATTCTACCCAAAAACGAAGGAAATATAATTTTTTTACGAAAAATTTGTATGAAGCTAGTATGAAAAATCGAATTATCTCCTAAACGGCATGTTTAACCGTAATATCCTTGGAGATGGTCATAGTGCTAATTATTTATGATTTTTTGGTTGGCGATAGGACGAAAAATTTAATGCCGTTTTTTTTTCAAAAATCGTCAAAATATTTTTATTTATTTTTACATGTAAAACGATCCCTTTTAGTGTCTAAGTTAAAAAGTTCGATATGTTATTAACCCAAATATTAAGAACACACGAAACAAGAAAAATAAAATAAAAAAATTGCTGTTTTTGACACATTTATATTAATTTAAATAAAAAAAGATTTATATTGAAGTAACATTATGAAGTTATATTTTATACAAAATAAGTTAATTTAAGGAATTAATACTAAGCATTCGTAAAATAAAGTAAAATAAATAAAAAAAATAAAACATATCATTAAATATTACAAAAAAACCCAAACACACTCAAATACAAATTTACAAATATGTACATATATATCTTTTTTACAAATTTTCCTTATCACTCTCGTTGTCAGACTCCAATTCTGAGTCAGCATCCAGATTGGATATATCCAAAAATTCGAACTCAGTTTCCTGAAATTGAATTAAGTCGAGAGTTTCAGCAAAAAAGCTCTGCTTTTTCTTGGCATCTAACTTAGGCCTTTGTGCACTTAGCAAAGGGTCCGAAGAAACAACAAGCATATTTAAAATGTCTTGATTGGAATCCTGCCTGCTTCTTTTCTGCGAATGATGTTCTCGAAACCTCCTAAAATCTTTGTTTCGAGACTCTGAGGCTTCTTCCGAGAGAGTCCCAATCGGCACAATATTATTTTTCTCGATTATGTCAGCCCCATGGATTAGTAACTTATGAACGGTTGACGACATGTAGAACCAGTCGTATAGTAATACGTACTTTTCTGCTGTTTTGCGAGCATAATCTCTAAATTTTATTATATCGATCTGCTCTCCAGATGTAATTGCTTGTAAAATTACAGCAAATCTTTTGATGAGGTCTTCATCCAAACCGGTTATAGCTGCGGTTTTATTAGAAAACTCAAAGAATTTTCTTGCAGTATTCCCGTCATTGGTGGTTCCCGAGCCTTGTTTTACTATATCAATCAACAGATTGAGCTCATCTTTGAATTTATTTTGAATTATTTTCTTTC
The DNA here is from genome assembly GCA_033675125.1 of Athetis lepigone. Taxonomy (NCBI): domain Eukaryota; kingdom Metazoa; phylum Arthropoda; class Insecta; order Lepidoptera; family Noctuidae; genus Athetis; species Athetis lepigone. The sequence goes on from CM066217.1 coordinate 15,556,812, forward strand.
TTGTCTGTAGCATTTCTTTGTGCTCATCACTTCTCGCTGCCCACCGTTTGAAGTCCAGTTTGTATGCAATGTGTAACAGACATTCCATACAATTTATACGGGCGTGTAGGGATGACAAGCCAAACTCATACAGGTCCGAACACACAATTTTTGATGTTACAGCATCTAAGCGGTTCATTTCTGTAGGCTTTGCTAAGCACAGGTAGCACGATGCATTTGATCTAGCTTCAGAAAGGTAAGTACAGACTTTAGCGTCGATCATCGTCATCATTAGTTGATGAGTCACCCTATTATTATTATTGCACTCTGTGGGGATAAGGGCCTCAATTTCTTCATTCATTTGTTTTTTCAGCCCAAGGACAACTGCTTCACTCTCCTTTACAAAAGTAAACTGAACTGGACGACAATACAAAACTGAGCATGGTTTTGGGTTCGTCCATAAAATGTTGTCTCCATCTGTCAGTTTTAGTGGCACCAAGGAGGTCATGAAAATGCTTGAATCATCTTCCTCACCCTCAATTTTCTGCTTGTATCGGCTTTGGTTAGAAGCACCGTCAAATCCCCACTTGGATATCAGCTTCAACTGCTTGTTATGCTCTTCGTTAGAAAGGCTTTGAAGGATTCTTGTAACCGTGATATCAAGTAAAGCTTGAAGTGTAATCCTAGCCGATGAATCAGTAACTGTCACTGATTGCTTCGGAGGGTAGCAATCAAGCTTAGTTTGTTGCACTTTATAGTAAGATGGATAAATATCTTTAGCACCTTCTCGAATGGCAGCCTCACGCAACGTAATATATTGCCACTTTGAGAGTTTTAGCGAAAGAAGCAATCCAAGCGCCTTTTCTGGCGTAAATATGATTGTTTTCGCTGGTTTCTTAAGCGTTTCATTTAATTTAGCGGCTGCTTCAGGATTTTTCATCATGTATTCGATGACAGAGGCGATATCTCCATGCCCTTCTTCTTTTAAACGTGCTGCAGCTGCATATGCCAATTCACTGGAACCTTCGCCTGTGTGTTCATCAGATCTTCTCTTTTTTTGTTTACTTCCCAGGTCTTCGAATGGTTTACGGGATCTTTTCGTCATTGTTCCAATGGACGTTGATGTCGACGGTTCTGGAGAGACTGAGGGCGCTCTTGGTATCTCATCAACACTTGGTTCTTGATTAACTAAAGTTTGCACAAAACTCGGCCAATCAATATTTGCTCCCAACCAATTCTCGTACTTTCTCCTGAAATTATCAAGGAATCGGTTGGATTTCCCCCACCTTTGTAAAGCGGCTCGCGTAAATCTCCGACAAAATTCTTTGAGAACAACATAATCTTCGTCAGACAGGCAATCGCCTATGCGGGATACAACTGCACTAAACAATACTTCATGATCAAATGAAGTACTCTCACTTCGTAGAAGAACAAACAAGTCTAAATTGGTGATTAAACTTTCCATTTTAAGATTTTATAGTCGCAGATTTAGTGTTAGCAGTTACACAGTTGTGAACAAATTAAATTATAAAACAAAACTTTAGCCCTTTTATTGCAAAACGACAATAATTAGGTAACTACCCTCATTAGTTATCTCCTCATTAGCTAATGAAAATCTATAATTGTCACTAACTATTCTTAGAACTCATAGCACTGCTAATTAACAAATTAGCTTACTTATCAGGAAATGTTAAATATAATCCATTGTCGTGAGATATTGAAAATCATTAAATCACCTATTAAGACTCATTAGAAGACCTAATCAGTGTAGTTACTTAATCACTTCTTTTTGGACTCATTAGAAGACAATTGGTAATTTGGTTGTATGAAAAGTTTTAAAACTCATTTTGTGCTGATAAATATCTAGCTCAAACATAGTTGGCTACGTGTGGGTGTACTATAAACCTCTGCCAACTCCTTCGGAAATATAGGAGTGATGCTATTTTATGTTATGTGTAGTTAAAAGTCCGTGTTCTTCAACATAAACACCAAAAGGAATCGTTTCATACGTAAAAACAAATAAAAATATTTTGACGATTTTAAAAAAAAAACGGCATTAAATTTTTCGTCCAATTGCCAACCAAAAAATCATAAATAATTAGCACTATGACCATCTCCAAGGATATTACGGTTAAACATGCCGTTTAGGAGATAATTCGATTTTTCATACTAGCTTCATACAAATTTTTCGTAAAAAAATTATATTTCCTTCGTTTTTGGGTAGAATTAACTCGGGTGTCATTTTTGTACATAGTAATGACTAATAGAAGCGATATCCGGCATAAAAACAAGCACTTGCAAATTGAAATCCCTAAGTCTATGAAAGCCGATTTTCAGCCCACCGTGCGCCGCTAGCACCGTGGAGCCGGTGACAAATACTGAGGAGCCTGAGTCAGCTGATACGCTAAACAGTACAATACTCGAAATACTGAGCGAAGATCTTACTGTTTCGAATTATTTTCGGTTCCGAAATTCATAAGGACTATTGTAGAGTAATTGCAAACTAGTTAATGCTCCTGTATTAAATGCCGAAATTAAGGCGGTTATTTCCGACGTTAATGCCAAACGCGATAAAAATGTTGAAATTAGACAGAGACAAGTTTCTACTAATAACTCGCTGATATCAAAAAATGACAATGATCCCGAGTTAATAAGCCTATTGTTCTCTTTTGCATTAAGGGATACGAAACCCCATTCAAATAACTTCAAAAAAGCTATTCATAATTTATTATGTAATAGAGCTATGTCAAAATGTCAACCTACCGATGGTCAATTTTTATCTAGTATATTTCTAGTGTCTAAACCAAATGGCAAATACAGTATCATCTTGAATTTAAAAAACTTAAATAAATTTATTACAGCCGACCATTTCAAAATTGAAGATCTACGCACTGTATTAAAATTAATAACAAAAATAGATATAAAAGAGGCTTACTATTTAATAAGTATTCATTATAACAAGAAAATATTGAAGATTTAAAGTTCAACAACTGTACGAATTTAACGTTCTACTATTTAGCTTAAGCACTGCCCCATATATATTCAGTATTCACTAAAATAATGAAACCTATTGTCCGGTTACAACGTTTGGCAGGCCTAATATCTATTAATAACTTAGATGAGTCATACGACAAATGTTTGTACAATACTGTACAATCTAAGAAATTAATTACAACTCTCGGATTTTTAATTAATGAGGATAAAAGTTTAATGATACCTAGTCAAGTATGTACATTTCTAGGTTTCGTTTTAGACTCTGAAGACTTCCAGATCACGTTATCCACAAAAAGTTCGTGTCAAATCAGAAATTAAAAAGTTGTTACGCATAAAAAAATGCAAGATACGTGAATTTGCACAAATGGTCGGATTACCAGTTTCAGTTTGTCCGGCTGTAGAATACAGCTGGCTATATACTAAACTATTTGAACGCGTAAAACATTTAAACTTAAAACCTGATGATAACTATGATAAATTTATGAATATATCTAGTTTGTTACTACCTGATCTAAGATGGTGGTATGACGCAATACATATACCGTTGTGTAAAATTAAGCACGATACGCATGATCAGAAAATTTTCTCAGATGCCTCAAATACCGGGTGGGGGGCTGTCTGTGGCAAAGAGAGGGCTAGCGGGTTGTGGAGTAATCAAGAGAAGACACAACATATATAACTACATGCGGCCTTCCTTGGTTTTGTTAAAGATTTAAATAACTGTCAAATTTTACTCCGCATCGACAACACTACAGCCGTCTCTTACATTAATAGGATGGAAAGTATTCAGTTCCCCCACCTCACTGACATCACTCGTCAGCTATGGCAGTGGTGTGAATGTCGCAAATTGTACATCATAGCTCATTAGATTAGCTTATTAGACAATAACACGGCAGATGCCGAGCCAAGGCGGGTACACCCCGACATTGAATGGGAGTTAGCGGACTGGGCATACCAGGAAATTGTCTTAACGTATGGGGTACCTCAAATAGACTTATTTGCCAGTCGAATAAATACTAAATACTCTGCCTATCTCTCCTGGCACAGAGACCCCGATGCAATGGCAATTAATGCATTTTCAATTTCCTGGGCCGATATTTATTTCTATGCTTTCCCACCTTTCTCTGTCGTTTTAAAGACACTGAGAAAGATAATTACAGATAAGGCTAGAGGCGTACTAGTCGTACCACATTGGCCAACAGCTACCCAATTTTTAAAAGCCTTTTATTGTCTGATCCAATTGTGTTTAAGGCAAATGCAAATCCAATTTTATGTTCCAGTTCTAGCGATCGCGACATATACACCAAACTTAAACCCCGGTGGCAGGGAACTTATGCGGACGGCGCCGGCGTGGGTAAGAAGAAGCTTACCTCCGTCAGCAGTAAATGTGATGTTGGCGTCTATTTCTGAAAACTCCTATAAACAATATGATGTTTACTTACGGCGCTGGTTTAATTACTGTAATGCGAATAATGGTGATTTGTATAACGCTTCGATTCCACAAATAATTAATTTCCTAAACATTCTCTATGAAGAGGGATATCAATACGGGACGCTTAATTCTTGTAGATCCGCGCTTGCCCTACTCATGGGAAATAATTTAGGAGAAGATGATAGAATCAAAAGGTATTTTAAAGATATATTTCGGTTACGTCCTCCTTTGCCCAAGTATAAAATAACATGGGATACTACAATAGTAATAAATTATCTCAGCCAGTTTTATCCCAACGAAACGTTATCCCTTGAAAACCTTTCGAAAAAACTTATCACTCTCATTGCCCTTTTGACTGCGCACAGAGTACAGACCTTGTCAAAGATTAATATTAAAAACATAGAATTGTCCCCTTCTAAAGTAACTATCAAAATTCCTGACTTCTTAAAAACAACACGCTAAGGATGTTTGTAGCCATTGTTAGTGTTACCGTTTTTTCAGGAACGACCCGAAATAATATGTCCTGTCTTGACTTTACTTACCTATTTCGAAAAATCAAGCCCGTTGCGAAAGAATATTGACTCCCTCTTCATAAGCTTTAGAAAGCCTTACAATGCTGTCGGTTCTCAAACCTTGAGTAGGTGGATAAAAGACACCCTGCGCAATAGCGGTATCGATGTGAACATGTCCACCGCACACAGCACAAGGCACGCCGCTACATCCGCGGCTCTTCAGCTGGGCGTCAGCTTAGATCGAATAAGAAAAACCGCTGGATGGAGCGGCTCATCAAGCACATTTCGGTTCTATAATAGAACCATAGGTAATGTCAATAACAATTGAAATGATTGTTTTGCCAGAACAATTGTAAACAATAACTCAAATGAAGGTTAAGATTATTTTCTTATATCTATTTGTAAAATTGAGGAATAAACAAAATATTTCACACTACTATCTCTAAAAGTCTACATGTGTTATTAGCTAATCCCGAGGACGAAGCCTGAAGTATAATTAATGATTAAACGAACTTACCTGTACGTGAAGTTCTATCATAATTATACGAAGGCTTCGTCCGAAGGGATTAGCAACCCTCCCTCCCATTTGTTAACCCTTTATTGTGTGTGAAATATTCCAGATGCGGCTACTCTCTAAACTAAATGAAGCAAGCGGGTCGGTCAACTGTCTTGTTGACGTGAGATTTATTTTTTAATTTTATATTCTACCCTCAACTATAGTGTGAGACTGGCGAACCACTAGGCGGTACTACATGTGTTATTAGCTAATCCCTTCGGACGAAGCCTTCGTATAATTATGATAGAACTTCACGTACAGGTAAGTTCGTTTAATCATTAATTATACATTATGTCTCCTTACCCCCTGTATAAGCGAGACACCTATACCTACATAGTTAATTATGACATCAGTGTCTACCTTTACTAACTGCCATATTGTCGCACCATGTCATTCATAATCCATTCGTGCTAAAAAGGCACTTAACTCTAGTATTTTTAGGTAAATATTTGATCGCTCGTTCAAGTGGTAAGTGCGGTTAAGTGAAGACTTAATTATTAAAGCAACAATCGACGAATATTTATGTTGTTTAATTTTGTTTGGAACCAGATTAGCGTTCAACGTGTTTTTTATTCATTACTTGCTGATTTAAATGCATTTGCAATGTTTACCCTTCATGGATACCTAACCAGATATTTATTTAAAATGTTATATAGGTGTTGTTTTTCTAAGTAAAGACAACCAAAGTTTTTTTGCGAATAAAAATCTGTATTTTATTCGCGGTAGCCATGTTTTTTGTTGCTTATGGTTGTACTATAAAAAACAAAGAAAATGGCTGCCGAAATAAAAGTCGGATAACTCAAAAATAACAATAAATTGCTCCGCTTAGGGTCTATCGTTTGTCATAATTATACACAACTGAGTCGCGAGCACAAAAGGGGCTAGATACGGATCCCATAGGAGCCTTATGAGCAATTAAATGGTTAGAATAAGGAAAAGGGCTGCATTTAGAAGAAAATAAGACGTACTAATCGTTTTTCGTGCGGAAAATTAGAGATACAAATTGAATTAAGTGGGATCCGCCAGAGAATACTAAATTCAAAATTTCTTACATGCTTTATAATTAAGTATTTTTTCACTTGATTTTATATTTACGACTATTCCCGATATTATTATATTTTAAAGCAAATCATCATACAGATACTATCAAAAAACGAACACCCTAATAATAAACAAAATAGTATGTTTTTTAATTGATTATTTTTCAAAACTACTGAAGATTTACTTTCACAGTTAATAATTATTATCGCCTCCTCCTTGCGTCGTATTTCTCAGTGCTGAGGGTCGTGACCTCCCTTCTTCATCACTTTCTCTCGGACGATTTTTTTTTCCATTTTACTCTGTCTCTGGCGGTGTGGAGGGCGTCGTGGACTGTGGAGTCAAGGGTGGGTGCGGATCTGGTCAGACCAGCGTATTGGGCTGCGTCCACGAGGTCTTTTCCCCTCTACTTTCTCGGTCACAATGAGCTTCTCGAGGTTATCACCATCTTTCCTTGCAATGTGACCGAAGTATTGTAGGATTTTGCGTAGACACTCGGACGACAGCCGCGACGAGAATAATTATTATCTAACAGAATAATAATACTAACCTTTGCACCACTGCAAGGCAAAGGTCTCTTCTCATACAGAAAACGCACAAACATTGATCACCACGCTCGCTGGCTCAACGTGGATTTCGGGCATACATTCACTACAGGTCCAGGTTTCCTGAAGACGTTTCCGCACTCTTTGCGAGATAGCCCTTCGTTAGAGGTGTTCAAGAGGAGGATTAGGGAACATTTCCTGTCTGTTGATTGATGTATATGTATTTTATATTATATGTCATAATTTAATTTTAAGATAAAATTGTATTGTTATTGCACACAAGCATATCCTATATTGCAATCTCTTTTATAGAATTAAGGTTTGCTGAAAGATAACTCAACTTTGGGTTAAGCTCGCCATTGTTTTCCTTGTGCAATAAAGAATAAAGACAGAAATGTTTTCCTTCACCGATATAATATGTTGTGTCTAATATAAACTTTAGATAGGTACATAATAGTTATTAAAAAGTCATATTACCTCTTGCCTGGATTGAAAATGAATCGAAGTTTCATGAAAATCCTTTTGAAGCTTTAATAAATAATACAGACATATTACATAAACCTCAAAAAACACATTGGCTCATTTCACACTGGTCCTGAAAGTAAATAAAGTAAAATGAAGAAAAAAATACATTTTACAAAAATATTTTAATTTTCATTTTGGCTGGAACTACGTGACCAGTTAACGGAATGCCTTTTATTCGTGTCACACTATATTCTCAGAGATGAATTAATTATGAGACATGTCAAGTCACATCTACGGGCGACGTAACGAAGAGACGAAATTCAGTTTTATAACCGGCACGTGTCGTAGGTAATTAAAATGTGCTTTTTTTTTAAATTATTATACACTTTTCAAGTGGAGGAGGAGTAAAAGATGAAGTATTTTGACTAACATTAATGACATAGTGGGTACGGCCTGCTTATGCATAGGTTGTGGGTCTGAGACTGGGCCACCTTGTGACTTTTTCATTTCATATGTTCTAAGTTTATCTAAGACATCGTGGATTTCCCGAGCTTCGGAGAACTCGTTTAAAACCGTTGATCCCGGTTGGTCCTAAGTTTTTTTAAACTCCATCTAGGAAAAGTTAAGTTGCTTAAAATGTACCTATACCTAAGTCTAAATTAATTGACGCATCCACATACCTTTATGTCAGACTGGTCAAACCCTGATGTGGTCGGACTCATTCGCGGGATTAGCTGCCCCAGTTATCACCTAGGGTTAAACATTATAACATTCATTAGTAAAAGGTACCCGCAATTGGCTTCTACATTGAATAGGTGTTTTTCTAGATTTGCAAATCAAACTTAGAAACGCTCAGACTTCAAACCTAGAGCTTTGAACTTTGATAATATTATAATAAAATATAGCAATATCAATCAACAGTTTTACCATACATTCCAATATAAGATAGAATAATGAAGAATAATGGATTAATAACGATTAGATATAACAATTTTTTTGTATGTTAGTCATCCATTATGAACTTTATAAAAGTTTCCGACGGTACTTGTATAATTACACTTGATTGGGTTTGTATTGAAGTAGTTTTTAACTATCCATCATAAGAGGCCACTAAGGCTCCGCGCAAACGGGCCACCGACCACCGACCACAGCCAACGGTGGCTGTCGTGCGCTACCGTGCTACGCGGACACTGTTGTAGCGAGTGATGGCAGCTACCGGCTACACGTGTGGGGCGCGTCTATACTAAATTATGTGAAAAATTATGTTAAGTTGCTCGAGCTGGCCTCTAGTGGCCGTGGTCGGTGGCCTGTTTGCGCGGACCCTAACAGGTATTCTCATAAGTATTACGTTAATCAATGATGTAGTTTAGTTTTTTTTTATCATTTTTTACAACAGGTACAAAGGCAAAGAAAAAGCATTAATTAAGTTACCCAAGGACAAAAAATATAATTCAAGCACTTTGCTCTAATTATATTATTATTTTGTCCTTTTAAATTCCTTTTGAGATGCCTTTCAATAAACTTATAACGAAATTAAATAATCACTCATGTAAGATTTTAAGTATTTCTTTTGAAACATGTTATTCAATAATTTCCATTATATTTTTAATTCTTTTATACAGTTTTTTTTATTGGTGAAAGACTTGCCTAATTAGTTAGTAAATTTTGAGTATAGACGGTATTTTTAAGAAAATATGTCTTGAAATAAATTAATTGTGAAGGAACACAACCTTATTCTGGATACAATATTTTATAGAGCTTGCGTATTTCTCTACAACTAAGTAAGTGGGTAACAAGGTACCTCTTGTAAACACTAATTGCTTGAGATTATTCTGAAGTTTGGGCCTAACTTAACCTAACAACATTCAAAGATCTAAGAATAACTACCGGGACCAACGGCTTTACGTACCTAATTTTCGAGGGCCTGGTTAACTTATCAGTTTCTAAAGCCCAAGCTGCTATTGACTGTAAATACTTATTTTATTGAAATTAAATTATGTAAGTAGCTTAACTATGAAATCTAAAAATAATATATACAAAACTTATAAATAATACTATCGCAAATATATACAATTTCTAAAGAAATGGAGAAAAAAATTGCTGCTACTGAGAAATTCTAAATAACATACTTTTCTTGCGGAAATCGAACTTGAAACTTTATGCTGCGAACTCTTGTTTCAGTGCTAATAGTGCTCTGAGTTCAATAATATTTTTTTCTTATTACCATTTTTTTTCATACTACCCATTAATTTCCCACTGATAAGACCTTTCCTAAATCCTCATAAGATTTTTTTTCTCAGTAATGAGAATGACGCGAGAAAAAAATGAATCCTGATGGTAACCTTCTAAATGGTATTGCCACAATGTTTTAGCTTCATCATCTCCCTAGCCTTTTCCATCACGACAATTATAATATTTTTATTATGTTTTAGCTTGTAGTTATTAAATTTAATTCTTTTTTTTTGTTCATTTCTTTATCATTTTAATTAAGAATTATTAATAGTTAGACATTTAAGTAAGTTGATTAAAATTAAATAACACCTCGTCAATATTGTGTTTTTTAATTTTAAGTGAACTATGATGACGGTGATTTCTACCCTACTACTAGGAAGCAAATTCAAAGGTACGGCAAATTTAAAGGTATTCAAAGGTTCAAGATACCCTTTATGACAAGTGCATATTAACGTTATGCTTCATAACTATATCAAGAAGATATTAATCTCGGAACAATGGAGTAACATAAATCTAAGACGGCCTAATGAGGAATATGAAATTACACTTGGTGGAGGTGAGCATTACCAATAACACGACAGGAAAGGGCGGTTGGCATATACTCTGATTGAATGGAAAATCCTGAAATTCCGTCAAGGATTAAGACCTAAAAAATTGTGTTTTAGTGTAAAAGCTTGTGGAAACGAGATGGGACCTTTTTGATTGCGCCCTGTACACTTTAATGACTCAACAAACAGAGCATCCAGATCATCCAAAATCAAAATCAATCTTTGAAACTAGTGATCTAAATCTAATAATGTTTTTATTACATTACTTATGTTATATTTATTTTTTATTATAGTTTAACGGTACAATGCTATTTGCAAGACAAATAATAGTGATGACTAAAAAGACAACAAATCGTGATGACTTAAAAGTTTAATTATTTTACAGCTTCATGTTTACATGTCCTTGAAGGTTTATTTAAAAAATAATTTAAACTTAAGCGTTCCTGAAAAAAGGGTCTTGACAGATTTCACACAGATTGGCAGACAAACGAACAACAAAGTGATCCGATTTCTTTGTCCAAAGGTAAAATTACTTACAAAGTATAATAAATTATAGTCGACAGGAATCCAGGTTTGAGCCAAAAATAGGCGCCGTATCCTAGAATATCGCTATCTAAATCAAGTCCAAGATTTCTTCCCAAGAGCTCAGTTTTCTCAGGTATTACTTGAAGCTTTAAATCGTATTATTATTATAGTACCAACAAAACCAAACCTCAGGCCCAGTAAAAGCCTTAGGGACCCAGGGATTACACCAAAATAGCAAGAAAAACCGGCCAAGAGCGTGTCGGGCCACGCTTAATGTAGGGTTCCGTAGTTTCCCGTCCGTTACAATAAGTGTACCTACTTATAAGTTGACATACTAAGTACGCAAAAAATATTTTGTACAACCTTTTTGTCTTTTTTGTACAAAAACTGTTCTTTCTATCAAGTTCAAAATAATTTTCCTAGAAAGTCCTTATAAAGTTCACCTTTCCAGATTTTTTTCATATTTTTTAAACCTACGGGTCAAAAGTTAGAGGGGGGGGGGGACGCTTTGATTTTTCCTTTTGGAGCGATTATTTCCGAAATTATTGACATTATCAAAAAATGATTGTAGTAAACCCCTATTCATTTTTAAATACCTATCCAACAATATATCACACGTCAGGGTTGTAATTAAAAAAAAAACCACTTCCCTATTTACATATACACCCTAATAAAATGTTTTTTTTTTTCAATTTTTATTTTCGCACTTTGTCGGCGTGATTGATATACATATTGGTACCAAATTTCAGCTTTCTAGTGCTAACGGTTACAGAGATTAAGCGAGGACGGACGGACAGACAGACAGACATGGCGAAACTATAAGGGTTCCTAGTTGACTACGGAACCCTAAAAACAGTTTTTTTAGATTTCCGAATAACTTTTTGGTGTATAACTCTAGCCCCTATGTTCCAAGGGCATAGGTAATCCATTTAGGAAGACCTGGCTATCAAGTGTTTGATGGATGTGAGTTAGTGAAACCTTTCCACAATAGCTGGGTATTTTTGCCGACCATTTCTTTTCAATTTGATACCTACTACATTTTGCACTTTCCTACGATAGGTTGAGAATATTAATATCGCAGAACTTGGAGCTAGTTTAACAGAAACTAAATATGCTAATCTTACCGCGTTCAGACCGCGATAGCAGTCAGGAGTTAGAACTTCGCTATTGTTCTTATTTATAGAGATGAAAGGTCACGTGTTATGCAGATAATTTTTTATGTAATAGACTATTAATCCTTTAATTGTTTAACATTTCCATTTTTTATTTATAAAGACATAATCGGTAACTGATCTATACTATTCTGTTGTCGATTAAAGTTTTTTCTAGAAATTTCGTCTCCCAATGTTCCACTATAAATCAAGTACCTAGTACCGAAATAATTTATTTTTTTTAAATTCTGTTTCAAAACACCTTTTATTCAAATAAAATATTCGTATTAAAATGGTCAGTCCTTTACAGAAAATCTTCTTGAGTGACGTCTTCCTAATTTGGTTACCAGGAACGCAGACGTACTAAGCAATCGCTCATCCATTTGTGGAGGAAAAGCAAAACCAATTTTCTTGGTAATGATGTGTTTACAGTTCTAGCCCACATCTTCTTAAAACTTATTGATAGTCATAGCAAAGGAAACTTTTATCAGAAATGCAGGGATTGAAATGAAATTGGAATTTATTTACACGTGGAAACATAGGCTTAGGAATAGATGTTTCCTTTTGTAGACAGATTCGAGATGTTAGTGTAACATCGTCGTTTTTAGGATTCTGTACTAAAAGAATACCTTTACTGTTTCGGTCCGTACCGGTTTCGGCTGCCATCAAAACGGTTTTTCTCGTAGAAAGATCTCATAGAAAGGTCTGTTTTGATTTTAGTTAACCGTTTTCAAGATGTTTAACGTTAAAGCGATTTGTTTTGTTAAAATAGTTGGCACCTCTAAATGTTGAACGGCTGGGTCAAAAAAGCTGAAAAAAAAACATGCATGTACTGTTTTTTTACCCGACTGCGCGACGCAAAGAAGGATAATGTGTTTATCAGTCTATGTATGTATGTATGTATGTTTGTTTGTTTCTATGTGGCGTTCTAGAGACCGAATGCGTAGGCCGATTTTGATAATTCTTACGTCAATCGATTCGTCTTAACCTTGCGAGTGTCACTAAAGACATGACAGTAATCAAAATTCACCACAGCGACAACAAGACGCCATATTGTCAAAATAAAAAATAAAATGTCGATGAACTAAGTCGAGTGGGGTGTCGTTGAATAGGTATTTTAAAATCATCTTTAGGTTCCTTTAATCATTTTTCTTTTTAAATAATAGTTTAGAATATATAACGACTTAAAGTTGTATAACAAAACAATCATTCTCGCTAATTTTTTTACTTATTGATTTAAGTTTTTATTTCAAGTGTAAATGGTATACAAACAAACAAAACATTAAAAAAAACATTGGCGGATTAACCCAAAGGCAAAAAAATAACACGTGCCTAGGGCGCCAGGATTCAGGGGGGTGCGCGCCCGAAAATATAAATGCCTTACATAAAGTGAACTATTTCAGAAGTATGCATCTACCTACACAATTTAAATGATTATTTAATAAATTAGCGATTCTAAAACTATTTTACAACTACTTTTCTAATACTATTTATTTATTTATAAAGAGGTGTTCAGGTTCAATTAAATTCTTGACTATTCCTGCATTTCTTGATTTTTTAATAGAAGTTGGTATGCAATTTCCTCGATAATAATGATAATGACGATTGAACTTTAGAAACAACATATTATAAACCTCCAAATCTTCAGCCCTTTCCATCTCGTGGGGAAATCCTTATCCATACCTTATGCCTGGGGAAGTAGAAGGTTATGTTGGGTTCTCTCCAACTTCTCAAACCCCACTATTATACGGTGGAGATGTGCCCCGCGAGGTTATCGGCCTCTCGCGCCCGGCGCTGGTTCAAGTCATGCTCCGGGGCGAGACTGAATGGGAAGCCGTCGCCTCCTTCTGCGAAGCAGTCATGCTGGAGAAGGAGGCGGCGGCGCGTGTAAAGCAGCGTCAAGCCTCACGCCCCAGACAGGGACCCAGGCGTAGACGTCGAGAGTCGCAAGACGGCTACCGGCCACCGTAGGCGCGGGTCTGCGGACGGCGAGTGATAGGTAGCTCGCCGCCCGACTAGGACCAGGCCCGTGTCGTCGGCGTGTTTGTTCCACGTGCGCCTCAAATAGCAGTCAGCACGTGAAGGGGCTCTTTAGGGCCAATGCCTGCCGGGGTTGCGGAATAGTAGTAATTCTTACCGTGGCCCCAGAATATAAAGGGCAACCGAAGGAACATGAGTGGCTTTTAGGCAATAAAAGTCTGACACGCCCTCCCGTCCATCTCAGGACGGGAGAAGTCATTTGATGATTTTGAATCCAAAACAGAACGACTCACAGTCGGGGCCCCTTGGGAAGAATTGATTGGTAAAATTTGAACGGGCCCCGACTGTGAGTCGTTCTGTTTTGGATTAGAATTTATGATTTGTTTTATGTGTGTATAGATTATAAAACCATTTCGATTGTGTATTTATTTAGTATTACTTAACAGAGTTCTAAACTGCTGGGCTTGTTTCTTTATTTTCAGTTTTCAGGCAGTCGGGTTTTTTGTTTTTCAATATTTTTTTTTTATGAAAACGATATCGGCTTTAATTCAAAACGGTTATTAAATTGTTAAGGCAAATTGGGTTATTCCAGAATTCTTTTCTATGGCACAGCCTGACACGCACTTGGCAATTTTTTTTGAAATTTTAATAACATTAGTAAAACCGGATTTCTTCTGTCATCTAAGGTGATATACCGTGATATTGGATTTATTTTGGCATGTTTTAAGTTCTTATTGTGCATAGCTTCTATAATTTGTTTCATGTTTTAAGTTTTTCTTTTTTACATTAAATATTTTCAGTATTTTCAGTTAGTGTCTATAGTATATTAAATGTTTTATATAATAGAATATAATAGCTGACAACTGTCAATCCACAGCCATTTAGGTGTTTCAGTTTTTTTGTTGCAAACTGAAATAATACTATGTAGGTGTAAAAAGTGATAAAACTGTTATTTAATAATGTTAATATGTTCGACCCCAAACACAAGACAGTTTTAAATACTCTCACAGAGGATCTGATAAAACTCATGGAAAAGGAACCATATCTCGAACATAGTGGTTTATACGAATAATTCAAAAAGCTCCAATTTGAAATGACACGTCTGTCAAAGGAACAGCCTTATCTACTTCGGGATGAAAGGTATAATCCGTCCGGGATGTGATGCTTACAGGTTCCCGTTATTACTCTCGTTTTCCCGGACATAATGTCATTTTCCTCTACTGTCATGATCACGTGACAAGTTGAATTTCGTTTGTTTTCAAGTATGCGTACGTCAGGAGCCATTTTCCTCTTTGGAGTCGGTAAATTCCAATAGGGATGGGTGTAATGTATTGTTAGTATTACGGCTCTCTAGCCTTTCGTGGGTGTGAGTGGTGAATCAGGGATTATTTCAGGTAGATAGCAGCGCGTTGGCTCACTTGTGACACGTCAAATTAAAGCTCATGATTTAAGTAGTTTATTTTCAGTGTCGTGTTATGCATTCTGTACTTACGGGTTATTAGTACTGGCTGATGTGATTTTACAGGTATACAGAAGAACCTACTGTAAAACAATTACAAAATGTTCGTTCAATGTCACAAGAATAAAAATCTAAAGCAGAGATTTGTGGTATCTTATTATTTAATCCTTTGAACACACATGATTCGAGACATAATACAAAGGCAATAGCAGTGTGACAGCCGGCTGTCGCTTGGTCGTTAAGTTTATTACGTGAGATACTGATAAGCTTACAATCATACTATAAGGAGGAAACTAGATTGCTACGCACAAATGTGTAAGAAAATAAAAAAAACTAAAATACCTGCATCCCCGAAAATGTGAATAAACTTTTCACAAATCCATATAAAAATTCAATGATCATAAAACTATCTAATCCCGTAATACGAAAACAATTTTTCTGAGTTAGTCAACTGAAGTGAATTTGATATCTGTCATGCTTCAACTTTATGACATACAGGCTGACTGTAGCCTAGTTATTTGGCTTGAGCTATTTACTTAATTGGCTGTTGTTAGCCCGATTGAATATGGATGCTCTGATACATATTCAAGTTTCTATTTGCACAATCACTTGTTTTGTGCTTCTACTTCAAGTTGAGGACGAATAATCAAGTGTCCGTTGGAAGCTATATCGACTCTGTTTGAAGTGGCAGTATTCGATTTCGTACAGCGCCATCTGTTATCTTAATAAATAAACTAACTATATCGTTGGTTTTGACTTTATTTATGTTTTCTGGATATCTATTTTCTGAAACGACTTTCCTCTTTACGTTGAGACGATTCACCATGTCTTTCCTGTAGACAAATAGTCTTTTAGTTGATCATCTTCAAATACTAACTTATTATTTATTGATTCACTTTAGGGTTACGATGCTACGCAACGTACCATGTACCATTTTATGCAGGAAATAAAGTTTAAAGTTCTACGTAAGCTTAGTGGGCTGTACCCTGAGTGTCTTATGCAATTTATCGCTACTCTATTAGCGATATAAGTACCGTTAACCTTTGTTAATCTTTATAAATAATGTTCGTTCTATACCTAGTTCTTTGAAAAAAAAAAAACGGCAGACGCTACTTGATGTACGCTGATCCTCATTGTTCTCCTTGATTAATTTTGTTCATTACATGACAAGAACCCGTGCCCCACACACTGAATTATGTTAACATGTAGCTGAATAACTAAAATTAACTCATGACCTACTTTTCATAAAGTTGGTGACGTTTTGTAGGTTTTCTTCTGTCGTGCAGATATTTCACGAGCAGATAAGTCTCATTTACATAAGCTTGATATTCTGAAACATTGGTCAGCTAGGTGAGTTTAGATTAGTTTGAAACTAACACTTATTGTGATGCGGTTTGAGTTGAAATTCATATTTGAATGTCGTTCTACAAGTACGATTTGGAACAATGATATTATAAGTAAAAGGTGTAGATAGTTTGCTTAGACGACATTCTATCTTCAAAAACGGCACTCTAACGCACACATACAATTAGAAGTCAAAGTAGGATGGGATGATTCAAGTATAGGGAGTGAAAAGAGATGGATATAATTTGCAACAATTATAATTTGGTGAAATAGCGACATTTTAAAGTGCTGACTGCCAATAACCTATCTACAGCTTTTCATTAAAATTTGTGACAGGACACGCCAGGTCTCAAGTACATCGAGAAAAGTATCCCGAGCCTATGTTAAATAATGTTAAAATTAATTCTAACAAAAGGTAACTTCCGAGCTAAACATTCAAAAGGTAATCTAACTCGATGTTTTCCTACATCCGTAATCCCTACGGATTAAGAGATTACAATTAGTGTTAAGCATTTGTAACTATGTGCAAGATAAGTGGCGGGTTCTGTAGAGATAAAATTGAATTAATGGAACCAAATGTCGGAAATTAGGAGATTTTGCAGCGCCATGTTTTTTTTTCTGCGCGTAGCTTGAAATCGTGGCGTTAGTTCAACGTTTTTTGTGAAACGAGTAAAATTATTGACCATTTCTTCTATTTTAATTTAATTAATTTTTTTAATTTTTTTGTTATCTTCACGGAAATTAGAAGACTATGCAGCACAATGTTATTTTTGCGCGTAGGTTCAAATCACTTAGGTCGGATAGTTCAGCGTTTTTACGTAACAAGCGTTACTTAAATTATAAGCCATGTCTCATGTATTTTTTAACAATTAATTTTGTTAGCTATTTAAAATTTTCTTTTAATACAGAGAGATGAAAGCAACGCAGAGAAGCTCACAATCCAGGCGGCCACTCAGACCGCGAGCGGTCGCTACACGTGCGAGGTGTCAGCCGACGCGCCTTCCTTCCAGACCGCGCAAGTTCATACGCATATGTATGTTGTGGGTGAGTTACTTTTTTATCATTTTTACTAGTTTGGCATATTCATTTATTTGAAGGACTTTCGGCTAAACACAACGGTGATTAATACTTCTTCGCGTCTAGAGTTAGGGTGGTGTTAAAGTACTATGAAGAAGATATCAATTATACACAGCCGAAAAAATGCCAATGACTAAAAACGAATATAGATCATCACTAGTGAAAAAATAATAAGTGAGATAACATGCCTTGAACGGTATGAATATCGAAGATGGCTAAAGCTTACCTATTTTCCTAAAATGTTTAAACATTTTTAATAAACAAGCAAACTCAAAAATCAATTCTTTGTTTAGCTCGCTATTGTACATAAGCCCATTTTTTTTAATTTCTATGTTTTAATTTTATTTGGGGTACATTAAACCATAGGAGTTGCATAATTGAGTAGACCTCAACAAATTAGGTAACATGTAATTCTTTGTTGGATGGCTAATTAAGCTTTAAAGTAAAAGGCGTATTAGTAACTAGTGTAAAGAAAAAAAAAACTGTTTAAAATAAGAATAATTTCGTAAATAAATATATAAAAAAATAATAAAAAATAGAGATTGGTTTGCAAACCACGAACAGACCAATGTTAGCCTCGCGTTTAATACTAGCTGCAAACAACGACTGATTGATTGATGCATGAGCAAGCTTAATTTAGGTCAAACTCTAAATCAATGTCGTACAGTTAAAAATCGCAAAACGTGTGCAGTTTAATTCCACTATTTATTATCAGCTAGTCACTTACAAAACCCTACTACTATAAAATTAAACAATTTGCGATATACAATTCACGAACTTTAGCGTGACAAAATATGAAATTGCTTCTGACTGAATAACAAATCTTTAACGTTTTAATTCTATAGTTAACTGAAAACCTCACATATAGATACTTATCCACATAAGATAATAATATTTCAGTGCTTTTTGTGTTCTCGAGGGATTGTAAGTCCACTTTTTTAAGAACGACGTCGAATGCAAAAGCTAGTGCTCCTTATATAGTTTTCATATCAATGAGAATATGTTACAATATTTTTTATAAATAAAAGGGTTAGGCTACATTACCGTAGATACTCATAGCTGGAAATGGGTATTATATACAGACCTTATCAAACAGTGGTGAACCGACCCTGAAAGGTAAAGGGCTCAATATATTTTTCCTTTCTCCAGGTCCTAAAATACCTTTAGATACAAAAGTCGATAAAGCTGTCTTCCAATCAGGCCTTTGAAAAGTGACACACTTTATAGACTACAGACTAAGGGCCTTATGGACCAGTAAAGTACCGTAGGGTGACACTGTTTTACGAAAGCAATACGTCGGTACGTGAGGGTTCCCTATTTATAGCCAGAAGGATATATTTTCACCTAGAAAATCGGAGAAAATGCGCTCGTAATAGATTTATCGTTTTGCGTTTCTTGAAAAATACTGGGACAGAACACATCAATGTTTGGTTTTTACAAATATGTTTTGATTTTTTATTGGGATAAGATCACGGTTGTTCTCTCTAAAGGGTTAAGCAGAGGTGAACAGTGCAGTAACACTCTGAAAGTTTTGTTTTTGTTCTCCATAGTTTTATTTACATGTTAACATTTAAATAAAACTATCAAAACAGTCTGCTAGCTCTGCAAAGTTAACAAAAGAATAAAATAGTTTAATGTAATAACATAAACGTGCAGATAACTGAATAAGTTTTGTTTTTATTAGTTTTCTAGTTTTTAAATTCATTCTAGTATATTATAAAGTTATATTAGCTAGCTTTTCTCTACGTCGAGCGAGATACATTAGCGAGTTTTTAAATGTGTAAGAAAATAAGACATTATACTTGGCAGAATAAATTTAATAAGTCCTTTAAAATGGTCAATTATTTAAAAGGTCCTGCAAATGTAGAGTAATTTTACTTCGAATTGAATTCTCTGATAAATAAAGTGTCATATTATAATAAACACACAGATCATTATTATGAATAATTAGTGTATAAGTGTATTCTAAAAATTCTAAAATCAGAATGGGTAAAAACTAGTTAATCATAATAATGGTCCGTACACCTTTAGGTTTAAAATTCCCAAAAATAATTTCTTAGTGGAAACTTATTCTTCACAAATAACACACCATCATTAGTGTGTCTAGGCGCAGTGGTTTGGACTGTTCCTTGACATATCATCAGTGAGTCATTCAATCAGTCAGTTTACCATTACATTTATGTACCTATAATAATATAGGTTTGAAAAATCCATTAAAAGATAGTTCCTAGAAACATCCCGCCGAGATAGTACGCTATCTTGGCGGGATGTTTCTAGAAACAATCTTTTCGCTTGCACTCCAAACTGAAGCAATCTGAAATCGTGGACTTGCTATAAAACGAAACGGCATACATTGAAGCTTAGTTATCTGATGTCGCAGTAGTTTCCATACAAACATACACATACTTACATACAGTCTATCGAACGGCGCGACCCAATATACAGCGTGTGTGCTTTTGTTTAACTTTCCGAATAAATCTAAACTAGTGCCCTTGTTCCATTTTATCGTACCGAAGCATCTTACGTATTTGCATAATAAAGGGATGGAATATGGGTACCTATCAGCGATGAACAATATCCATTTTATATGTAAGCTTAAATCCGACCCCTGTTCACGATAATCCGGAAATTATCTGTACTTGAAAATGAGTGAGATAGATCCTTTTTGCCGTTACGGCCGTACGTTATTAACTTTTGGGCAAAACGTTCGTTAAAGTTGAGTTTAATTTATTTGAATGGCAGTTTTGGTTGCGTTTTGCATGCTTTCATGGCGCTGAAAGTTGTTTTGTTTGAAAAGCAAAAGTTGTTTGTTCTTTACTTTTTAGAATTGTTAAATTGTGAGTGAGACTTTTGCGCAGCCGTGGGAGAGTATTGAGGGCTGAACAAAACGTCTACATAACACACATTACTTAAAACTCAAAATTATTTTATTCAAATAAAATAATAATAGGAATTCTCAATAGTATCAATAAGTCAGTCAGTCTGAAACATTAAGTTATTTACTCGTTCGGTACTTCTGGAGCAGAACGGACAAGAAACTTCATTAAAATCAATCAATTATTACAAAATTAATTATATTATTCATATTGTATGACTTCATTGTCACATGTATTGCATTTTAAAATATCCGCAGTAATAATAAAAACAATTCAAAAGAACTTCGAGCCGGCTCATCTTGCTTTTATTCGGAGAAAAGAAGAGTTGTTGCGTTACCAATTTCATTTTTATGTTATACTATTTTGTCCCATAGCCGGGTCTTCTCCATCCTTTTATATACTTACCCATTACCCACTATTACCCTTTTACTTATCAATGTTTTGCCTTTTCCAGTCTATTAATCACTGCGGCATAGCGACCACGTTCTTCAATTTGCAGTTTACAGGATGATTTTTGTCCTCAGTCCTGCCTAAATCGGGGCCGTCGATGCACGGACTCAAGCGGCGGTACCGACCGGGCATGAAGTTAAAAGTGGAGTGTATCAGCCGCCACTCGCTTCCAGCCGCCAACCTGTCTTTCTTCATCAACAATGATGCGGTAAGTGGTAACAGGGGAACGTGTGTATTCATTATGTGGAGTCGGTTCTTTTAACGTCTTTATGCTCTTATAAATTAAGTTGGTAATAGAGTGACAGAAACCTTTGAAGGTGTTTCATTACAATTTTTATTGTCCATTATTTTTTTTCTATAAATAATAATATACCAATAGGTTTTAGGTTCAACACGATTTTTAACTAAAGGCAAATTTATACTTCAGTGTGAAGACGCGCTAAGCAGAATTATTTTAGTGCCGGCGTTCTAGGTGCCACTTTAAGTGGTAGACCATTTTCCTAACCCTAGCTTTAGCATGTTTTGGACTCGGTTTTCTAATATGTTACCTGCCATTAGAAATTGAACTTTGTGCAACGGACAGATGGTCCATATACCCCAGCAAGATGAAACTAAAGTGTTTGTAAGGTATATTTAGAACGAAATGGTGCAGTGGAAGGAATTTGTAATTCTGTAGGTAAATAAGCGTGCCTTAGGAGGATGATAAATTATTTCTAGTTGGTACATTATATCTCGTCTCAATGTTCAACAAGCTAATCGATATCAAGTTTATAATATTTGAAGGCTCTGGAATATTCCAAGTTTTATCTGAGTCGGTGGTGAAATCTGTTTCGAAAATCTACAGCCGTTGGTCCCGGTAGCGATTTGTAGATCTTATACGCCTACCACACGCACACGTTTCCCCTCAGTTTGCCTGCGCAAGTCAGTTTGCGCGGGTAAGAAAAATGTGTAGGCCGCGCCGTGGATTTGTGCGGTGTACAGTTGTTTTACCAACAACACACTCCTTCTTACGCGGCCCACGCATTTTTCTTACTCACATTACATTTCTCTTTACTTTCGTAAAGCTAGAGCATGTGGTAAGCGCGTTAGACAGTCGTCACGAATAGTCAGAAGCGCGATTTGTGAATCAGTGTTGAGTGCGGGTATAATATCAGTAGTCAGGCAGTCGCCTCGTGTAATACATTGGTATTCAGTTGCATTTGAGTATATTAGAAGCCGACTCTAATATAGTTGAGCCAAGGCAGGAGATGAATGTTAAATTGGAATAAAAGCCGTTTGAGTAAACGAGTTGGCTTAGTACTTATTTCAGCGGCTGAGATTTGCCCCGTTTCGAAACAGGAATTTCATTATTATGTGGGTATTTATGAGGTGCAATATAGCTATTAAATATCTATACTTAATATAAATCTAAATATAATATGTACAAAACTTATGAATATTACTACCTATTACAAATATTATATACAATTTGAATAAAAAAAGGGGGAGGGTACTTTTTTTTTGGTGAGTGGGAAATCATCTAATGACTGCTCCCGTCCTGGGTGCGGCGGGAGGGCGTGTCAGACTCTTACTGACTAAAACCCACTCATGTTCCTTCGATTGCCCTTTATGTTCCAGGGTCACGGTAACTATGATAAACATTCCGCAGCCCCGGCAGGGGGGAGGGTACTTCACAGGGCATCAAAAAACTTGTCCGCGTCGCTGTCAACATGACAGGGGCATCTGTCCTGTTGACAGCGACGCGGACAAGTTTTTTAGACAAAAGGCTGTGTCAGAGGGGAAAATTAGGGGTTTGTCCGGGCTTTCCAGCCTGACAAAGATTGAGAAAAACGCTCGGCTAGTTGGGTGTAAAAATAATAATATTTAATCTTGTTGAACTACACATTTATTTAGAACTTGCAAATGCAAATAACATGAAGCTAATTTCTGAAAACAATGTTGGGTCAACTCTGGCGATTCCAAAAGTGGACTGTTGGAACGTCCAGGATTCACACGCAACTGTAGCCTAGTAGATTGCCACGTTGTATGGCAATGCTGTTTCGTTGTCCCCAAAAAAAGGCTAGCACACTGGACAACCAGCCGCTTGGCGATGTCTCGAAAAAAGTGTTTCAACCTCAAACGACTCAAATATATAATTTTCAAGAAGGTTAAAGTTATTTATTTCATTTTTATTAATATTTTTGAGTGGTGTTTCGACGATACATTCTAAAGGATTTTTTGCACAGTCAGAATAAAAAAGCTGTATATTTCCACAGTACAAAATAAAGTTTAATAAATTCATTAATTTTGTATTAATAAAACGATTTTTCTTTCTGGCAAGAATCGAAATTGTTGTCCGAAACACCACTCAAAAATATTAATAATAATGTGATTCCTGTTTCGACCAGACCGAGCAAAAACTAGCGGCCGAAACACGTACTAAGCCAAAGAGTTACCTATCATATACTAATATGATAGGTAACTCTTTGGCTATTTTTTAGATATTTATTCATGAATGTATTTTTGCAATGGTATCTGATAATAATAGATACTCTGTAAAAGCAAAACAATTTATTTTTGTC
This sequence comes from Athetis lepigone, assembly GCA_033675125.1. NCBI lineage: Eukaryota > Metazoa > Arthropoda > Insecta > Lepidoptera > Noctuidae > Athetis > Athetis lepigone. The sequence goes on from CM066217.1 coordinate 15,580,536, forward strand.
GAGCTATTTATATACTTTTTAAAGGAAACTTAAGCGAAAAACGAAGTTTATTAAAAATATAAAAATGAAGACCGTGTTCAAGGTATTACTAAAAAATAAGATTCTGTTATATTCCTTCTTATAATACTTAACTAAAAAATTAGTAAAATCTATTTATATTTGTTGAAGTTATAAGTTAAAGTTCCTTATGTGGACTATGTGGACTAGCCACATGTATACCTCAACTATCTGTGGTAAACGGTGAAAGAAGCCGATGTAAGAATCCTTACATTCTCTTGTTTTTTTTTCAATGCTTGCTTTCTTACTTAAAAATATCTGCTGTATTTATTTAGTTATTATTTTATCCGATTAAAGCCAAGTAATTTAAATACATTTTCGTTTAAATTACATCAATATTCAATGAAAAACATCGAATTTAAGGGTTAAAAAGGGTGCTGACCAAATTCCGGAGTAGTCTCTAAAAGAATGGTGTTAAATGAAGCAGAGATTGCTAATTTAAGCATTTAATCAACGCAAGTTCATTAAGCGCTCATTCGCGAGTCATTTGTTATTGTCATCGTGTATTTAATCTTGGTTTGTTTCGTAAATTGATACTTATAACTATTACGTTAAAGGTTATGTTCGGAACAGATTTTTTCATTTCTTTTTGTCGTAACTGTTTTACAGTGTGACCATTAATCAATCGATCGTTATAAGCGATATGCAATTCTTGACGTTATTGTTACATATTTTCCCATTTTTGTTTAATATTTTTTTAAACAATTATTTTAGTAGCATTGTCGCACTCCCGGGCAAAGGTTACTCTCTACTCTTTTCATCTTTATTAACAAAGTTGCAATAAAAATGTTAAATATTTATAATGAATGGGGTTCTACAGCGTTAACATTTGAGTTTAACAGCCTTTAACTTGTTTCGTTTTTATTTTAAGGAAACAAAGGGGTCGGAGCTTCCTAGAAAGAAACCTGAAAAGAGACATCCAAAACAAACTCAGAGGACGAAGTCTTATAAACTTTGTACAATTATTTATTGTTGGTCAAAGGCCTTTTATTTAACTTTACTTGCATTCAATAATTTTGTTTCAGAAACCAATACAACCTAAACAATTATTTGACACAATTATTTAATTAAGTTTTTACACTCAACAAAATGTTTAAACGTTTTTGTATGGCCTACAAACTTATAAATGACCTTGACCTTTTTAAATCGGGTTCTCAGAAGGTCGAATATAATAAACTGTTTGGAGGGAATTCTCAGTAGTTCAATCCCTTCCTGTTTACTGATCAAAATACATATAATGCGTTTGAATAGAGAGGTATAATCATTGAAATCAATTTGTACTTTCAATAAGTACCATAGGACAAATAATTTTGCCCCATATTATGACGAGTTAGGCTACTCGTTTAAATTCATAAAAGGAACTATTATAATACAAAACAAAATAACACTTACAATTATAAAAAGAAGTAAAGTTTGTGTCTTTATGTCTGTAAAAAGTAGGATAAGGGGTTAAAGGAAGAAGATAGAGATTCTAGTCCGGCTTAAAAATATTTCATTTCCGAAAGCTGAAAGCCCGTTAATGTTTTACTGTACACTTGACTACTACTCATTAGTCGTGGCCAGAAGCTTAGTATCACTAATAGGCATATAATATATTATGTACAAATCTATTTATACAAATATTATAAATCTAGGTAAGGTGATGACCAACGGCATCCAACGCGCGATAACAATTGGGGGTGTGCGGATTGAGTACGTCCAAGAGTACATATACCTCGGCCAAATAGTCTCCTTCCAGGCGAGACAAGATAAAGAAGTCGCTCGACGCACCGAAAACGCCTGGAAGAGCTATTGGTCGATGAAACAGATAATGAAGGGACCACTCCCTCTTTCCCTAAAAAGAAAGCTCATGGACGTATGCATTCTGCCCACTCTCACCTACGGAGCGCAGACGTGGTCATTAACCAAACGTCAAAAGTCCGCACTCGGGGTTTGCCAGCGAGCAATGGAACGCAGTATCCTAGGAGTTAAACTCGCAGATCGCATAAAAAACTCGATGCTGCGTTCCATAACTAAAATTGCGGATGTAGGTCATACGGCTGCCAAGCTCAAATGGAACTGGGCTGGTCACATCTGTCGCATGCCGGAGGAGCTCTGGGCAAAAGTAACCACACAGTGGATCCCACATAGCGGTAAACGGCAACGCGGCAGGCCCAGGCGGAGATGGCGGGACGAACTTGACAGTCACCTCAAGGATTGGCCCGAAACCGCTTTAGATAGGGATAAGTGGAAGGAGGAAGGGGAGGCCTTTGCCCTGCAGTGGGACATTGACGGCTCTTAATAATAATAATAATAAACCTCGTGAAGGCCGAAAAAGATAAACAAATTAAGTATATCGACTTGGCTCGCGAGGTTGTCGACATGTGGGATGTGGACTCAGCGATCATTGTGCCGATAGTTGTTTCTGCCAATGGCTTAATAGCCAAGAGCCTCGATCAACATCTAAAGAGGCTCTCGTTAGGTGGCTGGATCAAGCGCTTGATTCAGAAGGCAGTATTACTGGACACGGCACGCATTGTCAGGAGGTTCCTTTCTCTGGAGCCCTGACCACCGGTAGCTTGGACCCTGTTCCCGATACCGGTGGGCTACTAAATTTTATATTTTTAAATGTTTTTTTTTATAAATTAATATTTAAAAATGTATTTTTTATGTTTTATAAGTCAATAAAGGAGATAATAATAATATAAATCTAGAGAGTTTGTTTGTTTGATGGAACGCGCTAATATCAGGAACAGGTCAAAATTGAAAATTAAATAAAAAAAAATGTTGGATACCCCATTTATCGAGGAAGATTATAGGCTAATAACATCATGCTACAACATATCCGATGAAACCGCGGGGGATAGCTAGTTAATGATACGAATAAACTGTTAGATCGTCCGTTACTTTAGTAAGCTTTTTTTTGGGGAGTGAAAAATCATCAAAAATGACTGCTCTCGTCCTGGGTGCGGCGGGAGGGCTTGTCAGACTTTTACTGACTAAAACCCACTCATGTTCCTTCGGTTGCCCTTTATGTACCGGGGTCAAGGTAACTATTATAAACATTCCGCAACACTTTAGTTAGGATGATGTTTTGATAGAGACCTCCTTTTAAAAGGACTGTATGGAACAGCCATTAGTAAATATGCACCATTCTGGCTTGTTTTTGTAGGTATTTATTTAACATTTTTGTTTCGTTTTTTCTGGATTCGCCGAACTTCATTGCCTCGTCGCTTTTCCGTTGTGGTTACTGTTGATTTTGGCATCCAGTAGCAAAATGAATGCCACTAGATGCACAGGCTTGACAAAAACAAATCTATGCAGTCTACACTGGACTGTATTAGGTTAAATGTAAGCTAGCTTAGGTTAGTAGCGTTATGACTACATCTCGATAAGATTAAATAGCAGATATGACTAGTTCGCTATAGGACTTAATCTCGATATGACCAGGCGTCCGACACTCGCTCAAGGCCACGCGTTTTATGCCTACCGCTTCGCGTATCGTCGACGATACAACGAACACCGGGCTGTCGCGCGCCCGGCTGAGTGCTCGCGCGTCACGAGTACAGCGCTGACTATCAAAATGCCGAAACCACGTAATTATTGCGTGATTATTGTCCAATTCCCCTGTTTCCTAATTCTCCTGTTTCCCTTTTGATTATTTATTAAAATTATTCACGCGGTTTTGGATATTTTCGACACTAAAATATATAAGTCGGGAATTCAAGGAACGAAAAATATGCATCAGTCATTTTATCAAACTAAAAAATATTTGATCAATAAATAAAAAAATAATTGTTTTTCTAAAACATTCGTTTTATTACCATTATCATCATACGTATAACCCTAGCAGATTTGCTGGACGTCACGCACACACGTAAGTCGCGCGGCGGGCAAAAGAATCTCAACTCTCTTTGTGCGTACTTATGGTACGTTTCTCCTTGCTGCTAACAACTGGTATTATTATTATGATTTTGTAGGCTATTATAGCGTAGGTATTTTCGTTTTTGTATTGGAGTGAAGTATCTGTAACGTAGTAACTACACACATCAAAAGTGTCTAGGGATATTTTAATTAAACCTAAATAACTAAAATTCTATTAACTTTTTGTTAAGACACCTACACTTTAAAATAAACCTTGTTTAATTGCCTATCTAATTTGATAATAAACTATTAGATAAAGTTAAATAAAAAAAAAAAACTTAGAAGAAGAGGAAAAACTCAACAAAACTTCAATATAACTTTATTTTTGAAATTTCAAAACCTAAACAACAAAACAATTTTTTTTTATAAAAATTGTTGAAAACTTAAAATTAATAATTCGTGGATCCACCTAAGACTCTCCTGACACATCTGGAGCGGTTCTGCATACTCAAAACAAGGGTGTCAATATCCTGTTGTGGAGTACTGTCCCAAATCCTGCTAAGATGCAAGAAAAGCTGGTTTTGATGCACAATATCAACAGGGAAATTCATACGAGCTCTTCTCTGAAGCATATTCCAGGCATGCTCAATAGGATTTAAGTCAGGGGATTGTGCAGGCCGGTCTAAAGCTTGGATAACATGCTGTTGTAACCAACTTGTAACGATACGCGCCGTATGTGGACGGGCATTGTCGTGCATTAGCTGGAAATTTTGTCCCATTTGCTGTTTGTAGGGCAAGATTACAGGCTCTAGCACCTCATCTCGGTATTTTCGAGCAGTCATATTGCCTTGTATCCAAACGAGGTCCGTTCTACCGCCGAGACGAATTCCTGCCCAAACCATAATCGTGCCACCTTAATATGCATGAACTTGTTGTGGGTGCTGCAGTCGATTCCAACGTCCAGGTTTTCTCCAAACGCGTACTCTTCGCGAATCAGGATGAAATCCAAACCTAGATTCATCAGTGAAAAGCACAAGTGACCATTGAGAATGGTTCCAGTTTTCGTGTGCAATAGCCCATTGTAATCTTCTTCCTCGATTACCTCTCCTTAGTGCTGATACCCAAAATGGCCTACGAGCACGTAGATTGACTTTATGCAGTCGCCTTCTCAAAGTTTGACCGCTTACCAGCAAACCATACTCTCTCTGTAGCCTTTGAACCAATTGCATCGCCGCTGCATTTAGTTGACTTCGTGCAGCATTTACTATGAATCGGTCCTGTACATGTGTTGTAATGCGTTGAGGTCCTCGGTGCCGTTCCACCACTTCCTCCGTGACACGATAACATGACCAAAGCCTGGATATAACGCTCTGACTGGTCTTCATGGCTTCAGAAACGGCAATTATGGGACAGTATTCCACAACAGGATATTGACACCCTTGTTTTGAGTATGCAGAACCGCTGCAGATGTGTCAGGAGAGTCTTAGGTGGATCCACGGAATATTAATTTTAAGTTTTCAAGAACTTTTATAAAAAAAAATGTTGTTTTGTTTAAGTTTTGATGTTTCAAAAATAAAGTTAAGATTGAAATTTTGTTTGAGTTTTTCCTCTTCTTCTAAGTTTTTTTTAAATTTAACTTTATCTAAAAGTTTATTATCAGGATAAATAGTCTATTAAACAAGGTTTATTTTAATGTGTACATGTTTTAACAAAAAGTTAATAGAATTTTAGTAATTTAGGTTTAATTGAAATATCCCTAGACACTTTTGATGTGTGTATTTATTAATCTGTGATATGACTAGATCTTGTTAGGACTATATCGTGTTTGGACTAGATCGCAATAAGGCCAGGTATCAAAATGACTCATTATCGATATGACGTACAATCGTATCTAAAAGTGGCATAAGTATAGGAACTTCATGGAGTACCTACTTAGCTATACTAAAGTGAAAAAAAAACCCATACACCATAATAAATTCAATCGCAAGTATCAAAGACATTTTAATAAACTAGAATTATAATAAGAAGATTACGCTCCTGTCTTTAAAAAAAACGTTAGTGATTTAAAGCGTAAGTTAAAATAAATAAATGAGTATGGTACAATGAAATGCTCTACAATGCCACTTGGCTAGGCCCTCTGGTCTTATTGCGATCTAGGTTCAAACACGATATAGTCCTAACAAGATCTAGTCATATCGAGATTTAGTCCTATAGCGAACTAGTCATATCTGCTATTTAGTCTTATCGAGATGTAGTCATAACGCTACTACCGCTAGCTTATGTGTAAATGTGGGTGTTGATTGATTTTGCCAGTCTTTCTCGGAAAAGCTACTAAAGAGATTGGAGGAAATTTCTCAGTAATAAAGCTTATACATCAGAATAATGTATACCTTTTAGCGAAACCACAAAGGGAATCTAAAATTCAACTTTCAAAAACAGATATCTACTAAAACGTTTCTTCCTAATGGGAGTAAACGGTTAGCCGGGTTTTAAAAACTAGTACAATTTCCCACAAGCTCAAACATACAGAATCGTTATGGAAATGTTTGAGTTTTTAACGAGCTTCCTAAACGAGCCTTTTGAAACTAGCTGCGAGGTACCAGTTGATAAGCGGTCGCGGTACTTTTAGGTCAACTGAAATGTACGTTTCGAAAAAAGTTGCAAAATGTCAACTCTTTGGCAGAAACGTGATATTCGCTATCATTTTTCATTCGCATAATTTGTTCTAGTGGCCTATCAATGGTTAAAACTAGGCCAGAGAATATTTGTCGCTTAAATTTTGGACACAATGGACACTTTTTTGGCATGGGTAGGCAGTTTAGTTTTCAGGAAATAATTTTTTTTTAGGGGAGTGGAATTTCATTAAATGACGTCTCCCGTCCTGGGCGCGGCGGGGGGCGTGTCAGGCTTTTACTGACTAAAACCCACTCATGTTCCTTCGGTTGCCCTTTATGTTCCGGGGTACGGTAACTATTATAAACATTCCGCAACCCCGGCAGGCGTCCGCAACCCCGGCAGGCGTCAGGCTACATAATATCACTTAATAAGATAAATAAAACTATTAATTATTCTCATTCATTTATTTTTTATGACCTGAGATAGCTAGTATATAACTTACGCAGTTATTTACAACGTAATAACGGGAGAATAGAAAATTTTAACAATGCTTTTGTTATAATAACCTTCGTACGTTGTTTATTTGAACAATTTAAATAAGTTAATTAGTTTTGTGTAGTGTACAAGAGTTTCCTTTAAATAATACTATAATAACGTATTATTATATCGTTATACAAATAATAAACTTCGAACCAGCACTACCAAGATGAGTGCGTTCAAACAAACAAACTTTTCGAATTTGTAATTTTAGATAGTATAGTATTTATGCGCCTTACTAATAATCGCTGCATAAAGTTATGACAGGTTTATTCGTCAAAAAATGTATGGTTACACAGGCTTTATTCATTACATAAGTTTACACAGTGATAATTAGTAAGGGCATAAATGTGTAAATGCCAAATAATGAAACGTCTTTCAATTCTTAGACGCTCTCAAATCTATTTCTGTTCTTATTTTGTCCCTTTAGAGTGACATAAGTTTTCTTACGATATTTGATTTAATGATGTCATATTTATTTATTTATTTATTTATTTGGCTCACCAACAATTGAGTACACTAATACAATTATGGGTTGCAATTAATCACATCGTGTAGGGTGTATCAATCTCTTACAGGTAAGCACATCATGCACTATATTGAATTAAATGTATTTTAAAGGATATTTGACAGAACAATCAGGCTCCTCAGGCCAAATTAAAATTAAACATAGCAATAAAACATACCAATCACAGGCAGAAACAAAATTGGCAAAAAAAATAAAATTAAATAATCGAGAAACTTAAAATAATAAAATTAAAATTAACTAATTCAAAATAGTAAATAAAATTAATAATGATAAAATTTAAATTAGCATTGAATATAACCAAAAAAATAAATTAAACCGAATATCCATACTAATATTATAAATGGGAAAGTGTGTCTGTCTGTCTGTCTGTCTGTCTGTCTGTCTGTCTGTCTGTCTGTTTGTCTTTCTTTCACGGCAAAACGGAGCGACGGATTGACGTGATTTTTTAAATGGAGATAGTTGAAGGGATGGAGAGTAACATAGGCTACTTTTTGTCTCTAAAATTGCGAGAAAGATAGAGTAAAACAACAATTCCATTTTCCCATATAAAAGTTGTCCATGTTTTGTTGGATGTCGTTGTCATAATCTAAGTCGTTGTCATAGTAACCGGCAAATCAAGCACAGAGAATATAATCACTACGTTATAAATCAAGTGTCAAAACAGTTACAACCATAGAGGTTACAACCCGTCAAACCTGACACAAATAAGTAATGTTTAATTGTTTTCAAAATACGAATGGAATCATTTTCATAAATCCAAATCATGCAAATAAAAGCCATTTAATACGGTTTGAAATAACAAAAAGGCGTGTAATATGCTGTAAAAAATAATACTGTAACAGCTTTTCTTATTTCCAACGTACAAAAATAATATTAAGATAAAAAAAATATCTAGATTTAAAATATTTACTAGCCTTCGCCCGCGGCTTCGCCCGCGTGGATGTCGAACTTCTACCTACTATTTTAACCCTTTAGGGCTATTTTTTATATTCTTCACAAAGAATAAACCCTCCAAGTTTAATGTATTTAGTTAGTTATTGTTATATATTAACAAACACGTTGATATCAGGCAGTGAGTTTACTATTATATACATACTAGATGACCCGGTGAACTTCGTATCACTTACCTATTAATGTAAACAAAATTTATTTAAACCATATCACCTTTATTCATAAAAGATTTGTATCGATTTCCCCCAACATTATCACAATCTAGATTCACGTGTATCTGAGTGGCCTAATAGTTGTTTAGTAATCTGGCAATACTGTCATTGTCGCTGTCACCTAACTTTGGAAGAAAAGATCGTTGAAAGGAAATGTTATCCAGGATGGCCATACAAAAACAAAAAAAATATTAAAAGCACCATTATTTAATCAATACATCAATACATATAATAAAATCATTATTTAATAAAATCAATCCATACTAATATTATAAATGGGAAAATGTGTCTGTCTGTCTGTCTGTCTGTATGTTTGTCTTTCTTTCACGGCAAAACGGAGCGACGAATTGACGTGATTTTTTAAGTGGAGATAGTTGAAGGGATGGAGAGTAACATAGGCTACTTTTTGTCTCTTTCTAACGCGAGCGAAGCCGCGGGCAAAAGCTAGTAATCAATATAAATTAAACACTCATAATAAAGCCTCAAAAAAAAATAATTTGTGGGTAACGTAATTGATGGAAGAAATCATAAGACAATTTAAATAAATGCATAATTAAAAATAAATTTAGACATGAAAAGAAAGATTTCACATATTATATATAATACTTCTGAACTTATTAAGTGAGTCCAAATGCACATCGACCAGATCACTGCAGCTGTTTAAAAGTTTGCACAGACGGGGTATAGGAGAGTTAGCACCTAGGACGGTTCTGCGCAAAGGAGGACGTAATGGAGTTATAGGAGCTCGTGGGTTTTTTGTAGGTACACGAAGTTTGAACCTGCTCAACAATTGCGGACAGTCAATTTTATGTCGCAGAACCTTGAAAACAAATGTTGCGTCTAGTAAATCTCTTCTTTTTTGCAGGGATATCATTTTGAAATGCAGGAGTCTCTCTTTATACGACCGTTTCCTTTTTGCTAAACCGGAAGAGTAAGCTAAGTGCCACAGAAAACGTTTTTGGACCCTTTCTAATCTAAGTGTATGGGTAGCATAGTGGGGTCTCCATACTGTGCTGCAATACTCCAATGTGCTGCGGACCAAACAATTATAAAGTAAAATTTTAGTTCTACAGCGACGAAAGCCAGTTACATTCCTTATTACAAACCCAAGCATTCTAGAGGCTTTTTTAACTACGTTTTCAATGTGGGGTATAAATGTTAACATCAAATAAAATCTCTAAATCCTTCATCTGCTCCACTTCCTGTACAGAAGTTCCACATATATAATATGCGGATTGTGTTAGGTTTATTTTTTTGGTAAATTTGACATGGTAGCACTTGTTGATATTTAAGCTCATACCATTAACATCACACCACTTTACTAACGTATCAATATCACTCTGCAGCAACTCAACATCAAGATCTGATTCAATAACTCTGCAAAATTTCAAATCGTCAGCATACATGAAACGCTCAGAGAATTTCAGTTCATTTGCGAGATCATTGACAAATAAGTTGAACATGACTGGGCCAACATGTGATCCCTGGGGGACACCAGATGTAACCCTGTAGGAGCCTGATCGGTAACCGTTGAGGGCAACAAAGAAGGTTCGACCATCAAGATATGATTTAAACCAATCAAGAAGGGAGCCAGTGATACCGTAAGCGTTTAATTTGTGCAGAAGTATATTGTGCGGAACGCGATCAAAGGCCCTACTAAAATCAGTGTATATCGCGTCTACCTGTTTGCCCGCGTCAATGGCAGTAACCAGGGTCTCCGTGAAAGTTACTAGATTCGTGCATGTAGATCTGGAGCACACAAAGCCATGTTGAGAGTTACTGAGGTAAAGTTTCAAATGAGACTGAATATAGGGACAAATCAAGGATTCGAAGACTTTAGCGAAGGTAGACAATATTGAAATAGGTCTATAGTTACCTACATAGTCACGATCGTTGCTTTTATGAATTGTCATATATAAATCAAATCTTCAAAAAAGTTATTGCTGATGGTTTGAGTTTGTACAACTTCTTCTATGAATTGCATTTGTATAATATTCTTAAAACTATCACATAATACAACCGTTTTACAACTATTTTAAAACATGCAATATTTATCCACAGTATCTTTTCTTAACCTAATTAAAACTTGGATTACTTATCCGTTCATACAGTAAAGCGAGAAAGAAGTTTAAAATTTTGGCACAATATGTATGCAAAGCCAAAAGGAGGGTTATGACTGTAGCACTCTAAGTATTATACTTAACACACACAACCACTTAGTGGTTCATTCACATTTATATTGCATTTCAAAAACAGTTTTGGGTAATTAGAATAAGATTTATTTTCACTTTGCTCATTTCTCCTAACGTAAAAGGCACAGTGAATGGTGAAAGTGTATAAAATTAAATCTTACTTAGACAACTTAAAACTCTATTTTAAATATGAGCCTGTGCTTTGACGCCGCCGCCGTACCATGTCCACAGACTCTTAGAAAATGTAAACAAAAGATTTCTATCAAAATAATTTATTTTCTTCCTAAATCTATTTCAATTTCTTCAACAGTTTTCCCTTTCGTCTCTGGCAAAAATACCAGGCTCACAAGAGCTCCAAAGATGTTCATCGCAGCATAACAGTAAACTACGGTGTACGTTCCGAGCAAGTTCGCAACTGCCGTAAAAGAAGCTAGTTGCAGGAACGATGTGAACCAGGCTTGTGTCACTAAACATCCCATTACTTTTGCTCGTATCTGAAATTAAGGAAAAATAAAACGAATTAACTTGGCAAATATCAGATCTATTTATGTGTAAAATGGAAAAAAATCACAACTATCTTTACGTTCGGTTACCAGGTCCAATCGGCTGTTAGTGAATACCAGTGTTTTTAAGGAGCGACTGACTATCAGTGACTAAAATATATACCCAGTACCAACAACTGATATTGGGTAACACAATAGCCCTTGGTTGTCTACTTTTGAGTTTATAGTAGCTACCCGTAACCACTGTTAAAGTTTAACAGATGACAATTGAAGCCTCAACATTCTTAACAACCCTTTTCTAATCTTATCCACTCTTTACGAATAACACACTCTTCGAATATCAGTCAGTCAGTTTACCATTATTATAGAAATTAACTTTAGACATAAAAGAAACAACACTAATCAATTGTAGGTAAATATGTGAACTCTAGGTATACTACTAGCCTACACACAATAACATTCACTTAGGCAAAGTCAGGCATCTAATTTGTTAGCATACACCACGCCTACGATTTGATTGACCTTAATCGACGATAGTAACCTAAAGCTTGATTTACAGTGCCGCGGGAAGTCGCAATACATTTTACTGCACATCGCAAAATGAACTTTATTTAGGTTGATTTTAGAACCTCTTTCAGCTTACGGTACGTTGCTGGTACCTGGGATCTAGACAGGATTCTACAGGCACAAATGCCTTCGTGCGTCGAATACTCCGAAATCCGCGAGAATTCCGCGGTAGGCAAGCGATCAGTTTTTGTGTATACGTTAAACGATATACATGCACAGAATTCTATTCTGCCGAAATTCTCGGCAGGTTAAGCTGAGCTCAAACAGTCGGTTCGGTCAGTCAGTGAGCTCAAAAAGTTATGAGCCTCTAGAGAGCTGGCGCATACTTGCTTTCATTTAGATTTAGTGTATTCAAATAAGGCATTTTTAAGTATTTGTGTAAATAAAGGCTGCAAGAGTGGAAGAAAGTTATAAAGAAATTGGGCAGAACAGTATAAGAAATATAACATGGTTTTACTCTATAGAAAGCTTTTTTATTTAGGAGTTCCTTAGCATAGTATAATGTTTATCCTAGGCATAATCTATCAGGCATGTCTAAACAAGTTTCTCGCGATACAGAGGAGATAAAACATATCAGGGGCTTGCATAAAGTAATGGATACTTTGCTTACTCTCCTTATTATAATTAATACAGCAACAGAATGAAGTATATACAACTAGCAGGATTAAATATTCTACAGCTTGTTTTCAAGAAATCTCGTCATTTTCTATGTCGAAACCCGGGCCTTAGTCTAACGGCTGCCTAGAAATGACACAATGGCTACCATTTTAAGCAATAAAAAAAAATGGTTGCCTGTAAAGTCGGTTTTACGGGCGAAGATTTTACGTGACAACGTCTTTTACCGATCATAGTTGAGTGGGAGAGAGACGCAAGGCATTCGGCGGGCCTCTCTCTCGTTCGGTGACTCATCGTAACGTTACCGAGCGTTACACTTTTTCATAAGTGACTCCCAGCCGCAACCTAATTTAAGACGTTGTCACGTCAAAAGTAGTGGTCGGTACACAAGTTGTTTGAAATCTGGACCAAAATAGATAGGCGCAAACCCCGTGTAACCAAAAAATGAGAAACAACGCGGCTAGTCGGTCAAAAAAATTCGTTCAAAACGAGTAACGCTTTTTATGGATATCCCGATACGTAACCAAACCCCTTTTGTGAGCTAAAAACATTAAGCCGACGTAAATTGATGACTCGTCCGAGGTATTCTACTCTAAAGTGGTCAGCTTTAGAATATATTTTGGTTTTTTTGGACAGTGAATAAATACGTGGGATTCACTGTGGGTGGTTACTGCTTTTCTATGTGGTTTTCCTAGGTGAATTATGGTGCTGAAAGAAAGAAAGTGGCAACAACCGTCTGTACTTTAATATTGTTGGACGGAAAGCAAAGTCTTTTTGCCCCCATCTTTGGTTTTTTTCCCGTATCGTGGGTACGAACATTTAAACCTAAATACACAAACACTCAAACACGAAGTGAATACTTGTAGGGCATACTATACAAGGTGTTACGAAATAGATCTAATAGTTACCGCGGCCTCGGAACGTAAAGGGCAACCGAAGGAACTAGGGTGGGTTTTATTCAGTAATAGTGTGACACTCCCTCCCGCCCCGCCCAAAAAAATTATAAGAATGTTTCCTATAAGTAAAATATTCTATCTTATCTCCTTCTCCTTATCCAGGGCCCATTAAAACTTTCCACCCTGTATATCTATGTCCCGTGCGGGAGGGAACCAGCGCCACGCAACAGCAGCCAATTGCTAAATCACTACGCCAATCGTGCCTATGAAAACCATAAGGTGATCAAAGTATGTTTTATATTTCATTTTCTAAATTTAAGACCATAATCATGATCATCATTATCTGGGCTAAGTATTTTGTACCACTGTCCACGGAGGCGTAGCTGCATGGCATAGACGCGTATTCGTCATTTTACGCTTGGTGTAATCTTACTTGCAGCTCAGAGTATACACATTTTCAACCTATACTATCCCACTGCTGGGCAAAGATTTTCTCATATCCTTCCTCTCCTGTCTATGCAATGCCTTCTCCTGCCAGTCTTCCGTAAAGGACTATAAGTCGTACCATTTCATTTATTTTTTAAATGTTCATCGAAAAATCGACTATAAAGTTTAACGTCTTTGACAAAACAAAGTTACGTCGAAAGTCTATAAATAGATTACTTATATATAGACTGATTTGAAAGTTATTAAATTAGTATTAGTTTCGTTTTACAGAAACTTCAATGTACTTTAATCTTCAAACTAGTCTTACTTAAATGCTTACATTAATAAAGTTCTAATTTTAGTCTTTAGTGGCATTACGCACTGGGAAACGATTATTTTGAAATGTCACCTCTCGTGTTATTTTTGTCTACTATGAATAATAATGAGTTGTTACAAGCCTACTAGGATATACACCATGTTAGGTAAGTCGAGGGACATATTTAAGGACGCAATAATATATGCTACTAGCTTTTTCCCGCGACTTCGTCCGCGTGGAATAATAGATCCCGTTCCCGGGGGATTTCCGGGATGAAAACTATCCTATGTCGTTTCTCGGGTCCCAAACTATATATGTACCAAATTTTATTCAAGTCGGTTCAGTAGTTTAGGCGTGAAGAAGAGACAGACAGAAAGACAGACAGAGTTACTTTCGCATTTATAATATTAGTACGGATAACTAATAAAAATGTAAATAATAATAAACAATTAAAAATCGTGAAGAAAACCGCAGTTGAATTATTGCAATAAGGGTCTTAAAGTCTTAGTAAAGGACACCTTAGCGCCCGCGGTTGTATCGGGTCACTAACCTATGATAAGAGAGCGAAGTATCTACGCGTGTCAACAATTTATTAATTTTATGAGGCATTTGTTAAAAAGTTGAAATGAGAATCGAAAAATAGCCTCCTGAATATAACCCTCCTCTTACCTAATACGGTGTACAAATAGGACTAGGGCCCGTACTAATAGACGTCACTAAATTCTGAGACGCTCTCAAGTTTATTGCTGTCCTTATTTTTTCCCTTTAGAATGACAAGGACAGCAAGAGATTTGAGAGCGTCTCAGAATTGAGTGACGTCTATTAATACGGGTCTAAAACTGTGATCAATGCGGTTGTAAGTTACTAGTATATTCACATCAATTCTTAAGTTTGACAGACTTTGTAATATGGCGAGAAGGTTAATCCTAATTTTAACACGCTCTATACGAAGGGTGTTATAAGCTTGACCTCTATGTGTGTGTGTCTGTCTGCGACACCATAGCTCTTAAACGGATGAGCCGATTTGGATGCGGTTGTTTTATCTGATAGAAAGTTATCTAGGGATCATCTTAAGACAAGTTTCGTTAAAATCGTCTCAGCCGTTTTAAAATTATAGCTGTTTTGTTAGCTGAAGTCGCGATCTTGATACTTCAGGGAAACTTCGAAAACGAGAATTTTAAATATTTCATTTTAGTATTATTTTTTGTACTACTAGCTAGATCCTGTAAGACGTTGTTTTGTCAAACGGAACAAGACATCGCCAGGCTAGGTATTTTTTGTGCGTGCTTTGTTCCTATCTTGATTTAGGCCCGTATTAATAGACGTCACTCAATTCTGAGACGCTCTCAAAACTCTTTGCTGTCCTTGTCATTCTAAAGAAAAAAATAAGGACAGCAATAGATTTGAGAGCGTCTCAGAATTGAGTGACGTCTATTAATACGGGCCTTAGAGATGGCACGGTACTTGAAAATGAGTATCTTATTATATTTTTTAATTCTCTAATGTTCAACTATTTTAATAGTTATTCTGGTTTTCAAGACGGTTACAATTCTAACAAATCGAACGATAATAATAGTTAGTCCAGCTGTTCCCAAGTTCAATCAATCCTTAATGGAAACCACTCCAAGTTCTTAATATAGATTAAATTACTTAATGGAAACAATCCTTTACTTTTAAAAGGAAGCTATAAGTGAGTTATTTTATTTCCCAAGTAAATACCAGTCAATGTTAAAATTAAATTTCTATAAAAACGTTAAATTAAAATGAAAAAGAAAATGATTGTTTTTTTAATTTAATCGACCGATGGAGCCGGTGTTTTCTTGCGGACTTCTCTGAAAAGAAACAATCGAAAGAAAGTCTGAAGTGATCTCTTGATGAGAACACACACACACACAGATTAGGGTGTGTAGAATCTGTTCAATCAGAGGAAGCATTTGTCAAAAGTCGAATAGCTCTACTAAAAAAACGCAAGGAATGTTTGTGGTTCAAGATACCCAGGCAATATGAGTATAAGTAATTATTTGTGACAATTAAGTCTAAAGGAAAGTAAGCCTTATTGACACGATTTACCCATAAGTAAAGTCCAATCTTTGACTACGTGAGCTCCAAAAATGTAAAGGCACAGAAAGCATGTAATTTGGAATACGGCGTCGTGTCGCCGCGCCGCCATTTTGAGATAGATAAATAAATAAAATAATAAAATAAATATCCTGGGACATCTTACACACGGCCACCTGATCCCAAGCTAAGCAGAGCTTGTGTTATGGTAATCAGACAACTGATATACATACTTATATAATTTTTAAATACATACATATTATAGATAAATAACACCCAGACACAGAACAAACAATTATATGATAGAAAAAGCGTTCCAACTAGCGCAGTTCTAAATTCAAATTCCCGGGAGCAGACATGTAAATCGCCTAGAACTCTACCGGTGTAGTTCAGAAATCTAATTAGGTAGGTACGAAGTTTGCCGTGCCCGATTATAGCAATGCGTTTTGGTTTAGACTCGTTATTAATAGTTATTGCTGTGAATTATGTCAACGTAGCTGGGTAACATTTTGGTGTAATTTTGTCTTTTTCTACTGCTACGTTGGTTCAGGTCGTCAACAGATTTTTTTCGTGTTTACATCTGGAAATAAGTGATACTTCCGTGCCTCAAAAATCAGGTAAAGCCTTTAGTTGTCTTGTCGAGTCTTGACGAGTCTTGACGATTGGAAAGTACCTGTAAATGGTTTATTTGAATAAAATAGTTTTGAGTTTAAGTTCTGTCCTCTTCAATTTATTGTTATTAATAATAAAAATACTAGGGTATTGAAAAAATACAAATTATTCAAATAGAAATAGCTATACGAGGCTTGCGTATTCTAATTATTAATAATCTTATTTTTTTATCTTTGCCCAAATAAAAGCAATTGAATAATATTAAATTACGTTATGACAAATTTGTCCAAAAGTTTAACCAATTTACCCATCACAAAAAATAAAGGTTCATTTTATACACGAGTTGGTTGCAGAATAGTGCCTCCATACTTTGACCGTCCAACGAAATACGACCGTCACCCATTAATGGGTGTTTAGAACGCTACCTGGCGTAATTCTGCAGAAAATACTGACTGACGTAATACGATACTGCTCCTGCGTCACGGTGGTTAGCTGCGAGTCAAAGTAAAACCTACGCTATAAAAGCTTTACAGAGAGTTTATTATAAAAAAAAAAAACATCGTCCATTAACGCCTCGTTGAGTAAATAAGATATTAGAGGCTAGGGTGCACACCTCAAATGAAATTCGATTGTGAGTTCAAAATAGGAAAAGTGGTGACTTTTCCTATTTTGAACTCTCAATCGACTTGCCTAGACGCTCATTAAATAATTTTTTTAAGGATTTAATTTGTTTACCGACACCTTTTTTTTTTTTTTGGTGTGTGGGTAATCATCCAATGACTGCTCCCGTCCTGGGTGCGACGGGAGGGCGTGTCAGACTCTTACTGACTAAAACCCACTCATGTTCCTTCGATTGCCCTTTATGTTCCGAGGTCACGGTAACTATTATATTATGAGGTGATATTGTCCTTCAGTATTGACAGCAGCGCCATCTACTGGGACTAATTTTATTTTCAAACAGAACGACCACCATCCCACCAAAATATACACTCAAAATTTTGGTTAGAAGTTGGATGAAAAACACCCTTGCAAAAGAGTTTTATATATTAAGACAGTAAAGCGTAATAAAACACGAAAGTCCAAGACTTCATCTCTTTATTTTAATTTGGATGTTTCAAGTTTTATTCTTAACTTGCTCTGTTTCTCGTAATATTTTAGTGTAATACTAAGCTTTTCAACGCTAGCGCTCATGATAATTTTTAGTCCCTTGTGGATTGTGACTGCGGGCACTGAAATATACTCAGACAGAGCAAACTAAATTCCTCTATAGATCGTTTCGTTTTATTTCTTCATAACAATGCTTTACTAAAGATAAACTTCCCATTTTAACAAATTAATATTAGGTATTATGCCAGTTGAGCAAAGGCTTCGGTCTAGATCCATCGGTCAAGATTTAATGATAAGTTTTGCCGATCCTCAAGGATGCTATTCCGTACCGCCATCTCCGCCGTGGTCAACCGCAGTCTAGTCTTGCTAATGTGGGACACCAATTAAAGGCCAATCCGCAATTGTTCGCTGTTCAAAAAAATTCCGATCAACATTGAGAAGTCGATAAAATTCAATCAAAGGTAAGCGCGGATCTCGCATATGAAAGGTTGACAAAAATGAGCAACTTAATGCCGAATTTATCACGTAATCATATTTTTTTGCGTGTAATCCTACATGTAATAGTTATACTTATATTATCTTTCGAGAGCTGCAGTAGAAATGTCAACTCTAGAAACTCACAAAATGATCTGAACTCTTCCACAGCGATTGTTAGTTCACATGAAACACACTTTACTTAATCTCACCGAAGTCAAATTTAACAGTACAGCTCTGGAGTACGATGCTGTACTAGAAACTATAAACAGGCAGCTTAGTTTCCACACTTCAAAACTCAGGTACTAAGTAACTCGAGTAGTTGTCGATTCAACGTCATCATAATTATGTTAGAACATGCTTTGGAATTCATAACAAGTCTTGAATTATTTTGACTCCTAAACTATGATGAATGAATACTGTTTGATCTACGTATAATATAAGTACTTGTTTTTAAAACAAAAACTCCGAATGAGCTATAGGCCCACGGTAAGTTGGTCCTACTGATGTCAAGACGGCTTTTGTTGACCACTAAGGATTTTTTGGAATTTGGCAAGATTTAACGTCAAAGTACGATTGATGGAAGAAATTTTTAGGTCTGTAGATGGACACACGATTGTTGGACATATTTTAGGCTGGAGACTAGGTTTAGGCAGGCGTAGTGTTAGTTAGTTGTTTATGTGAGGAAGTTGGAAAGAAGTATGGAAGTTCTGTCCGATTGCAAAAATATTATCACTGTTTGTAAACCACTTGACGTCAAAAGGTCTTAGTCTATAAAATCACGCGTGGGTGACTGAAGCTAGTAGTTAATCGTTTGATATTGCTAATATTATAAATTAGTAAGAGTTCATCCTCGGAATTATAAATTAAATTCCTAAAATTCGTTATTAGATAATCAGCTCCGCTATTGCTAACTGCCATAGGCCACGTTTACGGTTAGTAACAAGATTTCCAAAGAAATATATTATATAAATATTTGATCGTTTTAATGTTTCTCGGAAATCTAGTTTATTGTCAACCTTAAGGATGGAGTTTCATAAAGCCGCTCTTAGCGGATGTCTACACCCTGTAGGGAACCTACCTGCCAACTTCAAGTTTGTAGTATATAGGTATTTAGCTTTTATTTATTACTAGCTTCTGCCCGCGGCTTCGCTCGCGTTAGAAAGAGACAAAAAGTAGCCTTTGTTACTCTCCATCCCTTCAACTATCTCCACTTAAAAAATCACGTCAAACCGTCGCTCCGTTTTGCCGTGAAAGAAAGACAAACAAACAGACACACAGACAGACAGACACACAGACAGGCAGACACACTTTCCCATTTATAATATTAGTATGGATTTACTGATCTACGTATCAAAGTACAGCCTAAACCAAAAGGGTTGGGGCTATAAACATTTGAATGCGAGTTTCTAATCCACTATGAAGTGAGCATTTTAAAATATTTTTGAAAATTAGACCCCTCAGGAGGACGAAAGTTTGCATGAAAATTTCTGTTTCGAAGTCATCTAGTAACAAAAATAACCTTTTATGAATTTAATAACACCTACTTAAGCAAAAATAAATTGGATGGCTAAAGCGATGTTTTTATATATTTTTTAAATTTTAAGCCATGTTTCAGCTGACAGGACTTTAAGTTAACAAAGAGTAACGAGAAAACATCGATTGACGGGTAATTTCCGTGTTTTATTGTTTGACTTTTAAAGCTCAATTGAGAGACACGTTTGGAGTGAATCATTATTAAATTTCATGTATTCTGGGAAAGTAGCGTGGCTATGTTCCGGTCAAGTAGCGTTGCTATGTTTCAAATAAGTAGTACTGCTGTGTTCGAAATTTAATGTTACCCGAAAATTAGCACATGAGTTATTTCAGCTTGCTCTCTGGGATGGCTACACATCTGTGCATCAGTAGTTTTGCCGTAAAAGCAGCAAAATAAACAGACCGAGAAAATTTCGCATTAATTATGTTAGTATGCATAAATTCTCATTATATTCAAAAAATATAAAAAAGTAATTGGACCAGTGTGTAAGGATAGATAGAAGGCCGGGGCTGCGGGTTGTTCGAATTGGCCACAGACACAAAGGAACATGGGTGGGTTTTAGCCAGTAGAAGTCTGACAGACCTTTCATGAAAAATATATATTATCCCACGTAGGCAATAAAATTGAAAAAATATAGGTACAATAGACTGTGGAATACTGGTGCTGGTGGTAATAACCATGCAAAATGGCACAGCATTGACCCACATACACACAGTCTAGGCGAATCTAGCAATAATTCTCAGAATGCTATTAGGCTGTCTCACACTGCGTACCAGGAGCACACTATACGCATCGTTGCGTAAAAGCAATCTGCATGTGCATCTGCGAACCTCTCAGACGCAAGCGTGAACGCATCTTAAACGCATTGCTGTTAGACTCGAAATCGCACGACGATTTAGCCACAATTCGCACATGTAAAAGGCAATGCGTAAGAAACATTAAAGAAAGATATAATTAACATTAAGGTACAAAATTGTCAGGGGTCAGGTAATCTAGGTCACCACTGATTATATTACAATCTTATTTAGTCTATAGATCGGTACCGGTGGCTAAATATAACATTTTATGGAATGGCAAAAGACACGAGCGTAACCAAAACTTGTTTTATGAAAGTTCACGAAAAACACCTGATATGATAAACAGAAAAATCTGTCGAATCACCTTTTATCTACGATATAGGTATAAAAGGTTTTTGAGTGCTTTTATAGCAGTTATATGAGACGGTCAAGGCGGCACCACACTAGGAACTCTTATTTATATTTTTCTACTTTGACGTAAATAACATTTATTAAACGTTTCTGTGTGGCGTCTGTCTTTATGTTCTTCGTAAGTCTTTATGCTATGAATAATTCTAAGCGGATTGGGCTCCGTAAGTTACGTTCCGTAAGTTAAAGATTTTGCGATATTTAATATTATGTAGGTAAGGCAAAGTAAATAGAAAATCTAGGTTGCCCAATCATTTTGGTATAAAACTTTTTCAACATTATAATGTAATTTAAGAAAAGGCCAAAATCGATATGATTTTTTTTTATATTTTATTATTTAAAGTAACTATCATAAATGACACAAAACGAACTTAAAAAAAATTACAATAAAACAACACAACTTCTGGAATAATACGAATAAGTTGTTCTTTTACTGTTTATGAATACAAGAATATTATCGTTTTAGCGGTCGTAAATTACAAGCAAAACAGAACTTGCACGAACAAGACTCACTAAACCTACTTTTAGCTGTTATTATGCGCTTAATATTTTTATAGACTCATAAACTATAGTTTTTTTTTAACTCGTAAACTTTTTGCACTAGCTAGCCATTGCTACTTTAAAAAGTCGTAATCAAATGGTGCCACCAGAGTGCCAAGCCAATGAAGCAAAAAGATTCCTGGAGAAAAGATTCAATAGTCCTAAAATCCGCAATGAAATGAATCAGAAAATCATAGTGTAGGATAATAAAACTACCTAAAAATTCGTTTTCATTCGTTTCAAAAATACTTTTGCGCATAAAGTCAAATCAAAATATATTTACACTTTTAATGGCATTTTTTTTATAATTTGTTGGATTTGTCTTCATCCAGAATTACACTATTAATTCTGGGAGAAAGAAAATATTGTAAAAAAGAGATAGAATCACAAAGTACTTACTCTGTGGATAAAACTATGGCAAAAATGTATTCATTTAAACAACACTATCTCAAAACCATACAAACACACAAGAACAGGAACAAATCACCACAAAAAAGAAAACAGCGTGGTATGTTGGTTTAAAACAAGAAAGTGTCATTTGGGGTAAGCTAATAAATCCGTACTAATTTTTTTATAAATGCGAAAGTAACTCTGTCTGTCTCTCTGTCTCTCTGTCTGTCTGTCTGTTTGTCTGTCTGTCTGTCTGTCTGTCTGTCTGTATGTTCTTCACGTCTAAACCACTAAACCGATTGCATTGAAATTTGGTACAGATATAGTCTGGGACCCGAGAAAGGACATAGGATAGTTTTCATCTCGGAAATTCTCCAGGAACGGCAACTATTATTCTACGCGAACGAAGTCGCGGGCAAAAGCTAGTAAATAAATAAATAAGAAACAAAATGCCCATTATCCCGATGTCGAGCACAAGACAGTTACGATCGAAACAGGATTTTTTCTTATTAGTAATATTTTTGAGGGATGAATGACAAACCTTTCAACCGTACAAAATTAATTAACTAGTTTTTATTTAATTTTATGTTGTACAATGGAGCCAACATCCGATGCAGCAAGATTTCTTGAAAATAATTATTTTTATTTATTTTTTGTTTCTTGTTTTATGTAGTTTAAGTTTAGGGTACTTCATGTTAAGTTTCGATAAAGCTGGGGTTCTCGTCTTAGGAGAATGTTCCTAAAAAAGGAGATTAATATAAAAATGTATTAAACCTTCGAACACACGTGATTTGAGACACAATAAAAAGACAATAGCAGCGCGACAGCCGGATGTCGCTTGGTCGTCGAAAGGTAAAGGTTAAAAAAAATATCGGACGAAACGCTTACTAAGCCGATTGTCGATATAAGATGGTTTAGCACTCGTCACCTACTCCATATTCCAGTATATCGTGGTCCCAAACACGGTGCGTGCGTGCATAAGTAATATTCGGGATCTTCCCGAATACCTGAGGTCTACAGTGGGTTGACAGTTTCTAATTACTTATGGACATTTGAGCCCTCTAACGCGTTTGTCATGATTGTCTTGCGGTTTTCAGGCTGGGTTTTGTTAACCCTATTTAGTCGAGATTTGATATATTGTAATACACAGTCAGGAATGTAATCAAGTGTTCTATGATATGTACCCTTGTGGGGATGGGGGGGACAAGGGTACATTGTGGGGATATAGAATGAAGAAGAAGGGCCGGTTTCCACCAAAGCGGAGTGGAGAGAAGATATGTCGCGCAGCCAATCGGTATTTTAACATACCCGCTTAGTTTTAGTGAAATACTGTATTTATTGGTTATTTACGAGACTTCTGCTCTCCTCTTTGCTTGGCGGGAACCGGGCCTAAGATAGCCAGAGAAAAGCTCATTTACTTACAAAAAAATTAAAATTGATCGACTTGAACTGTTGCCAATTTACATTATAAAAAAATTGTTGAAAATGTTGTCGCAATTTCGTCTCAATGACAAGGTTCCAAATTAGATCCCTTTTGATTCATTTTTCCTGATTGAAAAAAGGTATCTCACTCTCAATCTGTCATGATATAATGAAAACGATTATATGTGAAAACTTAAAAAAAAAAAACTAATTAAGGTCGAGTCAAGGAGTGAACTAAATAATCAAAAAGCCGCTCACGTGCAAGTTGGGCCACCCATAGGTTTCGATTCTCTTACAAGTATCAAAATATGGAGGATAAATGCTTTCGAGCTAAACTTTTTCACAGTTTGGCAGACAGCCAGTAAGAATTCTTATATTGCTTTCTTTTTTCCTTACAAAGTACAGAACCCTTAAAAAAACTGTTTTGTTTTCTCCAAAATTAAAGTCGAAGTTGCTTTAACCACTTTGTTCTACTTACCGTTAACTTTCCCTTTAAGTTCCATCTCAAAGATCTTTTATAAAACATTACTTACTTGGAAGTTAAACATCTCAGCCATAATAATGTATGGCATTGAAGAAATGCCTCCAGCGTAGACGGCGACATAGGTTATTATAGCGACCACGGGCACCCATCCAGGTGTGGAACCTCCTTGCTCTTGGATCAACATCGTAGTACCCAAAACCACATGTGATAGTACTGCCACTGCGAAGGCTATACTTATTAAGGGCTGAAAAAAATTTAAAAAAAATTAAGCGTTTGGAAGAGGTCTGCTTGACACCGTGAACAAGGAGCGTTGTTCTTTTTTCAAATTGTTGAAGCATCGAGAGCGTCGTGAAATACTGGTGCTATGTACACTATTGTACACTCGAATACAGGATGACAAACATCATAAAATGTTAACTGCTGGAAAAAATACAACAAGTGATGATAGATTGTTGTTGTTGATTGTCAATATTCACTTCTATAAGATCTTTGCACACAAAAATGTTTGCATATAGAATTTGACGCTTAGAAGCAGTCTATTGCGTATAACCGCTCTGTCCTATCTCCCACTCTGTTACGAGATCATCTAAATATTTTATCAACCCAAGCTCATAACATTTAATATTTTGTCTAGAACTACTCGTCCCACGCTGTCCTTCATAGTCTGTCGGAGCGCCGTCAAATCATTACTTAAATGTGGGTTTGTATCGCCTCGTAAATATTTAGTACTGATTATATTCATTTTATAACGTCTACGAACCGAAGGGGAACGACTACGAACTATATTGCTTCGCTTTAAGCCGGGTCTCCACTAGGCAACATTTGGCGCGCGACACGTGACGCTCAACATGTACGGCAACGCTGCCCAACAGCACGCGACGTTACCAGCTGGCGCGCAACATGACGCGCGGCATGTTGTTTGTTTAAAGAGCATCGTTAGTTGAGCGTCAATGAGGGTTTTTGCGTTTTTACATTTTGTTTGTTTTCTAGGTATTTTTTAACCCACCAACCTGGTTTTTTTCTTTTTGATGCATTTTTCGATAAAATTATAACCACTGCTGCTGAAATCAACACAAGTTCCTCTGGCGACATGTTGGCGACGACTGGAGATGCGTAGACAGACAACGTTGTTCAACAAAAGTTCCGCGCTGACTTTCAACATGTTGGGCAACTTGTTGTGCAACATGTTGCGCGTCAATTGTTGCCTAGTGGAGACCCGGCTTTATGGTTCAAAGTCAAGTTAATTATTTTCGTCTGTACCAGATTAATCGACTTGGTAAATTAATTTATTTATGAAAAGATCGTCTACATCACTATTTTTCTTACTGCATCAAGCACTATCTCTCTGATTCTTTATTTCCTGGCTTGCAAAAAGATCTTGTCATTTTCTGCATCTGTTGATTTGATTAAATTCTTTACGGACTCCAAGACATCTTCATTTTGTCTCGGACTAACCATTCCGTCGTAAATTTATGTCCTTTCTTTATTAGTTTATATCTCAGCACTATCAAGATTCCTCTTTCTAATTAAAATCTTAACTGTTTATTTATCTAATAATCCTACTAAATTACTGCTTTAGTAACTAACTCATTTAATGTTTCTATTTCAATCATTGTTGTATCTTTTATTTATCCAGTTATTGTGATGTTATCTAATTGATCTACTTTTGGTTTTTTATCGACTATGTTTTTGTGATTGCTATCTTAAGCACGTATTATAGCTTATGTTGTGAAAACTAAGCTACTTTTCCCATTCTCTAAACGCATTAAACCTAAACTGAAAAAAAAAACTCTTAGGCGACAATAATTATATCAGCATTTTAAACAACAACAAGCAACCGACTAGGAACGTTTATGAAAATAAGAAAGAAACTAAAACATCGAAACATTATAGTTATTTCTAACTTAAAGTGACGCACTTCTAAGGAAATTTCTCTCACTATAAATGTTTGAAAGCTCTCAACTTTGTCATTTGTTGTAAGGTGCATGTTAAAACTTTTATATAGAAAACTAGTAGGTAGTAACGAGTTGTTGAACAAAGTGGACTCAACTGTCACGTTTATTATGAAAAATTTATGACGTTCACTTTATGCAATATGTTTGTATTTCAGAAAACGGGAATGTGACAAAGTAAATGAATAGGTAGCTGCTTTGACAACGTACCAGAGAGTGTTTCTTTTCCTCGAATTTCGGGATCTTTGATAGCAATTTTTGAGATAATAACTTGTAATAGTAACCTTGTAACCTACTCCTGAAAATCTAATATCTTGTCACATTTTATATGATTAAAGAAATTCAGGCACAGAATCATTAAGCAGCTCTTTTTGGAGAAACTAATATATCATAATTTTTATTTCTGCTGCAAAGCAGCGTTACTGTGTTTTGATTTTAAGAGTATAGTAATTAAGGTGCGATGTAAAAATTAAGGGCGGACATCTTTGTTTCTGGGATGACAATGTGAGGCCTTATATAAGTCGACTGTTTATTTGAATGATATAAAAAAGAACAGATAGAGTCTGGCCATCAAAAACTATCCACTAACTAGCAAAGGCTTTCATGGACAGCTTTCCCCAGACATTATGTTTCAATTATTTTTTTATATATTTCCTTCCCCAGTTTTATAACCATGATAATAAAGTAAAAATGATACAATTTTGCCTCCAAACAAGTTAGAAAAGTGTAATACTGGTTAAAAATAGTATTTTACTTTGTTCTTAGAAGTTGTTTCAACTGAGAAAGCTTGTCTGTCGTATTGGCATGAAGCCAGGAAAGCCACGGTTAGTACGCCGGGTCTCGTCCTTTGACCCGTAATGTTATTTTTGCACCGATTGCTAAAGTCTATAAATGGGGAAGGTTGCATCTGACCTGCGTTAGATCTTAATTTATTGAGTTGTAGTTTATTTGAGCCAATATAAAACTGTAGATCGATTTTTGATTGTGTTGTCGTTGAAATCAAGGATAGTTTGAAACACATTTTTTCACATCTGGCAACATAGTAACTTTCTGTTAGGTACTCATCTTTTTAACAGCATTAATCTTATTCATTTTAAAAGAGAGTTTATTGAGTTTCTTTTGTTCTTCTCTATTATTTTGGAACTAACTATTTGCTTCAACTTTGTGACTGACTTACCTACTTGATATCCAAAGTGATGTAAAATGGTTGATTTGAGTAAAATATTTATGCGTTTGAATTTTTAAGTAAAATAAATGCCTTTTGACTTTTGTCTTATTCGTGGATTATCGTTGAGAATTAATTGTTAGGTCCTCAAACAACGAGTACCAGTGATATGAACATTGTAATAGATACTGAGTTAGATAATAAGACCCTAGTAGCTTACCATATTATGCGGTTCCACAATCCCCAGCAAGATATTTATGAGAAACTTGGATTCAAGTAGTGGTTTGGGAATAATATGAACTGACTCGAGTGGTCCTTATACGAGCAATGCATGTGATCGTTAGTCTGTCTATGATTGAAGTGTGTTTGTAGTGTAAAAATAAAGGGTTTTTTAATTGAATGCATACAAAAGTATGTATGATAAAATATAATCGAACACGCTAAAATAATAAACAGAACAGAAATGCAAAAAAAAAACGTACAATCCGTTTGTTTATAAATACATACCCGTGGCGCTGGTATTTTATGTGGGTAACCAATGTAATAAAGGTTTTTAAGTTTTCAAGAGATTATCTTTGAAACATTAATTTGAACCGATAATAAAAATATCTTTACAATAATGTGAAATATTATCTTTATTTATATTTTCGTTGTATATGTCTTTGTACTTCGTGTTCTATAAGAATTTACCCGAGATAAATAAACTTTCTTAAGAAAATGTTTCAGTTAAGCAATATTATTATTACCGTCGTACAACTTTAACAACTTTATGACAAGATAGAAACTAGCTAATCTAAAGTACGTGTTAATTGACGTATATTTGTCTTTAACGTTTATCACTTACTTTGGGATAGCGATATTCCGTCTCTATCTTAAAATCGAAGTTTGACACTTGCACGACAGTGACAAGAATATAAGTATGACTGTCCACTGAGAAGTAGCCTATTCGTCATTTTATGCACGGTGTACTGCTTGCAGCTTGGATACAATACAGAGCGTACTCTAAAAAATCCTTCTCAATTTTTCACTGTACTGGGTACTCACGGATATAGGCCTATCATCATCTATCTCCAGCGCAGGGCAGTCGCGGCAACAACTACAGATAGAGTAGTATAGTTTTGTGTGAAAGCTGCAAGCAGGCGTACAATAAGCGAAATACGCGTCTATGTAGTTACACTCAGTAGACAGTGACTTAGTCAAAGAATGTGCAAAGTAACGTATATCTTGGTCTTAGGTAGGATGAGACAAAAGGGTCGACCGAAACGATACATGTCAACGTAAATCTCCATGGTTATTAGTCTACGAAAATTTAGCCAAAAATTGCCTCGTAAACTCGATTTATTATTGTAGCTAATTAGATCCAGGGTAAAAGTCGACAACGGCCTATAATTATTGAAATAGTGTGAATATTTCTGAAAATTTAAGTTCTTTGCTGAATATTATTATGAATGACATGAATAATGAATTAGCACTAGACCACAATCGTTGTCGCTAATGAGGTTTTTAAAATGATGAGTTAATTTTGTGATTAGCAACATTTTAATTTTGACGTGTTTGGTTCTGTAAGAATCTCTGGAATGGAACACAGTTTCTTTTTGTCTAGTCATCAAGACAGATGACAAATAATAATGAATAACTGAGACTATTTCAGGCTTTCAACGTTGGCAAAGTTTTTATTCAGAACGTCGAATAATTCCGCATAGCTTAAAAGAAATCTCAACAAGAAATAATAAAAGAAAAACCTACAAATCAGAGCTCAACCAAATCCCCGCGGAAATACAAGGAACGTACAAATAAAATGTTGAAACGCAAAGTGTGGGGAAGATTTCTCGTCTAATCCGATCAAAAATAAAGATTAGCCAGAAAGCGCATTTATCAAAATTACTTCGGAAAACCTCTTACCTTCCGACCGAACTTTTCCACACAACTCATTGAGATAAACGAGGCGAGGATCATAACTGCCGGAAAACTAAGAGTCTGGAGTTCCGGGTTCCACGTGACGCCGGCCGATTTCAAGATGGCCGGCGAATATGTCAAAATTGCGAAGTTCCCGCTGTTCGTTTGAAAAAACACCAGCGTGACGTTGAGTATACAGCCGCGCCGCCATATTTTGTTCTTAACTGAAAATTAAGATTGTGAATTTTAATATTAAACAGTTATATAAGTATATACACTGTGTAACTGAACTAATGCACTTTGAGAAAATAGTTTGTTCAGAATCGTTTACTGAATCGATTTTTGTACTTTTTATTATAGGTAATATTTTATCTCAGAAATAATTAAAACTAGGTTAACTGCTGTCACACTTCCGCTGTACAGTCAAAACAAACTAAAATGGATGAAATACCTACTACGCTAGACCCTTATGCAAGTACGACTGTGTGCATGCGTAGATTTGTAATGAGACTATAATTTTCTCCCACAATCTGTACAACTAATTTATAAAAAAACAGTGTTTTAAACATAATAATAAAAATTCAGTGTATGTATTATGATTATAACATAAAATTCTAATTGGGGTGTCTGGTGGTGTGCGTTTATTCCGGGACATGTTGTATATTTAAAAAAAAACAGTGTTACCATATTTATAACTCAAATTGCGTAAAATTGACAGATAGCTGATTTTGATTCTATACGACTCATTTGTAATATTTTGAATTTGAGCGCAGTTCGTGTTTGATTTTACAGATTTATTACGTTAATAAGTCCAGTTTAAGGTTAGCGTGTGCATAAAAAAAATTGTGTAATAATAATAGTAATCGTACTACACCTATAGACAACTGGCATTTTACAGGGCGGGTGTGTTAAAACAGCATGGTTTTTTTTCTCGTGTAACTATTTTTTTTATGACTTAAATATCTATGAATGCAGTTTAAACTGTTTTTTAAATTTAAATAAAGTCTTCTTTGAGTAAAATGAATCGATCTACAATGTTCAAGGTTTCCTTCCATGTGGCATATACGTGGGACGCCCTGTAGAATAAGCTACGATTTATTGTAGAACATATTGTTTAATAACATCGGGTATTAATACCCGTTTTAATATCGGGTATTAATACCCGATTTAATAATATTATGTTGTTATAATGAAACGCGAAAGTTTAAAAGTTAGCATATTGTTTAATGTATGGAATTGATACAAGCTTACGCTAAGTAATTTGAGATATGGTATCAAACTCTATTCTACAATATTTGTGTAGAGGTGCTCACTGATTTCAGTTACGGCAGCCAATTTTAACAAGGATTACCCATCTGCGTAGAAAATATTATAGTGAACTAGAGTGGGCGGAAATGCAGATGCGCTCAGTAATTTCCCTCGCTCTTATAATCCGTTGGGACCTGAGATAGATCAGATGCAGGTTTCACAGCTTTCGTGTCTTCCAAAGTATTTTATAAGTGATGTTTTTTTTTATCTTTACAAGATCTTTGAAAATTTAGTTTGAAACCTAACTTCCTTCCTTTGACTCGGAAGTTTTATGACTTTACTAGCTTTTGCCCGCGGCTTCGCTCGCGTTAAAAAGAGACAAAAAGTAGCCTATGTTACTCTTCATCACTTCAACTATCTCCACTCAAAAAATCACGTCAATTCATCGCTCCGTTTTGCCGTGAAAGAAAGACAAACAGACAGACAGACAGAGAGACAGACACACTTTCCCATTTATAATATTAGTATGGATCACTGTCTATGCTATCAGAATTTTCCAAATATAATCTTCACTAAAAATATATTTTTAATTTCCATGTATTGCCTACTTCAGACTAAAATAAATAGGTCCAATCCCAAGTTTTATAAAATAATCCCAATAAATATAATTCGTTTGAACTACGCAGCATATTCAAGATTTACTGAATAAGCGATTTTCTGAAATACAAATCTTGACAGCTTAAAAGACTTCAAAATCCTTTAGCAGTTTAACAAGTGTTTAAAAGGTTAAGCTTCATTTATGAAGTTGATGATGAATTTAATATAACTGACGATAATAAACTTGAACAAATCTCTCTTATAGAATTTAAATGTTTTTAATTTTACTCAAATGAGTTTTCTTCGATATTTTACAATTAATGATATTAGCGAGACACAATCCCTAGCAGACCCAAATCTTTAACTATTTTTTATAGCAGGTTTTGTCCTTATTCAGGTTTCGTATAAACAAAAACTATCCTTGTGTAAAGATGTACACAATGATGTATCGAGATACACGGACAGACGGACAAAGTGATCTTATAAGTGTTTACCTTTTGAGGTACGAGCCCACAAAAGAATAAAATAAAATAAAATTTGTTACTTACATATACTTTTAAAGGACATCTTTGGGAGTGAACTAAAAGTAAGCTCCTGATTTTTCATATAGTCAATTTCATTCTGTATTATTTTGTCAGTGATGTCCAATTTTCGCAGAAACGCTATAGTGGCAGCTGCTTCCTGCAACATATGATTTGTTTACCTTTGATTTTGTTACTAAAATGTATGTACTATGTAGCTAAGCAAACGAATATTTACTCGTGTATGTAAAAAAATGATTTATCCGAGTACTGAACCCAGCTGTGACAAATTCTAGAAAAAGGGACATACTATATTGTTAAAAAATGCGCCTAAAATATACAAGAGAGTCACATGAAAATATAGACACGCGTTTTTAAACGAATACATGAAAAACGCATTCAAAAAGTTGTGGTTAGTGTTCCTGTGAAATTAGTTTTCTCATGAATCTTAGTAACAACACCTACCAATGTTTTTATTTTTAAACGTCATTTTTCTGACTCTAAATAGCTACACATAGTTTTTCTTGCAGCGCAGTTATTTCTCGCTGGGGAAAATGCAGCATTTCTGAACACTAGTTTTAGTTCACCTAGGTTGGCTATCTGTTATGCTTTTGTCTCCGCCGGAGTACCAGCTGTTTTAGAACCTAATGGTCTGGCACGCGACGATGGGAAAAGACCAGATGGGATGACCATAATGCCTTGGAAGTTGGGTAGGCCTTTGGTGTGGGACGCAACATGTGTTGATACCCTTGCGCCATCTCATCTTCCTAGGTCTGCGTGTTGTGCTGGGGCAGCTGCTGCAAGTGCAGA
Source organism: Athetis lepigone (assembly GCA_033675125.1). NCBI lineage: Eukaryota > Metazoa > Arthropoda > Insecta > Lepidoptera > Noctuidae > Athetis > Athetis lepigone. The sequence continues at coordinate 15,612,814 of CM066217.1, forward strand.
AAATCTCAAACGGCGCAAATATAATAACCTCATTGGGAATTATATATTTGAGCCGTTTGGGGTTGAAACACTGGGGCCATGGGGTCCGAGTGCTCATCTTGTTTTTAAAGATATCGCCAAGCGGCTGGTTGACTCTTCACGTGACCAGAGGGCTGGTCTTTTCTTAGGACAAAGAATTAGCATTGCCATACAACGTAGCAATGCTGCCAGCCTTTTGGGCACCTGTCCTGTCGACAGCGATGCGGACGAGTTTTTTGATGCCCTGTGAGCCCTTCTTTTTATAACTTGTATATATTTATTTTAGTATTATTTATAAGTTTTGTACATATTATGTTTAATTTATATAATTTAGTTTTATTTCTATTGTTAGTCAATAATATGTACTGGTTTACCATGTTCTGTTATGTAAGTACATACTCATACAGATTTTAGCGGTCAGCAGGTCAGATACAAGTGCACAAGCAGCTAAAATCATGACGCAGTATTTTTGTAGTAATTTTCAACTTTATATCTGTTAAATAGTTCGTAAACCTACCGCAACCTAAAGCTACCCTAATGTCTGTCTGTCTGTCAGCGGACAAATAGACGAAATAAACAGGGTAGGAATAGTCAAAAAATCACCCGTACAAAAAACGAAATATTTTAAGACATTTTTTTTTCATAATTTGTGATATTGTCTGGTACTTGAACCAATCTGATTCGCACTTTTCCCGAACCCCTGATGTCTTATGATATGAATAATATCGACAAATATTGGGAGTGTACAATGAAAATTTTAAAAACTTCCTCCCCGAAATTACCTATAAAAATTTTGACTTTGATGAAACATGTCTAAAAACCATTTCTAAATAACCTTCTTTTCAATAAGGAAAACCGCATCCTAATCGGGCCACCCATTTAAAAGCTACGGTGTCCCAGACAGACATACACACATAGCAGGCAAACTTGTACCACCCCTCTTTTTCCGTCGGGGGTTAAAAATGGCCACTAAACAGTACCTCAGAATGATAATCATAACATAAGCTCGTTTCTCGCTGAAAGTCATTACGTCTTCCAACCTCCTCCATTTTAGGTTTCATATCAAGAATTTTATTGTTTATCTGTTTCGCCTGTATTTTATCTTCGCCAGATATGTGTTCGCGTTATTAATGGATTAGTAAATTGCCCCATTACCGGAGCTCTGTGAAGGAATATATCACTTGGACGTAATGAACTGGTGTAACGGACTGAGAGAGAATTGTTGCGCGGTTGCTATGTAATTGGAGAATATGTGTGAGAGAAAACTTCAGGAAATGAAGACTAACTAACTCCTTGCGAACAAATCAAAATGTTTTCCAAGGACGTGCGCTCTCAGTGGTGGAAATGTAGATTGACTGTCTGATTGTTACCTCAAAAGATACTTTTACGTTATGATAATAATACCAGCCTTATATCAACGGGCCTGTTAGTCTAGCGGCACCCAGGACTTTATGTGATTAGCATGATTGATTGTAATGTGTCTGTGTGTCAATTATCGATTTAAATATGCATGTATTTATAAATAGCATAAGTATGTATATCAGTTGCCTAGGCTGGTTACCATAACACAAGCTTTGTTTAGCTTGGAATCTGACCGTGATAAGCAACAATGTAAATAATTAGAAGAAAAAAAACTTACATTAACCTTCCCCTTCTTCACCAAAAACGCCGGCGATTCAGGCGCCTTCAGCATCAACACAAAGGTCAACACAGGGACCCATAGAACGATCCACAACACAGTGTTATAATCCAAGTACGCTCCCATGGCGAACATGATTAAAATGCCAATATTCTGGAACAGTATTATAAAGGATCCGAGAACTCCTCTGATGTCGTCTTGACTTATTTCTCTGACATACATTGGGACCACGTTGTAGCATCCTCCAGCAGAGAGACCACAGCATAGCCTCGCTAAGATTAATACAGCTATGTTTGCTGAAGACAATTTCATTATCCAACAAAGCTGAAAGTGAAAGTTGATTATTAATTGAAAACGTTCCTTTAACAGTCTCGGTTGTGGAAGAATTTTGTGATAAATTGTTATTGTGATCTTCGGGTTACAATAATTTAATGAAAACAGGTAGTCTAGTAATGAGTGGAATACTAACTGCTGTATACTAACTTACTACTATTAATAAAACAAAACTAGCTTTTGTCGCGGCGTAGGTGTCGAAATTTCCATTCTCTATTTTGTGTTAGAATTTCTAAAAATCTTTGGTAAGAAACGACATTTATTTTTGGTGTGAAAAATCTCTGTTTCTATGTAGCACCCGCAGAATGTAATGTAAGTAAAATATCGTGGTTACAGGTGCATGCAACAATGCAGGTGTCGTGAAGGAATATAAATTTCAGTTAACAATTGCAACAGGTTTTCGCAGGAAAACGTTGAGGAAATTGAACCTTCGACCTTAAATAATTTTGAGGCATAACAAAAAGCTTTCGGCATCATAAAATATTTTTTTAACCGACTTCACAAAGGAGGAGGTTCTCAATTCGTCTGTATTTTTTTTTGTTTTTTTTTGTATGTTTCTTACGCGATGTCTCCGTCAATTGTAAACGGATTTTGATGGTTCTTTTTTTGTTTGATAAGTCATGGTTCAAAGATGGTCTCATATAAATTTTGAAGCGATCGGTTTAGTGCTTCTTGAAAAATTCATCAAGAACAAAAAAAAATCGACGAACAAAAAAAAATATACATTGACGATATAATGTGCGTTACATCAAGTTGATATTTCGTTTTATAAGATTGTAAGTTGTTTTATATTGAAAATAAATTACTTTAAAAGATACAGTAATACACAGTCAGACATTAGAAGTCGACACTAAAAAGAAAAAATAAAAAACTTTTTCCAAAAAAACCAATAACTTCCTTCAAAAACTAAAAACCCAAAAATAACTAAAATTTCGGAAGTCGGTGGCTTCTCTTCTGCCAGTCAATTTGTGTTGCCACCGACTTTTAGTAATTTCATGTTCTTAGCTTTGACGCTACTTACCTCTTTTAGTTTAGCTTCTAGTATATAAGTTTCAATATTTGTGGTTTCACTATGCGCAAATAAACTGTTTTACTTTCTTTTAAAATGCCTGTATAAACTAGCATGTATATTATAAACTAACGACCCGCCCCAGCTTCAGACAGGTTCTACAAAACTTTAAGAATCATCATCATTCATCTACTATAATATTCACGTTTTATACATATAAACTTTCCTCTTGCATCAGACTATCTATTAAAGCAAACCGCATGAAAATCTGTTGCGTAGTTTTAAAGATCTAAGCATTCATAGGGACAGACAGAGTATATCAACATTTTCACAACGTAGGTATTAATTAAATAGATACTACTAGGTGTATTTTTGGTTTTGCTAAGCCCGCTAGGAGATGATTCTACTCATAAAAACAAACAACTTTTATTTCATGGGTAGAATCATCTCCTAGTAGGTTGTGCAAGACCAAAAATACACCTAGTATAGTCATGAATTGGTTTCAGTGCACTATTCCCTCACCAAAGTTAGATACTCAAATTAGGTGTAAATGAACACCAACTCTCCACAAATCCTTAAACGATATGATTGCATTGTATCTCAATTTGAAACCTAAACAGCTTCGAAGATGTTAGAATTAAGGATGTCTAACATTGCATGAATTTGATTGTGTTTCCAATTAGGGTTTTTGCGTATAAGAAATCCGCTAGATTTTTTGGCAGCACGTAGGCGGCAGGTTCAACTGCAGCATGATTGGTGAATTTTTGACATATCTGTCAATGTCATGCCGTTTTACCGACGGATTTGTCAAAATTCATCAATCATGCTGCAGTTGGACCTGACACCTACCTGCTGCCAAAAAAACCTCATTAGAGGACTTGTGGTCAACCGCAATTTCACCAACATTTTCATAGATCATTAATTACCGCTTATAAGTATGCATAAGCATGCTATGCAAAAACACCAGAGATTTTGATGAATTAACAAAACAAAATAACACTTACGCTACACAGCATCACGCTATGGCCCACAAGAGCACCTTATACAACCAACATAATAATATCTGATATAAATAATCTTTATAAAAAAACTGTCAGACCACCGCATAGCCTAAACTCTAACTTTGGAAGCAGGGTCGTGGGTTCGATTCCCACCCAGAACAAACTTTGTGTGATGAACATAATTGTTTGTTCTGTGTCTGGGTGTTATTAATCTAAAATATGTATGTATTTAAAAACTATATAAGTATGTATATTATTTGTCTGATTACCATAACACAAGCTCTGCTTAGCTTGGGATCAGATGACCGTTTGTAAGATGTGCCAGGATATTTATTATTATTTATAACTACTCGGGCCAAGCCGCAATACCTAGTATAGTAATTATATCAACCATTAAAACAATAATATAAAATGGACAAAGGCATTGTGTGTTTTCTACATTACACCTTAGAAAACATGTGATCCGAGACACAATAGAAAGACAATAGCGCGACAGCTGGCTGTCGCTTGGTCGTCGAAAGGTTAAGTAAAGTATTGGCCCTAAAAATATCTATTGAGATTAGTAAACATTCACGTAACATCTTCAAAACGGTATTACCAACGAAATTAACTATTCAATACAAAAATTAGGGCAACAATTTAACAAATAAGCGGACATTTACTTGTCAATCAATATCTCTGCTTTTGACATTTCGATAGCCTATTATCCTCTTTAAACATTTATTTAAGTAGTCAATACCGATTTCAAGTACAAGGAATTCTTTCTTATCATCGGTAAAGTTGAAAAGGTTTGGGTAATCTTACATGCTAGGCAGGTCAAACTTAGGTCAAGGTAAATTGAGTCCTTTATTCTCGATTAAAAGTTTCTTTATTGTTTGGTTAGATAATAGTCGCCTAGTTTAAAGGTATTTCTTTTCAATGTGTTTGATATTGATTCCTGATCAATAGGCGAGACGACAAAAAAAAAGTAATTAGTCCGTCAGTTGGATAAAGGAAATTGACCAACCCACTATAGGACGCCGTTGCGCATAAAAAAAAAATGGTATCTTAGTGTAAATTGGATATAAAAGATGGGAGAGGTCGTACTTTCCAAGGAAATAAAAATTATCTACTTATTTTCAGGGTTTTTTGTTGAATTTTGATTTATATGTTCAAGTTTTTAGGTTAGTTTTGTATCATAACTTCTACCAAAAAAAGTACTAATAATAACAATATTATGATTTATTTTCTCATAAAACGAAACAGAATAGTTTTAACAACCCAATGAAAGTCCCCAAGTAAATGGTAATTAGGTCATACCGTCATACGAAATCAAAGTGGTACAAAATATATATAGAATAGGGTTTCCTATCCACTTTCGAATTGTTAAGATTTATTTTTAATACGATGAAATCGTAATTTTTGTACGAAGTTTTCGAAGTAAGTTAATTTTACAAGTTAGGTCTCTTTTAACTCCTGAAATAATAAAGAGATCTTAGCCGTTATAGTTTTCCTCCTAGCTGGCTATCGCTTGGTTGTCGAAAGGTTAACAGTTAATAGGTAAGACGAGGACGGACGAATGGACGAACGGATAGGGGGTCGGACATGACGAAACTATAAGGGTTCTTTTTGTAAAAAACCATTCGTAACTAATTTATTATTGTAAACAGACAAAATTTTACTCTAGACATCATTGCAATGCGTGTAATTAAACATTTGTAATATTAATGTGTGGAAATAAAAATATTCAAAAGTCAAAGGCATTTATTTCACTTAGATTATTTACAAGCATTTCTGAATTGTCAAAGAGTTGGTCGGTTATTCAGAATACTCTGTGTGCTCTCAATGTGGAATATCTACAGACAAAGCACGCATGTTGATGTCCATAAGCTCGTTCAACACCTATTACACTTCAATAATATAACATTCCTGTGAGAAAAAGAGGATATTCTTCTGACATCTGAAAATAAATATTATAACATATTATTAATTGATCTTAGCATTAGTTTAATAGGAAATTCGTCCGCGTGGAAGCCGAAAATGATTCTAATAGGATTTTCAATTAGTTTTTTTTCCTTACCTGCTGTTTATTTATTTATTCTTTATGCACAAAATTATTGCACAGAGGTGGACTTAATGCCTTAGGCATTCTCTACCAGTCAACCATCGGTAGTGCACAGCTGTGCTGTTACAGTTAGCTGTACAACAAAATACAAATAGTGCTATTGACTTGTACCATCTTTGGTATTATCCATAATAACATATATAATGTTAATAATTAACAATAATGCACTCATTTCCCCCTACACTAACGTCAAAAAAGCGTGTCTTGAGAAAAGCGATACAAGACACAATTCTATAATATTATAAGATACTAACCGTTGCCGGAGAAGTCCAGTATCGTAGAATTGTAACCATTGCATCCCAGTTGGCGACGGAGTAGAGGATTTTTTAGAGCAAGGGTAGTATAATAGTCCACACAGCGTGTCATTTTTTTAACAATATTGTTGGTACTGCACAATTGTACGGTTATTAAATTATAGTACGGAGATCATACGCGTGTTCTTATAACCTAGAACACGAGATGACTCCGTTATCTAATAACACAAAATAAACTCAATTTTCAATCAAAACATTCGTCGCTTTGTTTGACTTGAAAGTGTCAATTTTGACTGTTAACATTTGAATTTCCGTGGCAGTGCTACCCACAGCTAATAAAAATTAACCATAAGTAATTACTTAGACACGTAAATACTTTTTGTAAGTAAAATAACATTATTTTAAAAATGTTAAATAAATATAAATTGTTGGTAACGCAAAAAAATGTTATAGTCGTAATTATTTTTAGAATTATTTTTAGACATCAACGTGTGCCCCTAAAATATAATATGTAATATCATCAGTTAAGACTGATTATGGGAAAGTTTATGAAATTGGCAACACTGTTTTCACTTAAGTACGCCATTAAAGGAAGAATGCAACAAAGTCGAATAAATAACTAATTAAATATAAAATATTAACCCCCGGAAACATTTCCATGAAGTTATTTTAAGAAAGTCAAAATAATATGTTATGATTTATGAGTATATTTTTGTGGCTATACCCTCTTATTTTATAGCGATGCTAGATTTGGTCATACTCCTTGGGACACGTATTTTTTCTTTTTTCTCGTAAACAGAAAATGACGACAATACAGCGCGTTGAAGTTTCGTGAAACGTCACGCCTTTGTATAATTTTTACTGAGAAGTGACGTCACAAGCCCCCTCTCCGGAACTTTGATGCTCTTTATCTTTGTATTTTGTTATTAATTTGATCAAGCAAAAAATATGTGTCCAGTATTTTTGGACTGTCTAACAGACGGACTAAACAGAATGTCATTCTTTTGATGTAGTCAACATCCCTATTGTATGAAACGTTTTACATAAAATCATGTATTTACTGTTGTTAAGTTTCATATTTATACCTTAAGTGACATTCAAAAACTTTTGTATTCTTAAACTTAAAAAAGTCAGGTTACTTTTTAGTACGACTTCGTTTTCGTATGCGTTGGTATTCGAATGAAAGATTGATGCATATAAGCTTGTATAAAGAGCTATATTTTATTAGGACAGCAGTTGCGCAAGTTGGTCGCGAAACCGTGGTGTCTAGAGCTTATAAGCGAAAAACACCAAAATTAACATGTACACACTAAGCGCCACTGTCCTGAGAGTGACATTATGGTCTTCACATTCAAAATGAATTACACAGTTTCTTTACTGTACTTTATACGTAAATGAAGAGCATTACTTCTAGCGCAGTGATGCCTTTAGAACTTAATTTTCTTTTGCGACACCAGCGGGTGATTTGTCCGCCGGCAACAGACTACAAAGGTTTTTTCTAGTGGAATACCCTCCATTTCCCTCCATACAACGCTATACCCTTTGTTAGCGGCACGACTCGAGCAGCACAACCTGGTGTCATATTTAGATATGGCTCTAAACAAACTGAACACAACAACAAAAAACGCTCACTTACCGCTTGCAGTACAGCCATGATCAAAATCGCCACTTTCCTTCCGTATGTCTCAACGATGTAAGCGAATAGAGAGACTCCAAACGTAGCCGCAATACAAAGGACACTCGCTATCCATGATATTTCGTAGTCTGACAACGGGTAGCCGGCCGGGGAGGAATCCACTGATTGTAAAACTTTTGTCATCGGTGACACCCATCCAGTTTGAAACCCATATGTTAGAAGTGTGGTATTCGCTGCAAATGAAACAGTTTGGTTATTTCCTGATGGACTTTGTCTTGTTATGAACTTTGTTTTGTCGTAGTTTTGGATGAGTTTAGATATGAACTGGCATATGTAGTAATTCATTTTTATATTAAGGCATTATGAGTTTTTTTTGAGTGTTTTTATAATTTAGCACTTGTTTTAGTTTAGTTTTAGTAGAAGTATCTTCTTCTTTATGGACCTCCCTTTGTAGCTTTAAGAGGCTTGGTTACCAGAAATCCTTCAAGCTGGACTATTATAGAACCTTGGTGGTCAATGCTCATGTATGTTTGACAACAAACAACTAGCGTCACTCTTATGATAACCGATATACTTTTGACAATTCATAAGTGCCTGTAAATGGTTTAAGTGAAATAAATGCCTCTAGTTCAAATTATAGTATGAGAACAGGCGTTTTCCCTATTAGTGGAACAATAATAGCCTGGTATTACTGTAATATATTTAGAGCATACAGCATATTCGTTAGTGAATAAGCGGAGTTCCCTGTAATTTATATGCTTTATAGTATAATGACGTATCTTGTGCAAGTTTATGTCTATATTGTAGGAAATAGTTTATTTATTTGTCTGTTTAATAATGAGTGTTCTGATTTTGATTCGGGTGTACACACTAGGCCTTGAAAGAGGACAATCTACTATGCAGCTCGTGACATTTGAGTCGCGAAAACCGACCTTCTCGTGAAACCCGGAGGTTAGGCTTCAATTATACAAATAGTAAATATTAATATTACTTATGTTAAATTAAACAAACATAAGATGCATTGAATAAGTAAACAATCAACATCATCAACAATCTGAGTCTGTAAACAATGCATTTTATCGCTTTGACGAAAATGACGCGTAGATGTGTCATTTACTCGTATCATTTGTTTAAACTAATACTATCAATATGGAATTTTTTAGCAGAATTTAATTCGTAAAGATGCGCCACAGAAGAGCAAAACATGCGTTTAGTGTGTTATTTACTAATATTGTGTTATTTACTGTTCTTCAGCGTGTAGATGTTTTTGCGGGCGAGTGATATAGTACAAATATTTTTTTAAAGATAATTTTTGGTTGTACCCACAATCTTGTTTCAGCAATTTCTAGAACTATTATAGAAAACAGATTACTATTCATCGGTTTTTGACAAAATTGCTATTATAATGGCAGCCCTGAATAATCATTATTTTGTTTATTGCAAGGACTGAACTATTCTGAACACGAACGTTGATTGCTACACTCATTACTCTACATATCGTCTTTTTGAGAACAGCATACTTCATGGATTTTCTAACCTGGCACAGAAGAGGAATCTTCCGTGCATTAATTAGTAATACGACAAACAATGCATGATGCCAAGTGCCAAGCGCCCCTGCCCATTATGTCAGTAATGAGATTTCCTTTGTTTGATGAAATAGGTAATCCTCAATTGGTCTCACAGCCATTTCATATGTCCGAATGAGGATTATTTTACTAAGCGATTGATTGTCGTTGCCTATCTATTTGGGGATTTTCAGCGATTGAATACAGAGTTTACTTGTTAACTTAAATTCGAGCACATTTGCTGGTTTTGATTGGTTTTTCACTGACAATGTATGAGTTATAGGATCATCAGGCGTTACCATACAATTAAACTTGAAACTACTTAAAGATTAATATAAAGAGTAAGGTTGGAACTCAAGAAAGGTCTTGGCTACTTTTTTATTTATTTGTGACTTCGTTTACATTCAGGGTACATACAACCGAAAGTCATGTTGACAAATTCGTGAAAAAAAAACTAATAGTACCTAAAGAAAAAAGTTAATTTAATTGAACTAGCTGTTTCCCGCTCTGTATCTAATTTCATCTTAATTACTTTTGGCGTGAAATGAAGACAAATAGATACTTAAAATAGAATCTTACTTATTCTTACTTTTGCATTTAAAATATTAGTAGGGAAGTATGGATAAATAGTATTTACCTAACATGGCGACCAACCATTGCATTACGGCATTGCCTTTTTTCTCTCTCACACCGTCGGTTACAGCAACCATGGTTCCCATTGTAACTATGGTCACGTTTCACAAACGCGAAATATCAGCACTCTATCAGATATTACTGTAAAGCAACATTTTCAACAAATACTAAAGATGTAATCTGATAACAGTCGTTATATAGTAGATGGTAATATTGATAACTAGTGGTTTCCTGCAGCTTTGCCCGTTCATTTTCTTTGAATCTTATCCCGGTTAGGGGTGAGTTTTCAAAATTTTTGTATTTGCTTCTACGTGAGGCGTGGTAAGTAGCTATTCGCGGTGGTGCATCGAATTAATAGAAATAAGGTCGAAAATATTTTGGCAAATCCGCAAAAATGTAAGTAATTTTGCAGTTTTAATTGAATAATTAAAAAAATACAGTGCTGTGTTTTAAAATTTTTAGATATGTCTTTAGTTTATAACATTTTCTTTGTTATAGATATAAAAAATATGATGGTTGTCGCTGAAAAAATTGAGAATTTCGAGACGAAAACTTTTTTCGTGGTTTTTTTGAACATTTTTTTTTTCGTAGTACTAGACCACATTTATAAATTGTTTTTGTGTAAGTCTTTTGTTCATATATTAGACTATACACTGTATTCTTTTCTGGCTTGTGGTATGTATAGATTCGGCTAACTTTGCGACGTAAATCTAGACTTTTACAAGGTCTACGCTATGGACAGCGCGGCAGCGCCTTAAAAAAACTACTATGCTACGTGAACGGCAGAATTGAATCTGCATATTTCTTTTGTTGTTTTGAAGTACCATTTATTAAAATAAAATCCAGTTATTTTTATGTAAGTGTACTATTTTTAGAACTTCGGTTGATGACTGATCTTAAAAGGATTTTAATGAGTAAACGTAGTGAAATCGTTGTTAACGTCAATTATTATATGAGGACAAGCCATTTTATTCAATCCTACTACTTACTAATATTATAAATGCGAAAGTTTGTGAGGATGGATGTATGTGTGTATGTTTGTTACTCTTTCACGAAAAAACTACTAGACCGATTTGGAAGAAACTTTACAGTAATTTAGGTTATACATCAGAGTAACACATAGGCTACAATTGATAATGATTTTATGTAATTTTGATCATAATTAAACGATAAGTGTCAATTAAGTCGGAAAAAAATCTTCCATCTGAGAGCTATCTTGGCGTGCGCTGCCTAAACCAATGGAGTTACATAAAGATGATGTACTACAGAATTGTTTGTCTTAAATAGATCTAAATAAAAGTCCGCAATAGCATATATCTACCTCTTATGTGCAAGCCAGTACGACCAAAATTGTGAACCATAAATTTAATTAAATTTGGTACTATTTTACAATGCACATATAAGTATATAATTATCAAACTCTTATCAAAATAAATACATTTCTCGCATTAAGTATATAATGAAGATAAACTTTGTATACCCGTTTTGTAAATGCGCAACTTGGACGCATCGAAACTATAGATTGCGAGTCATTGAACTAGGCACCAATTGTAACTGGAGAAGCTAAGGGTGAAAATGTTCTTATTCCACGCATTCCAATAATACCCAATAACTTACTCTTTAATTTCAAATGTTTACAGTTCCCACTTAAAGTTGCATTTTCTATAACTATTAATAAATCGCAAAGGCAAACTTTGAAGATAGCGGGGATACATTTAGGCATGCCCTGTTTTGCCCATGCTCACATGTATCTAAGTCCCAAAATCTACATATTTACGCTGAATAAAAAAAAAACAAATAACATAGTATACGGGAGTATATTGCAGTAAAAACAGATAATTTAACACAGATGTTCACCTATTCCAATTACATACATATTACTTCTTTACTTATTACAAAATTTATTAACCATCGAAATCCCTTCCGTCATAGGGACAAAGAAAGCTACTTTGTATTATACTATGTAGTGATTAAATGCAAGTAACATTGGTCCAACCTGTTTATTAGTCAGTGTTTAGTAATCAGTTTGTGCTGGATAGGATAACCTCAAGCCCGGGGAAGGACATAGGGCTACTCTTTATGAACACACCATACGGGTAAAGATTGATGAAGAAACCACTGGTCTTAGAATTTTGAAATTTGCAGAGTTCTATTATAGCTTAAAATAATGAGCACTTAGAAAGGAATTCAGATAATTCCACCCTCAAGAGATTCCCACTAAATATTAGGTATAGGATTTCAAAGATTGTCATTATCATCTCCCTAGCCTTTTTCTAACTGTGTTTGGGGTCGGCTGCCAGCCTAACCGGATTCAGCTGGATACCGGTGTTTTACGTGGAGCGACTGCCTATCTGACCTCCACAACCCAGTAACTGGGCGATACGCTACCTCTTGGTTAGACTGGTCAGAGTTTCTGGCTAACCAGTAACGACTGTCAAAGTTCTACGCATGACAACTGAGACCAACGGCTTTACGTGGTTTCCGAGGAACGCCGGGATGTCAGTGATGTCCAAGATAAACTTTAGAAAATACATATGAGTTGAAAAAGTCACATTGGTACTTGCCCGGATTCGAACCCACAACCACACACGAGAGGCGGGCGCCTTATCCACTGTACCATCAAAACGGATTTCAAAAATTGTATGGAAACTAATTTTGAAGTTAGAAATTTGGGATGTACGATGTGAAGATACATAAAATACAAGTATTTAAAAAAATATCACGCAACTTAATGTGGCAGACCAAATTCTACGCGAGCGAAGCCGCGGGCAAAAGCTAGTATATTCATAATGGTTTTAATTCACGATTGATGGATGTTGTCACTATTTTTTTTGTTAAACGCTGTCGTTTTGCCTTTCGTTGTTGTCTTTATTGGTGCGCTAGTACAATAATCTTTAGGTTTAATTAAAATGGTTCCATCTTTATATTATAAAAATAATTTCGCTATCATATTAACGACCAATTCAAAAAAACAATCCTAAAACACAAACTTATATCAGCGGTACAAAATTCCTACACTGCCTTCCGATCTCCTTTCCCATCTTTAGTGAGATTAGCTGTCTTGAGCAACATGGAGAATATTAAGTATTTCTCTCAAACATTAATTGTAAACATGAGACGGAAAATATACTTACGACTAAAAAGTATGGAAACGGAATTTATTTTATGCAACTGAATTTAATTTTTTAGTTTTTTTTATTATTTTTTAGTTATAATCAGTTTCTTTAAACGTTCCTTCCATCACTATGACAACTTTGAAACAATGAATGGTTGATGTGCTAGCAATCTTTCATCATCTCCCTAGCCTTTTCCCAACTATGTTGGGGTCAGCTTTCAGCCTAACCGGATTCAGCTGGATACCAGTGTTTTACGTGAAGCGACTGCCTATCTGACCTCCACAACCCAGTAACTGGGCGACACAATACCTCTTGGTTAAAGGCTGGTCAGACTTTCTGGCTTCTGACTACCCGTAACGACTGTCAAAGTTCTACGAATGACAACCGGGACCAACGGCTTTACGTGCTTTCCGAGGCACGGGATGTCAGTTATGTCTAAGATAAACTTTAGAAAGTACATATGAATTGAAAAAGTCACATTGGTACTTGCCCGGATTCGAACCCACAACCTCTTACACGAGAGGCGGGTGCCTTATCCACTGGGCCATCACGACCACCATGTGCTAGCAATCTTTAATAAAAAAAAAAACTAATAACGCAAAGGTAAGCATAGACTCCTGTGAAACCGAATATTAAATAACAATTATTTAGATGTTAAGACTTCTATCAATGTTGGTGTAGCATTTAAACGAATATCTGAATGATAATGTAAATCACCATATATTATGTATAAAATATAAATCGGTTATGATCTAGGCGGTGTCTGTCTGTATCGTTTCTAATTATTTGAATTTGAAATTCTTTGATCTAAAAATATTGCTACAAAAATAGTACCTAACAAGTAAGTAAACACGTGTAGATAAGTATCTATTATATTAAAACTAGCTGCCTCACGCGGCTTCACCCGCGTTAAAATGTTTAAGGGTGAACAACCCTTATCACTTAGGGATATGAAAAATAGATAGTAGACGATTTTCAGACCTACTGAATATGCATATAAAATTTGGTAAAAATCGGTAAAGCCGTTTCGGAGGAGTAAGGTAACTAACATTGTGAGTGTGACACGAGAATTTTTTCCACAAAATTGTGTAGAGAATTTACTTGCGAAGCGGTTTCTCAGTCATGTCACCTTCATTCTTGTGACGAAGTTCTCAGGGCGTCTTAAATGCCTCCGAGGTACCCAAAACACCAACTGTTTCAGGAACGCGTACTAGTTAAACTTATATAGCCATCATTTGTTTACAATTATTTACAGTAGTAAATAATTTAGATACTAGGTAATAATTTGATGCATCGAATTAATTCAAAACAATTATAAATAATAATCAATAATCTTACGTAAATTGTAAAAGTTATACTTGAGTAGTTTCTGACGTATAACCATACGTATCCTTTATTAAAAAAAACGAGCATTGATCACCTTTCATGTTTCAATAATATATTTATAATTTGTTTGTTTTTTTTATTATTAATCATTTGAACACACGTGATTTGAGACACAATAGAAAGACTATAGAAGCCCGATAGCCGGCTGTCGGTTGGTCGTTGAAAGGTTAAAAAATATATTACTGGGTGTGGGTTATTGTGGGCGAATGTATATATATATATATATTTAATTCAATTACACTAACTGAAAAGTCGTTCAGACAGTTTTAAATAGGAAAGTAATCACATGTTAATAATATGTACATAATAACAGTAATTATAGTACGAGTATATTGTAATATTTATAAAAGAGATAAGGAAACCATCATGTAAGTATGCATTTGTTTGTTTGGTTAATCTATTCTTGACTATGTTATAAAGTAAACTAATATTTTTCCATCGGTGTTATCTATACTAATATTATAAAGAGGTAAAATTTGTAAGTTTGTAAGTTTGTACGTTTGTAAGTTTGTATGTAGGGGGAAATCTCTGGAACTACTGGTCCGATTTGAATAATTTTTTCAGTGTTAGATAGTCCATTTATCGAGCAAATGGTAGTTAAGTAATTTTTATTTCCTTAATTTAGTTGCTTGTTTTGATTAAACTGTCAGGTAGGCCGTGATCTAATTTATTTGTTGAATATCAGGCCGAAAAAGTGCGTTATGTTTTGATTTAAAAGTATATGAAACCTACAACTGTGCTGGATGACTTACCAGGCTTTATTATTATGACTAGCTTAAAGGCGAGGGCCCACCGCGGCGCATGCAGAGCACGGGCACGCGGCGCATTTTAGCTGCATGTATCAATTTGCTTGACAACGTGGGTCTACGTTCCCACTGGAGTACACGAATCCTCACGACTATGTATAGCATAGCAGGGCCACGAAGAGGTTAAGCGCGTGCCATTGCAATCCACGGACACGGTTTTCATTGGGGGCTGCGCTGCGATAAGCGAACTGTTCCTAGTCGTGGGTCATATTCGTGTAGTCCAGTGGAAAGGTAAACCCACGTTGACTATGTTGAGCTATGTAACCGCCTATTCGAGCAAGCCATTGTGTATGTGTGACGACATGTATCATTGACGTCAATTCATGCGTAGCCTCTCTGTGTAATATAGAAAACTAAAAACTTGATTTCGGGTAGCAAAGATCTATGGAAAACTTAACCTATAGACCCTTTTTTTTTTGGTGAGTGGGAAATCATCCAATGACTGTTCCCGTCCTGGGTGCGGCGGGAGGGCGTGTCAGACTCTTACTGACTAAAACCCACTTATGTTCCAAGGTCACAGTAACTATTATAAATATTCCGCAACCCCGGCAAACCTATAGACCCTTACGGGCCTGGTTGGTCTAGTAGTTAGTGACACTGACTGCTAAGCCGGAGGTCGTGGGTTCGATTCCCGCCCAGGGCAAACTTTGTGTGATGAGCATTATGGTTTGTTCTTTGCTTAGTGTAATTTATCTATAATATGTGTCGGAGAACGGTCAATAGTATGGACGCTGAACGAAACGCGGCATGAATTCAACAAGATGGCAGCACAGTCGCAATGACGTCGATGCCTAACTAACTTCGTGCCACAACAGAGTCTAGCTGTTGGAGGGGCGCTGTGACGACGTCTCACTTGCTATCTGGCCGTCGTCGAGTGCAGTACCTCTTAGCTAGGAACTGTTAATCGTTTCGTTGTACCAAAGTAGTGTGAATTGTTGTGATTGAATTAAAACGTGATTAGTTGACAAGTCTACGCTGTTTCTCTTTTGCTCGATCACCCTAGTTCGCCTACAAGATGTCTGACGATAGTGCTCATCCTGCTGCCACCCCGACATCAGACGTGGGATCGGGTCGAGCAAATGATGAGACACGTGGTGATAATCCTGAAACCACACATTGGCGATTGATGCTTGAAATGCAAAACGCGCAGATGCGTGAGCTGATACAAGCTCTGAACGTGTCGCGATCTAACAAGCACGTGAGCCTGCCCGAATTTGATCCCGAGAAGCAAGAAGCGGACCCTCAATCATGGTGCGCAACTGCCGACCTTTGCCTCGCTGACAACCCGCTAGAAGGATGCCAGTTAATCGTCGCACTCAGCAAAGCCTTAAAAGGAACGGCATCGACATGGCTGTCACAAGTTACTTACTCCGGGATTACTTGGCCACAATTTAAAGACCTTTTTACTGCGAGATTCGTGCCGACAGAGACAATACCAGCTACGCTTATTCATCTGAACGTCAGCAAGCCTAATGAGGGAGAAAGCTACGCAGCCTACGCCAGCCGATTGATGTCGTCGCTGATGAATCGCTGGAAAAACGCAAGTACTGAACAAATAGCTGTGTCCGTCGTGTTAGCCCATTTGGCACAAACCGATACGCGATTACAGCGTCTTGCGTTCACCACGGAGATTAAATCACGCCATAAGCTACAACAAGAACTGCAAGCTTATTCGTACCTTAAACGAAAATTACCACAAGGCGAGAGTGATATCTCAGATAATGCGAAGCGAGCTCGTACTTCCACACCCTCGCCGCTGCCGCTTAAGTGCTACCTGTGCGGCAAGCCGGGACACAGACAAATCGATTGTCGTTCTAAAGAGAAGGAAGCTAAGAAACATCCTATGCCGTCAACTTCGCACACTCGTGCAGCTCAGCAGCTGACGCCGAAGGGAACCCTCACCTGCTTCAAGTGTGGACAACCTGGCCACATCGCTTCGCGCTGCGGGAATTCTGCTGCGACCACACCGAGCGCCAAGCCTCAAGCTGAACGCCGAGTCGACCTGTGCATGGTCGAGCCACCTTCGGGATCACTAACACATAACGGTCAGTCAATTTTATTTCACTTTGATTCAGGAGCCGAGTGCTCATTAGTTAAAGAAAGTGTTGCTAAGAAGTTTTGTGGTAAACGTTTTAACAATGTAGTGTCACTGATAGGAATAGGTAATAAAAATGTTAATAGCACTGAACAGATTTTATGTAAAGTCGAAATCAACGAGTACCCCACAGAAATCTTATTCCATGTTTTGCCGGACGTTTACTTGCGCAGTGATATTATGATAGGCCGCGAGATATTATTTTCCGGTTTTGTACTTAAAATAAGTGCTAACGAGCTTACGCTGACAAAGAGCAATGTTATTAATTCGTGTCTTACAAAAAGTGCCGGTGTAAACAACTTTAACAAGGTAGACACTAATATCCCAACTGAGCATAAATTATTACTTGTCAGTTTATTACAAAAATATTCTCAATATTTTACAACAGGTTTCCCTACTACCCGCGTTAGTACTTATAAACTAGAAATTCGCTTGATTGACCCAAATCAAACTGTACAAAGACGACCTTACCGCTGCTCGCCGGAGGAACGCAAAATAATGCGCGAACGAGTGAATGAATTATTAGATGCCAAAATTATTAGACCTAGCAATTCACCGTTTGCAAGTCCCGCGTTATTTGTTGAGAAGTCTGATGGTACGAAGCGTATGTGTATCGATTATCGCGAGTTAAATAAAAATACAGTGCCAGATAGATACCCTCTGCCGTTAATTTCTGAACAAATTTCGCGTCTTAATGGTGCCAATTATTTCACTAAACTTGATTGCGCTAGTGGCTTTCATTTAATTCCTGTAAGCGAAGAGTCCATTGAGCGGACAGCGTTCGTAACAGCGGATGGACAGTTTGAATTCCTAGCCATGCCTTTTGGGCTACGTAATGCAATTTCGGTTTTTCAGCGTGCATTAATGATTGCGTTGGGTGAATTGGCTTATGCCTACGTCATTGTTTACGTAGACGACATTTTAATAATATCGGAGACAGTAGAACAAGGTTTAGAGAGGCTTAACACGGTTTTGGAAGTTTTAACTAAAGCAGGTTTTTCACTTAACCTCAAAAAGTGTTCATTTTTAAAAACGGTCGTTCAGTTTCTTGGTTTTGAAGTAGAGGCAGGCGAAATTAGACCAAACAAAAGGAAAATCGAGGCACTTAGCGCTTTACCCCCACCGGAATCTGTTACACAACTTAGGCAATTTATAGGATTAGCCTCTTATTTTAGGCAGTTCATACCTAATTTTTCTCGATTAATGACACCTTTACACAGACTTACTTCTGGTAAGTGCCCATTTGTTTGGAAGGCAAATCACGAAGAGGTGAGAAAGCATGTGATTTCTATCTTAACAACAGAGCCTGTACTGATGATCTACGACCCACGATACCCGACGGAACTGCATACGGACGCGAGCATGGATGGTTATGGAGCTATACTTTTGCAGATAGTAGAGGGTAAGAAACGTGTGGTTGGTTATTATAGCAAACGCACTTCACCCGCTGAGTCAAGATACCACTCATATGAGTTGGAGACGTTAGCCGTAGTAAATGGTGTAAAGCACTTCCGGTCTTATTTACACGGGAGGAAGTTTGTAGTAGTAACCGACTGCAATTCTTTAAAGTCATCTCGCGACAAAATAGATTTGACACCAAGAGTACATCGTTGGTGGGCCTACTTGCAAGCGTTCGATTTCGATGTTGTCTACAGAGCGGGTAAGAATATGTCCCACGTTGACTTTCTCTCCCGAAATCATTTACCTCGTCACCAGACACAAGTAATCACTAAGGTGGAGCAGAAACGAGTTCAATTAATTGAACTTTCGGGTAACTGGCTTTTAGCTGAACAGCAACGAGACAAAGAAATACAAGACCTTATAGTTCAGTTAAATAATGGCGAGGTTAATGATGACATTGCAAAGACTTATGAGGTACGTTCTGGTTTACTTTACCGTAAAATTCAGCGCAATCGTAAGACCAAATGTTTGCCCGTGCTGCCTCGTAGTATAAGATGGTCAGTCGTTCACAACGTACATGATTCCATCGTGCATTTGGGCTGGGAGAAGACGCTTGAAAAGCTCTATGACTACTACTGGTTCGAAGGTATGTGTCGTTATGTCCGTAAGTTTGTAGATAACTGTGTAACGTGTAAGGTAGCCAAGTCGAACTCTGGCAAGGTACAGGCGGAGTTGCATCCAATTCCGAAGAGTAGGATACCCTGGCACACCGTACACATCGATGCTACAGGTAAGCTCAGCGGAAAACGCGATAACAAGGAGTATGTGTTTGTTTTGATCGACGCGTTCTCAAAGTTTGTCCTTTTAAATCATACCATGCACATTGACACTGCCAGTAGCATCAGAGCGGTACAAAAAAGTGTATCATTGTTTGGAGCACCAGTACGCATTATAGCTGACCAAGGCCGTTGTTTCGCGAGTCACGAGTTTAGGGAATTTTGTGACAGTAAGAACATAAAACTCCATCTTATAGCCACCGGATCATCGCGAGCTAATGGCCAAGTCGAGCGCGTAATGAGCACACTAAAATCCATGCTTACCGCGGTAGAAGCAAGCGAAAGTAGGTCATGGCAGGATGCGTTAGGAGACGTGCAACTCGCCCTCAATTGTACCATCAATAGGGTAACAAAAGCGAGTCCTCTAGAGTTACTTATCGGTAAAGTCGCGCGCCCTTTGAGTTTAATGGTTAGCGACGATGATGTGGACGTAGATATCGAACAAGTTAGGGAAAATGCAGCTTTGTTAATAGAAAAGTCGGGACAATATGACAAAAAACGATTCGATAGTACAAAAGCGAAACTCGATAAGTTTTCTGTGGGTGACTTTGTATTACTTCAAAATGAAGAACGCAACCAAACTAAACTGGACCCTAAATACAAGGGGCCATTCAAGGTTATTGAGGTGTTAGACGGAGATCGTTACACATTAAGAGCATTAAATTCTAAACGTACATACAAGTACGCGCATGACAGGTTAAGACGTATGCCAGAGGGCCAAGTACCACCAGAAGTAGAAGAAATTGAGTCGAGTGATAGCAGCGAATCTTAGCTCGGGTTGGTGGGACCGTACCAGTAGTCATTTCGTAGCCGTAGTCCATTAGAAGTCGGTATCTACTTTAAGTAGTCCGTGGATGCGCGGTGTGCGGGTGGCACTGGCGGAGGTCGGGTCTTTAAGAGACCATAGAGTCGTGGGACTCGGCATTTGGTACAATGCAGAAGTTTGTTGTGTGGGCTTAATGAAAAGCCATTTGACGCGAATAAGATTCTTGCTTTATGATTCCTGATTGTAATTAAGAGATACAAGTGGTGCTTGGTTGCTTTAGCATTTTTTGGTTGTTTATTTTAAGTTGATCGGTCCTTAATTGTTGTTTGAAGTAGTAATAAAATTTTTAATTGTTTCGAAAAAAATTATTTACCTAGTCGTCTCTAGCTGATCGTAAAGTCTTGTGTCAGGAATGACCGAACAGTATTCTGTGCTTTGTTTTTTTTTGGTTACAGAGTAAACACACGAGGTCGTGTGTAGCGCAGGATGGCCGTGTCGGAGAACGGTCAATAGTATGGACGCTGAACGAAACGCGGCATGAATTCAACAAGATGGCAGCACAGTCGCAATGACGTCGATGCCTAACTAACTTCGTGCCACAACAGAGTCTAGCTGTTGGAGGGGCGCTGTGACGACGTCTCACTTGCTATCTGGCCGTCGTCGAGTGCAGTACCTCTTAGCTAGGAACTGTTAATCGTTTCGTTGTACCAAAGTAGTGTGAATTGTTGTGATTGAATTAAAACGTGATTAGTTGACAAGTCTACGCTGTTTCTCTTTTGCTCGATCACCCTAGTTCGCCTACAAGATGTCTGACGATAGTGCTCATCCTGCTGCCACCCCGACATATGTATAATATTTATAAATTATATAAATATGTTTATCAGTTGTCTGGTTACCATAGTACAAGGTCTGCTTAGTTTGGGATCAGGTGACCGTGTGTGAGTTGTCGAAGGATATTTATTTATTACGTGTTACATTATTTTACTTACTACGACTCGCCACACCTATACAGGTCGTGACTCACGTATTGTGAAAACCGTTTCCCGACTATGCTTGGGGTTTTTTTATGCATAGGAAATCATCGAATGACGATTATTCATGGAGTCAAACTTTGTTACGGAGGACCGTTATATTAGAGTGTGTATCTGTAAATAGCAGTACCTACTATGCTATCACCGGTTAGACTGAAATCTGACCCCAAGGATAGTCCGGGCTTGCGGAATAGTTCTAATAGTTACCGCGGCCCCGAAACATAAAGGGCAACCGAAGGAACAAGGGTAGGCTTTAGTCAAAAAAAGTCTGACACTAAGGGCAGGAGAAGTCATTTGATGATATCCCAAACATAAAAAAAAGGTCGAGGAAAATTAATGAGTAGTCTCACTTAATTATAAAACATCTAATGAGTCACTCAAGTCAGTATACTAAAAGAGCTGGCACATCTACTGCTGCTGGTTACATCTGTCGCTGAACCTAAGTTCGTTGGACGTAGCGTTTTCTCCTGTAGAATTCATTTAGATATGCGTTAGAGTTAAACGATTCTCCCCAGCTAGAGAGAGAAACGCGACCTGGCAGCAGTTGCATACGTAGTTGAAGATCGGGCTTTTAGTGACGCCAGGCCTATGTCCAACGGCGAACTGACGTAATGATGACGAGTTAGCTTCGGTCTCTAGCACGTCCCGTACGCCAACATTCAAAATATGTGACGATAAAAGTACAAAAATAATAATACTACATAGTAACAGCCGTCAAAGTAGACGTCGTATAACTCGCTCCTCTCATAACAATCCTTCAAAAACGGGTAATAAATTTCAATTAATCAAAAACTTTGTTTCACAATTAAGTTAAAACCAAATTTTAGGGTGTTTGGGTAGGTAATTTAAAATCGTTTTCACTTGACGAGGATAATGACAGACAATTATAATAAGGGAAAACGTTTGCTTAATCGATACCTTTTGGTTTGGGAGCAGGGACGCTCTGAAGGTTTTGTAAGCGTGTCAAAAGGAAACACATGTTGGTCATATTGCTTTAAAAATATTCCTTTTTTTATTTATTCGGAGTGATGCTGCTCTTTGTGATGAGGCTTTTATACTGGTAGGCTACTAGGGTAGGGAAGTTACAGAAAGCTCTTCATTTTCATTTTATTTACTGCATCGTCTGTATGTGCATATTTATTCGGGCGTAAAGCCGGTGTTCCTGCTTGCATCTCAGGTTTGATTTGAATTTTGGCGGAATAAAACTGAATAAAGCTAACCTAAGGCGGCGTCCAGCGTTAGTTGAACGCAGACGCTGAACGCGGGCTATGCAGCGTAAACCTATGACGGTCACTCTAGGACACGGTTGCCAACGCGAACTGCGAAATGTTTCTCGCATGCGCTCAGTGCGAATGGACGTGAAGTGATTAAAATATTTTAAGAGTTCTTCTTGAAGAGGAGGAGGATGATGTTGTTATACAAATCGTTACCCATTTAGACTCCCTCTACTCTCCTCGAATACGAGCTCCCACTTTTAGCGATGTCCGGGTACACTGGAACTCAACTCACCACAACTCTACGGACCGTGCAGCGTAGAAGATAGAGTCCCCGATCTATCGTCCATTAGCCCTTCTTTTGTCAGTCTGACCTAGCCTAGCCCAGTGAACCAGCTCTTACCGACATAAAAAATCTAGAGTAGACATAACACGAGATATTCTATATCCAACAATACTATGTACAAAA
This sequence comes from Athetis lepigone, assembly GCA_033675125.1. Taxonomy (NCBI): domain Eukaryota; kingdom Metazoa; phylum Arthropoda; class Insecta; order Lepidoptera; family Noctuidae; genus Athetis; species Athetis lepigone. Next base: position 15,636,126 of record CM066217.1, read on the forward strand.
ATATTGTTTAGATCCAGTTTCACACATTCAAGGAAACGCAATGAACGCCTATTAAATTTGTTAATATCTTGGTAAATATTTCCAAGAGTATCAGTTTACATAACATTAATATTTATCGATGACGCAATATTTATAAAAAGATCCTGCCTTTTGGTTTATTTACGTTCTCATTATATTATTTACAGAGTATAAATTTTCTTTCTTGCTCTCTTTCATAACATGAATGTAGCTACCATATACAGTAATTACAAGTCAGTTAAAAAACATATAATATTTTTCTTTCAACAAAACATCTTATTATAATAGAGTGTAGACACAACAAAAGAGGGGAAATAAGACGGTTTTTAAATTGTTGGAACTGGTTTGCCTAGACTAAAGCACTAACTTATGGCGAAATAAATAAACGTTACTAAGCACTAACTTTAGCTTAGCACCATACCTGTCACTGTTACACAACTGCCAAACGTAAAGTGCACGATAGAGACGGAACATGGTTAAGCCAAATTCAGTGCTTAGTAACGTCTATTTATTTCGCCATCAGAGTCATACGGTTGAGTACTTATTTATGTATAAAACCACTTACAATTATTATTCCAGGTAAACCCAAAGCAATATTGAAGCTTAACATCAACTTAGTTTCTATAACTTATTTATTACACATAATGTTGTCCTTGTGAATTCACTCAGTGTACAGGCAAAAAGGTTAAGAGTGCGAAGGGTCCACGTCAGAGGCGCCTCAGTGAACAGATTGGTGCGATCACGAAATACACGTGAATGTTAGCTCAGTTAACGTATCTGTGCACGTTTGAGAAAGTGCACGGACCGCCTTTTCTCAGTATTAAAATGACATACAAATAAAGAAAATATTGTGAGGAAGCCTTGTAATTAATTGTATAGCCAATGAAACTGCTGCCCTTCCGTGTATCTGACTTCTTTAATATTCATTGCTTGAATATTTTTAATTTCTTATATTATTAAGTTACGAATAACTGCGAAACACAAAGTTTTTAATGTCGATATTTCTTAGCAAAGCGCTTCATTTCAGGGACGCAACCAATCATCCGTCAATCGCACTTTAAAATAATTATCATTCCCAATCGGTGTCAAACATCAAGTCAACATTAATCGCTAATTTCATGGGCATTCGATCGAATTCTCATTGGCTCATTGGCCCAAGTTGCCAAACACTTAAAGTTTGCTAATCAAACAACATTCTGTTGCCATTAAGAAGGTAAATCAATTACTATGATTGGTTCGCTCGGGAGCGCCCGGGTCAGTCACAGTTAGTGTTAATCATAAGAAATAACAACCAACTTTGTTAGACTAGCTTGTACCTCTACGTGTAAAGTTTTTCGCGTACACTTTCAGGTACACATTACAATCTTAAGTAACTATAACCCGTGTGTTGACAAACTTTTTGTTCAAGTGTATTTGACAATTTTTTCAGCGATAAGTAGCAGTCTTTTCTTTGGGGAAATCTTTTTCAGACATTTCTGAATCTTCATAATCTTGAAAAAGCATTTAAAACGTAATTTTCCTCTTTAACGATCTCGTACAGTAACTTAAATCTATTCTATTTTATTTCTTTATAAGTGTGGAGCTTTTTAACTCTTTTCACGCTTAAACATTGATCTAGTTTAATGCGGCATCCATTCCATTCCAGTAAGCAATCTAGACCCGTAATTGGATTCGCGGTCTAGTTTTTAATCCAGCGTGCCATTTTTTCTTGAAAACATTATCACGTATTTTTTTTACACTGTTTTGGGTTATTGTACATTCGTCATAAAGTAAATTCGTCACATTTTTTAAACTCCATACATTCAAAGTTTATTCGTCACATGCATAAAAAATATGTGTAAATTCGTCACAGTACCAATTTTTTGCAAAAAGTACAGTTAGAAAATAAAGTTAGAGAGAGAGAGATCAGGAGTCACAGGATCAAAAATCGACGATAGTGCAAAATAACCGATATTTATTTAAACTTTATGCACATAATGTACAATGTTAGACTTAATGCCTTAGGCATTCTCTACCAGTCTACCCAGGGTGGTCCAGAGATTACATGGCAGGTGCAATAATAAAAAGAAATAAGAAATCCAAAAAAAAAGGAACACATTTTAAATTAAAAAAAAGAATAGACATAATTACCTAATTATATATATATTGAAGTATACACTATATGTATATACAATACATAAATACATACATACATATATAACAAAGATGTTCTGGCTGGTCAATTAACTCTGCTCATATGTTTTGAAAATGAATCCTCAATTTCCGCTGGAATCCATAACGGCTAGTGGCCGTCCTGATATCGAGAGGAAGCGCATTCCAGAGAAGAATGGATTGAAACCGAAAGGAAGAATGCACTAAATCCGAAGTATGAGAAGGGCAAAGTAAAAGAAGATTATTGGAAGAGCGCAGATTTCTAGAATGCGAAGAACACAAAAATTGAAACTGAGATATAAGATAGGAAGGAGGGGTGGGACAATGTAGCAAAGAGAAAAGCGTAGTCAGAGCACGCAAACCACCACCACCACCGCACCACAAACGTACCGATAGTGTGCGACTTTGTATTTAACAGGAAGGCACTCATTTTATGCATTTGATAAATTTATTAATGTTGTATTAAATGTTGAAATTTATAGTCTCCCTTTTATTTTATACACTACTAACTTTTGCCCGCGACTTCGTCTGCGGGGATTAATAGCTCCCGTTCCTGAGGTAATAAAAGAGAAATAAAGAGACAGACAGACAGACAGAGTTAATTTCGCATTTATAATATTAGTATGGGTGTTATTAAGCTAAAAATAACTCTTATAATTAAGCCTTTCGGTCGGTATAATAAAACTTCTTCCGTTCAACCATGTAATTATTTAAATATAATAATATGAATGCAGTTATTATTTTTTAAATTCAAATAATAGTAAATAGTTTTATTTTGGTAAAATGTTCTATCTTTAATATTTAAGCTACTTTCCCTCCATTTGGCATATCCGTGGGACGTCCTGTATAAGGTCCTCCACTTTTATACCATATCAAAATTCTTATTTGGTTTCTTGAAAAAGTATAAAAAGGAAAATCCTTTTGTCTATGGATAAAAAAAAACGATTACTATTACTGAAACAAATAAAAAACTATTACTGTTGTGTATAATATTTTTATGTGTTTAAGATAAATAAAGAAATAACGTTTTATTCATTATTGTTTAATTATCCTGCTGACTGTACGGAAATAAACAATATGGCGGATTTTCTTTCATAAAAATAGACCTGTGGCGAGTTTACACATACTTATTTTCGTGACGAATTAACTTTGTGACGAATATACAATAACCCACTGTTTTTACTTCAACGGAAGTATTTAAACAGTCGCTATTTTAGTTTAGTCCGAACCGGGCGTAAACAAAGGATTTTGTGACTCATTTTTTGAGTTTCCCTAGGGTCGTATATCGAACAATGTTTTGTTGACAAGGACAAACTTGTGGGCAGAAGTTAGTTCTACAACCAATACAAACTCCGCTTCCAAACTACTATAAGCTTCCTGCGGATTCTAATATCCTCCACCTCAGACGGAGGCGTAAAGAGGAATATTAATAACACCCAACATCGCTAGTACTTTAATAAAATATGAATGCTTCCACTCGACTTCCATTACGCGTTTGTATCAATATTAATGACTCTGTCAATACCACACAAAATCGCCGCAACAAGTGTAGGAGTAATTGACTACTTATTATTATTTACATATAAAAAATAAGCATGGATTTTAATAATTATAAACCCTGTTTCATTTAATTAAGTAATAAAAAAACAGCAACTTGATTCTTCAAGACATAACACGACCACGCTTACCACAAATACCAAGGTTCATAAAACAGCCCTTTAGAAGCTCGCCATATTCTTTTCAAAAAGAAAATAAATATTAATAAACCAACAGTTTAACAATTAATCTTTATAAAACGAGAATCTCATCGGTTTTTCATCCCTTTAATAAAGATGTACGATTAAATTCTAGTTATTAATTAATCTGTTCGTATAAAAGTCAAAAGCAATAAATTGTCTCATTCATCAGGGCTCCGCGAGCGACCCAACTTAAATGAGGCAGGGTTTCAGACGGCAACTTACTAAGCCATCAATATATTTTTCCGGGTTAAGGTAGTTTTTCAAAGGTATTTTTAGGGAAATTTTCTGTCAAGCTTGTAAGTAATACTTTACTCGTAGGTCGACTTTCATGCGCTAGCAAAGCTTGACCCTATTTTACAGTAATGTATGTGTAGGCTCTAATAGAAGTCACAATTTTTTACCAATGATTATTGTAACAGGTGATATAGACCGCATAAATTACCACAATATTCGAGCAATAGAGGGATTAAAATAATTATTGCACTCATCGAGTGTTGATAATAGTCAATCACCACATATGTGAAGTATGATGATGGTTTGGATATTTTCTCAAGATCTTTGAGTGTAAAAAATAAATGATGGCACAGGTATGTTCGGGTCATGCCGTTGGTAGAAACATTGATCGAACTTTGATTTATGTTAACTCGATGACACGCGTTTCGTTAGGCTTCAATAGAATTCATTAGTCAAAGCAGTCTGCAGTAGGAGCGATCATTAATCCGCTTGGCCAGCTCAGTGAAATTGGGCATTACTCTCCCATTAAGAAAAGCCGTTCTGTTTCCTGGTAGCCTGGTACGACAGGTCACTCCAGCGGCTTATGAAGAGAGATTTTTTTAGAAAGATTTAAATTTTTATTCTCAATACTTAGATATAGGAAAGCTTGAAAAAAATGACTGTTTAAACGTACTTATCTATAACCTCCTGTCGGATTTGAAAAAATATGTTGTCGTAGTGTGATGTAATTAATACAAAGGCACGGGTGAACCCACGGGGGATAGCGAGTGGTATTTAATATTGTCAATGTAAATAATGGCTGTCGGCGTAGAGGTTTCAAATGTAACACAAATCTGTACATTCAAACAAAAAAATATTTTAATATTGAAATTTCTACAACATATAAAAAAAATAGTCTCCGAATAAACTAAAACTATTTCACAATATTTAAGTTTTTATTAATTCTGAAAACTAAAATTGAAGTTTTAGTTTTCAATCACATTTTTCAACATTCCGATACGTCAGAAACTCCGATAAAATGAGTCCTATTAATAGTAAAGTCAAATTGGTCTTAAAATTTTAATTACACTACTCAACTTTGGCAAAAGACGTTTTCAGAGAGGAAAGTGGAAACCTGGCTTCAATTAAAATTATATTTTACTCACTTTGCTGAAGAGCTTGTTAAATAATTAATGACCGGTGTGACTGCTTAGTATTTTTGATGAGCTCATGAAATTAGTAGGAAGAAATGAATTCGTGAGGGTCGGGAGAAGGGTGGGGTCTTAGTGTGCGGCCGTGGCGCGTAATCTACAGTTGTTTTAGACATTTTGGTGTAGGTAATTTATCTTCGGTTTGGTATGTAGACTTTGACTGTTACTTTTTATTAAGACCCACGCAACATTTGCGAAAAAAACAGTTGCTGTGGCTGCTGGGCCATTACAAAATATATCTTTGCCCCTGATCAATAGCTATGCTGCAGAGCATACAACTCGAGCAGCCACCCTTCTCGACTCCTTACTCATTCAGCACATAAATCTAGACATCTAGGGTCGGCAGCCTTTAGGGATAAAGACCATGGTCCCGAATGCCACCTTGAAATTTTAAAATTATAATTTTGCCTAATCGCCAACCCAGTTAGTAAACCGTGACGATCAATGCTGGTGCCTTTAATTTATGAGACAAGATCTTTGACCTATAGTAATAGGCTGGTATTATTTTATTTATACATCATCAATCAAATATAAAATAAGGTAACTTTATCGTACTTAATTAAAAGAAAAATGTATACTTGAAGTAGTTGTATGTAAAGCAATAAAGAAGAAATTTAAGCTTTATATCTTAATTTCGTTAATATGTTTTGCTTGGTACCCACGACAACGATTTATCGAAACGATTTAATTGCGCAGTTTATTTCAGCAGTTTTATCGAACGTAAGATCGATGGTCGATGCTGACATCGTAGTCGTGTGTACGCTCTATGGGTGTTCGATAAACTGCACATACAAACTGCGCAGTTAAATCGTAACGATACATCGTTGTCGTCTGCACCGAGCATTTGAGATAAAAACGATTTTACGAATTTTATTTCATTAATTATTTTATTTTTACTCACTTGCGTTAGATAACTAGTAGGAACAACGAGCTCATGTGCAGTTTCAATAATAAAAATAGCCGCAACTTTTATTTCACGCTGCAGAATACTCAAACAGAAAACTCTGAAAACGTATCGAGAATTCAAATTACTCGTTTTCTGTACCCGTAATATTTTATTCTACAAGGGCGATTCGCTCGTCGAAGTCGTAAAAACCGCAAAAGCGATACTACATAGGTACAATAAATATAGTTGTGTTGTTGACTTTAACATAATCGGACGATAAATACACCTATAATTCTTGGCATTATCCTGAAAAGAGGTGATTCGGGACGTCACCCCGGTTCTAGAGCGTTTGATATTCGGAATACGGAGTTTCAGGCCGCTTTTTTATTGTCCTAGCTTGATAGATGGCTCCCTATCTCTTGGACACATTTATACGCGTGGCGGCAACGATTATGGAAGCATAAAATCGTTTAGATGATATTATTGTCGGGTTTTTGATTTGCTTTTCTGGAATAAAGTGTTCAGTAAAACATAAAATGTTTGTAAATCATTTTTATTTAGATACCGTTTTGGATTTTATAGGCGGTTTGCATAATGAACTAAACGTGTTGTTTAACATTGACGTAAATACTTAGAATTATTTTAATGCTACTGATTGTTATAGTGTGTAGATAATAAAATTTTGGCTATATGGTAAGCATATTGACTTCCTGTCGTGTGTTCGACTCTCGCACTTAACAAATAACTGTGTAGCCTACAGATAACAGTTACTTAAGTATATCTAGGTGTTTTATATACCCCTAAAAAGCCAGTTACCTCGACAAACTCAATGTGAATTCAGGCTAATAGATCAAAACATTCTGTTTATCTTATTTGATGAAGTCTGCCCACCGGGGGCTTCGTTGAAAAGGGTATTGATTAGCAATTAGTTTGATCCAGCGGTTAAGTTAGAGTTTCATTAGACGTCGGACGAAGGGCCGACCGGTAAATTAATTTTAACCATTTACTAGCACGAATTCCGGTGTAATGATACAATGACCTACTTTTGTTGATGGCTTTTTCAGATTAAATCTAAATTGTATGAAGCTACCTAACGGGCTGGGTTGTATCGGCTGTCAGGTTACGCCAGACGCGCCCTATATCAAAATTTGCCTATACAATCTAAATTATTAACAGAATTTTATGCTTAAAATTTGGAAAATTAAAAAAATATTATTATGTAATTAGACTGTAAGAGTTCCAGTGACGTCCAAGATGAAAGAGTCGCATTGGTATTTGCCCGGATTTGAACCTACAACGTCTTACAAGAGAGGCGGGCGCCTCCACCTCTAGATCATTACGACACTTCTTTCCTTAAAGTAAACTAACTTTCAGCCGCGGGGTTGCCTGTGAGGTCTGGTTAGAATTTCTAAAAACTCTTTCTTAGTCGATATTTACTTTTTGCAAATAACACACCCTCTAATTTTAATGACTCTAGGACCAGCGGTTTGGTATGTGCGTTAATATATAAACAATCAATCAGTCAGTTTAAAATTCAATTGTATTAAAAGAGATATAAATAATAAATATTGTAGAAACATCTCTACACAACCTTTCAGTAGCCGTGACGTGCTGTCCAACTATTTGCCACTGAAGTCAATCACTCAACCGCTGTATCAATCGAGCGGAACAAACGATACATTTTCAACTTTATTGACATTCATGTGACTGCGGTTTTACGGTTATGGGAGCGCGAAATTGATTGTACGCAAATTGGTCTATCATTGTATCTTACCCCACCCTACAAATCTGTTTGGTAAAGTATTCGTGGTGACACGTTCACGCCAAATTCTTGTTTTGTAGCTTAATTTATTGTTTAAGTTAGGTGTTTGTTTTGTATTATACGAGTAAAAGCTTTGTAAAATTTATACTTAGTAAATAGATAATTTATATACATAGTTGTATGAATCATAATTTATATGATTTATATAAATCAAGTGTCGTAATGGCTGAGTGGTAAAGGTTCCTGCCTCATGTATAAGGTTGTAAGTTCGAATCCTGGCAAGTACAAATGTGACTTTTTCAATTCAAATGTACACTCTAAGGCTAATCTTAGACGTCACTGTAGTCCTATATACTTGGAAAGCACGTAAAGCCATTGGTCCCGGTTGTCATTAGTAGAACTTTGACTGTGGTTACAGGTAGTCTTTACGGGTATCGTGTCGCCTAAGAACTGGGTTGTGAAGGCCTGATTGGCAGTCGCTTTATGTAAAACATTGGTATCCAGCTGAATCCGGCTAGGCTGGAAGCTAATCTCAAGATAGTTGGTAAAAGACGACATACCTATCATAAATAAATGATACCTGGAGACAGAATAAACGATCATGACAATTACACAAAAAAATGTCTTGGATGGAAATAAATTCTCGACCACCGGCTTAGTAGTCAGGTACACTAGACTAACAGAAACAATGAAAATACATATGAATTTAAAGAGTTGCATCCTATATTTTATTTCAAACATTCTCATTACCATGTAATTGTGTTTTTGATAGTACCTGTTAAAATTATTCAATTCCGATGTTAGTCAAAGGAAACATGAACAGTGCTCAAAGCAGAACGTTGTGACGTCACCGTTCAAAGTAATCTCACTTTGAGGCACTCCATAATGTCTCATTAATAAATTACCAACTAGTTGGTTGAAAGAGAATAAAATGCTATTTTATTATTCACTTGCTATATTTACCGAATGTTGTTTAACATTTACTGAAGGTTTTCAATAGTCAACTTGCGTTCAAACGGTTTCGTCATCAATCAAAGAGACGTTTTTTAAATTATAAATGGCTTTTGAATCTAAGGATTTGCGTTCACAAATATGATTTTCGTTTTAGAATATGTAATGAGAATGAAAACTTGTTTAAAAACCAATTTTCGGGTCTTGTTCAACATTCGATTAACAAAGTTTTAAGTGATTGATTGGGATCAAGCATTTTGATTATCAAAAAATATTAAAGAAAGCCAAATGAGTGTTGAAAAGCAGAGTAGGTTTCGGTAGTTACACATCACCGTTACGCCTATTTAGGAGGCCCATCATTACCTACTTATGATCATCTATAAATTGTAAATTTGCAAAATCTATATGTATAGTATTCCTTATGTATTCGCTATATATATTTCTCGTATACACTTGGCTTTAACATGAAATAGCACTTTAATGCTTAATTTTTAGCAAACATATAATTTATTCAAGGATTTACCTTACCATTTTGCCGTCGTGATTATAATGTATACTTACTCATACCTTATTACAAATTGATGCTGCTAAGTGTCTCTGAGATTAGTCACGGATAGACAAACGGTTAGAATGGGTTTCTTGTTGACTACGGCGCTCAGTTGTGTGGCTTAAAATTATGACAATTCGGACAAAATTTTCACGATGAAGAAAAAATCATCAACTTGCTTTTGCACTCGTCCAATAGCTGTTAACTTTTAATAGCATATTTTATTATTTTTAATATTGTATCAAGCCGAAAGTTTTTTTTCTATTGCAAACCCACAACTGACGGAACCCTAATAAAAATAAGACAGTACATCAATTCGAGAACCATAATTTGCTATCGCTATTCTACGTAACATAGCTTCAAACACATTTAAACTCCAATAACATTAACCAAAAGATGGAAGCCATTTTCTAGAAAAATATTTAGTTTTTCTTTTACTTTATAGGTGGGTGAAGAAACGAGCCATATTGGTTACCTGAGCGTTAAACTGAAAGTTTTCCGGGTCGTGTCGGGTTTTCTTATCTTCCTTGTCACGCGACCATGAGTTAACACGTTGTAATGTTATCTTTGTAGGCGCTGAGTCAGCATGTCTTGCATCGAGTGGATGGCGAAACAGTAGGGGGGCCGATGACTGCCTATAGCACCATACAATTCGTCGTCCAAAAACATCACTTCGTCAGAGGAAAAATTAAGGTGAGCTTCTTTGATTACCTCAATAAAAAAGTCATCAAATGAAATCTTACGACTTAATTTTCAACGTGGCTACGAGAATAAAATCAAAGAAATGTGTAGGTATCTCCAATTTCTAAATAATGAAATGTGGGTGGGGTTTGGTTGGGGTAATTCGCTCAGTCAAAGATTTGTCAATTTCGATGTTTCGCCCTTTACAAATTGCGTGCGTCAACCATAGGTCATGACGTGTCATATTTAGTAACTTATACACACTAGCTTTTGCCCGCGGCTTCGCTCGCGTGAGAAAGAGACAAAAAATAGCCTATGTTACTCTCCATCCCTTCAACTATCTCCACCTAAAAAATCACGTCAATTCGTCGCTCCGTTTTGCCGTGAAAGAAAGACAAACATACAGACAAACACACTTTCCTATTTATAATATTAGTATGGATTCGTAATGTAAAATGTGTGTTACCTCTTAGTATATGATTATAAATGTATACTATATCCTTTTAGTGCCTATGTAAAGAAATAATACTCCAAATATAAGCGTAACTAATATTATCATAATATAAAACAAAAAATATTGGCAATTTTGTATGAATAGCTACATTTTGCCACATTTGTGACCTTTTTTGTGTAGTTTTTCACTATAATTTCGTCTGTCCAATATTGGTGTTTTCCAGCCATTTGGGATGCCTATTTTCGACAGTTATTTGGGCACTAAAACACTCAAACAGAGGCGAGGCTAAATTACTACGGTTCATGTTTCTGAACGATCTAGGTACATCGAACTCAAACGATTGGGCACGCGTTGGTTGGCAATGACGGACTTTCATATCAAAGTTAGAGTAAAGTTATAATTACTTTGTTTGTATTATTGATTCCATTATAGTTTATACCCTATCGTGAACTATGATGAAAACAGTAAGGGTAATTCAATGCCATTTTGTATTACGAAACCAGAATATTGATCTGAAGGGTTTTTGATAAAAGAGCGTGTCAAGGTTTGTAATATGGTCATAACTATATTTGGCGCCTAGCAGCTTGTCTGTGATTCAGTTTAAAGCTCTCAGTAGATAATGAATTAAATGGTGCAAATGCTACTACAAAAACAGTGCTTATTAAGTTATTGTAGCATCAAGTGAACTGTTTGATTAACGGCGACCAAACCATATCTCGACATTGGACAAAATAAGATAAATAATTCGTTCAAAACATTATCCCAAACCGTCTTTCTTTTGAAAATAAAGACTATAAGAACACTACCAATAGACAATCTCTTTAAATATTAAGTCTTAGTAAAAACTTTATTACTTATTAGTCCCGTGAGCTAGATTGTAATCGTTATTAGGAAGCCATAGCCACATTGCAATTAATAAAAGAGGGATCACCACAAAGTATATCTCACCGTCTGTCAGTCAATATGTATGCTGAGATTTTTAAAACTATGCAAAGGATTTTTCTTTTAATAGAGTTATTCAAGAGAAAGATTTATACGTATAATAAGTGCATAATAAAGTAAAGAAAAGCCGGAATTAACAAAGATTTGTGACACCCTTGTATAGTTGGGTCGATAGTCTTTATTATATTAGCGTGAAATATGTCTCATAAGTACTGCGCCAGAATGAACTACGGCTACATAGGTGATTGCAGTTCAGCCTTGTTCCCGGAAAACTTTTGCTATTTCGGCTATAAATTCGGAAAACACTACGTCATCGAACTTCTCTATCGTTTGTAGTAATAAATAAACTTGTATTTTAGTGCTGTGTAAAGTAATAAGGTATAACTAGAAATTCTTGGAATAAAAAACTTTTCTCGTTGGTTTCGTGACCAAAAGCTGATTACAATCTTGGGTAACAAGGTTGACTTGTGATATTAAAAAGTAAGCATGTAATTTGTTGCAGTTCGATAAGAATGCGATAGGTACAGAAAAATTTAATACTAAGTTGCTTTTGAACCTAATTAATAATAGGTACATACATGCAACTGGTAGGATATAGGTATGAGTAGTATGTTTGATTAATAAAATAGAGAAAGCTCGCCATTGTATATAAGTTAATTATAGTTTTGCCAAAAGGTTGTATGCATTTATATGCAATAAAAAATATAAATAAAGTTCAAATATCTTTAAAAACTAGCAAATTGCCTTTTGGTAACTTTTAAGGTTTTGATACACATACAGGATAACGTGGAGTAGTATTGACATAAAAAAAAACTATAACTTTAATTTAATATAATAATGGTTCACCGCGTTAATACTTTTGCGTAGGAAAAAATTTATAAACCCCTTCCACAAGTACCTACCTAGTGGAATGTTAATGGCGAGATGTAAATCAGAAGTATGGCAGATTTTTGTTCAATTTAGAGGAAACTTTTAATTTAAGAATTTTTTACTTTTTTAATGTAATATATATTTTTTTAATTTGTTTATTGGTAGGTTCATGTTATAATGCCTGCCAGTGTGTAAGCTAACATAAACATTTTTCCTTCAGATTCGGTGTACAGCAAGCGTCTACTCAATATACCTTCAAAGCTTAGAAAAGAGTGCCGAAGAGGAGAGGATACGAACCACTCCCGCCAGCCTCCCAGAGGTGCATGAAGCAGTAGTTTACTCTATACATCGCCTGCCAGAAACCAGTAAGTCTCTAGAGATACCTGACATAATACGCAATGTACTTTGAATAACTTATTTGTTTGAAATTACGATAGTGGGGAAACTTTGAAACATTATGATCTAGTTTGTGACTTGAATAAGCAATAGTTTGAAACTAAGACTGCAGTATCAGTGTTGTTTTCTTTTGTAAGGTAACTATTTAAAGACTAAATTTGAACTTTATGCACAAACATGTAAAAAAATGCACAACGGCGGATTTAATTCCTTGGGCATTTTCTACCAGTCTACCTTTGCTTTGCTTTGCTTTTGTTGGTTATTATAATGCCAAGTTCGTTTTTATGAACGCACTATTCTCAGTAACTACTGAACCGTTTTAAATAAACCTTTACGTTTTAACTCTTGTTTATTAAGAAAAATCTGTGCTAGACAACATAGAAAACATCATTAATGAAACCCCCGGCGATATACCTACATTAAAATGTTTTTCGAATAAAAATCTGTGAAACTCTTTTGTTTTTAGGGGATTTTCACTTCAACAAGTTTTTCGTGTTCTAGCTTTAGCAATATTTTTCCTAAAACCACTTCGTGCTGAAAGCATTTGTTTTATTTTACAATACAAATGGATAAAAATTGTCTATGCACTTGTCATAATACTGCCACGCGAAATTGACCCTTATGATCACTAGCAATTTTGATGTTTTAATTTGTGGTATGGTGGTTAACTCAACCTGTGGTTGGCAAAACACATCAACGACCATAGCATAGATAGCGCAGTTCACATACAAAAATTTTGATTTGCATCATTGCAAATCAAAATTTTTAAAGAGCTAATTTTGTTAGTAATCCTTGACGAAATCAACAATAAAATGTGTAGGTATTTTTTTTACAATATATCGATAAGTATGAAAGTACCGTTCTTAAAACGCGGGCAAAGCGCTGGCAGTCCGAACCATCCCATAGCCGAGCGGTCACACACTCCAAGAAACGGAAACAATAATTTCATAGATCCAAAGCATTCGAGGTATGAGAGCTATTCTGAAAACAGGTAAAATAAAAAAAATGTAGTGTTATTGATGTTTTATAAAAACCTCCTAAAAGGCTTTGAAGTTTCTAAAATTCACATTTAACTTTAGTAATGTGTAAAGTTTAACAGTTTATGTGTACTGTTATCACATAAACAATGGTTGACTAATTTTCAATATTCACCATACTCTGGAAGTAATAATTAAATTGTTTCGCCACGTGTGATAAATCGTAGTAATGTTTAGAAATTTAATATTTTGCTTCAATAGTTAAATTCAATATCGCAAAGGACCGTTGTTTCAAACTTCAATGTAACCTTTATTAAAATAAATCATAGCCAGTAATGCCACTTTACCTTTGGAACTTCAGAATTTTAATTAAAGCTTATTGATTGATATTCATTCCCGAAGAGTACTACCTAAAATAGGGTCTATCTATTTTGAGTAATTTATTCATTTATTAGTCTTGGTATTTTAAATTGAATTTCGTTATTAATAAAATTATTTGAATTTTGGAAGAGGTATTATTATTATACAATGTTGTAGTAAATCTCTCTTTTTGTAAGGAGCGTGTCTGTGAAAATAGGTACCTGTTTTTGTCACAAAGTTTGCTGTGTTCTGGTTGGAAGGGTGTTATTGCCCCCGGACAGGGACCCAGGAGAGTCAGCACGGGAAGGGGCCCAACAGGGCCAACGCCTGCCGGGGTTGCGGAATGTTTATAATAGTTACCGTGACCCCGGAACATAAAGGGAAACCGAAGGAACATGGTTTTAGTCTGTAAAAATCTGACACGCCCTCCTGCCGCACCCAGGATGGGAGCAGTCATTTGATGATATGATATATATATATATATACTTATTTCTGTGTCTGGGTGTAATTTATCTATAATATGTATGTATTTATAAATTATATAAGTATGTATATCAGTTGTCTGGTTACCATAACACAAGCTCTAAGCAGAGCTTAGCTTGGGATCAGATGACCGTGTGTGAGTTGTCCTAGTATATTTATTTATTTATATCTAACTCCCAAAAAAAAAGGGTGTTATTACAGGCACATGAGACATATACTTCTATATTAGCAACTCATCAGTGAGGCCTCAAGTTTTGCGAACTGCGGCAATAGGACAGATTGTTTCTCATAAAATGACAAAATTACTTTCTTACTTATCCAATACTTATCCAAGAACAAAATTAAATGTTGTTTTTATTTGCAAGTCAGCTTGCTTAGGATAAATAATGAATGTAATTACTGACTAGATTCTGCCAGCAGCGATTTTGTCTGCATTTACTTTAGAATTATATTATAGTTCCGGGGTTGCGGAATGTTCATAATAGTTACCGTGATCCCGGAACATAAAGGGCAACAGAAGGAACATGAGTGGGTAAAAGTCTGACACGCCCTCCCGCCGCACCCAGGACGGGAGCAGTCATTTGATGATTTCCCACTCCACAAAAAAAAAACTATAGTTCAAAACTACGGAACTAAAAAAGTGTGACTGTCCATTAACTCTCGTAGACTTTCGTCATTTACTATGTTGCAAATGTTACTAATTATTATTAAGTCGTTATGGAACGTAATTTAAAAGTGTTAGTTGTTTTTGTTGCGCTGAAAATTTTACTTAACAGTATTATGATATTTTCATTGGGCAGGAGCTTTGAAAACTATTTTTTTTTACAGTGAAACTAATATAAATATTTTTAGTAAATGTAGTGTTAGTTATTGTTACTTAAGGTATTGGAGGTGCTTGCTCATTCTTCATACTAAGTTTACACAAAATAACATTTTGGAATCGGCAACTAAATTCAATCATCATACTTGAAAATAAAGTTACAAAGTGCCTTTGCGATGGTCAATGGAAACAAATATTTTGAGTTTGAGTATGCGTTTCAATTCCGTATAACACCGTTATTTTACATTATAAACTACATAAACCTGTACACAGATATTTACAAATAGGTACTTAGTTTAAAATTTGCTCACTTAGAACATTTCCATAGAAGCAGTCTGCACGGTAACCGGTACTAGTGGCCGTTAACGAGAAATTAACCGTTGTTACTTTAGCCCGTCTAAGCTAAATTAGAATTGACCCAGTTCCACGCTCTGATGGTCACCGTGACCAAGTAATAGAGTGTAATAATATTATCCAACAAAATATTTGTTTTATCTCCTTTTAACTTTTATACACGTTTATTTATACACTTGATTTGAGACACAATAGAAAGAGAATAGCAGCGCGACAGCCAGCAGTTGCTTGGTCGTCGAAAAGTTAATAGTGTGTGGGTGGTGAATCGTAAATATCTCGCGTATTTTCAACGCTATTGCTTTTTTTGTTATATAACAAAGAGGTACAGATCGTTAGTTCTTAAGGCTTTGTTACTTAAGGTCTTATTTTTCAATCGGATGGAAGGTAAGTTTATGAAATAAGTATACCGGTTCAGCGTATTGCTATACAAAACCCTCAAATCATCATTATTTTTTTCTTAGATTAAATAGGTATTTGTGGATTCTAACAAGCTCTAACATTTCTAGGTACGTGATGGTTATAATGTATAATTTAAACGCCCACCATGAGGCTTTATCATATGCATCAGTGTTGCTGGACAAATGGCATTTCAGAATATGGTAGAATAGATTGTAACATATAGGTATGTGGTTGACATAAGTTTGGGAATGTTTATGTTGTGGAATGTTTATAATAGTTACCGTGACCCCGGAACATAAAGGGCAAACGAAGGAACATGAGTGGGTTTTAGTCAGTAAAAGTCTGACACGCCCTCTCGCCGCACCCATGACGGGAGCAGTCATTTGATGATTTCCCACTCCCAAAAAAAAGAGAGAAGGAAAAATAAACGTTTATATTAGTTAGAAAGAGATATTAGACTACTGCGCTTTGGAACTAACAAAATTCGGACAAGGGTCGGAGAGTCCAGTCTAATTCGCACGTCGAGGGTTCCGTACCATTATTTTTAAAATACGACTTAAAATCACGATTATTGTGTAGGAGCTCCATTTAAATATATATTAAATCTATTTTTAGTATTTGTTGTTAATACAGCAACAGAAATACATCATTTGTGAAAATTTCAACTGTCTAGCTATCACAGTTCATGAAATGTAGCCTGGTTATACAGACGGACAGACAGACAGCGGAGTCTTAGTAATAGTATCTCATTGAAATAACAAACCCTAAAAATCCGGTACATCCACAGTATTTGATAAACTACTTTGTGGATGCACCGAGAAATGTGAACGTACGCCATTTGCAGTTCGGACCGAATGGTTACGAAATGTGCCGAGTTTACCCGAATCGTTTCGACGAAGGCATTGATTAGATCCGTCGAATTTGAACTGCATTTTAGCAATACGAGCGAGCGTACTTAGTGCCTGTGTTCCGTTAAAACACAAAGACTGTCTCTAAAGTTAAATTAGTTTAGGCAGTAACAATTCGTGACTTGAATTTTTAGTTCATTTTTGCAAGCTGGAGTGTTTGTGGCTTTGAACTAATTTTATCGAATAAAAATTGTTTATTTTTTGGAAATAAATATCTTTTTTTTTAATTCTATAATAGCTATTGCCCATGATTTGGACCGGGCATAGTTTTATAAGATAGCTTTCTTATGAGAAAACTACCTTAGTATTACCTCCTATAAGCAAAAAAACAAATAACTTCCCTACTGCAACGCACACGTCGGAATCGTAACGTAATCACCTCGCCTCGGAACAGGCTCCGCACTTGCAATTCCGTGCTAACGGCTAGGCGTCACCGCGCTTACTTCTCTCCGTACCCAAGCTAGCGCCAACCAAGTCAGCCAGCGGACGCCTAGCCGTAGCCGTGTTGACGTACAGGCGCTGCTGATACGCTTACGTTACGTGCTTACGTTAGGTTGACGCCTGGTTGACAGCGAGGTAAAAGGCGATACGGTTACGATCCCTTTTTTTTTTTGGTGAGTGGGAAATCATCAAATGACTGCTCCCGTCCTTCGTGCGGCGGGAGGGCGTGTCAGACTTTTACTGACTAAAACCCACTCATGTTCCTTCGATTGCCCTTTATGTTCCAGCGTCACGGTAACTATTATAAACATTCCGCAACATTATAAACATTCCGCAACGTTACGATCCCTTTCCGATCCCATATGTGTGCTGAGACCTATATGAGGAAGATGATTGTCTACGTCATGTGTGCGTTTATGTCATATTATGCATAGCTATAACAAGGATTTCCATATCTTCCTTTAGGATACCAGCTCTTTGTCAAGTATTCTAAACTGCTATTATTCACTATCGCGTATTTGTGGACAGTGAAACTTTGACTTATCTCAATTACGATGATAAAATTATTGAAACCCCGATTTATCTCGAACAACCTTCGACAATAATGTACAAAACTCCGAGCATATTAGAAAAAAATATTAATTACTTTAGTATGAAAACAGTTACGTAAAAAGCAAAAAGGTTTCTTTTTAATTATAGTTCAGATTTCATTTCCGTGCTGTATTTATACATAGTAAATTATATTGCCCTTTGACACAAACACAAAGCTCTTCGCGATATAATGTAATTGTGTAATATACATAAAGCCTGATTTACACGAGAACAGTTTCACGCGCATTTAGAGGCGAGAACACTATGCGAGATATGTAGGTTAGTAGTAGTTAGTTAGTAGACTAGTGGAAACCGATTAGCACACTCACGCAAGACAGTCGTATAATATTACTTCCCTCATTTTATTTCTATCTGTATGAAAGGGTCACACACACCGTGTAAATAAGTTTGAAATGATAAGTCACTGATAACCAAAGTACCTCTGTATTATTGAAAATGTTTACCTACTATATACCTAGTGTATTATGAATGTAAGCTGAATGGTTGTTATTAAGTACAGCTGACTACGAAGCTGATTATGTACTGTTTCGATGAAATATAATTTGTGCGAGGCGGCGGAAATTGATGATTTATGTATAGTGAATATGAAAAGCGCGAGTGCAATGTAGACGCTTGTACGATACTATGCAAGTGCAATATTGTTGTCGCCGTCACACTTCTGTCAAACTACGATGAGAAGATAGAGACAGGGAATAGCTAAGTCAAAGTACGTACGTGTTAAGTAACATTTATTTATCTATGAAGTATACGTTATAACTTTATCAAAATTCGTTCAAAGGTTTGCGTGAAAAGTACTAAGCGTCCAATTATTTATCCACTTAAAATAATGCGTTTATTAAATTATAATTTCTGTGGATGCTTTGGTCATTAGCCAAATACTATTTAAATGCACACATATATGTGTCTATTTAAATATACAATATTTAAAGGCACTGAATTACAGAACAATTAGACTGAAATACTCGATACTCCAAACACTGACAGGATCGTGTTAATTTTTCCACCGACTAACATTTAACTTAACAATAAAAATTACACGTAACAAGATGTGCAATTATATCTTTATCTATCCGTTTATGGTTTGATTTACAGAAACGCTTATAATTTAGTTCTCTCTACTAGCGTAACCTTCTATCAATATTCATATCTAATCTTCTTACAATATTGTACCTGCGAAGCGGGGAAACTCACCTTGTGTAAACGATCCTCAAAAGTGAGACGCGCATGTTTGTGACTGATATTAGGTACACGTTACATGATTAAAACCGCCCTTGTATTTGGCACATGACACAACTAATTAACTTGAATTGTGTCAACTATCTTACCGTAATTAATATTCAGACCAATTTCACTAGACATATACAGATCCAAGTTTTATTATTTCGGGATATTCTAGTTAACATAATTTTATGTACTTTCTTAAGTTTATCTTGGATATCACTGACATCCCGTGCCTCGGAAAGCACGTAAAGTCGTTGGTCCCGGTTGTCATTCGTAGAACTTTGACAGTCGTTACTGGTTAGTCAGAAACTCTGACCAGTCTAACCAAGAGGTATCGTGTCGCCCAGTTACTGGGTTGTGGAGGTCAGATAGGCAGTCGCTCCACGTAAAAGACCGGTATCCAGCTGAATCCGGTTAGGCTGGCAGCCGACCCCAACACAGTTGGGAAAAGGCTCACGATGTTTTCCTTCACCGATGTCTGACCAAGATAAACTTTAGAAAGTATATTAGTTTTCATGTTTACATCATCCCATTAATTATGAAGCTACTTATATTTTATTGGGTAGGGAAGTAGAATGGACTGCGCTTAACAAAGAGCGACAATGGGCCTACGAAATGGGCCTACAGTGGTTTAACGTTCCGTAAAGAGTCGGATTTATACCGAATTATTTCCATTCCGGATTTGTTTTAAAAGTGTTATTTTTCCTTTTAATTGATCCGGAAGCTGATCCGCTACCTTTTACTGAAAAAACTTTGTAGATTAACGGAACTTTTAATAACTGAATGTTCTGTTTAAAAATTAAAATGAAAATACGAGGATTTAAAAACGAAACATTATTTTTAATTTAAAATACCGATTCTTTCACGTAATCTTATTTCGAATATCGTTCACAGAAAGTTCTAGAAGTTTGAACGTTTATTATGAGAAATTTTGTAAATAGCATTTATATTCTGGGAAATCTAAGGTAGTAAATAACTAGTTTCACTAGAATGTACAATATTGTTAAAGTAGGCGCGTGTTAGGAATTATTGTAATAACTAAATACCTAGCAGTTCTGTTTAGACTTTGCGACAAATAAGCTTTTATCTAAGACAGAAATTCTCAAACTGAAACTTGCGATGTATTTTTTGTTTACGAATATTGAATAGGGCCCGAAGATTCTAATTTATAATAATTATTATGTATGTTCTATTTCGCATTAATGTATAACTACATGAATCAAAATAAATCGAAAGTTTTACAAAATCCTGCATACAATATTTAAATTATTAAAATAATTCCATTACAAAAGATGTATGGACAAACAAGTATGGCAATTTATCCTCTAAACTTTTAACTAATTACTTCTACTCTAAAAGAGTTTTTTGGAACCCTATCTGAAACCAAAAAATTGGCCAACCTTCGTTTTACCGACGACATCGTACTATTTACATCTTTCTCAGTATTAGACGAAATTTAGGATGACCTAAATAAAGCGAACCTCGAGATTAAACTTTTTCTTGAAAACTTTATGTAGAGCGTGTGGAGATTACGTATCTTCCAGAATACATCAACCTAAGCCAAATAATCTCGTTTCAGGTTAAAAAGGAAGTAGATGTTGCAAGACGTAAAGAAAACGCCTCTTACGAAAAGAGAATTTTCTTTCAACCCTCTCTGTGTTAAAAGACAAAGATAACCTCTACAGTGGGACAACCGGTTGCTCCTTCCAGTGCCTTTGAAAGAGGTTGCCACGACGTCACTTCAACACTCTTATAACAATTAAAAAAATATAACGTGTTAAAAAACCGCCTTGTCATCGCGTCATCTTCTCTGGGTTAGTTGAGACTTGCTCTGCAATAGCAATGGGCTGGTATTTTTAACATTCTAATTTTCCTAAATTTTTTGTACGATAGGCATTACAGCTTTCAATTGTAACGCGAAACAATTCAACAGTCCTTCATTAATTAGAAATACCTTTCATTTATCACGACAGCCAAAGGTCTGAATTTTAAAGGTTGTTATACAACTTGCGGTGTACTTTGAGAACCTCCGATCTAAACTTGGTTACTTATTATCCTACATTACATTATCAATGTTTGTCGCCTACAAGTAATAAGAACGGCTTTATACAGCAGAAATACTGCTAGAGATATAATCTCGACTCATATAACAAATAAGTAAGACATATTGTGTTTTTTGTCGCAGTAATCTTACCTAGAAAACAAGCTAAGCCAAGTTTGGGATCGCTATTGTATGAGTAAGATTTATAAGAAATAAATTCTTGGATATCGTCGCGGTGTAGTTGAAATGTTTATTTCTATGGTGAAAGAGTTCTTGGAATTTTCATACCAAGTAAGAAACGATTCATGTACGGTGTACGATTTTTCATTCAATAGCCAAAGGTTGCATATCTGTGATTGTATTCTGAATAAAGTTCAGAATATATTTATAAATATGCAACCTGCTTTCACGTGTTCATATTCGATCTGATAGGATGGGGGTCTCGTGGGTCCTTAAAAAACATTTTGTATAGTACCAACAAACACATTTTATTGTCAGAACTTTTACACTCAAAGAAACACAGTTACTTAGACTAATCGATTAAATTGACTTTCTAACTCAATTGACTGTAATACCGCATAGTTATGCCTTTTTATAAACTTTAAAGTAATCTGGAAACGATGGTTTGAAGTTGTCTGTCAGTCAGTCCGAATTGTAAGGTCCGGCGTTGTAGTCACCGCAAATTTATCCTCGACTCCGCGGAAAAGCACTCCAACTCCCTAATCGCGTATCAGCCGCCAGTAGGATTCGCCGTTCAGGACATACACTCGCCACCCCCGACGACCCCATGTATTTCCTCTAAGAAAGCAGTAGCGCCACAAGTACTTTACGCACACGCAGACCACCGTCATTCCGGTCGCGCCGACGAGGGCGGTCGTCACGTCCTCGTCAATGCCCCCTCTCCCCGTCCCTTGCTCAAAGAGCCAGCCCAAAAATGGACAGTTTAGGGATATGTAAAATTCAAAAAATAAAAAGAATTAAAAAAAAATATCATGACTAGGTTGTTTATGTAATTGCCATTGTAAGTCAATTGCATGTTCATGTTAAAATAATTATTCGACTATATGCCATAATTCCGTAGCAATAATAAGAAAAGGTCAAAATTGTAAAGGTGTTATGGTACGGTTAGACCGTACTTACAGTAAAACTGTATATAAAAATTCATTAGAAAGTACAGAATTACCTAAAGCTTTCCGTGATGTTTCCGTGTTACTAATGCTGTAATAAACCTCCACGCGATAAAATACGTCTTATTCCGAAGGTTGTGGTACTTTGCCAGATTGGTAAAAATAGGTTTTGCCTTATTAGTATGCTGGTAACATAGTATTAGGCCTAATAGCCTAAATGTAACATTTTAGATGTTGGTAGCAGACGAATTTGTATTTAGGGATAGAGTGCTAAATCTACTCTGTGTACGGTTAAATTTGCCCCATTTGAGGTATTATTTGGAGCTGTAGTGTTAATTCCGTTTGCCTCATTAGTCTAGTCTAGTTTAGTCGATGGTGAGTTAGTAATCCCGAAGTGCGAACTAAATGAAATTAATACTATATCGGCTTTGTATTGTATTGGAAGACAGTATGCACATCACTACTTTAGTATAAAACAAAATCTCTTTCCGCAGTCAGGTCCTTTGTAAGCTTAGATCTTTAAAACTAGGCAACGGATTTTGGTGCGTTTTTTTAAATAAATAGAGTAGATTATTTAAGAGAAAGGTTAGTATGTATAACACGTGCATATTATAGTAGAGAAAAAAACCGGTATTTTCAAAGTTATGTAACTCCCGTGCGAAGCTGAGAATTAGTATACATATAATAAAGGTGAACAGACTTCTTGCCTTTTGGTTTGTTTAAATACGCTAACTTTTCGTCGGATAAAAAATAACTTTCTGCATATTGTAGTTGATTTGTAAAAAACTGTAAACGTGTATTTTTCTAAATTGCAAAACCTGTCAGGAGGTTGTTATAAGACTCGTAAATAATCATATATAATTGGATTTAATTTGGATTTATGAAAATTGTCGTTTGCGTTTGTTTATGTGTGTAATAAGCGCGGTCATAGAATGGTTACAGACCTACCGCGTTTAAAAAACAGTAGTTTCACAGTTACCTATAAGCGTAAATAAGAACAAAAATTAAAAAAAATACCGGCCTTCCTTGGTCGATAATCACTGACATAATGGCCTCCTGAAAGGATTTCCAGGTTCAAAAATACAACCTTGTATAACAATACGGTACAACACGTTAAAGCGGCGGCGGCGCAGTATCCAGAGCCGCATGAAATCATGGTGATTAATTTATAAGTGATTGCTGTGCTGCATTTCGCGGTTAATTACCGCTTGCGAAGTGTTTGTCTTGCTTATAGGTAGTTGTTCTGAGTCTGAAGTGAGAACCACGAATAAAATACTAACTGGCGTGCATCTATTAGACATAGTTATAAAAATACTGTATTACAAACTCAAACTCATATAATTTATTTCTAATAGACCATTTAAAAGGCACTTTAGAACGTCAAAAACAAAGAAAAATGAATCTAGTTGCCCTTTTCAAAAAGTTGATTCGTGTGGAGGAGAACGGGCAAGAAACTCCATAAAACTCCATACTTACTCCTTTAAAAAAATGCTGTTACAATAGTATTTGTACATGGGTAATTGTGAAGAGTAAAATGTATATGATGTCAAAACCATTTCCGTTAAAAAGTATATAACCTTAAAAATATACTTATAAATTAGGAAATGGAATCTAATCAAGTTTACGTACATACATTTAGTGTAGCTTATTTACGAATAAATCACTTTTCTCAAACAATAAAAATAATGTGTAGCCAGCGCAATTAACAATTCGAAAATAAATGTGTAAATGTGAAAATAAATTTATAATATGAAAAGTAGTCAATCAATAGCAGTTGAAATTAGCCACCAGTTTGGTTTGTCTACGTAACGTTACTTACGTAACGCAATTATTTTTTAGAACAATCCAATAATCTGTTCGTACGGTAACGCTATAAGTCTATCATAACGAGGGCTGGGTCTCCAGCTAAAAATAGTAAATAGATAAAATTGTTTATTTGTGAGAGGAAAATCTATATCTGGAAATACTGACCTGATTACAAAAATATTTTAGTATAAGCCGGTTCATTAAAGAAAGGAGTCTTAAATGGCGGCATGTACTTACGTTGACAGATAGTACAGTCTGCATATAAAATTTAAAGTTGAAGTTTTTTTTTCAAACCGAAAATATCATTAAAAAAAAATATTGTTTTCATCAGAAACAGTGCCTACTTTTACCACAATAACAAAACAGGTAACAACGGAAAAATAACAGAAAACTATAACAAGATATTCGTAAAAAGGAGCACTGAGCGCGTCAAGGCAGCGTGGAAGCAAATCAAGACAATTTTTTTTATGTTGATGGTACGCGCGCGAGTGAGTATAGATGGCACTAGTGTGCGAGCGAGAGAACATGATAAGCGCCGCCATTTTAGATTCCTTTCTTTAATGAACCAGGTTATAATAGATAATACTGATATTTCAAACTATTTTTATGACTAACTGTCTCATGCGGTTTCGCCCGCGTCTTTATTTAATATTCCTCTCCCATAAGTAGTAGCGTGATGTTTTATTACCTAAATAAAGCCTTCCTTGATAAAGTGGCTATCAACACAAAAATAATATTTCAATTCGATCTGTGTCCTTCTCTCATCAAGAGAGTGCCTCAGACATTAACCTCCATGGTTCTCGTACATTTTTGACCAATACGATTGTATGGACTTTAAAAGAGACTTTGACCTCTGAGTTTGTTTCGGATGTTTCTTCTCAGAGCAGTCCAGCTACGAAACACCGGCCCCATCGTTCGCATTAAATAAATAAAAAAAAACAAAATATTGACGTGTAAAAGTGTTATATATATAACCTATTTACAAAATAAATATGATTTTATGATTTCGATCTAGTACTTCCTTTTTTTTTGGGGTGTGTGGGAAATCATCAAATGACTTCTCCCGTCCTGGGTGCGGCGGGAGGGAGTGTCAAACTTTTACTGACTAAAACCTACTCATGTTCCTTCGGTTGCCCTTTATGTTCCGGGGTCACGGTAACTATAATAAACAGTCCGCAACCCCGGATCTAGTACTTACTGAGATGGTCGCGTTCAACCAAACAAACTCTTCTGCTTTAAAATATTAGTATTGAGACACACACACACAGACACGCATGAAACTACTTCAACATACATAAAACTACACGCTAACTCGTTTCACATACATAAAACTACTTTTCAATAGTTATTTTTTCTATTCTAAACGTACTGGAATAAAAATATATTTTGTTCTTTAAATGGAATTTGGATGCAGTATTCTCACTAAATAGATATTATGTGACTGTCATTTGAACCAGCGCACCGGGACGTTATCAAAGGTTTAAAAGGGTTCCAATGTTAACAGTAAATAAATAAAATAATAAATAAATATCCTGGGACAACTCACACACGGTCATCTGATCCCAATCTAAGCAAAGCTTGTACTATGGTAACCAGACAACTGATAAACATACTTATATAATTTACTAGCTTTTGCCCGCGACTTCGTTCGCGTGGAATAGCGACTTCCGGCAGATTTTTACTCTTTATTTACATTTTTCCGATGAATTTTCAGTACTGAATTGATGCCGACTCTTGACCAATAGATGGCGCTGTATGTCCGGAATAAATTTTATTTTTTATTTTATTTTTTGTAATAAAAACTATCCTATGTCCTTTCTCAAGTTCCAAACTATGTCTGTACCAAATTTCACACAAATCGGTTCAGTAGTTTAGGCGTGAAGCAAAGACAGACAGACAGACAGACAGACAGACAGAAAGACAGACAGACAGACAGACAGAGTTACTTTCGCATTTATAATATTAGTTTGGATAAATTCATACATATTATTGTAGATAAATCACACCCAGACACAGAACAAACAATCGTGCTTATCGCACAAAGTTTGTCCTGGGTGGGAATCGAACCCACGACCTCCGGCTTAGTAGTCAGGGTCACTAACCACTAGACCAACAGGCCCGACAAACCCGACAGTAGTAAAAGGATATAAACAAGATGAATGAGTATTCATCTTACTAGTTGTAACCGTGACTTAGCTTGTGTGGATAAAATAGTGTAATAGAAATGAGTATTAAGCCTTCAAACACACATAATTAGAGACACAATAGAAAGACAATAGCAGCCCGACAGCCGGCTGCCACTTGGTAGTCGGAAGGTATAAGAAAGAAAGAAAGAAAGAAAGAAAGAAAGAAAGAAAATCAATTTATTCGCACAATGTGCACTACAAATAAAAAACTTATATACTACAATCCTTAAAACTAAAAACCGCTAAGTAGCGTCACTAATGCGCGAAACGGCTAGCGCTCAGCATAATGCCGTGACCCATACATAGGCATGAGTCCACGACGCTGGTTTTCAGCGCTAGCCGACAATGTGTTTTTTGCCTCGGAACAATAAATAACGTCTGTTATACATTGTTCCGAGGCACAAGAAAAAACACAAAAAAAACGACATCGTACCGGTGCGGCGAGCACAGACAAAAAAGTAAAACAAAATATACGACTAAACACAGCACACTTACTAATACACAACAACAGTACAATAATTTTAAAACAGGCAACATTAAACTAAAAAACAACACTATAATAAAAAAGAAGAAGAGAGTGACCATACTGAGTCAGTATGTTCAGTATGTTCAGACTATCAGTCAGTATTACTGACTGATAGTCTGAACATACTCACATCTGTGCATTCTCATTCCGAACCATAAAGTAGTTGAACCGAACGAAGAGGTTAATTGAGGTTATGTCATTTGCATTA
Source organism: Athetis lepigone (assembly GCA_033675125.1). NCBI lineage: Eukaryota > Metazoa > Arthropoda > Insecta > Lepidoptera > Noctuidae > Athetis > Athetis lepigone. The sequence goes on from CM066217.1 coordinate 15,663,416, forward strand.
CGTGAACTCAAGAATTATCTAATCTAAGATGGCGCATACAAACAATGACACAAGTGGATTACAGAATTGTGATGCAATAAGGGGAAAAAAGTTATGTCGGTAAAGTTTGTGGCATAAAATTGTATAGTGTTGGTGTGTGAAAGAAAGTGGAATCGGGTGGACCCGTTTCACGAAGGCGAAACCGACCCAGGCATATTGTGCAACGCTAGAAGTAAAACAAATATGGTGAGATATCTAATTAAAACTATGACTGTGTAATAAAATTTATAAGGAAAAAAAAAAAAAAATATGGAAACATGTAATGGGAATGTATGTCTAAAAAGGTGTATGAAGAGTATTGTTCTCTATCGCACAGGTTTACGAACGTAGAAACATGAAATCGCCGCTATCAGAACCCAGCACACAGGAGGCAGATACGAGTCGCGGCACAGCCGGACATCCAACCAAGGACTGAAGGCCATGACCCGAGAGGTAGATAACATGAGAAATATCAGGAGAGGTTATTGATTAGAGAACTGTGCATGTAAAAGTAATTTCTTATGTTGGAATTTGAACGACTGTACTGTTTTCAGGCCTCTAATTGGTGGTGGAAGGTCATTCCAGCAGTGTGTGGCCGCGAACTTGAAACTGCCCCTGAAAGCTGCGGTTCTGTGGCGCGGAGTCCTTAGCGGGCAGACCATGGAGCGGAGACCATATTTGTAGTGTTCTTGTCGCCAAGTGAGTTTTTCATATAAATAGTGCGGCTTATGGGTGGTTACAATGCCAAACAGTAAGCTCGCTAGGTGTAGCTTACGCCTGGCAGCCATTTTAAGTAACTTGAGTTCATTAATGTAAGGGGTCACATGCTGTCTGCGGGGGACATGGACACAAAAGCGAACACAGGCATTCTGAACTCTCTGAATTAACCGATCTGTCCTAGCAAGCAAACAGGGCCCATACACTGTGTCGCAGTAGTTAAACTTAGATAGGACCAAACTGTCGACCAATTGCTTCCGTAGTGACACACTAAGATACCCACGTATGCCATATAAAACCTTCAGCCTATAGAAACAGTTACGCATAACATTTTTTATGTGGGCTTCAAAGCGCAACTCTGGATCCAGGGTTAAGCCCAGGTTACATGCCTGAACTACACGCTCAATTTTTTGACCTTTGACCGTGATCTCTGGATCAGCAGCCAATATTGTAGCCACCTGTTTTTTTGTACCCAACACCATAAACTTTGACTTGAGCGGGTTCAGAACTAATGAGTTCTCATCTGACCAGGTTACCACTCTCTGTAAGTCCTCATTTACCATTTGTACTGCGAGAGCAGTATCATCTCCTTTGAAAGAGGCATACAGCTGGATATCATCAGCGTACATGTGATATTTGCAGTTAACAAAGGATTTGATTACATCAGCACTGTAAAGGATGTACAGCAGAGGGCCCAAAATTGATCCCTGAGGGACTCCCCTGGATACGCGGAGTGGAGGAGAAGACACAGTCGATCCATCTTCTCTTTGGATTTCCACATACTGGGACCTGTTTTTTAAATAGCTACTAAACCAATCCACTGCGTCACAGTCAAAGCCATAAAACACTAGTTTGGACAACAGGAGATTGGTATTAATAGCATCAAAAGCCCGTGAAAAATCCAGCAGGACCAGAATCGACCCCTCCCCCCGATCACGCGCCTCCAGGATATTGCCCACAACATCAATCAGAGCAGTGGCTGTACCTCTGTTTTTACGGAAACCCGACTGAAGGTCAGGGAGAATGTTGTTTTTCTCTAGGTGTTCAGTCATCTGAAGATAGACGACACGCTCCAGTACCTTAGATAAACAGGGCAGAATGCTGATAGGCCTGAGATCCCTTAAGCTGGCTGGATCACTGATTTTTGGGATTGGGCGAACAATAGCGCATCGCCAAAGGTCGGGGAATGTGCGTGATTCTATTGATTTGTTGATGATGTCAGTGATGGCTTGCAAGGAATATGGCAAAGTGAGAGTCAGCATATCTAGACTGATGCCGTCAACACCTTGAGCATTCGAACCTAGACTCCTGATTATCTTAAGGATTGTCTCTTGGTTTGTTGTAGAGAGCGAGAACTCTGTTGGACCGTGCCTATGAGAGTTGAAGTAGCGCATCAACAAGATGTTGTCATTTTGATTTCCCGGTACGTTTAAAAAAGCCGCGTTGATTGCATCTGGGTTATCAAAATGACTTGGCAGTAACCTATTTCTGTGGTCAGGAAGAACATCTGCCTTCAAGTTACGCCACAAGAGTTTGGGATCCTTACTTTGGGTGTTAATATTTTTTGTGAAGTAAGCTGTCTTTTCCCTTACCAATGCGGCGGCTGCCTCGTGTTTGAGAGCTGTATAGTACTGCTTGTGACTCGGCTCCTTAGTGTTTCGCCATCTGACCCTAGCTTCGTCTCGCAGCCTGAATATTAAACGTATATTGTCAGTGATCCAGGGTGTGGGCCTCTTATAAAAGATCTTTTTCTTTGTTGGGGCGTGGAGATCAAAGAGCTGGATTATGAATGAGTTGAATGTATGCACCATGGAATTGACATCACTTAACTCTCTGATTGATGACCATGGGATTATTTTCAGGTCATTTTCGAAGTGATCCAGCAAGATGTCTGAAAGTGGCCGAAACTCCACCAGTCTAGGTTTGATCTTTGGCTTCCTGAAAACGGTCTCACAAGTAATAAAGGAGTGATGGCCGAGCTCATTGATGTGGTTCACCCCAACATGGCGCGTTGCGGCATCTGTGCACACGATGTCAATGAGCGTGCTGCTGTCACCTACGAAGTGAGTCGCGGTTTTCACCACTTGTACCAGGCTCAGGTAATCAATGAAATCTGTGAGCTGCTTAGACTTTGAATTGTTAACGTCTAACAGATTTACATTTAGGTCGCCCAGTAGCACCAAATTGTCATATGGGGCTAAAGCGCTAATACTAGTAGTGATGGCGTCGAGAAAGTGCTCTAAGTCCTGCCAGGGCGGGCGGTACGCGGTCCCTATGAGTATCTTCGTTTTATTTATTGTCATGCCTAGCCAGAGCTGCTCCACATCAGAGTGCTCAGGGGGTGCTCTGACCCGTGCGCTTATACCATTCTTTACATAAAAAGCAACCCCCCCACCACGCCCACCTCGTGTACTCAAAGGGCGGGGTACATGTATAAATTTGTACCCAGATACGCTAGGAGCCCGGTCCTCTTCTCCCTCACGTAGCCACGTTTCGTTTATGGCCATTATGTCCACAGAGTGATGGTCCATGGCGATCCGGAACTCATCCTGGTTTGTTCCTAGAGATCCCGCATTTAACAGACCAAACTTAATATGTTTACTCGGAGCCATTAAAGAGAGTAAGGTGAAAATATACATACTGAGTGTAGGGATGGATAATTGAGTATATGTGTAAGTATAGTTGGGCACTAAGTACAGCTGTGAAATGACAGTGGGCTGAGAGAGTGAGTGACATCACAATTCTGCAATGGAGGCAAATATACCCTAAAGGTCTAAGATAGAACACACAATGCAATGGGTACCAACACACCAAACCGCTAACAAAAAAAAGAAAGCTATTTACATACTGAATAACAGATTGGAATAAATTGAATATATAAAAACAACTATAATTAGGCCGTTTCTTTTGCAGTTCCGAAGACACGGGATAAATCCTCCTCTGTGCGAATCCTCTGCGCCCTGTCACCTGGCATCTTCCTGGCGAGGATGCGGCCCTGCTTTGTCCATACAAACTTCCAGTTATGGATACTGGCAGTGTCCCTCGCCCTACGAAACAACTGACGGTTGGTTTTCGTCAGCCGCTCGTTGAGATAGTACCTCTGCGCAGGAGCTGGCATGTCGAGGTCGGCAGTGGTCGTACCACGACGTAGTCGTGCGCTTGCTAGGAGCTGGTCACGCAGGTCCCGACGAGCCAGGCGCACGACAATCGGCCGAGGACGAGATTCAGTTGGCCCCGCGGAGCTTGTCACGTTGAGCTGCCTTCCGCCAACGCGTTCCGCGCTAACGACGTCCCGGTCCTCAAGGTTGACCCCCAGCTTGTGGCCAATGACCTTAATGATGTGAACTGGGTTTTCGGATCTTGTCTCCGGTAGGTTCGTCACCTCAATGTCGTTGGCGAGAAGATCTTGATCCCTGTCGTTTATTTCTCGCCGTAATCCCTCCACAATCTCGTCCACACAGACAGCGCTCGTAGAACCGGAAGTAGCGCGTTTTTCGAGTACGTCCACTCTGGCCTCCAGGCCATCAATGCGCGTGCTGCATGTGTTTAAGGTTGATTTGAGTTCAGCCATCTTCACCTCCATCTCCCTTCTGAACACCTGTATCTCGGCGCGCACCGCCCTCAGCTCCCCGATGATCACCTGCAAATCGGTACAGGCTGCTGGCGGCAGTTCCCGAGCGACGACGCTGGCATCCACTGTTTCAGGCGACGGGAGGACGGCTCTGTTGGGTGTGCTTGAGTCCGCTGTATTCGCTGAGCCTGACGCATCTCCTGGTGGACTCTGCATGGGACCTCTCACAGGTGTGTCGGCCCTGTTGTCTCGAGCAACACATTTCTTGCATTCAGGACAACGCCAGGCAGATGGTATGTTTGCCTTAGTAGGGATGCCCACACACGCCCGATGGTAAAGCGCCTGGCACTTGCCACATCTAGCGCCATCTTGCGTAGTCAAGAACCGACCGCAACCTCCGCACTTTGTGCCCGGCATGATGTACGACTGCTAAGGTTCGTGCCTAACAGCTAGTATTGGCGAGGATCGCTAGGTGGCAGTGGTAACGATTACCGCAACCGATCGATAGACGTTCGGTGTTAGCAGGATAGATGGCACTGTACTAAGTTTAGCGTTGCCAAAAAATATGCAAATTTTAGCGGGTAACCATATAATTTGGTCAATTTGGCTTATAATGTATATAATGTTTTCGATTTTTAAGGCCCAAAAACGCACTATTAACCACTCACTTTAATGTATGTATGGCGGATTGTAAATAAGAACACTAATAAATGATTATTACGGTGCACTGACTGTTATTTCTATTTAAAATTCCGAAAAATTTGGACAGCGATCCACACCGGTACAGACGTCAAACGTCACTGAAACTATAACTAACTAACTAACTATAACTATAACAGACAGACAACATTGATCATTGCCTAAACAGTCGAAAATGTTCATGCAAAATAAATACAATGATTTAATATAAATTACGTCCTCATTTTACAATTTGTATAAAAATGAAATGTAACTGCTTAAAACCCATTAATTATATTTCAAAGTTCTAAATTATCACTGACGTGACGAAAAACATCGAATGGGAACCTGTACTTATAATTGATATTAACTTTTGTCAAGACGATTGAAATATTTCTTTGGAGTCGTCAATTGTCATGCTGCAGTTATTTCTTGCTTCTTCAAACCATCCTTCACACAATCCATCCATCTTTCAATGACATCTCTACTAATTTTTCTCTCTTCTCCATATCCCCTTTCTCCAAATTCTTCTATTCCAAATTCACTTTTAAAGCAAACACAAGCAGAATAAAGGCGAAATTGCTATAGCAATACAAGCATTCTACAGACGAGTTTCCATACCCATCATTCTGTTCACCTTACATTGCAGCAAACTGCAATACAATTTAAAACGTGATGTTACTGAAAGATTCCCTCAACGTAATGGAATCTGATATTTCACGATGCATTTTGCTCACGACATAGATTCTATACGAGAACGGGTCACCGGGATGCTTTCAAAGGCGCCTGTATGTTCGCACACGTCTTTTGTTGGACGCTAGTGTCAGTGTTCATATTTCAGAATATATTGTTGTAATATATCTCCATAATAACGCCTTACTTTAAGAAAATGGTTAAATAAAACATCTGATTAATAAGCGACTCTTGATGAAGAGTTCATTTGATGAAACGTTCAGTCAGTAAAGGGTGTGACGGTATTAATCATAATATCTAAATGCCAAAAGTGGTAAAGTCTGTTATGACTTTTTATTATTATTTTTTAATTTTATTATAATGTTTTAATTTTTTATTTTGTTATTTACCTACATTGGTTTCACATAATATAGAAGCACCAAAAAATGTAACCAGATTTTGTAAAATATTTTTTTTTTAAAAGATTGTACGTAGTCTTTCTTGCCTGTTCTTCTCCATAGAGATCGGAAGAAGATTGGAACAGGCAATTAGCGTCACTTTTTTGACTAACCGGCCGACTCTTTGACAATTCATAAGTGCCTGTAAATGGTCTATGTGAAATAAATTCCTTGAATTTTGAACCTTGAAATAATTTCGTTCACTATTGAAATTAAAAAAAATATATAAGCCATAACTGACCTGCTGACTAACGTATCAACGTACGTACTGGGGCTAGGGAAGCAACAATTTGAAAGCGGATTCCTTTTGTACGGGAAAGTACTAAAAATTGTAAGTAAAAATTTGACCCTTTAAAACAAAAAAAAAAAATAAGGGTTTGTAATAGGCTGTACTTCTCGCCTTCGAAATCAATAAGTTTATTAATAAGTTCTATTATACATATTTAGATTGTTAAGCTTCAAAACTGTATTATTCGAAACACATCTTACCGGTTTTTTTCTCATAAAAGGATGTTTGCAGAATCAATTCTATGATACATTAAATATTGAACCTGCAAAACCAAATAAGCGTCGAGAAATAGAGCAAAAATGTGTTTTATACGACATCTGTTTGGAAAGGCAAAAATCCCTGAATATTCCTTTGCAGGTTACGAAATGTGTAGGGGAAGGTGAGGTAATATGATCCCTGTAGGTCAAATGATCCCCCGCCGTAAATCAGAGAAAGCTAGTGCAATCTATTGAAATGCACATGAAATATGTTTCCCGCACCCCTTCCAGTTGCATCTTTAAGTGTCATGGCGGTGCGAGCGCTTGGCGTGATTTAATTAAAAAATAATCGAATAGTGTGACTCTGATCTAAGGTAAGCATGTTTTTGGACTTTCATTACTTTTGACATGTTCGTGTTTATTGAAATCTTGTTTTATATCTGGGTATTAATCGCAATCAGCTAATATTTAAGCAATGTTCGATCACTGCACGGGGTATTTGAAGGTTATGTTTTGATCGATATGTTGGAATTTGGTGTTTGGGGCGAAATGATCCCTTTCTGTGTGTTTAAAATGATCCCTGGAATCATTTTACCCCATTAGTATTTAATTTTGTTATTTTTACAGATCATGCCGAGTAAATTCTCGGTACGAACGTAACATAAGCATATACGGAAAACTAATCGCCAAAATTAGCCTGAAGAGAAATTGCAAAAGGCATTAGATGCCGTCAGAGGTGGCATGCCTTACAAAACCGCAAGTAGAGTTTAAGGTCCCTGTGATGGCATTAAATTTGAAAGTGTGAAAAAAAAATTAAGGCTTTAGGTCTTTTTTTATTTTTTAAGAACATTATTATTTTTTTAACAATAAGTTGATTTTTCTGTTGCATTCAGACATTGATAAGAACCTATCAAAGGTTCTTTGATAGGGATGAGAATTATTTGTTTTTTTTTTTATTTGAAAGATCTTTTTTTTTTGGGTAAATTAACAAAATACCAAGTCAAGCTATTGCTTGACTATCCATTGATATATAATATATATCTTCGTATCCTCCTTCAGAAGTTTGTTGCAATGTTTAATTGTTTAGTTTTGTTGATTGAGTAGTAGATAATTACAAAAAAAATATCTCTTATGACACTATAAGACTGCAAAAGCTTTATGTAATTTACTTAAATTGTTATGAATAATACATGATTAAAATAAACACTGAGTATTTTTATTTTATTAATGTTAATTAACTTTTGGTATAAAACGATCCCTGGGATTATTTTACCCCTTCCCCAGGGATCATTTTATACATAGGTGTGTATAAAATGATCCTTTACTAAACTTTAACAAAAACCTCTAAAACCAGAAAACTACATACATAAAGTCAAAAATAAGTATGCAGTTACAAAGTTAAGTAAATTCACTGCCTCCAACAATAGAATTCTTGCGATTTTGCCTTCAACTTTAGCCACAGTTACGTTTTCCCCTTAAGGGGATCATTATACCTCACCTTCCCCTACATTCGTACAAACTACGAATGCCAATGTGGCCTTAGCAGCATTATTTTATAATATGCCAGTTTGGTAAACCTACATTTTCTATAAAAATGTTAAGTACCGTCTCAGACTTGTCATAAATAGTAATGAGTTACTGTGACAAAATCTAATTTGTAATAATCTGAAAACATAAGTAATTTAGACTGAGTAGTTTTGATACTATTTAGAGCAACATCTTGAAATGTAAAAGCAATTAACGTAAGCTTTAATGAATATTCAACGTAACTTTAATGATATACTATAAGTTCGAAAATCTAAAGCAATGAGTGGTCTAGACGAAAATAGACGTTTACGTGATAATGGTGCCGATTCTCTTGTGCACAAACTAACGTAAATTTAAGTTAAGTGCATCTTTCTCTTTCCATTTCTTATAGAAAAGGACAGAAGATACATTTTAATTTAATACTGTCAAATGAGACAGCGCCTGATGAAAATTGACGTATATTTAGACGCCATGTTTTTAAATTGCGTCTAAATTATCTATGGAGTGTCTAAATTTGACAGGACTAAACTAATATTTGATCTTCTGTCCTTTTCTTAATTAAACGGAAAGAGAAAGATGCACTTAACTTAAATTGACCTTAGTTTGTGCACAAGAGAATCGGCACCATTATATAGCTTGCAGCTAAATCATACCAGCTTTGTTTTATGACGTCATTTATCCGCGTACTCCGAGCATTGAAAATACTTTGCAATAATTCTTCCTCTTCATAATTCTTTTGCTTTCCTGATTCATGACCTTTCTAAGTATGAGGATTTACTCTTAAAGCAATGGCATTATTGTTTCCTACGTACATTCATTCCTATGTTTTTGGTAATTGAGTGTAATTTTTAGTGGTCTTTCTAAATGCGATTTTCTATGAAGTTCAGAGTTGAAATATGAATGAAAGTTTCCGCAAACCAACTCGTTACATGGAATTATCGGCCAAGTTAAGGTGACTTGTGAAATTGCATTATGAGTTATATTGACATGGACTTATGAATTGCTCCATTTTGTTCTAAAAACTTGGGGTTACTAAAATTTTATTTCTAAGGTGTTAAAGATGATGAAGCTGAGAAATGAAATGAAATTGTTATTCAAATAGGATGCAAAATTTTTGACAATCAAGCGGCAGCCGGCTGGCGTGCTGCTTTTGTCTTTCTATTGTGGTGTTCTTTCTAAAGTGTCGATAATAATTCTGCCGTATTGGGCAGAATTATAGCAGCAAGCCTTAATAAGCAGCATGTTACTTTACTATCATGAGCTCAGAAACTTCGACTTACTTCCAACTTTATCATGTTTATTCAAGACAGAGTTAGGAACTGCATGATTATAAGTTCATATTTCAAATACATATGTATCAAGTGTAAACTCACTAAGAAATCATGTTTTAAGCCCGGCGCTCACTCGCGGCAAAGCCCAGTAAGATTTTTTTCATCCCACCTATTCGAAAAAGACGACTTTGTTCCCCTTTAAGTACGTCCAAAGTTGTTGTTTTCTATATGAAACTTTCAGCGGGCAATAATGACGCTCCAAATTCAAAAAGTGCGCCTAAAAGTAACTTTTAATCGCACTTTTTGAATTTGGAGCGTCTTTGCATGTTTTACGCCCTGTTATAAGTGCGCCTAAAAACTCTTTGAATTTGATTCGAACACAAATAATGAATGGCTGGTACGACGGCCAACCATCAAACTACAGCCCGAGTTCTCGTAAAAATTTTCACGGATTGTTTTGCAGCAAATAGCTTAATAATAATAGCAGCTACAATACCTATTAATTTTACAATAAAGTTTGAGGCGCCTTTTATCTTCTCATAGGGGGTGATGAAAAGTATATATAAAAGTTGTAGTCCTATACATTAATAATTGGTAATAAACCTGTTTCTTATTCTAAGTACTTTTAATTCACTATTTTTGGAACCTACACATTCTAAATAGTAGATTGTATAACTCGGGCGCAAAATATATTTTTGGCTCGAGCGACGTGCTTTGAATCCTTCGCTACGTTCGGGATTCTATTCTAGAATCCCTCACTTCGCTCTGGATTCAAAAAACGCCCTCGCCGTAAAAATATTACTTTGCGCCCTTGTAATACAATCTACTATTTAGAATGTGTAGGTTCCAAAAATAGTGAATTAAAAGTACTTAGAATAAGAAACATGTGTATTAAGAATTTTCAACGTATAGGACTACAACCTTCTATATACCTATGCATTAATAAAAAAGTAGCGGTACACTTACGTTAATGCTAACTAAACATTAAAAACTTAAAAAAAAATGTCTTGCGGGAGCGGCCGCTAAGCTTTCGATGGCTTTCCTGCGGTAATAAATTATCGCACATGTAGACTTTTTGACTTTGGGAAATAAAAAATTGCCTAAGTGCTAGTCGGACTCGCATACAGAGGGTTCCGTATCATTATCGGTAAAAATATCATGCTAGATGTTTTTTTTGGGGAGTGGGAAATCATGAAATGACTGCTTCCGTCCTGGGTGCGGCGGTAGGGCGTGTCAGACTTTTACTGACTAAAACCCACTCATGTTCCTTCGTTTGCCCTTTATGTTCCGGGGTCACAGTAACTATTATAAACACTATGCTAGATGTTAGGGAGCTCCCTTAAATATTAATTTTATTCCGTTTATAGTATTCGTTGTTATAGCATTTCAATTGTCAGCTATCACTGTTTATAAGATACAGCCTGATGACAGACAGACAGGCGGACAATGGAGTTTAGTAATAGGACTCCATTTCATCCTTTCGGTACGAAACCCTAACAAAACGTCTGAAGCCAGATCTGGGTTGTTTTGAGGAGGGTTTTTAATACTAGTACCCTCAAAGTTGTTAAATACTGGATGATTCTAGCATCGGTGTGAGCGGCCACGTTACGATTGAAAAGGAATGTCATGGATGTCTTTGGTGATTGCTATTTAACTCCCCTGAAACTTGAGATGGATTAACTTTATAAAATCATTCATTGGGAACTGTTCTACAGCTCTCCAGCAGAATTTTTGCGTCTAGTCCACTATTGTAATATAATCATACAAGCTGGCGCCCGCGGTGTTACCCGCTTAGTTCCCGTTCCCATGGGATTTGTTTTAGGATTTGGATAAAAACTATCCAATATCCTTTCTCAAGGTATGAACTATCTTTTTACCAAATTTAATTTAAATCGGGCCATGAAAGACGGACAAACAGACCGACAGACACACACACAAACTTTCCTATTTATAATATTAGTATGGATTTACTCTGAAGCTAACATTTACGGAACCACCAAGGTATAATATACCCTAAAATTATGATATCATTATGTAGTTGAAATTTCAATGTAGTTATGATCATTACCATTTTAATATCAACTTCAAAATCATGATGTTAAGGTATATAATACCTCGTTACTTAAAACCTCTTTCCATACTGCGTCGCCAGTGTACCTCGTGCCTAAAACATAATATAGCTGTGAGCGTAGAAACTGCTCTACAGCACACAATAGTAATTTGATATTCAGTTGTATGTTCTAGCATTATACCTCACACAGCGTCTAAAGAATTTATTTTTGCACTTTCATCCTGAAGAATAGCAGGAAATACAAAATCTACGAAACAATGTTGCTGTTAACTGTACTAAAGGTAAAACATGAAGCAGAAAACTGACATTATCATTATCATGAAAACTCTAATAAAACGAAGAAAAATTCTGAACAATAATTAGTTTACAGCATTTAAAAGGAAAAGTTAAAATTTTAGGTAGGTAGATGAACCAGGGATCACATTATTTCCATTCATTTGTGAATTTCCGCGCTGTTTGAGCAAATAAAGTCAATAACAAAAGTCTAAGGCAAAAACGAATAAAGAAATTTCTATGAATAGAATGCAGGACAAAATTGAAATGATGTGCGAGGAGAATTAAATTCAAACCAAATTACTGCAGTTTTTTTTATCTACGATACTCATACAATTTATTTATTTATTTATTTACACTTTATGCACAAAATTCATGTACAGAGGCGGACTTAATGCCTTAGGCATTCTCTACCAGTCAACCATCGGTAGTGCAGAGATATGTGATGAGATTAATTATTACAAAAATTACAAATCAATAAAAAAATACAATGGCAGTGTTTTTGAAAATACATCTTTTAGTCTAATTAGCGGAGTCTTATTTTTTTTATCTAGAGTCTATAGTTATAGCGACGTATACTTGCTAATGATGGATAGAAGTAATGATTGCTCTGCAGCCTTCTAGAGTCAGTCGCACCACCAACAAAATGTATGGATGTCACTGATGGCGCCATCAAGTTACACACCCACCGTACATTTTGAGGAGTGTCGCGACCAAGTTGCGCATTATAGCGATAGCGATAGCGAACTCAGTACAGACTCTAGCTCTCACTAAGGTTTAATTTTCTTGTAAACTATTTATTATATACCTAATTATACCTTTTTGAGAGAAATAAAAACTTATTCTATTCTAATCTATTATGGTGTCCTAATGAGATATGGACCTTAGGGATCGTGATGGCCACTACATTAGGCTGTAGAGTGTAGGCAAGATACTCGGAAATACCTGTCACTTTTTCAATTCATATGTACTTCCATAAGTATATCTAAGCTATCACTAACATCCACCGATGTTGTAAATAAGCCATTCCGTCATAACTAAAGGGGATCTAAACTTATGCCTCTTTCATTTTGACAATATGAGGCTGGAACTAAGCGAGCTACTAACAAATTGCTCGCAGCAACCGAATTTATGGCCTAATAATAGTTACACGGAACACAAAATGAGTCAAGCGAGGAATGTATGCAATACCCAGCAATAGAATAACTTAATAACCCTTGCTTCGTACTGCGCAACTCTGGTGAAAATGGACTCAGAGCAGGCGAGGTATACAAAACAAATGAGGCGAGAAATGTGCACTTATTTTCTTGGCCTGACTCAAACTCATCTACACCGCCTCTGTGCATATTAGAGTTCTCTACGGTCGGTCGCAACGATGCAGCAATATTGCTGACACAGGTTTGTTAGAATATAGTATCGTTTCACATCTCCACCACGTCTCCTCAAAACTGGATATAGTTATGCAAAAAAAGCCAATCCGAATCGAGCTAGTTTGGAGATATGAATAATTTTGAGAAATACCCGTCATACATTATCGACTGGTACCTTTTTATGAATGTGAAAACATCAAAATGCCTCCATCTGCTCTGGGTGGAGCGAAAGAGAGTGTCAGACTTTTACTAGGTAACTAAAACCTATCCGTGTTCCTTTTAATGCCACGGTAAGTCTTTCGAACAAAGTCCATAAACCACGGAAACTGGTACAGTCAGCATCAAAGAAAAGGTCCCCCCCTTGGTAATGACATCAAACCATTTAAGTTTTTTGCGGTAGAACGTAGATGTCATGTTGGTCTAGGGGTTAAGACTGCGGCTGAGCAATGCGATGGTTGCGAGTTCAAATCCGCGGAAGTCTCTAGTTTGTTTTTTTTTTTGTTTTTTTTTAGGATATCATTTACGTGATAAGGTGGTTTTCGTTAACTATTATTTATGAAATCAAATTTTAAAGTATGTAGGGGGTTTATAAGAAAAGCTAGTCATGTTGCATAAATAATTTATTTATTTATTTACTTTAACTACAAACGGTTATACAACTGATTACAGTAACTAAACAAAATAACACAATAAATAACAAAATTAAAATTTAATTATAATAAAATTAAAATTGTCAACGACATTTACATCAATCACTCTCACCTCACAATACTTCTACACATACATATGTAGGACTTCATGGAATCCACTCCTTGGTTGAATATACAGTTTTTTATCTGTGCTTAATTGGGGTTATTTACTCAGAATATTACTTAACTAAACACAAAATAGATACTCTGGGTGAGGTTTAGAACGTTTAACATTAGAAAACTGTTCGTTTGTAGATATTTCTAAAACAGTATTTTGATGACGTGTAGGTTAAGTTGACATTTTTAAATAGTGTGTTTTGTTATTTTTGTTTAAATTATAAATAAAAGCCTGATTAAAAATCAAATGTAGTCATTTTTCCTATGATTTACAGAGAAAGAACTAACATGCTAAACTATGACAGTATAGCAATATACATCTTTCTCTTTTATCATATTTTTGATAACCCTTTTAACACAACATTAGAAAAATATGTGAGGTCAGATGGTGCATCGTTAACACATTACAAGACTAACTAGATTCGTAAACAAGAGTATCTGGATCGATAATAATAACGGTTGTTTATTTTTGATTAACTACTAGATAATGATCCCACAAATATTCGAAATGATTAACACTTGCTCATACGTTCCAATGTAATTTTACCAGTTGAGTAACACAATAACACTTCCGAGTAAATTTTTTCATTAATAACAAAGAGAATGGCCGTCATTGTCTATCACTTCCTGAAGTCGACTTTTCATGCCCAAAACCATATTGAAGCACTTGAACGCGTAGTTTTAAAGGGTGCCACCATCGATCACTAATCACTAGTAAACTTCCACAATATTACGGTGTCCCTCCGATTCATTAGTGTAAGCAATTGGGCGAGGGTTTTGGCGATCACATTTTACATCACCCGTCGCTTGATACCTTTGTATCCATCGACGAACTGTTTTCCTCTGTAATGAAAATGATAATATTAGAAAAACATTAAAAAAACAACTTGTAAGTAATTATGCATCATGATTGCAGCAATAAATATAATGTGTAAAATGTAAATCTTACCGTTATGCCCATATCTCGTGCTATTTTCTTATGCTTTGTTCCTGTTCCCACTTTTAGCCTTCAAAATAGTTGTTAATCGATCCAATCTACCGGTTAAAAGAATCAACTTTGCAAAAACTTAATAAATTGAAAAATAATTATTAAGTTCGGCGAAGATATATCACACAAGCAGATCGGCTCGAAAACGAAACGATTTGAAAAGTATTATACCCTCAATAACAGTTTTGTGTATGGCAAAAAAGTATTCTAATTTCAACCATATCTTGCAGTTCATACGGCAGTTAAGTTTCTGAAGTCAAATTACGGTAGTGCCACAATCGGAATCGAGCACATTCTATTCAACCAAACAAAAAATCTATGCTAATTTCAACCTTATCTTTTAGATATTTGAATTATCTTTTAGTTGATTGAATTGATTTTATTTGATCGTAAAACAAAACGGTAAGGTAGATATAACCGGACGGAAGTTGAAATTTAAACCTTATTATCTAGACGATTAGAGCGTTATCAACCTTGTTCGGTAAATGAAATAATTATATTAGAAATTTCGTTATATTTGCTAACTGTGCCAATAGCCTAGTGGTATAAGGCACGGTCCAGATAATCGGCTGGCACCTAGTGATGCGGGTTCGTATCCTCAACAGCTTTTTGTAAGTTATTCATTGTAAGCCGAAAAAATACCGAAAAAATATTAAAAAGGTGCAAATACTATTTGAGTGGGAACGGTGGCAGGCAGAGATGGGTGAGGCGGCGTGGCGGGGGAGGGAGCCGCTCGGGGTCTGAGTCACGTGAAGCGACCGCCCGAGTGGCGGCGCGCGCGCCGTCACTCGGGCGATAATTCTTTAAGTCTTGGGGGGTTCCTTTTCTCTGACGCTGACTGTACCTAGAGTTGATAAAACCGTCATACCTTTTGTTAATCCCTGGACCTTTTAATACTTGCTCGAAATAGCTATCGACATAATTATTAAGATATGTCTTTGGTGTAACTCAAATTTTAAGTTAGGGTAGAATTAATTGATCTTTTTTTCGTCTAAATCAGCTTTTTACTACTGTGGAAGCACATCCTAAATATCTAATTCATTAGATAATTCATTAACATTCAACTAGCGTCAATGATAAATGTCTGATATCGCTGGATATAATCTCGGTACCGCGACACCGTTATATCTAGGGTTTAATTAATCAAAGATGTGGTTACTCTTGGCTTGTTCAACACCTACATTTTCAAGGTAACTAAATTTCGTGGTGGTTACTGCGATTGGGGGCCGTGGTTTCGATTTCCGGCGCGGAAACAGATCGGAATTTAATAGTTGATTGTATGAAACCCTGTGCCTTGGAGACCACGTTAATCTGTAGGTCTCGATTCTCATTTAATGTGATCCAATGTTATTTAATTTATTTTTTTTACATTCGTAAATTATTAAGAATCGTAAAAGTAATCAAAAGCCAGAAAGCCTAACTACCAGCATTACCAAGTGCCCATGTTACTCAGTGAAAGGGTTATTGAGGTTTGGTAGGCAGTGGCTTCATGCAAAATACTGATATTTATCTGAATCCGGTTATACTAAAACTATATACCATACATTTTAAAAATAAATAAATAAATATTTATTTATTTATTTTTATTTTATAAATTATCTTAAATTTAAATACTCATTTATAAAGCGCTACAGAAAATTCACTATCTCTTCCTTCTTAAATTCTTGATTAATTGTAGGATGTTATTACCTAAACCGACAGCATTATTAACTCTAATAACACACATTATCATATGATTACCAACTGTGTACTTAATTGTAAGTAGAGCTTGCATCCACTGATGAATCCATTTGCCTTAATTACTCGCATAAATTTGGAATCATCGGGTATTTTTCACACGGTTTCTGCTTACATGACATCCATATATCATTTGTCATAATATCCGTGTCCATATAATAACCAAGTTATGGTATTGAATGGCAAGCGAGCTGACTGCCAATCAGAGGCTCAAGTCTGCTATTCCAATAGTGGTTCAATGAACGATTTTTGACATGTAACGTCAAACTTTTGACACATTTCCCATACAAAAACTATCAAAGTTGACAAAATGTCTCTATGACTAGTAGTTGACCGCATTCAACTACTAGTCATAGAGACACGATTGCAATAATAGACCCTGATTATCAGTGGTCCCTGCTGCCTATATACCTCTGAAATACCAGAGTAATTATACCGGTATCCATTTTTGAACAACAAATAATTATGTATAATGGTAGCACTGGCCCGGTCAAACTTTTCACCAAGGCTTCACTGCATACTTACTTCTTCTATAAGACCGCGAGAAAATTATACAACTGTGTTTATGATTTACGAATGTAACAAGCCAATGGAAGTATATGATCAATTTAATGTGCCTTATACTAAGTTAGTAAGTGTATTTCTTTTAAGGTATTTATTGGAATACCATTTAGCAATCTGCTGGGCTGCTGCCAGCAAAGCCTTATAGTCGACTTCTTCAGGAAATTTGCAATTTAAAATATCGAAATGAAATGAAAATTGTTTATAAAGCGTTTTAATATCCTGTGTTTCACGTTACAACCTCTACTTTCTGAAATAAAATATTCAACGAAACAAACAAACAATAAAACTGTTCAGCTTTATATTATAATTAGCTATTGCCCGCGACTTCGTCCGCGTGGATTAATAGCTCCCGTTCCCGGGGGTTTTCCGGGATAAAAACTATCCTATGTCCTTTCTCGGGCCCCAGACTATATCTGTATCGAATTTCATTTAAATCAGTTGAGTGGTTTAGGCATAAAGAAGAGACAGACAGAGAGACAGACAGACAGACAGAGTTACTTTCGCATCTATAATATTAGTACGGACTAGTATGGATTACCTGTAGTCTGTAGCTGCCTCCTCGTTAGGTTAGGTTTTTGGATACTTCGCTCCCTTCGCTTTTCATTCAAGAACTAATTTTAAAAATATTAAAAAGGTTATAGTGAAGTAACCTTAAAAGTTAGACATGTAAAGCGGATTTTTTTTTGGACATTTTATGCTAAACAATTTTTTCTTACACAATTTTTGCATAACTTTGACTGTTTATGCAGCGCACGCAACAGAAGTTCTCAAAAAGAATATTTTGTCGCGTTTTTGCCATATTTTTCATTGATGCTCTCCTCCTATTGGTCGTGGCGTGATGTTATCTAGCCTTAGTTTTTTTTTGACAAACGGATTATTAAACGCAAAAACATTTCAGTAATTTAAAAAAATAGTTAGTTTAAACCAAACAAGTTCTTCAGCTCTATAATATCAATATAGTCATAGTATAAATAGATCGAAGTAGGATCTATACATAATTACATTCACCATTATTCTATGAATATACTAAGTAACGTTTCAATGGCGGTGTCGCGTGAGTTGCGTCGCGTGTCGCGCCTGCGACCGGCGACAATGTCGCGTCTGTTTCTTTGTCCTTAACAAATGGCATCATGTTCATTATTAAGCAAATATTTATTAAGCGGGAACGCAGACGGCTTGTTCTCATTACCTTAATGTCGATGTAGGCGAGACGCGCTGTAATAATACCCACTTAGAATTAATTTGTTATTCAAACTATCAATAAAGCCTAGTGTTGTGTAGAGTTATGGCGGTTTGTAGTTTACATGATAGACTTTGAATTAATGTTGTATAGCACACCCACGTGACATCCACATGTTTTCAAATTCTATATAACGAATAAAGTCGCTTTCCGCTGTCTGTTTGTCTTCGTGTAAGCTTATATTATTAGAGATTTAAGAGGTAGTTAAAACTCCAGATAGAGAAAAGCTGTTTAAAGTTAATTAATAAATAAATAAATATCCTGGGACAACTCACACACGGTCATCTGATCCCAAACTAAGCAGAGCTTGTACTATGGTAACCAGACAACTGATAAACATACTTATATAATTTATAAATACATACTTATTATAGATAAATTACACCCAGACACAGAACAAACATTCATGCTCATCACACAAAGTTTGTTCTGGGTGGGAATCGAACCCACGACCTCCGGCTTAGCAGTCAGGGTTACTAACCACTAGACCAACAGGCCCGTCAATTGATCAATAATTCGGTTACAAAGTAACCTATTATATTCTTCTACTATGATGAGTCAAAATTCAATGATTTATTTGTGAAATATATTGCATTCGAACCTGGACTTCCTGAAATTACCTACATCGAATAAAATAACAAACAAAAATATACTCTAACAGAATAGAAAGCATAATTATTAATAGGGAAGCACCTACAGACAATTGGCATTGTAGGCTAAATTATAGAATAGAGCAACATCATTCAACATTATAATATACCATACAATCATCAATATATTCTACCATACAATCTACAATGCCACTTGTCTAGAGTGGACTCGTCACTCAATGTACGCAAAAATAAGGTCATCAAAGGAGGCCTAGAGAACGCTGGCATGACATTTATCGTTATATTTTGGCCAAATTTAAATGCATCTTTATAATTTACTTAAGTTTTCTTCTAACTTGTAGCTTTATCGCTAAAATGAATTCAAATCTCAGCAAAGTCTGTCTAGTTGTTTTTTAAAGAAATAGTAACAAAAAATCATACTTTATATAGACAGACTATAAACACAAACTGACTCATTTGTAGTAGCAGTAAGATTAGCCTGAAAACTGAAAAAGCAACACACACGGAGATAGAAACAAACATGTCGGGAAATATTTTACTATTCCAGTTTACTAGCGTAACAATACAGTTTTAATAAAATCCAAAATTGAATTAAACATATTACACAAACTGGAAATTTTGATGCTGATTATGAACGAGCGTCAAAATTTTCAACTCGACACCTTTTAGTTTTGCGAAGCGATAAAATCGTAATTAATATTGATAAAGTGGATTTCATAATCGGACTCCGGCCTGCCGCGTGCAATGTTGATGCTCCGAATTGAAATATAAAACCAGTTTTTTTTGGTGAGTGGGAAATCATCAAATGACTTCTCCCGCCCTGGGTAGGGCGGGTTAGCGTGTCAGACTTTTACTGACTTGAACCCACTCATGTTCTTTCGATTGCTCTTTATGTTCCGGGGCCACGGTAACTATTAGAACTATTCCTCAACCCCGGAAAACTGGTTAAGTGCGTGTCCGGCTACACGTATTGCTGGGTTCTGCAGATTTTTATTTGATTCAATTGTAGTGCCTTCTCAATGTCATGGTTTACCTTTCAACTGCGCTACATTTTTTGTCTCCAAATGAAATAATCCTTGTGGAGTGTGGGGCATTTGACTGTACCAAAAGTAACTTTATGAACCTTTATTTTTCCATCATGACGGCACATTTAATTTATACTCCAACACAGAAGTACAGTTTTTCAGTGCTGATAGTCTCTGACTAAGGGACGGCCAGACAGATAGAGAGACAGTCTTTACTGTTCAAAAGTATTTTTAGTTTCATCATGTCCATAATGTAGTGAAACTAAAATACTTTTTGTAGACTACGAAAACCTAAAATGGATATCGTTTTATATTTCAGCTGCATTTTATCGATGAATCTCTGAAAAAAGTTTTGTGATTAAAGCCTAATTAATGTACCGCCTTTTAAGTTATTTATAGGCATTAATGTATTGTAAAGGTAGAATAGAATAGAATAGAATATTCTTTATTGTACACCAATAGGACAAAAACAGTAAAGGACAACACAAACAAATATGCAAGAGTACAATAGGCGGCCTTATCGCTGAAAAGCAATTTCTTCCAGGCAACCTTTGGATGGAATCAAATTATATAAAAATGGGTAAAGGGTAGTCTATGGCGTACATTAATATATATAGATATAAATATAAATATTAATATATACAGAAAGATATATATATTTACTTATATGTGCATTAGATGTATATATTTATACATACTAATCATAAACAATACATAGATACGATAGAAGTAGTATATAAAATAAAATTGAATTTAACCGAGTGATAACAGTGTTAAAGAGCCAAGTAGTGATCTGTAACCATTTTTTTAAAAGTAGTTAGAGACTGTGCGCGTCTAATAGCCATAGGCAGATCATTCCACAGACGAATAGCTTGAACCACAAACGATTTATCATAAAAAGATGTGGAGTGGGCTGGCATCTTCAATATTAAGTTTTCTGATGATCTAAGAGTACGTGAATGTGTGTCACAGATAAACTGGAAACGCTCTTTAAGGTAAAAAGGGGTCGTAGAGTGGAAAAGGATACAGTAAAGCAAGGACAGAATATGAGCATTCCGACGAAGTCTTATTGGAAGCCACTTGAGCTTGATACGAAATTCTGATACATGATCATACTTGCGCAAACCAAATATGAATCTAATACAAACGTTCTGAAGACGCTCAAGTTTGTTCAGTTGGTCCTCTCTGAGATCAAGATAGCTGGCGTCAGCGTAGTCAAGGACAGGAAGTAGAAGTGATTGTGCAAGCGCAATTTTTGTAGCAGTGGGTAGAAAATTCCGCAGCCGTCTCAAGGATCCTGCAGATGCAAATAACCGCTTACTGGTTTCCTGCATCTGTGGCTCCCATGACATTTTGCTATCCACAAATATCCCTAAGTTCTTGACTTTATCACTAAAAGGTATTTGGATTCCGTCAAAAATAACTTGAGGAAGATGAAACCAATCAATTTTCGAGACCATCCGTGAACTACCTATAACAATGAGCTGGGTTTTTAAAGGATTTACACTTAGTCCATAGCACTTACTCCACTCCGCTACTTGGGAAAGATCTGAATTAACCTTCTCAATGGCTTCCGATAGTTGATCTACAGGAGCCTGAGAGTAGATTTGAAGATCATCTGCATAAAGGTGATAAGATGAAAGTAATTTGTTTGAGATTGTATTAATAAATATAGCGAAGAGTAATGGGGATAAAACGCCACCCTGAGGAACACCAGCAGTTGTATCGCACCATGAAGAGTATTTATCTTCAATACGAATACGTTGCCGGCGACCATACAGGTAACTGTGAAACCAATCAATGACCGTTGGAGATATGTTAAGAGAGCCAAGTATACCGAGCAAAATGTCGAAATCAACGGTGTTAAAGGCGTTACTGAAGTCCAGTAGTGCAAGTACCGTTAACTTGCCATTTTCCATGCCCAGTCTGATGTCATCCGTAATTTTGACTAAGGCGGTTACAGTGCTGTGACCAGGACGGAAACCGGATTGGAAGGGATTAAGAAGTCTATTCTTGGATAGGAATGAGCTTAATTGATTATGAATAAGACGTTCTAGGACTTTGGATAGGAATGGTAATATGGAAATTGGGCGATACTCAGAGAAGGATGTGGGATTGGCTTTTTTTGGTAAAGGAGTAATTTGGGCTTGTTTCCAAGTGTCTGGAAAAACACCACTGGATGTAGAATAATTTAGGATGTGGCATATGACGGGAAGGATTTCATCAAGGATAGGAAGGATCATTTTACGGCTGACACAGTCACTTCCGACAGCATCAGAGGTAATAGACGCTATGCTTCCCTTAACATCACAAGCGGTAAATTGACTAAAAACAAAAGATGAATAATCAGGGGATGGAAGCGTAGAAAGATAATTTAAAGTATTATTTTTTTTTTGCCTTATCAAAGTAAGACGACGATGAGAAATGCTGGTTCAATAGATTGATGTTGATATCTTGAGAAATTTTATCAATACGTGACTTCCCAATCCCCATTGATCTCAGAAACCTCCAGACCTTAGCTGGGTCTTCATTCTGTACCGAAGTGTGAAAATGATGGCGTTGAGCATTCCTACACACCTTATTGCAGTGATTTCGTACGTCAATATACTTTTCCCAATTTGTAACATTATTCCGTGCTTTGTACCTGGATTTGGCTGACACCTTTTTAGCCATAATCTGTATTATATCCTTCGTGAGCCAAGGTGATGGTAGGTGTTTTACCTTCACTGAGCGAATAGGGGCATGGACGTCATACAGAGCTACTAAGTTTACTGCAAACATTTCGACTTTTTCGTCCACTGACTCAGATGTAAAGAGTGGCAACCAGTCAATGTTCGCAGCATCCTCACGAAGGTTCTCAAGATCCATGCTACCAAAACTACGCTGCAGAAGAATTCTTGACTTCGCTTTTGAAGGACGGATTTTATAAGAAAGAAAGATTAGGTCATGATAAGAAAATGCATCAGCCGAACACTGGCCGTGCTTGGCGACGTGATCGGTTGAAGATACGAAAATTAAATCAAGAAGTGAAGGAGAAGAATGAGGGAAATGATGAGTTGCATTTAATGGGAGAATTGATAGGTTGCAAGAATTGATTATAGAATGAAGAGACAGCGATCGGGAATCATTTTTCAGAAGACAGGTGTTAAAATCACCCATAACAATAATGTGACTGTAAGAAGTTACCAAGTTTTCTAAAACTGTTTCCAAGGAGGAAAAAAAGTTGATTCCTGAAGAGGGACAGTAATAGACGCCAAGTAAAATTTTGGTGTGACTCATTGTTACTTCCAGGAAGAGATGCTCGCCGGCGTTTGGTGGAGGAGGCTGTTCGGATATGCTTACAATAGAAAAAGCTATGTGAGACCGCAGGTATATGGCAACACCACCACCACCGCCATTCCTACGATCATTTCTCACCAACTGGAATCCTGGAATAGTGTAAGCAGTTGACGGGAGACAAGGTTTGAGCCACGACTCAGATACAAGAATGGCGTGAACATCCTTACAGTCAAAACTAGCCAGCATATCAGGGAAGTGAGCCGGAATACTCTGTGCGTTTATGTGAACTACATTAAAATTCCTAGAGACATCAGAAAACTGAGCAGCTAGTGTATCTGCAAGCGAAGGTAGGCTTGCAAAGCTGTCATCATTACTACTGGCTGAAAAAAACGTTTCTGATTCGCTACTGTTATCATCGTATTGTGAAGACGACATAAAATATAATATATACGTGTATAAAATAAAAATATAATATAACAATTTAAATATAAAACAATAATAAAAAAAATTAAATGTGCCAAGTTGAGGTCAAAATTTAACCACCTGCCGGTTGAACGTGGTTGAAATTTCACAAAAATACTAGCTAAATCATATTACTATTATTATAGATTTGAGTTTGGTCCAGGCAACAGTAATGAAATTCGAGAATAACAGCGAAAACAAAAAAAAAGAAAAAAAAAAAAACATATTGACATTAAATTGAAATGACGAAATGACCGACAATATTTCAATCAATCGAGAATATCCCGACATGTGACAGTGACATGACACTTGACAGCTAATAAATGTCAGTCAGAGATTTAATTTAGCATAAGCTATTACCCACTTGTGATGCTTATATCAAATAAAACTATACAATTTAAAATGAATTATAACCAAATGAACAGAACAAATTGGAAAAGTGGGTACGCACATGTGGAAAAGAAAGAAAAAATAGTGTTACCCGGACTCAGCACAACAAATAAAGGCGATGGACACTCATTTCTTATTGGCAGCAGCACGCTTGGGCCTGCTAGAAATGTTGGTCTTCTGCGGAGCGACGCTAGCAGGTTCCGATGGAGACTCCGGGACATTTCGAGACTTTAATGTACTCAGCTCCGCAGCGGATGTTATGCGATGCCGTGAGCCGTCGGATGCAAGAACGTAGACGCAACCATCTCTTGTCCAACAATTGGTTACACCAAACTCTTTCCGCGTAGCCATGAACCAGTCATGTCTCGACTTGGTCAAGAACTCCGAGATGGTGATGCCCGTACCCTTCAGTTTAGTTTTGTCGAACCATATACTGTTACGAACAGCAACATCCCGCAGCTTGAGCAAGATAGGCCGAGTTCTTGATGCGGTCGATCGCCCCATCCTGTGGCACCACTTAATGTCACCTACTGTGAATCCATCCCTCTTCATACGGTCCTTGACAGTGGCGACTACTACCTGTGCTGTATCTTCATCCTTCCCCTCCGGGACGCCATGCAGCAACAGAATTCCACGGCGCCCACGCATCTCCATGGAGTCAACGTTTTTGGCGAGCAACTCTACCTGCTGCTGCAGGCTGATGACTGCCTGGATAATAAAGGTTTTGAAGGCAGCAAAGTCGGCAGCCAAGTTTGATGTGTTCGATGGATCCACTGGTGTCTTCTGGAGTTGTGCCTCGAACTCTGCCATTCTTTTTTGGAAAGTATCCATTAAGCCAGTCAAAGTATTGTTGATGGAATCCATTTGTGTGTTGTTGAAAATTATAGTGAGAAATTGATGATTGTGAAGTGGATAGAAATATAATAAAAGTTGAAAGGAATCACTTCACCAGCAGGTAGCTTTACTCAAACTGCTATAATTAGCATTTATTTATATACTATTGCAATTAATTTAATTTTAATTAAAATTTAATTATGGAGCAAGCTTTTTTAGTTGTAAACCTTGTAACTACCCACAAGTAGAGTGGTGTGTGTGTGTGGAGGTACTCTATTAATTAGATAATGTTTTCTAATAAAATAATACTATTATGTTTGGTAAAACTTTAAAAAATCTAAGCTGATTAGTGCGGTCATTGACACCGATTAAAAAGATTTTACAACTACGCTAGACAATTATCAAGTAAAATCACTATCATGCTATTTCACGGTCAGAGACGACTCTCAACTAAGAATTAACCCTGCGAATTCACCGGCGCGGGTGATTCAGACTGAAAAACCTGTAACTTGAGGTAAGCAAAAGGCAATGATTTATTTTGACATTGTATACAATTTTGGCTTTGCTTGTTATTATCTGAAATTAGTTTAAAACTCAGGTTTAATATGTAAAGAAGTAGATTGTAGTCGATCATCATATCTACAATAATAGATCATATCTACAATAGAGGAAAGATTTTTGTATTTGTAAACTCAAAAAATTCTGGAGCAGTTCTAAAAAATATTTTTGTGTCTTAATAAGGATAGGCCATAATATCACGCTACTACCTTCGGAAGCGGAACAATGAAAAGAAAAACAAGGGTGAAACCGCGGGAGGCATTCAGTATTCTAAATGTCATGTAAAGTCACACTGACGTCTATTTGCGCTCTAGTACGTAATACAAAGAAATTACTACTTAAATTTTGACCAACAACTAATAAAGACAAAATCGCACAATTCGTTGCAACGCCACTCACCACAGCGTCGTTTGTATACGTCGGAGAAGCGTAATCCTATAGTAAATTCGGGCGTCACGATACGTTGCGGCGACGTAGCATATGCGAGTCTCTTGCGGTCACTAGCAAAGCGATTCCTTCGGAAACATTTGTCACGAGTTTGCACATATGGTGCAGAGTACGTCCGCTGCAGACCACGCGATGCATTGAAATTATTACGTCGTTTTGACGTATGCATTATGGGGTAGTCATAAAAATGTTAAGAACTCATTCGTCTTTAGTAGGAACAGGTTAATTTGAGGTTTAAACTAGTAATTAGGTTGTAAATAATGCTATGGAGTTTGGTGTTTTCTTATTACCTATTGTTTTGTTTAATAACTACTAAAGTTGTTGATTTCTGCTGTAGTTATGTAAATACAATTACTAGGTAGCTAATTACCAATTATTCATGCATAATTTTATGTAGTTGTTTACAGGGCTGAGTATGTATAATTACGTAGTAGCTAAATTGATTATCATTACCATAAATTGCTTTTTTTTTTCTTGTTCTGTCGTTACAAAAATAACTAGAACCTAAATTAAATAGCAGGAATATAAGTAAACTGCGCTAAAAGTCTATTAAACAATAAAGCAAGCATGAATCCTTTATTAAAAAAGCCTTGGAGTATTCAACAATGTAATATAAGAAGGTTATTAGCTGCTTAAACTGCCTCAGTTAGGGTTGTCAAAGCTACGATTGTTTATATGTACTAATATTATTAAAGCTGAAGAGTTTCGTTGACGATTTAGTTAAGTTTATGGGAGATTTGGAAAAAAAAATGCACTTAAAGATGTCAGTACACGTAGTCAATATAAAACAATTAAAAAGTAAAAAATCTAATGTTTTTATTTGTTTCTTGGTGATTTAAAACATCTTATTATTAATAGTAATATAAACTTAAAAATTTAAACTTAATTTTAATGTAATCTTGGATATTTAATTTTTAACTAATAACACAAAGCTATTAAATAAAATCATGCACATGTAATGCAATATTGTGTCTACTTGATGAATGAAAACTGAACTACTAGACTAGAGTTACATTACAAATTTATTTATTCGCTAAGTTTTTTTATTTTTCTATAATTTATTTAGAAATAAACAATTTACATACGTACAATATACAAATAAATATGGCTAACTTAAAACTAACTAAGTGAACAATGTTCTTTTAGACTAAATACAAACATATTTAAATTAATCTATCTTATTATAAATATTTTTCCCTGTTCGACATCCCTCGAACAACCTCGTTATAACAATATAAGAAGATATACCTACCTCGTTAGCGGAACGCAACATAATATCACCCTGTACACCTTCCCGATTGCGTTACGTTACACAGGGTGTTCATTAATTAATTCCTTTGCCAAATAAATAATTCTGTAACGAACTTTAAGAACTTGGCTTATAAATTGAAGGAAAAAACTAAAAGAGTTAGAGTGGTGAATATTTAATTATTTGCTCAGGTTACCTTATAGCATCTCTAAAGTTTTATACAGGGATGTTATGGATATGAAATTTCGGATCTTGATACGAAATGTGAATATGAGAATAATATTATATCAGTTTCGGATAGGAAATTATTAAAGATATGAAATAATTTCGGATTATCCAATAATACTCAAAAAATCTTTATAAGTATCTACTTATACTTATACTGTAGGTACTTCTTAAGATTTTTTGAGTATTATTAATATTAATTGTAATGTCTGTGTTGAATGTTTTTTCTTGTGTGGAGGTTACGGGTACAGATCATCATAACGTACTTGGTTTTATTTATTCAGCCCTTCTAACTGCGTAAGTAACTTGAAATCCTGCAAAATAAACCCATTTACTGACGTATTACCGGAAATACCGCATGCGTTTTGAAATTTAGGACACCATTGCGAATTTCAATAGAGATTTATTTATAGTTAATTAAAACGGTTATACACAAATTATAATAATTAACCTTGAATCACAATACTAATAAAATAATAAATCTACTACACACGTAATAAATAACAGTGGACATTCTCTTATATTTTCTCTCGTAAAACTTCAGACACACTCGCATCATCTCTCTCCATCCCATCAGCAAACAGATCATCAGAGGTGAGGTAGCATGTTGCTTCCGCCTCAAAGAGAAGTCAGCACGAGAAGGGGCCCAACAGGGCCAACGCGTGCCGGGGTTGCGGAATGTTTATGATAGTTACTGTGACCCCGGAACATAAAGGGCAACCGAAGGAACATGAGTGGGTTTTAGTCAGTAAAAGTCTGACACGCCCTCCCGCCGCACCCAGGACGGGATCAGTCATTTGACGTCATCCCACTCCCAAAAAAAATGTTGCTATTTTCCGGCATGAACAGATGCTGATGTTTTTATAGGCAGAAGAGATATTGCCTTTGTCTCAAGGATGACAACATACTTGCGAGGCATTTGGTACTGCAGATCAACTCATTTCTCAGCCAATCAATGCCTAAAAAGTGTTTGCTGTTCACACATAATCTCAAAACCAAACAGACTTATGTTGCACTAATATTTTTGTCGTACAAGAATCGAATAAATGATGCACTGCACTATTTCCTGTTATGCACCGGCAATACACCATAAATCTTTCAAATCCGAGTGCATGAACTTTACTGAAATATAAATACTGTATTTAACTATTTTAAAGCCCAACTCGCGACTAATCGGTCATATTTCCATATGAAAAGTGGGTAATTTTGCGGAAAAACGTTTCAGTTGACGCCCATAGCACAGTTTATGTATGAACGAATACACACTTATTACATTATGTAAATTGGTACTTCATAGTTGTGCTTTCGAGGTTTTATGGAATTTTATGTTCTTGGTACCTGTCCCTCGTGGTTTTACGCGGTAAATCAGGTTTTTGGGTACTGCTTTGTTCCTCTGAGACATAACGTGATGTTATTTGGTTTGTATTATTATGATGTACAGCTATATACTTTGAACTTTCATTCAAAATTCCTTCAGTACTATTTGCATGAAAAGAAAGAAACAACCATGCATCTTTCGTTTTTCTTTGGTGCAAATCTTCATAGCTTTTCTTACGGAGAAACGGAAGATCATGTCGAATTTAGCAGCAACAGCTACTCTACTGCGATTTACAAGGGCCCTACTTTAACAAAGGTTTCTAAAAAAGGCTCTACTAAAGCAACGCAATTATAATTTCAGGTTCTCTTTTACTGATTTACACCCACGTGGCTACAGGATACTGTAACGACCCTATTTTTCTTCCGAAAGCCTTCCGTGCACCATAACTTTAGCCAGGTCTAAAAAAAAAATTGAGTTGCGCCACTGACTAAAACCCCAGATTTCTTTTACAGCAATGATTGCAGGCTCCGACTAGAACTGGATCGCCAGTATAAAGACCCTTCTCTACGATAGTCTGTCCTACGACCGCATATTTCCCTAAAGACGCATGGACGCAATAATGCCCGCCATCGTCACAGAATTTTATTTGGTGAATGACGAACTGGCCCAAGTTTACCACTCGTAGGCTGTACTGAGTTCCATCCACTTTACAAACTTAGACATTTTATTAATTAATAGCTTTTGCCCGCGACTTCGTCCGCGTGGAATAATAGTTCCCGTTCCCAGGGGATTTCCGGGATAAAAACTATTCTAAAAAATGTCCTTTCTCGGGTCCCAGACTATATCTGTACCAAATTTAATTCAAATCGGTTCGGTGGCTTAGGCGTGAAGAAGAGACAGACAGACAGAGTTACTTTCGCATTTATAATATTAGTACGGATTAGAGTTAGTGTGATTATTGTTTGATATAAAAAGAGTCGACTTCTCATAGAAGACGTCTTTAAAGCACATAGGACAGTTTTCATCCCGGAAATCCCCCGGAAACGGGAACTATTTATCCACGCGGACGAAGTCGCGGGCAAAAGCTAGTATTCAATAAAAGTAGTTTAAATGAGTAGCTGGTCATCAAATATCATCGCTATGCCTATATTGAAAAGGGCACATGGCGTGGGATTACGATTAAAACGGAGATCCTTTCTTTGCATAGTATGTACTAACTTTTGCCTGTCCTTTGCATTTGTGGGTTGACCTTTGAATTGTTTACCACAGAAAGTTAATAAATAAAAAGTAGCCGATGTCCGTCTTTAAGACCCATCTATTATTCCATAATTCTGTAAAATTGATAAACAGATATTTTTAACTTCTGACTCAATATGATAGATGCTATAGGTTTGATTGCTGTGTGTTTGTTTCTGTGTGTCTGTTCGTGTCTGTCTGTGGCAAACACACAAACACACATACACACTTTCACAATTATACTAAAAGTAGGATTAACTCAGTTTCACAACCCTAACCTCTTAAATAAACACATCCTCTCTTTACTAAAGCACATGCACAAAAAAACATCAATCCGCTTTTATAACGAACAACAAACAATAACAAAAGGAAACACCGCTAAGCTTAGAATTGAAACTGAGATAAGTGCCGCAAAAACATGTGGTTTAACACTGCTACAAAAGAAAACAAGTTTACACACGTAATTCCAGAGCGCAACACTACGGATGTTGAAAAAAAAACAAATTAAAGGGTTGGTGGTTCTAGAAATAAATAAAAGTGAGCTTCTACATGTAACTGATATTATGAACTAGCTTTAGCCCGCGATCTCGTCCGCGTGGATTTATAGTTCCCATCCCGGAGGGTTTCCGGGATGAGAACTATCCTTTGTCCTTTCTCGGGTCCCAGACTATACCTATACCAAATTTCATTCAAATCGGTTCAGTGGTTTATGCGTGAAGAAGAGACAGACAGACAGAGCTACTTTCGCATTTATAATATTGCTATTGATAAGAAAGCTAGTCAGTAGTCTATTTGAAGGTTATTAGACGACTGTTATATTTGAATATTACTTTAATCGATCGCATTTGAACTTTATCCGTGGAAGTTAAGGTTCTGAATACGAAAACTTACTTTAATAGCGAGTTAAGCAGTTAATTTTGTATTGAGAACTTTACCTAGTAATAATTTGATGAAGCATAACTAGCGGGGATTTGTACAGAGTACTTGTAATGAGTACTAAGACGTTAAGTTGGTGTAAGAATATTCAAAATACGTTGAAGATTAAAAATAATATATAGAAACAGTATATCTATTTGTATTTGTATTCATCAATTGTCTGCTATCTCATTTTTTTAAATAACAAGCTGTCTACAGAGGTTACATCCACGATTTTTTTTAATATTCTGCTCACTATTTTAATTTTTTCATTCTGTAAAAACCCTCAACATAGTATTTAGAAAACATAGAAATGTTGTATAAAATCGGTTCAGTCGTTCACAATATTTATATACAGACTGCAGCAAGTTAAAAAAAAAACATAGAGATACGGTACAGATAGATATTATTATGGCCACTGAATAAAAATACGAAAATCCGTTTTAAACTCGTGTCGTCTGTTTTTGTTGTATGTATTTAGAAAGTACGTGAGTAGTGGAGTGTATTTCATAATTATGGTAATTTATTCATTAAGAAAATTCACTGCCTGTCTCTTCATTAATAATATTATGAAAGTTCGTCTATCGTAGCCCTGATCTGAAAGCAAACCTAGTAGAAGTGACGATAGTTTCTCATTAAGGCACTGACAAGACTAATTACTTCAAAGGTTTATTTCAAACGTGTTTTTTTTAATATTTTATTTCATACTCCTCTCTGCTATTTGTGATGTGCTAATAAATTATAGTGTTAACTTAGTCACTCATAGTTTTCCGAGCTAATGTTGGGGTCGGCTTTTCGTCTAACCCTATATTACTTTACTCTTTGGTCTAACCGAATGTTCGTCGGATCGAATATCTGACAGACAGACTGCCTGTCATACCCCTACAAACTAGATATTGGGTAACACGATACCTCTTGGATGATGATAACTGATCTCAAAATTTCTGGCCTCTGAATACACGTACCGCATGTCTTAAATCTATAAATGACAACCAATTTTACCTAAAGTTAGTTCAACCCCGATTTCTATGACGAGGTTATGAAATAGCCGAAAATATCGTGTGAATAATTGAAATGTCCTCGTCTCATGACCCAGTCAATGGTATCTATTCACATACAAGCTTGAGACACGCACAAAAGCTATTTAATACACGCTACTAGGCTGAGATAATAAGTAAAGGCCGTTTCATTGTGATCCGGGTTTGCGCCCACTTGCGGGTAAGGCTGCCATGATTGTTGCGAGCCGCACGCACAACATTTTGAATTGTCCCGCAACCCATCCGTGTGATTCACGTGACAATAAAAACGTGTATGGTACGTTAGGTTGCGGGCAGCACGCATGCGGTTCTGGCCCGCATGCGGGCGTAAACACGTGTGAAAATAAAAAAGTCTTACTTAGCACATTCTTTGGGTTAGCTATGCTCTCGTCCCTGTCTTTTTTTAATAGTCTGATATTGTGCGAGAGAGACAGACAATTTAGTCAAAGTAAGTAAGATTTATTTATCTCGAGCTTAGTTCCTCAAGGGTTAGTAAAAGTTTTTAAGTCAAAAGTGTTCTTTGTAAATTTTCTACCACACCTTTGGGAAATTAGCCTTAAATCTGGGCAGCTTTGTGTGATATAGTGTTATGGGGCTGTTATGATACCTTACACTGTAGTGCAAAAATAATGAGCTCGTATAGAGAATACGTTACACTGGACGAAGGAGGTGGATTGTTATTAGTTATTTTATAGTTTTCCTTATCGTGGTAGTATTACCTACGGTTTAAAATACTACTTATCCATACTAATATTATAAATGGGAAAGTGTGTCTGTCTGTCTGTCTGTCTATTTGTCTTTCTTTCACGGCAAAACAGAGCGACGGATTGACGTGATTTTTTAAGTGGAGATAGTTGAAGGGATGGAGAGTAACATAGGCTACTTTTTTCTCTTTCTAACGCGAGCGAAGCCGCGGGCAGAAGCTAGTATTGTTATAAATGCGAAAGTTTATGAGGATGAATGGATGTAAAAAGGTTTGTTACTATTTCCCGCTAAAACTTTAATTTTAAATGACTATAAGTTTTGTATAACACTAGCTTTTGCCCGCGGCTTTCCTTCTCTTAATATGCTAACAAATAAGCTATTTAGATATTTATGTATATTATTTTTCCCTGCAAAAACAATAACAAAGTTAAACAAACTCGCGGGCATTAGCTAGTTAGTCATAATACGTGACAACAGTTACACAAGTTATCGTCAAACAAAATGTGAATATAAATCGAATAAACTCGTAACAATACTCAATCGAATAACAATTTGGTTTATTCGATCGCGCACCCGCAAAGTAATCTCCTGTAAGCAATTTGTCTTTGTATTACCAATACTAAAGCTAAAAAACAATTGAGAATACGTCATTGCTTATCAATTCAAACGGCTGTGTTGGTTTTTAGGGTTCTGTGTTCAGTGTGTCAAACGGGTTCCAATTATGGCACGGCGCGACAGATAGAGGAAAAAAGGGCAAGAGTTCACATCTATCTATACTAATATTATAAAGAGGTAAAATTTGTAAGTTTGTATGAAGGGGGCAATCTCTGGAAATTATGATCCAATTCTAAAAAAAATTTTACTGGCGGAAAGCTACATTATTACTGAGTGCTTTAGGCTTTATAATATCACGCTATGTCCCACGGGAGCGAGGCAGTAACCAAAAACCTAACGTAACGCGGGTGAAACCGCGAAGAACAGCTAGTGAGCTATATTTCGTTTGACAGGCCTTGCGTTATCGAATTTCTATTTTAAAATTTATAGAGATACAGCTTCGTATATAACTGCGAATATACCATATTTATTAGCTTTGTAATTACAAAGCTATAAACAAAAAAAACCGGTCAAGTACGAGTTGGACTCGCGCAACGAGGGTTCCGTTAATTGGTTTTTTTTTAGCGAAATAACTATAATATTACGGTTTTCGCAGTTTTTTCTTTACTTGTGCTACATGACATTGCTTCTTGCTAAATTTCATGATTATTGGTCAATGGGAAGTACGGTGAGCTACACATCAAGCTATACATAACCAGTATAAGCTGACTTCTAATTGTATGAAAAACATACACAATGCGAGGTCAGCTAAAACTGGTTTTGTATAGCTTGATGTGTAGCCGTGTGTACCCTATAGGTAATAATTTCCTTGCAAATGTCTAAATATGCAATGTAAACCGCCGTATCTTTTTATTGCATTGATTTAGAAACTTGATTGTTTCACTGCTTTGAGAGATAGCAGACTTGCAGCTTAATATCTCGACGCATTTCTGGGAAAAAGGGTCTTGACAGACGGACGAACAGACGGACGGACGGTTGTGAACTAACTATAAATTTACGGTTTTCGGAGTTTTTCCTTTACTTGTGCTACATGATCTTGCTTCTTGCCAAATTTCATGATTCTCGGTCAATAGAAAGTACACTTTAGGTTTTGAGTTTTGATTCCCTTGCAAATGTCTAAAAATGCAATATAAACCGCCGTATCTTTTTATTGCGTTGATTTAGAAACTTGATTTTTTCACTGCTTTGAGAGATAGCAAACCTGAGTGTGTGATATTAATTTCAGCTTAATATCTCGACGCGTTTTTGAGGAACAGGGTCTTGACAGACGGACAAACAGACGGACGGATGGTTGTGAACTAACTACAAATTTACGTTTTTCGGAGTTTTTCCTTTATTGGCGCTACATGACCTTGCTTATTGCCAAATTTCATGATTCTTGGTCAATAGGAAGTACCCTATAGGTTTTGAGTTTTGATTCCCTTGCAAATGTCTAAATATGCAATATAAACCGCCGTATCTTTTTATTGCGTTGATTTAGAAACTTGATTTTTTCACTGCTTTGAGAAATAGCAAACCTGAGTGTGTGATATTAATTTCAGCTTAATATCTCGACGCGTTTCTGGGAAAAAGGGTGTTGACAGACGGACGAACAAACGGACGGACGGATGTGAAGTAACTTCAAATTTACGGTTTTCGGAGTTTTTCCTTAACTTGTGCTACATGATCTTGCTTCTTGCCAAATTTCATGATTCTCGGTCAATGGGAAGTACCCTGTAGGTTTTGATTTCCTTGCAAATGTCTAAATATGCAATATAAACAGCCGTATCTTTTTATTGCGTTGATTTGGAATCTTGATTTTTTCAATGATTTGAGAGATAGCAGACCTGAGTATGTGATATAAATTTCAGCTTGATATCTCAACGCGTTTCTGAGAAAAAGGGTCTTGACAGACGGACGGACGGACAGACGGACAACAAAGTGATCCTATAAGGGTTCCGTTTTTACCTATTGAGGTACGGAACCCTAAAAAAAAAACAAGGTTTGTTTATAACATATTTACTTAAAAATCTTTTGATATAACTAATAATGATATAATGCGAACATCGACAAAATCGGTTTTTATGTTTAATACTTATTATATTTTCTTTTTTTTTTCTTGATACATTTATCCGTTCAAGATATTTCCCTCTTGATATTATAAGATACTTAAAACAAGCCTCACGTCTTATATTTTATCTCATTTACGTCTGATATAGACCGACCGGTACAAGAAACATTCAAAGATTTTCTTCCCCTCCTCGACGCGCACATACCGTGTTGTGCTAACCATATTAAAAACCCACGGCCTATTCGGATATCACTAGGATTATTATAGGACTAAAAAGAATTAATAAAAATCACATAAAATTTCTGTGTATTTTGTGGATAATAATCGCCTTGGGTTCCTATGAAACTAGTCTTGATAGGCCAACAGAGAGACGAACTACCAAAATCTGTTCTAGTATTATAAAGCTGAAGTTTTGTGATGAATAGCCCATATATCGAGAAAGGGCTATATAATATCACGCTGCGATCTACAAGAGCGGAGAAGTAACTAAACATGACGATGAAACCATAAGGCTAGTAATTCTATAAAGGCATTTTTTCTTTATAAGCGCAGAGCCCTAGAAAAAAATTAGAAAGGTTAACAGTTAAAAGATTTTTTGGGAGTTTTTTGCTAGTCTTAATATTCTACAGACGCTTTAATATTCGAGCCTAGATCGCACTTGGCTGGGTTTTTATTTCACACTATAGCGATAGATTGAATTGACTCGAGTTTGCAATTTTATTCGACAATCGTAATAGTTATTCGATTGTTAATGTGGGCAGAATCGAGTCGCGAAAACACAATTGTTTTTTATTAGATTCGTATTCGCATTATTGTGTCGAGATATTTCTTTTCAAAGGAATTAATGAAATTGCAGATAAAACCAGTAAATGCTGATAATCCTGATTAATTACACAGGTGTAGTTGTTTCCAGTAATATGATATTGTTTAAAATAAATAATAATGTTATAACAACGAATATGTAATCCATACTAGTCCATACTAATATTATAAATGCGAAAGTAACTCTGTCTGTCAGTTTCTTCTTAACGCCTAAACCACTGAACCGATTTGAATGAAATTTGGTACAGATATAGTCTGGGACTCGAAAAAAGACATAGGATGTTTTCATCCCGGAAATCCCCCGGGAACGGGAACTATTATTCCACGCGGACGAAGTCGCGGGCAAAGGATAGTACATATTAAAATGTTGTTATTATAGGGAAAATTATTCAAATATAATATAGCTGCCGAACATGACTGACATTCCGCGCCTCGATAAATTAGTAAAACTATTGCCTAGCTTATCAGCCAACTAACTGTCCCAACACTTTCTATCATTTAGGCGAAGTCGGAGGTAAAAACTACATTTACATGGCCGACTCCGAAATTTTAGTTTTTTTAGTATTTAGATTTTTAAGGTGGTTCTTTTTTAATAAAAAGCATTTTTTTATTTATCAGTGCGTTTTTTTTTTCTGAGAACCTTCTTTTTTAAGTAAGTTAAATATAAAAATCTTCTCCGAAAATAAATACTTTTCGGAAACGCGAGGTAATCGAGAACAGACATACGTACATCTATACTAATATTATAAAGAGGTAAAATTTGTAAGTTTGTAGGTTTGTAAGTTTGTATGTAGGGGGTAATATCTGGAACTACTCGATTCGGTCCGATTTGAAAAAATTCTTTCAGTGTTAGATAGCTCATTTATCGAGGAATGTTATAGGCTATATACCATCACGCTACGACCCACGGGAGCGGAGCAGTAACGAAAAATGCGGGTGAAACCGCAGGGGACAGCTAGTATAATATACACACGTCAAACTGAGAACCTTTTTTTTGTAAGTCAGTTGAAAAGTCAGATTTCGTTCAATTTGAGTTTGTGTTTAAAATGTTTCATTCGATTGTGATTTTTTGATAACGTTCATCAATAAATCGGTATCAAAAATTCACAACGTCCAATTCCTATTCTAACAATAGGTATCTCAGCACTGGAAGTTTACAAAGTTTATTTGTAATGTCAACCAAGTATCGGGAACATCTTGAATTAATTAAACATACCTCAGAATTTCTTAAGTCTACTTTGCTGTATTTTAAAACTTAAATTTTCTCTTTAATCTGATTGGTCTCTCAAAACAAGCCGTCTTTTGTTTTTCTTCAAAAATACACCGCAAGGCCTTTGTTTTAGATTTAATTTTAGACCTAAACACGAATTTTAATAAACTTTAGTATTCTCTTTAGATATAATCTTTTGAGATGCCTACACTTCTTTGTAGTAGTTTGTTAAACATCAAAACTTTGTTATCATTAAATAATGGCCGCAAGTGGTATTTGTTTTTATTAATTAAACGCGGTTTTAATGGATTACATTTTAGTCAAAATAATATTATGTTCGGATCATGCAATAAATATTTTTAAAATTTATAAGCTTTGCCACAAGCTTAAATGTAATATGAATATCTATTGTACTTGTTAAAATTAATTCGATGTTATTATAAACTGCTTATAAAACGGTTTTATTTTTCATGTCGTCGTTTTTTAGTTCGTTATTTGTTCGTCTGGTTCATATCTTGCCATAACTTATTCACCTATTTATACTTCATAGATTTTTTTTGGAACTATGGACGTACATTTAGTTACCGGACAATATAATCCTTACTAATATTATAAATGCGAAAGTAACTCTGTCTGTCTGTCTGTCTCTTCTTCACGCCTAAACCGCTGAACTGATTTGATTGAAATTTGGTACAGATATAGTCTGGGACCCGAAAAAGGACATAGGATAGGTTTCATCCCGGATATCCCGGGAACGGGAAGTATTATTCCACGCGGACGAAGTCGCGGGCAAAAGCTAGTATCAAGATAATTTCAACTTAGTGTACAATAAGTTGGTGGATAGTACAGCTGTCAAATATTTAGTAACTCCTTTGAGTTTGGGCTTGTTTGGTTGACTTTGACGAGTTCTATCTAGGTCAAAAATCTAATTATAAAATCCGACGTTTCAAAATAATATTCTTTCACTTTGTGGTTTTTAAAATGGGTCCTTTTTATCTTCACCTATTTTTTATTTATTTCAACATAAGTAATAGTGTATTCTATGTAACTGTATACGGCTTAACCTTTTAACAACCAAGCAACAGCCGGCTGTCGGGCTGCTATTGTCTTTCTATTGTGTCTCAAATCACGTGTGTTCGAAGAATTAAAGAGTACAGGCGTCATGTTTTATTATGAAATGGTTAAAACAATTCATAAACATAAGATCCCAGCGATTATGGATAATTTTTTGGTACTTATGAAAGAGTGTCATGGACGCATTAAAGAATTTCATGCACTCCAAAGACCTGCATCACAACCAAATATATTACAAACTAAAACCACGTGCAAATTGAATCAGTAGTTTTTGAGACCGTCGCCAAAATACAAACTAACAGACATAGGGGTCGAATACAAAACCCTTACTGGCATCAGATAAGAATAGGTAAAAAACTTTTGAAGTGAGAAGCCTAAAAGTTTGGCAATTTAGAATTAACGTTATTATGTAGACTCAGGCACCGTATAAACCCAAACCTTGAGTTCTAGAACTATCCTAATACCTTGTATTAACAAAGATTAATTCCATTCATTTATTATTTACAAACTATAAAGTTTATGGATGGATGGATGTCTTACTTAATCACGCTTTAACGGATAAACGGTCAGTTAGGACCCGTATTTATGTTGATATTATAGTTAATCTAGCTTAACGTATAAAGTATTGTTTCGCGTTTTATTAGAATACTAGCTGTCCCCCGCGGTTTCACCCACGTTATATCAGCTTTTTGGTTACTAAAAAAGAAGATAAAAAATGTTCTATGTCCGTCCCCTGGTCTTAAGCTACTTCCCCACCAATTTTCAGCCAAATCGGTTCTGACGTTCTTGAGTTATAAAATGTGTAACTAACACAACTTTATTTTATATATATATAGATAACATAACTAGCTTTCCTTTGCGGTTTCATTTTGGTTACTATTCCGTTC
Source organism: Athetis lepigone (assembly GCA_033675125.1). Taxonomy (NCBI): domain Eukaryota; kingdom Metazoa; phylum Arthropoda; class Insecta; order Lepidoptera; family Noctuidae; genus Athetis; species Athetis lepigone. The sequence goes on from CM066217.1 coordinate 15,702,812, forward strand.
CCACCTTTCTTGGTAATTCAACAATAAAACAACTATTCAATTGGACAACTAATGGTCCAATTGAATAGTTGTTTTATTGTTTTTTTTTTTTTTTATTCCAGGGATTAGTGCGTACAACCAATCAAAGAAAGCGGAGCTTTATAATACAAATTGTAAAAGGTACCAACTTTGATGTGGATTTAAAACTTTGAAATCACTAGCTGACAACAGATTTTCAATATTTCAACCATCAATTCGTCTATTGGCTACAAAATCGATTCTTGAAACTTGTTCCAAGTAATAATTTTTCACCACTTACCCAACCCAGCCCAGCTAGTTTAAAATGGACTCCACTGAGATCACTTAGGGCGTCACAGTAACGACTTGCTAAGCTAAAGTTGTCAGTTAAAGTCTAAGTACTGACAAAATGTAGCTCCTTGGAGCGTAATTTTAAATCAGGCTGAGTTTCACAATTTTACTCAACTTGCTGAGTGGACAATTAATTTTTTTTTATTCTGAATTATACTACTACTTAAACCTTGTGTTATCAAATTAATCTATTTTTAGTACGCGTGTTACTTGTACGAGTGCTACGCTTGTGATACGGTGCTACGCTTGTGCTACGCCGTAGCCATATGCTACGTCGTAGCAATTTTGTGTTTTATGTTTACAGCGCGCTGTGAATAATGTGTTTTAGTAACACACTGTGCTAGGGACATCAAAGCGCATATGTATACAAATTTAAATCCAGTACACTATGGTAGAATCACCAACGTTAACATATTTTCGCACTTATAATAAAAGTAATAAGTGCACAGTCAAAATATATGAGACAGTTGATTGTACATTATAGTGTAATATTTCATGTCATGAGTCCAACTTGTGCTGTTCCATTCATCTCGTAATAATAAAAGTAACGTATTAAATTATAAGTGAAAACAACTTTTCCTTTGTAAGGGTTGGCTCACATCAGCATCATAGAGAAGTATAGTGATGAAGAGATGTCAAATTACTTAGCGTATGCTTATAAATAAATAAATAAATAAAATAAATAAAATTCATTTATTTCAGGTAATTACCCATATACATTAAGATTAAGTTTAAATTAAATTATTAAATTAAATTAAGTTATCGAATTAAATTACATTAGTCGATTTTTGAATATTTATAAATTACATAATATATTAAATTTACAGCAGTCATACACAGCCTTAACAATTTCATTTTTTGTGTTTCTTACTCGTTCCATAAACGAGGCAGCCCTTTTCCTCATGACCGCAAAGAAGTCGTCAACCCTATTTTCGGCGAACATGCCAGACGCACTACACCTCCACGGCAGGTTAAGCATGGCTCGAAACGCATTATTGTACTGCACGCGTAGCGCGTGGTACGTTCGCTTTTTGTAGTTGTTCCATAGGTAGCAGGTGTAGAACGACTGACAGTACGCCACGAACAGGGTGACCTTTACAGCTTTACTGCACCGAGAGAATCGACGTGCCAACATGTTGCTTATTGCAGCAATGGATCTCTTTTGCCTTTCCATGTCGCTGTCATCTGTAAGATTATCATTTATTATGTGGCCTAGGTATTTAAAGTTCGAGACAATGTTTAACTGCGAGCCGGCGAGAGTTATTACTGGGTTAAAGCAACTTGTTCTGTCGTGCCTAAAAATCATAACTTCTGTCTTTTTTACATTGTAGGTTAGCCCATGGCTTTCTGCATATTTTTCACAAATCGACAGCAATGTTCTCAACCCATCGACCGAGGGGCTCAGCAGGACCATGTCGTCGGCGTAGCTCAAGTTGTTGGCTGGTTCGTTGCCCATGTGACAGCCGACACCAGACCTGCTGAGCTCCTCGATCAATCCGTTGACGTACAGGTTAAACAGTGTCGGTGATGTTAAGCCGCCTTGTCTCACGCCACATTTTAGTGTGTAATCTTTAGAATAGCCGTTACTTCCCCATTTCACCACATTCGTCTGAGATCCGTACCAGTACTTCAACACACCCAGTACATCAAGCGGTATGCCTGCTTTCTCCATCTTTGTCCATAATAGATCATAATTTATAGTATCAAAAGCACGACTTAAATCGAGAAAGCAGGCATATACGGTAGTGTTTCTTCCGTTATAATATTTAACCGTATTTTTTAATGCAAATATGGCCATATCCGTTGAAAGACCGGCACGGAATCCGAACTGTGCGTTACTTAGGTATATGTACTTAAGAAGTTCGGGGTGCAGCATCCTCTCGAAAATTTTCGATAAGACTGTTGCAAGAGATATAGGCCGATAGTTTTTTAAGTCCGAAGCATTGGCAGACCCGGTTTTAAACAGCGGGACCACTACAGTTTTCATAAAATTATTTGGTAAATAACAGTGTGATAAACATAAGTTATAAAAGTTAGCGAGTATTTCATGCAACAGTTTACCGCCGTAAAGTACGTGCTCCACGCTCAGACCGTCGTGCCCAGGTGATTTACCTCTCTTCATATTTTTTACACACTCAAACACGCTATAAGGAGTTATAGAAACACTTGTGCTAGGCAGTGACTCACGGGCCCGACTGTCCGAGCGCGATGAGTCACACAACAGCTGTGTGGACGACGCGGGCGCTTGTGGGCTGCCACCCGTCGCCGCCGTTTGAAATTGTTGTGCAAACATCTCGGCTATTTCACGAGTGTCCTGGCTATTGTTAACAGTGACAGGTATGGTAGGTTTAAAAGAGAGTTTATTTGTGGCTTTCCAAAATTTTCCAAAGTCATGTTTTGATCTATGCTCTGCAATAATATCCATTTGGATCTGGGTTTCGTTGTTTTGACACCATTTTATTTTGTTTTTGAATATTTTCCTTGTAAGACACATATTATCGTAAACTGCACCCTGCTTTGGCTTACCGTGTTGCAACCATAATTGGAATGCGTCACGCGCTTGTGTATGTTTATCTTTGATATGGTAATTCCAACCTATAATGCGTCTATTTTTATTGGTTTTTCTATCAATACCAGAGTAGGACAAACTTGCTGCTTTACACAGACCGTTCGTAATTTCCGAGTATAATTGATGTATCGAGTTCAGATGTTCTTGGTTACAACACGGTATACCATTACAGTTTATATTAAAGAAGTCACTATTTATCTTCGAAAAGTAATCATTACAAAAGGCTGTGTATGACGCGATTTGTACAGTGTTTCTTTGCCCCCAAACAACTTTATTGCTTACAAATTTATTTTCCAAAACCGTTTTTGGTACAATAACCGATATGTCACAATCTATTTCTAATGGATAATGGTCCGACCACGAAACATCCGTAATAACACGCACATTATTTATAATGTTATAGGCTGCAGACGTCACCACACAGTGGTCAAGCCAGCTACAAGTGCCATGAGCTTCACTCAAAAATGTGAATGTATTGGAAAACTCACCAAGAATGTTGACATCGGCACAAACCCAATCTTGATCTTTACAATAACAAAACAACTCTTTACCAAACATGCTGCCCACATCAGCATTAAAATCACCCAGTAACACCGCATACTCAGTCCCATTGTCCTCAATAATTGAGCTCATCACACCAAGACACTCCGTAAATTCAGGTAGGTTATCCGCACATTCTGTTGGCATATACACTGAGAACACAAGTAAACAACGGTCCAGAAGGCTCATTTTGATCGCGACAACACGTTTCGAGTTCGTTATTATTGGCACGACATTTGTAAACAATGATTTCCTCCAAAGCAGTGCTACACCTCCATACGGTCTTCCTTTTAAAGTACCAGCTGATGTGTCAATCGGAGACACTGCATGGTATTCGAAATCTTGATGTATTTTCCCGAGGAATCCAAGGTCATTAGGTAGTAGCCACAGTTCCTGCAGGGCTATTATATCGTAGTCTTCGCACAGTAGGGTAACATACGGTATTGACCTTTTTATCGATTTGCAGTTAAAACTAACCATTTTTACAGTCTTAATCCTATCCATTGTTATGGTTTTACTGTTTTGTTTTTGGTACGTAGATAATATGTAGAAAATTTGTTTATAAAAGTGGGTAAGTTGTGCTATTTATTAATTTAAACAGTTGCTTGTTCATTTTTACTTTGTTTAAAGATTCTAAACACTATTGATTCTGGCCAGAATTCCTCCTTCAGCACAATATCTAGATCCTTTTTTGCCACCAACACTTTGAATGACTTAAAATCCGTGTTCTTTCTTTGATTTAACGTTTCAACTCCATAGATATTACGCCCGTTCTCAGAAAAATAGTTTTTTATGTCCGCTTCTGTGCATTCTATTGCGAATCTAGATATATAAATTGGTATCTTTTGTTCTGCCGCTTTTAACGTTGATGTTGTGTTTGTGCCGCGTTTGTTTTTAGATTGGTATGTTGGCATTTGCCTAGGCTCTGTATAGTTTTCGATGCGTTGTCGTTTCCTTCCCCTTGACACCTGAATAAAACCGTCGCTATCAGCGTTTTCACTACTGTTTATATTGGTTGACGAGCTCTGCACTGCTTGTTTGAAGTTCAAAGCTGTTGTTTGCTTGAGCGGCGTACCCGCACGCTCGATCATATCGGCATTTAGTCCTTGTATGTCGGCATTTTGTACTTGTATGTCGGGACTTTGTACTTGTATACCGGGAGTTTGTACTTGTAACGGACGCTCCGTCGATGGCCATGATGTTGGGGGTAGATTGGCATAGCGGGCGCGACCGGTAGCACTAGCTGATGTATTTTTCTGTTTTAATTCGGTTATTTCACCTTCCAGCTTGTTAATAACATGTTTCGTTTCATCCTTGAAAGTCTGCATTTCATTTCTTATGGTTGCGAGCGTCTTTAATAAGCTACTTATATCAAGGTGATCGAACGTCACTGGGGGTAGACGGTTCAAATCTCTTGCAACGAATTTCGGTGTATTATCCGTTTCTTTTATTATTTTTAATATATCCGATATATTACTGGCAGCTTTCTTGTCTCCTTTTCGTATAGTTTTGCGGATTCCGGTAATTTCACACAGATATGTTTTTGCGTTTTCAATTTCTTCTTCATTATACCAGATTTGCACTATACTTAGTTCATCCATTACATGGCACTTGTTTTGAATGAAGCATAATAGTTCGTTAATTATAATATTACACTCACACGACATTTTTAACGATTCGATTTACATTTTTATTTTTCGACGTAGACTTTAGACTGAGAAGTCACTGTGTAAAGGTAGGCTAACAATTTTTGGATCGATGTAAGCGCGCGCGTACGTCACCGGTCGATGACAGAACGAGACTCGACTTATGTCATGTCGGGTCCCGCTGAATGTGGGTGGCGCAAGACCGATGTATCTGGAGATCTTTGGGGGAGGCCTTTGTCCAGCAGTAGACGTCTGTCGGCTGACGATGATGATGATGAAAAAGCTTATGTCACTCCCATAAATAAATATATATCTTGGGGAACTTCACACACGGCCATCTGATCCCGAGCTAAACAGAGCTTGTGTTATGGTAACCAGATAACTGATATACATACTTATATAATTTATAAATACATACATATTATAGATATATAACACCCAGACACAGAACAAACAATGATTTCATTTCTCATCACACAAAGTTTGTCCTGGGTGGAAATCGAGCCCACGACCTCTGGCTTAGCAGTCAGGATCACTGACCACTAGACCAACAGGCCCATCGATACATTTAACAATATATTTTATTCTACAATGCCTCTTAGCATTGAGCTAGGGGCTAAGCGGTTTACTTGTAGGTGCGGTCAGTCTTCAGTAGAACTTTGTCTACATTCGTTTACATAATGTTTACACACATGATACTGCAGTATTTGACAGTGGCGTATTAAGGGGTCAAAATTTGTTAGAGTCCAATTTTTTTTACGATTTATGAAATCGTAAGGCTAAGTGTTTTTGATTATTAAATAACCTATTTTTTCTTCTTTCACAGATAGCAGCAACACATCAGGAAGGGCATCAACTACAATGAAACTTATTCTTCTGTTAAGATACCTTCTCCGTAACGTCTTAAGATAATTTGTTATATTTTAATTAGTTAGTAACAATTTATATTTGCCTATGTTCTAACGAACGTATAGAACCAGAGATCCTAATGTTTCTATGACTGATAAAATTCTTCTCTATATTTTCACTGTTAATACTTTGTAGTTGTGCCAACCCGAATTTATGTATTTCATTAAATGGAATACTCGAAATATGATTCTAATTTACTTAACCCCCAAAGCAATTAGTTCAAATCTTAAATCTGTCTGACGAACGAATTGTGAATGAAAATAATTAAAAGTTGTACGAAAATAACATTATTACTTTCTGGTTATCTTTAGAATTTGTTGATATTTACTTTGGGTTATATTGAATAGTAATTTTAAGGAGTTATGACCTGGCACTAAGGTTTATGTGTATGCCTAGGTATGTATATATGTACATATGTATGTGCTCAAATACTATAAATAAATAATGGCTATTGTGCGTTTTAAATATTTTAATAATTCGTTGTTTTCAATCACTTTTCATATACGTCAGCGTTGGAGAGAATAGATCATCTCATATATGACATTTTTATGACGGAGTATCTTTATACCTCTTGCTGGAACGAAATACCTTACTATCCTAACAGATTGCATCTAGTATATTATATTACATAAAATTGACGGTGACATGGCCGAAAATAGTGAGCTTAAAATGCTAAATTTATAAAAAGCATGTGAAGGTAATAATTACTATCAGCTTCACATATTTTTTATAAATTAAAATTAAATAATCACTTTAGTTTTGTTGATATTTAATTAAAAGTAGACTAAGAAAGATATTAGACTACAAATGAAGATTATTGCAATTTGCGACCTTTTTGGTCAATGTCTGTGTCTTCGGCGTCCCACTATTTTCTTAAAGTAATTGGAATTTATATATTTCAATAAACGTTTTTGATGCGACGTTGAGAGCCAAACAAAGAAGATTAAGGTAAGACACAGGTGCACTCACGAGCATGAATATTGATAGGAACACTTAACAATCTAAAGCGATTTCTCCTACAATACTGATCGAAATGCTAATTCCCTGGTCCCTGAATATGGTTTTAGATCCCCCATTCCGCGCAACAATTAATTGCATTTGAATTTTACTAAGCACGTGTTCAAGCCTGCTACAGTACCTCATTGAAACACAAAGCCTGTTATTATTCCGCATTTCTGTATGACGTAATTATAGTAATACCAGTTTCTGTGTAGCTACAGTGGTGGCTAAACAGTGGAATATCAGATACCTAAAATTAGCTTTGAGTTTGCGCGTTAGAGCGTATTGTTTGATACGTAATTCGATATTTGATGCCACCGGCTATAGAGGTAGTCTAGAAACATATTTACTTACTAATCAAATTAACTGTGTCACAATATGCTTGACTTGAGTATATACTACACTTTGATCTTCGTTAAGTGGCCAACAAATGTGTAAAAAGATCACAAGCGCAAGAGCGGAACTTCTAATATCAATAGGGGCGATCACCAGAAAAGCGCCGAAGCAATGAAGCGTCACAACTCCCAGAGGAACGAATAAGTTGTACCGAACCACACAAAGTAATTAATTAAAAAAAAACAGCTCAAAATTAAGTTCAAAAATTCCACCGGAACATACATACTTACATGTATTGCAAGTTAAATAAAAGCTTTTAAAAATGGGTCTGTCTGAAAAATATTATAATTCCAACATGTAGCAAATTGTTTGAGTAGAACTGCGAAAGTGAATAGTGGAATTTCTCTATAATCTATGCTGAAACTCGTATCCTTGTATCATCCTGCTTACACATTTTATGACCGCAAAAAAGATAAACATTTTTTAATAACATACTTTACAGCTTAGAATGTAAGTAACATTATATGAATTCACTGAAACCTATACATAGAGACCCATCTATCGACTTACAATTTTCACGAAACAGATAAATATTAAAAAAAATATTCTTTCACAATATTCTCGACGTCGAACCACTCTATTAAATAGCCTACAAAAATGCAAAAAGCTCGCAAAATCGTTTTAAGTATAATTCGAAGCGAACGACTAAATTGACGTGAGCGACGACGAAAATTGTCGAAAAAATGTTTCAATGGAAAGGGACTGTTATGAATTCATAGCTTGAATATTTCGTTACTTTAGACCATTTGAATCTTTTGACCGCCAGCGTTATGTATAGATGACAAACTAAAATCTGCCCGGCCGGCATTCTACGGTCACGACCATAGATATATTAAAGAAGGAGATATGCCCTGTAAACGAAAATGTATCGGATACCTGTGTCTCCTGTTATCCCTACCACACGGCAACTACTACACGCGCAGTTCAGTAAAAGCAATAGATACGCAGCCGCGCACACACCCGCATTTCTTGTACTAGTACAACACAATCAATTATGAACCTTAAAACACCTACACAGCGTGTATTTACCATGCACCGTAAAACTTTCTCACACATTAACATTGATGGCTATCGTTGTGTTGTGCAAATGCAATTTATTTCCCTTCGTCCATGTTGATAACCAGAGTCTGATAACCAGTTACCAAAGAAGAATTATTTTTCTTCTTTGGGCAATCGGTTATCAGACTGGATTTTTTTTTCCTTTTTGGGTATTGATTGATAACTCGTTAGTTTGAAAACTGCTTGGAAGTTATGTGTTCCTAGTACTTCGCCTGTTTCGAAAACAAGCCTTCCTCATGGACCAACTACGTATGTGTTCCTAATGACAACTACAGTAGAAAGAGGAAATTGACCTTTATTCGTTAAATGGCAGATTCTGGAAACGACAGATTTTGTACAGTTGTCAGCTAAAAATGTATTCTTTCTTCATCATTGTAATCGGCATGCAAATATTTTTGAAATTTATCTGGCAATGTTACCTCTTTCGCGAGATGGCGTAGATTAGGGTTTGTGTAACTTAAAAGCATTTTTGAATTTTATAAATATGAATACGATGCAGTTATTTATTAATTTTTTACGATGGTATAATACTGATACAAAATGGACACGAATGGTCCAGATGCCACGCGACATGCACTTGAACCGTGTTAGGTAAGCCGAGGGAAATATTTAAGGACGCTGTAATATTTGGTCACATAATGACTAATAAAATAAAACAAAATTAAAACAGGGTAAATATTAGTATTTACTTTGATATTCCAAGCGGGTTAAAACGGTGGACAAATAAAAAAAATAACTCCCAAACAATATTTTATTCGTCAGGCGTTTTTGTTGTCGATAACCTACGCTAAAGGATTTGCACATGGACATCATTAACTCACGGCAAGAACCAGCGGCCGCATCACGCGATTCTTGCGTTTAGTTAAATATCGTTTTGTGATTTTTACATTGCTTGTCTTGTCACTAAGTGATAAACTTGCGTAGTTGTGAAGGAGCAATGTATTTCAGCAGAAACAATGCAGTCGCTGTGATGCTTAGAAACGAAATAACAGAAAATATTTTTCGATTTGTTACTTTTTATGATTTTAAAGACAAATATAGGAAAAAATATATGTGAAATGTGATTCCATTGTTGACATAGTTTTGGTATCTGCTTCACTTTTTGCAAGAAATCGCTGAACAATACGGTATTTTAATTTGTTGACACGATAGCGTTCGTAAGCACACTAGTTCGCGGACACGGCAACTTACGTACGACCTGTAGCACGATTGCATGTTGCGCGGACAGCGACACGCCCACTTGCCACTTCTCCTGTTATTTATATTTCTATGGTCACGACCCTGTAACAAAATTCGTTACTTATTTAAAAAGCTTGGCGATATTGCTGTTTTGACGTGGCGTTAAAAAGTTACGTAGGCAACAGTTAAGTAGTATGGGGTTTATTGACGCTAGTTTCTGTAGTGTGGTCAATAGCGATTGGATAGAAGATCTATCCTACAATACATAAGCCAGTGAGGTTTTTGATGAGAGCTAACTACAGGTAAAATGCGAGAATTTATTACTAAATATGTACTATATTCAATTTCAGTGTGCTACTGTTATAAGGCGCTCTTGTCCAACTCATGAAATTGAAAAGCTCACTTTGGTATTAGCTACACAACTGAAAAAGACTTTTCAGTTTTTTTTTTTGGTGAGTGGGAAATCATCAAATGACTGCTCCCGTCCTGGGTGCGGCGGGAGGGCGTGTCAGACTTTTACTGACTAAAACCCACTCATGTTCCTTCGATTGCCCTTTATAATAAATACGACCCCGGCAGGCTTGGCTCTGTTGGGCCCCTTCCAGTGCCGACTTCTTCTCTTTGAGGCGCGCGTGGAACAAAACCGGGCGGCGAGCTACACTTTTCAGATATCAGCATGCCAGAGACGCTGGTCCTTTGTTATCTGAAAAATAACGAAGAAAATTTGAAAATATTTCCCGTAAACAACTCTTCAAATATTCCATATAAATGAGCTAAATAAATAAATATTTAAAATTTTAAGATGCTTCTCAACGGATAGCTGAGCTGAATTGTAAAATTTGTGTTTCGATCGATTTCAGCTAATAAGTTTTCAGTCACGAACGTGAAACTACGAGCACGTACGCATGTTTAGAACTATCATTATCTTTATGTTTTAACATATTTCACAAATGTACTAAAAACTGGGCAAGCGTGAGTCAGACTTGCACATGATAGGTTCTATGTTATCACATAATAGAGCCGTTCGTTGATGCGTCAAAAAATACAAAACACATATTTTTCGGTTGATGAAAGTAATAACAAAATACATAGATAAAGAGCATTTAAGTTTCGGAGAGGGGCTTGTAACGTCACTGTTCACTGTATAACTGTACCTGGCGGTGATTCCCGCGAAACTTTAACTCGAAACGAAAAAAGAAAAAATACGTGTCCATTTTTTTTATAATCTAACTAACGGACTAAAATCTTTGAACATAAAAATATTATTTTTATCTCTAAGATTGCTTAACTGTTTTTTATTTAAGCCTTCAAGCACACGTGATTCCAGACACAATAAAAAGACAATAGCAGCTCGACAGCCGGCTGTCCCTTGGTCGTTGAAAGATTAAGCGACTGTAATATTGTAATATGTATGTATGCAGCCCATTAATATTAGGCCCGAGTCACACCGGAATGGCAGCGGCCGCCCGCGGCACCGCGAGGCCGCCAGCTGCCGCCAGCGTCGCTAGAAACGAAAGACGCGCGGCCGCTGGCGGCCTTGCGACCTTTTCAAGCTTTTCAAGCGATACTAGTCTTTTAAGTATGTAGTTAAAGTTTAAAATTATTTCACACTAAAGGTGCTCACCGCGCCGCTGTCGGCCGCTGCCATTCCGGTGTGACTCGGGCCTTACACATACGAATATAAATAGCAGTCCCAGAAAAATAAACTCGTCGGACAATTGTCAAAATGTGTTTTCAAGATAGAAATAAAAAATAGCTAAGCCGGAAAACGTATTCAGTGACATATATTTATCTACACCTAAATATCGGGTACCTTTTGTTGCAATTTGACATCCTCTAGATACGACACATTTTCTAAGGAAATTCAAGGAAGAAAATATTAGCCTGTCTATTTTATATTGCACCAAAGTCTATTTGACTGACTTTATAAGCTACTTTGCGGCCGAGCTCCGAGCCAAAACCAGTAAATACCAACATCATATTTCCGGTCTAATTCCTAGATCAATACGGACATAACACGATTTATTTCTCTTATAGGACCCTGAAATATGCGACAGAGAACTAAACTTTGCTCATCAGTCTTACTCGAATGCATCTCGTAAAATTTTACGACTGCGCTCACAGAACTCAATCGAATTTTGCCAGTAAAACAGTCACGTAAGGTTTAAATTAGAATGGTGGTTTGTGTTGCTTGTTTACGTTACATTATCGTGTGCGATAGTATGGAATGACGGTTTTCGATTGAATTTTATTCAACGACGTTGTAATCCGTGGATGCATCGGCTCTTGGAATTTAATTAAAACTTACTGAACCCTTCTGTTACAAGTTCTATGATCGTAAGTTTGTGTGACACTTGATAGTTTTACTTTGTTTCTAACTATCGTAATCCTTGTATTATTAATGCGAAAGTTAGCTTATCTATCTGTGTGGTAAGCTGCGTGATTAATTTTGTTTAATTATAAGTTTGAAATTTAAGAATTGATTTAGACACTGACACAAATAGGAGTGTTCAGTGGTATTACAACAAATACATTATACATATTAATTTTATTGTTAGATAACATTTCAAATAAATAATGCGATATCACGATTAAACTAAAAAGTTTGAATAAATTTTAAAAAATTGAATTCGCATTGAATTACACAAATAATTTGAAATTAATCATAAGAGCCGAAGTACAATATAATAAATCGAACTTTTTATCACATACATACAGGGTTATTTAATAAAATGAATACGGGTAATTTATAGCAAAAGATCTGGGTTACTGATAATTTTCAGTTGGGAGGAAGCCTAAAAGAAATAGACGTCTATTTCTTTGTAATAATGAGAACCGGTCGCGTCTGTAATGTGTCCTTTGACCTTTGAGCATCTGACCCTAACAATGTTTATCAGGTCAATATTTTTAATCGTAAAAAGTATTTTGCAGAACTACAATTAGTTCAATGCAGACAGGGACCAGTATGCAGAAAAGGATTGTATGAACAGTCCTACAATCCCTTTCTTCGAACTATCGCACGAAATACCAATTAACATAAAAAAAATAATGCTCGTGTCTTTATGAGAAAAGGCCTGTAGTGAAATGATAGGCTGGTATTATTATAATTTAATAATACATTATTTAAAAAATGTTTTTTTTTTATTATTATTGAATAGACATTTAAACTCTATTTTTATTAAACCTTTTATAAGAGTATCACGCTTAATTTATAATTTAAACGCACATATTTTTTAACTGTAAGGTGGCATTTAATCCCTTTGTTTATTAAAGCTAAATTTATAATAATATCACGCTACGGTTTAAGGCAGCGGAGCAGTAACCAGACGAAACTGCGAGAGACAACTCGTCTTCCTGAAGAAATATTTTTATATTCTTTTATTGTGACAATCTGGACACGGAAAAGGAGTTGGCGTGATTTATAATAATGTGTGTTGTGTGGCACACAGTCAGTAGTTAAAAAAAAAGAATTTTACCTATATGTATAGTAGATTAGGAAAAATGTTCTGCACCCGACTTGTCTTGTTAATTTTAGATTTTAGCAAAATTTCCAGTTCACAAAAGAGAAAAACTACACCTGATAATAGGTTCAGGACTTCTCACTTTGTAAGCAAGTTTTCAAAGAATAACCCCACAAACACTTTTCTTCAATATTTTCTATGAAATTGTGGAAGCTCTTTGCAGTGTTAGTGTTCTAAAATCTTCGTGTTTGCTGGGAAAACAACTGCAGTAAAATGTGCAACGTTATGTGTGTTCGTAATACTTTCCGCGTTTTAGTATTGTTGTGATTTTTATACCATCATATTTACAGTTTATTTTCAGATTTTGATGATGTATGCCTGTGGAAATGGGTGTTGTAGATGAACATTGCGAAACGTTGAAAACTGTTTCAATTTTGAACTGTAAAATGACTTTTATTGAACCCACTTCTCGAGCATAAATACGTTGAGAGTGCAAAATAATAGTTTTATGAAATCTAAGTAAGTATTTTCTGTTGTATTATTGTCGGACTCGACTCTTTAGTTTCAATTAAGTTGAACACAATATCGTCTAGCGTGGTACGCGCAGGATCGCTTCTATTATTTTGACTATAATAATATGTTGTTGAATATCAGTGACTGCCCCGTATACTTTTTCATAATTTTCAGCTGAAGATTTATCAAATGCGATGACTGCAGCGTATGTTCTACAGCGCACGTGTGCCTTAATCTTTAAACTACTTTTACGTGTTTAAGTAAAAAGAAACAATAATTTAAGATATTATTTTCTTTTCTTAACTACATGATATTTTTAAATTTTATTATTCTATATAAACAGGAACTACCGAGAAAGTTTTGATTCCTTTTAACGCATCAAGGTTTGCAACACAAGCGGGTGGTCATACGACGCCATCAAAAGATATAGCTGTATCCATATCTTTTGATTGTGTCGATGTATAAGTTGATTTTTTCACTGCTTTATAGGATTCCAGATTCAAATCTGGAATACCATATACTCAAGTATATGGTATTAATTTCAGCTTGACATCCTAACTCATTCCTATGAAAAGTGTCTCGATCGACGGACAACAAATAAATCTTTTAAGGTTCCGTTTTTCCTTATAAGTTACGGAATGGACACCAGTTGAGTTACTTCACTATTTTATACTTTAGTATTCAATAAATAAAGCTCATTTTAAATAGATTAAAAAACACTAACCATGTAGATAAAAGTAACATCTTCACTTAGTTGAAAAACATATAAAAATAATAGTACGTTTCTAGCTAACTGCGCAGAAGTTGGTAGCATTGCAGGACATTTTTATTGCCAACATTACAATGTGAATAAAGCTGTTGTCTATTATGCAACTGGCTGCAACCAACAATTTCTTGGCGGTTGTATAACTAGCAATGGCTTTTGAAGCAACTAAGGGGCAATAAGTTGAAATGTATTACCCCTGCAGTTAAACAGTTGAAAATACTTCCTTTGTACAAGATTTAGAATGGTTATGTTTGGACGGAATTGCGGCACGACTTTCAAATTATTCTCAACTAGCTTTTGCCCGCAACTTCGTCCGCGTGAAGTAATAGTTCCCATTCCCGGTGGATTTCCGGGATGAAAACTATCCTATGTCCTTCCTCGGGTCCCAGATATCTGTACCAAATTTCATTTAAATCGGTTCTGTGGTTTAGGCGTGAAGAAGAGACAGACAGACAGAGTTACTTAATTAGTACGGAAGTACTTATGGTTTAAAGACTTTACCTGACTCAGGCGTCCGTCACTCGCTCAAGGCCACGCGTTTTATGCCTACCGCTTCGCGTATCGTCGACGATACAACGAACACCGGGCTGTCGCGCGCTCGGCTGAGTGCTCGCGCGTCACGGGTACAGCGCTGACTATCAAAATGCCGAAACCACGTAATTATTGCCTGATTATTGTGCAATTCCCCTGTTTCCCAATTCTCTTGTTTCCCTTTTGATTATTTATTAAAATTATTCACGTGGTTTTGGATATTTTCGACACTAAAATATATTAGTCGGGAATTCAAGGAACAAAAAATATGCATCAGTCAATTTATCAAACTAAAAAATATTTGATCAACAAATAAAATAATAATTGTTTTTCTAAAACATTCGTTTTATTACCATTGTCATCATACGTATAACCCTAGCAGATTTGCTGGACGACACGCACACACGTTAGTCGCGCGGCAGGCAAAAGAATCTCAACTCTCTTTGTGCGTACTTATGTACATTTCTCCTTGCTGCAAACAACTGGTATTATTATTATGATTTTGTAGGCTATTATAGCGTAGGTATTTTGGTTTTTGTATTGGAGTGAAGTATCTGTTACGTAGTAACTATTTATTAATCTGTGCCTGACTGCTGAATGGAGGGTTATGTTATTTGAACGTTTGTATGCATGTATGTACCCTACATCTTAAACTTTTAACGGATTTTGAATTAAACTTCATTGAATTCGTCTTAGTTGTGGGTGACCTGGGGAATATTATTAAAAAAGTGATAAAAAATAATAATATTGAAGTAATCAAAACTGCGATTTCGGAAGTTTTAGAAAAAACAGAAAAATAATCCACCGACTTGCAATTTCGGAAGAATTAGAAAAAACAGAAAAACCCACCGACTTGAAATTTCGAAAGAATTAGAAAAAACACCCACCAACTTTCTAAATTGCAGTTGGGTTTTTGAATTTTTTAGTTATTAGATTCTATAGTCAAAAAGAACCTCTATAGTTTCTCATATACTTTATTACCAGAGATATAATTTCTAATAGTAAAAGTATATGATGATCAAGCGTACTTTAAAAGAAATTTCATCAGAACA
Source organism: Athetis lepigone (assembly GCA_033675125.1). Lineage (NCBI taxonomy): Eukaryota > Metazoa > Arthropoda > Insecta > Lepidoptera > Noctuidae > Athetis > Athetis lepigone. Next base: position 15,718,780 of record CM066217.1, read on the forward strand.
GTTTAGTGGTTTAGTCATAAAAGCGTAACGGATGAACAGACATTACTTTTGCATCTACTTATAATAACGTAATAAAGCTGAAGATACTATATAGCTGAAGAGAGAGATATGTGTGTTTGTGTAAAGAGAAAAAAGCTAATAATTAGATAGAAATAATTATTGTTTAATTCTATATACGCTACATAACATCACTTTACACAGTAACTAAACATCCGGATGAAACCGCGAAATTAATAATATTAGTTCAAATTAGCATAAATAATAGAAGCTAATCCTAATACCTGTTTCTATTTTAATTAGATTGGCTTTCAATATAACCAGATAGGGTGTAAACAGTATTTCACAAACTACCCTGTTTTGACCGGATTACCGGCTAACGAAGCACTAACCGGGTGATTTACGTCACCGCGCTACAACTTTATGTAGCTAGTTTTATTTTGTAATCAGTTTGAAAATTGACCATGTGAGACCGCCTTTATTGCGCAAACATGTTCACTAACTAGATGGATTTAGTACTTACTAGCTATTGCCTGCGACTTCGTCCACGTGGAATGATAGTTCCCGTTCCCGGGAGATTTCCGGGATGAAAACTTATCCTATGTCCTTTCTCGGATCCCAGACTATATCTGTACCAAATTTTATTGAAATCGGTTCAGTGCTTTTGGCGTGAAGAAGAGACAGACAGACAGACAGACGGAGTTACTTTCGCATTTATAATAATACTAGCTGTCCTCTGCGGTTTCACCCGCATTTTTCGTTACTGCTCCGCTCCCGTGGGTCGTAGCGTGATGGTATATAGCCTATAGCATTCCTCGATAAATGGGCTATCTAACACTGAAAGAATTTTTTAAATCGGAGCAGTAGTTCCAGAGGTTACCCCCTACATACAAACTTACAAACCTACAAACTTACAAATTTTACCTCTTTATAATATTTGTATAGAAGTATAGATGAAGTACGGAATACGGATTTTCTTTGTGAATGGAAAAGGATCTTTCAGAAAACACGTAACGCCTTTGGTCCTGATAGTCAGTAGCAAACTGACAGTCGTAAGGGGTTGTCAGAGCCCAGAAAGTCTGATAAATGGTCTAACTAAGAGGTTGTTACCCAGTAACTGGATTGTGGATGTCTGATAGGCAGTTGCTGCATATAAAACACTGGTATTTGGTACATTTAATGTACAGAAGAAGCCGACCCAAGCATCAAATCAAATCGTTTATTGCAATCCATAATGCACGGTGGGCAAAGCAAATAAGTATCCAGGGCCGTCAGATACAGTTTAAGTTTTCTCAAAAACCCACGGATATTTACTAAAAAAAATTAAACTATAGTAGAAAATGACTAGTTCTTCAATTAGGTTAAATTTCATTTGAATACATTCATTGGTATTCAAGAAAACCACAATTGTATATGACGGCCCTGGATACTTATCTGCTTTGCCCACTGTACATTTACAGGTGGTAAACATAATAATATAACATAGAAACAATTATGGACCCTGTTGGGCACAGCAAGTTTTAAATAAGTAGAGAACATTGTTTATAAAAGTTTTTTTTTTCAATGAGAATAATGGTGATCTGACTGATTGTTGATATATCAAAGCACAACCCAAACCTCTGGTCCTAGAGACATGAAACTTGAATGGTATGTTTTTCGTGAAAAGTAAGTATCCACTAAGAAATGTTTTTTGGTAAATATTTAAAGGGGTATGGAAGTTTGACATTCACGTAGGCGAAGCCGCGGGTGAAAGCTAAAACTTCTATGTATATTGGTAGTTGCGGAATAATAATAATAATAATAAACCCGCAGGGCAGCTTGTGGCGAGCTGTTGGGCAGTAGCGACCCCCACGGACCTGACCTCCCAGGGAGACCCTTTGTTCTTCATCTCTGGCTTGCCTTTATTGGCCGGCCAGAGTGACCACTGACGAGGAACAAGGCTCCCACCTCTCTCTTGCCATAATTGGCTGGTTAGAGTGGAGATTAGCAAGAGCAAACGTGCTCGGGGGAAGGAAGTATTCCAGTAAGATGCTGGTAGGGATCTTGACCGTACTTCCGGGATTGTCCTGATAGCCGTGGAATACCTCTCCACTCCTCAAGCACCTCGATATATGTTGCCCCCTTGTCGCTACGTCACTATGTGCTAGCGGCCGTTTTCGGGGGCCCATTTACTGAGTGTGCAAGTCACCCCCTGCCATTCTATCCGATCCGTGTTTACAAACATTGATCAGGCAGGGGCCACAGTCGTTCAATAGTCTCAGAAAACAAATCCACCTCAACAACCCAAACCCATAGTCCAATACTTTGTTTATTCCATCACCTGCAACAGACCACCACCAACCGGAGGTGACCTTAGGTGCACTTGAGTGGTGCATATAGGGTTAATCGCCGGTTGGTGTCCCACTTCATATTATAAAGCTTTATTTAAGGGGCCTCTGCGAGTTGGCTTCGGCCCCTCGTACGCCTTCCAAAGATCCGGGACCTCAGGGTTTCGAGAAACGTAAAGTTAAAAATAATAATAATACGTTTATTAGTACATAAAAGATTTAACAACACAAAAAAATGAATGAAATAAAAAATTGAAATTGATTGAATTTTTGAATGTTTATAATAGTTACCGTGACCCTGGAACATAAAGGGCAATCGAAGGAACATGAGTGGGTTTTAGTCAGTAAGAGTCTGACACGCCCTCCCGCCGCACCCAGGACGGGAGCAGTCATTGGATGATTTCCCACTCACCAAAAAAAAAATGTATATTGGTAAAAGTAGATAATGAATATCTGTTTTTCCTTTCAAATTGTACTTTCCTAATACACATAGTAATTTTGTTTCTTTTCTAAGCTAAAAAGATTCTCTATTCCACATTGCCGGGAACTTTTATATTCTGTTTCAGTAACGTTCCGACTTTGCGTTAACATTTTTTAGTTTTTATTTTTATTCTCTAAAATTGAATTTAGAAATGTAATTTTAAAATGAGTTTCCTTATTGGCTCCATTCAAAGTGATTTTTTTTTTTCACATTTTGTGTAGCTGGATAATGAAAAATACTTATCTATGTAGTGTTATTCTTATCAGATTTTTTCCTCCCTCGATTATCGAAGTCACAAGGGCTGATGGTTCTACTGGGTCGATATTACGAAATACAATATTTTGTTACCAATCTTGGATAAAATTATATTGTTTTGCTTAATTTGAGATGACCTGGTGATCTTTGCCTATTATATAGTAAGTGTATATGTAGTTTTGTATGACTACACTGAAACGGGTTTTGAGACTCTATTTTACACATCTGTTTAAAAAGTTGATAGTTTTATTTCACTTAGACCACATACAGGTACTTATGATTTGAAAAAGACTCGTAATTAATAAGAAAGCTGAAGTTAGTTACTCGTTCCTTTAAATTGATTTTTAATAAATCTTTGTTACATTATTCTTGAAGCTTCTATAATATCTGATAGCAAATAATGCTAAAAGGTCCTACTATAATTATAAAACTGTAATTTTTATGATGGCCTAGTGGCTACAGCCCCCGCCTCTTATACAAGAGGTTGTGGTTTTAAATCCGGGCAAGTACCAAAGTGCCTTTTTAATTAATATGTACTTTCTAAAATATATCTTGAACAGCACATCGGCGAAGGAAAACATCGTGAGGAAACCTGGACTTGTTAAATACAAGTACATATATGAGTCCGAAATCGCCAATCCGCGTTGAGCAAGCGTGGTGATCAATGTTCGTGCCTTCTCTGTATGAGAAGAGGTCTTTGCCCTGCAGTGGGACATTCATAAGCTGTTATTATTATTTAAGTTCGTTAGTATGGACATGACTGTAAGAATGTTTGTTACAGGATAACGCTTATGCTACATAACATAACGGAATGACTTATGGGAACAGTAACGCTAACAAAACAGCGGAAAATAGCTAGTTCAAAATACAAACGACCATTGCAACTGACAGCGCTCATTCAACATGACACGTGCATCAGCTCAAACATTTTCAAGGGAACCAAAAAACCAAATCCAAACTCAATCCTACGCACGTGTCACCATCAGCGAGACATCAGATCGATCATGACAATGTTCTTTAATGCCATGCTTGTTCATGACAAAAAACAACTACATAAATGTAATGAAAAAGTTAAATTGGTACTTGTCCGGTGTCGAACCCACAACGTCTTAACAATCGCCATTGCGACATTTCCATTTAAAGTGTTTTTGTTAAATACGTACTCACTTTCGCTTTGGAATCGAACTTAGCTTCCATACAATGACATAAAGCACACCTCCAATAGCCCAAGGTTCATACTATGTACATTGTCCATGGTCCTTTTAAAATGCTACAGTTTACTAGCCAGGTTTCGAATCTGCAAGCATAATGTATGAACGGTGCCTCAGCCACTGGGCCATAGTGATTACACTAGGCCTCAACTGCGACCACTAAACCAATAAGGCAAGTACGTTACAAAATAAATAAAATATGTGTGTTCCCTACCCATATCATGTTTTCTTATACATTCTTGTTTTCCTTTTCTCCCGTACTCATAAATGTTGATTGAAGGAAAGGGATTGGCGCGATGCTCTTAACCTTTAACCAAAATCAAACAATCTTTCTAAGTCAATAACTTAGTTTTTTTTTTTCTATGTTTCTGCTCTATTTTTATACATAACTAGCTTTTGTCCGCGGCTTTGCTTGCGTTAGAAAAAGTCATAGCCGATGTCACTCTCCATCCTTTCAACTATCTCCACTTAAAGCATCACGTAAAAGAGTCGCTCCTTTTTGCCATGAAAGGTGGTCAAACAAACACACACACTTTCCCATTTCTGATGTTAGTATGGATTTATATTTTTATTACTTCTAAACAATATATAAGCTCTATATCAAGAGAAAACTAGGTTATTAATCTGATATCCTCGTTTGATAATATTAATACAATTCAAAATATACTTTGACCTCTCAGTTTATTTCTATTTTTCTTCGAAGAGTGGTTTACTAGAAACAACAGGCCTCATCGTAAACTAAAATAAAAAAAAATACTGATGCGGTAAACTGTTACATTACACCGATTTACAAAATCAATGTAATTTTTGAAGGAATCTGGGTACCACAATACCTTACTGTATGGCTAATTGTCAGACTTTCAGACTTCTGACTTCTTCCTGACAGCCCAACCAACGAGTTTACGGACTTTTTGAGACTCGGAAGTGACATCACTAACTTTCGAGCTCCGGGTTTCTACCAAAAAAAAAAACTGGAAAAAACCAATAATTTAATCCCAATTGAACAAACACACATAAAATATTGACTATAAAATTGAATTATCGCATTAACTAATTAATATAATTATTGTTACATTAATTCTTATTTAGTTATTATTATAACAAAAGTACAATTTTATTATCCAGTCATATCTAAATTACTTTAGTTTATTAAAGTGATAGTCATACACTGCCTTGGCAATAATATTTTTGGCTATTTTTGGGGATTTAGTCAATGAAAATCGTCATGAAACGACAAACAATATTTTTTTTTGTTGGTAAAGGGATTTATCTTTTGAACCAAGCTTAAACTACCTATTGGATTTAAAAATTTATTTTAGTACATAGTTATCAGTTTTATGAGAAACAATATCCGCCTTATTACAAAACAAGGTTTTTCTCTAAACCAGGTTTAAACCATTGAGCTAGGTTTTGTATTTCGAATCTTGATCGTATCAGAATAAGATTTAAATTACAAAACCTGGCTCAATGGTTTAAACCTGGTTTAGAGAAAAACCTTGTTTTGTAATAAGGCGTTATAGGTTTAACATGATGCAACCACGTCTGAAAATAAAAGGGATAGTTAAGGTGAAAAGCCTTCAATAAAAATCCAAGTTTCAAATCCTATAAAAATCTAGGGATCCAGCTAAAAGCCATGCCATGTCCCTGTCTCCACATATATGAATAAATGTCACTATGTATTTGTGCGTCCACACAATAAATCCCCTCAGCTTCTACTACAGTAAAAATATACGTCACTCTTCCTTTGCAAAATATTCGCTATAGCAAACAACATACAGTAATATGTATTTATATGTATGTGTGTATAAAATTGGCTTGGCCGATCCAATACCTCAGGAATCAGTCCAGTGAACCACTTTGTTGACTTAGGACAAGTTTACCCTGCTTGATCAAGTCTTATACCATAATCTCAGCCATAATAATATATGATATATTTTATTATACTCTGCTTTGATTATGTGGGTACGTGTGTTCCAGTCGTAAAGTTTGGGTACAACAATTTCGTTGGTAAGACAATGGTGCCTATCTCAAATATAGCTGCGTTAAATTTGATGCAACGCATGGGACGTGAAATGTTTGGAACGACACTATTACCTTGTAGATAGATACTTTCTGCATGTTTCATGAACATACCCTCAGGTGTACTATTGAAAGCAATGGTTTTTGAACGAATGAAATAGAACACATTTATTTTATTGATACAATGGTGTTGATTCTTTTGTTCCCAAAATTAATTAAATTTAAGTTCAGTGCATCTTAGTCTTTACTCTCATTTAGAAAAGGACAAAGGACAAAATATGAAATCTAGGCACAATTATAAACATGGCCACTAAAAATACGTCGATTTACTTCAGGCGCTGGCTAGTTTGACAGGACTAAACTAATAATTTTGCATCTTCGATCCTTTTCTTAATGAAAGATAAAGATGTACTTAAATTTAGTTTTGCTTGTGAACATGACTGTCAGCGCCATTATATAACTATCTATCTTTCTGATATATATAAAACGCTTCCGTTACTGAGTGACTGACTGACTGACTGACTGACAGACAACGCACACACAACTACTGGTCGTAGAGAGCTGAAATTTGGCATGTGTGTTTGTTGGGGGGCCTAGGTGCCCACTAAGATTTTTGGATATCTCCCCCATGGGGGAGAGAAGGGGGGTAAACTGTTTTTTTTTTAATTTCTTTATGGATTCACTTAAAACTTTGTTTGTAGGTTTCACCACTGAAGCAAGTGAGCACTAATAGAAGATTTTCGTTTTCTGTCACCAGGCTGTATCTCATGCACCATGATAGTCGGATAGTTATCTGTTGCCGCTATAACAACATCCTCAGCCTATAAGTGCCCATGACTGTTGAGCAAAGCTTATAATAAAACTGTAGAGAGGTAAATTCTGTACATTTATTGAAGGATGATTGGTAATCGATACTGATGCCAAAAATACAATGCAGCTAGTATGGTATAAAGAGGGATTTTTGGGGGTGATAAACGCTTAACAGGGCAAAATAGAAAATGTATTTGAAATGGGCGGCTGAAGACACAAAAAACAACACCTAGATTAAACAGATATCCTGAACTGTGCAGAGATGCAAACATTGTATTGTTGCCTATAATTACGCCTCATAGTGAGATAATTGATCTTATGGACATGACAGGTAATTAGGTAATTGGAGTGTCAGTATCGTTACAGCGCCTAGATTTACAGCCCCGAATTTATTAGAGTCATCCTTTTATGATTCTAGTATATTACGAAATGAACTTAGCGTTTGAGCTTACTATAAAAATAGAACTATTTAAATAAATAGTCATTAACTACTATATTACGTAATTAAATACGTAGTGAGGTAATAGAACTATTTGTTTTTGTAAAATTATTACTATTCCGAAGACAAGTAAAGTTTACTATTTGGTGTGTAGGCATAATCTTTTTGGACACTATTTATTTTTGTTTTTTGGGAAGTTGGACATCATCAAAATAATGACTTCTCCCGTCCTGGGCGGCGGGAGGGCGAGTCAGACTTTACTGACTAAAACCCACTCATGTTCTTTCGGTTGCCCTTTATAGTAAATAGTCAAATCATTTATTTCCATTCCATTGCTTTTATCCGCCTATACTGAGATCAAAAGTGTTGATATACACTCGTCTTACCCATTAGAAATGTATGGTTTCAATACTTGGATATCTTATATAAACATAAACGACATTATTAATTGTAATTTGGAGAGCATTAAAAAATCAAAACGTGACTATGAAGTTAATCTGTTAAAATTAGATGTGCTTGAAGAGTTAAATTGTAAATTTAATGGATGGAACAAATTTTATACAGATGGGTCTAAAGATTCTAATGGCGGTGGAGCAGCATATTTTGGTATGAATGGGAATTTCTCGGCTATGTACAAAGTATCTGAACATGTATCGATAATGACGTTGGAATTGATTGCAATATCGGAGGCTTTAACTTGTATTAGTGGATTAAACGGCCAAAATTACGTTATTCTTACTGATAGTAAAAGTGCCTTGCAGCACTTGGCTCGATGCGCCTCTGGAGTTAGAGGTGTATCGATAGCCTATGCTATCATTAAAAAAATTCAAAATTTTAGTGACGTAAAAAATGTGAGGTTGCAATGGGTTCCATCGCACATTAACATAAGAGGGAATGAGGAGGCCGATCGCTTGGCCAAATTAGCTATTACAGAAGGTAACAATTATTATAGTGCACTAAATTACTCAGAAACTTTACAAAATTATAAAAAAATATGTTATAATAGCTGGAAAGAATACTTCGACGAGACATCTAAAATAAAAGGGATTTGGTATAGGACCATGCAGTCAGAGCCTCCTCATATACCATGGTTTGTTAACTTTAATATAAAAAGAAGTTATGTTACAATGGCTCATAGATTACGTTCTGGGCACGTTCCATCAAGAAGGTTTGAATATCTTATGCGAAGAGCGGATTCGCCAAATTGCGATACTTGTGGTGTTTTAGATGATGTTCAACACTTGTTGATGGAATGTGTCAAGAACCAAAGCGAAAGGATTAAGATTATGGAGGAGCTGGGAGTAAACCGCTGGGATGTCGGTATGATCCAAAGTATTTTGGCTGTACCGACATCGGAGCGGGCCTTCAAACTTTATGAGCTAGCCTTTTATAATAGGAATAATTAATATAGCTGTAATTTTGTGTGTGTGTGCATGTCTTAGTTAAGGTTAAGCCTTATGGACTGTCATTTTTAAAAGTCCTTAATAAATGAGAAAAAAAAAAAAATATTTCCATTAGACCAAAATGTTTTATGTTTCGGGGTCATGTAAATACAAGAAATAAGGACAAATACATAGTTCCTTCAACTAGGCTTAAGAAAATGGGTGGCTCGTTTAAATGTCAATGTATACGCTTTTATAATAAACTACCCAGACAAATTCAAGAACTTAGCATTACTAAATTTAAATTATTTATAAAACGTTAACTTTGTCAGAAAGCTTTTTACTCTGTCAAAGATTACATTGAGGATTCAAATGCTTGGGATTGAGCTGTTTCGATTAATACATTGGCCATTATTTACTTTATTTACATTTCTTTTCTCTTTGACATTTCAATTATTATTTTGACATTTATGTGTACTTTTTAAAGTATATAATCTTTTTTATGTATTTATATTTGACATTGATGTGTACTTTTTAAAGTATATAATCTTTTTTTTATGTATTTCTATTTGACATTGATATGTACTTTTTAAAGTATTGTGTATATGTTTTTGTGACATTTATTTTTGTGAATGTGAGGCCTATGGAAGTCGTTGGTTTTTTTTTAAATATGCGGTCTGACGGTTTGAGTATTTAATGTGGCCTACCCAAATGTCCTTACTTTGGTACTGTTCGTCAAGGCGTTGGGCTCCTTAGTTTTTAGTTGAGCTAAACGACTACTGACAAATGCTTGCACTGTCTGGACAGGTCCACTCAAATCTGTGTCCTTCTCTCATCAAGAGAGTGCCTCAGACATTAACCTCCATGGTTCTCGCACATTTTTGACCAATACGATTGTATGGACTTTAAAAGAGACTTTGACCTCTGAGTTTGTTTCGGATGTTTCTTCTCAGAGCAGTCCAGCTACGAAACACCGGCCCCATCGTTTGCTTAAAATAAATAAAAAAACAAAATATTGACGTGTAAAAGTGTTATATATATAACCTATTTACAAAATAAATATGATTTTATGATTTTTTTTTATTTTCATGGTAACTATTATAAACATTTCACAACTTTTAGACACTATTGATGCAGTGTTTTAGTAGTCAGCTTCTGTGCTGAGTATCGCAGGTACTAGCGATTCCCGTATGAGATAAATATTTGTATGGCTGTTTGTTTATAAACACTCCCACGTTACAAGAAAACCGTTATTTTATAAAAGAAAAACGTTTTATAAAAACGTACTCCATGCCAATAACCGTATAAAATTATGTTTACACGTAGTCGACGGTAAAAGCGAGTTAAAAGTAACAGAATAATTTGCGCCATTCAATTCTAGGAACCAAGTTAAAGTAAAAAAGGTAATGGATGGACTTGGACATGGATGGACTTACCTGCCCCAGGACACGGCTAAGTGCTAAAAATGTGTTTGAAATACGTTGCATCTACTCTTTGTACACAGAAAATTGAATATAGGTACAGAGCACACAAAATGAGGAATCCTTTTAAATGCAAACCAACGCTACCTGTCTACCAGACGTATTTGCGGGAATTTCGCCTTTAATCTACTAACTGATGTGGTCTTTGATTTAATACAAATAGTAATACTTACTCTGCTTTGATTAAAATGTGTAAATTAGTTCTATTTAATTTTACTTATACATCTAATAGTAGCCCTCGCGTTTTTACTTGCGTTATTTTGGGTACTTGGTTACTGCTTGTCTCCCGTGGAACATAGCTTACTTATAAAATTAGAATTACTTAATTGCTGATAGCATAGCTATCCATTGGTTTTTTTTCCAGTTGAGTAGTTTAAAGTTTATCCATTGCAAACAAGCAAACAAATCTTTTTACATTACAATATTTGTATTTAGAAAAACAATGTGTACCAAGAGAAGGTTATGAAAACGAAATAATTGAAGCTGAACGTTTGATCTAAAGTTCCCAAAGATCTGAAGTTACCTAATAAGAAAATGATTTTCCTGCCGAAAATTTAGACGGACGTAACGCAAAACCTCAATTTTATCGCTTTAGAGCGAGAATCAAATCATTTATTTCAATTGGGCCATTAAAAAGCACTTTGGAAAGCCATTAATAATAAAAAATGAATTGAATCTATATGCCCTACGAAGCGTTATCAATAAGAATGAGCAGGAAATTCCATTGATTTTTTACCACCGAGAATTTCATCGTAAAGTTATTATGTCTATTATTATTTGGATTATACCAGCATTTTTGTAATGGGTGCGTATCTATGACGCCTTTGAAAATCTTTGACCTTCGATCTTTGACCTTCAACCTTCTACTACCGCACGTTTAAGCGTCAACAGATCAAAGCGTTGGTAAATATCTAAGACCCAGCAATCGTCTTTGTTAAATAAAAAGGAAATTGGTTTTGTTGTATAACGTAGAAAAAAATCTATAATATCTTTTAGAAATGATTTGGGGAAAATCTTCATTATAAGCTTAAAAATAAGGCTTATAATGTATTACTCTGAGCGGTACTTTTTATTTGTATAATCAGAAAGCGAAGGAAAATTTTCAGGCCATGTTATTTTAAAGTCATTTTGAACATTATATCTTATATATTTCGAAGAGATCTTTTTTAGCTTCCTTTTGAAAATTGGAGGATGCACGCTAGAACCGCTTTAAGCCATGTATCATGCAAAACGAGCAATATCGCAGCTAAAGGATGCTATTACATTGCTTATGCGCGAAGATGAGCAATTCCAGGCTTTCTTTTCTCACATGGTAATATTGTAGTAAAATGCACATTTTTATGCATGTCTGGGTATATTGAGGGATTTTGGTTAGGACCCACAGTAGCTTTTTTTATTACGCAGGCAACAAAGGCACCTCTATGACGCCGCTATGGTTTTAACAAAACATTTTGCTTACTGAATGGGGTATGTTACTATTCTACAAACAAATTAAAAGAATACTTAACAATGTACTTGATACGGTTCTTCTGATTGAAAATGGCAGTCAATACCTATAGTGTTGGACGTTTAGATACGTTTGCAGAGTTTAAGGTCCTCCTAACCTTTGCACTTAGGTTACACATTATCTTAGTGCAAGCTGAGTGCACTCACTATAACAACAGAGGTGTGCCTATTGTTTGTGTGAACAGCTCCAAAGTTGTACCTTCGGCTGAAAACGTCTGTAAACTTTAGGAATCAGGACCAACGACACAGAGTTGAATATGGCAGGAGAACACGGCAAGGACAAAAAAAAATGATGTAGCACCGTATGTGAGTTGCTTTTGGCTTTGCAAATATAAAGCGATGACGACTTATTTTAACTGCGCATGCAAACCCGGAGGAAATGAATAATATCTTCTCTTATTAGTAAGATCGAACAAAAAGTACTTTTTTTATTCATATCTTTTTTTTTTTTGGTGAGTGAGAAATCATCCAATGACTGCTCCCGTCCTGGGTGCGGCGGGAGGGCGTGTCAGACTCTTACTGACTAAAACCCACTCATGTTCCTTCGATTGCCTTTTATGTTCCAGGGTCACAGTAACTATTATACACATTCCGCAACCCCGGCAGGCGTTGGCCCTGTTGGGCCTCTTCCTGTGCTGACTCCTTCTCTTTGAGGCGCGCGTGGAACACTAACGCGCCGTCGACGCGGTCCTGGTCCTAGCCGGGCGGCGAGCTACCCATCGCTCGCCATCCGCAGAACCGCGCCTACGGTGGCCGGTAGTCGTCTTGCGACTCTCGACGTCTTCGCCTGGGTCTTTGCCCGGGGCGAGAGGCTCGTCGTTGCCTCTCGCGCGCCGCCGCTTCCTTCACTAGCATAACTGCTTCGCAGAAGGAGACGACGGCATCCCATTCCGTCTCGCCCCGCAGCATGGCCTGAACCAGCGCTGGGCGCGAGAGGTCACCGCCGCCGATCGCCTCTACGAGGACAAGTCGATGGTCCGCCCATGCGCGGCACACCTCCACCGTGTGCTCGACCGTGTCCTCCAGGCGACCGTTGCTGCAGTGGTGACACCCAGGCATCGCTTCCGCTCGAATCCGACACAGGAACCTCCTGAACTGACCATGTCCGGTGAGGACCTGTGTCAAGCGAAACGTGAGAGCGCCGTGGCGCCTCTACAGCCACTCCTCAAAGAGGGGTCTTACCGCCGCTATCACGGCGTGCCCATTATTTATATCTTTGTACTTATAATTTGTTGTAATAGTGGCCGTATGGTAACACACACAGCAAAATTTTAATCTACTAATTGCATTCCGCTCTACGACAAAAGAGCAATGGCTGGGTCTAAGCAATACGTACGTGTTTAGTACACAATTCCAAAAATTCCTTGCGTGTGCCAATCGAGTTTATCCGCAGATGGGGTTAAGCTAACCACCAACTTCAAAGGCTCATTTCTTCACAAACTTGTATTAAAAGTACATTCGAAATTAACTTCTACATCCTTTGATTAGCTCAGCATGTTTTCAAACAAACTCCAGCTAAAGATTAAACAATAATTAGTCGTCAGGCAGAAAGGCAGGTGTTGTTTATAGGGAAAGTTTCTCCCGTACGCCGGTTGTCATGGCAACGGACTGCGTGGGATAAATACGAGGGGAATGGAGGGACGTGACGTCATAAATCAGGGGAATGCAGGTTTTCGCTTGAAGCTTAGCACATGAGGTTCGTAAGAACGTAGAACGTAGATCGTAGAACTTTGACAGCCTTTAGGGGTAATCAGAAGCCATAAAGTCTGAACAGCCTAATACCATATCGTCCCTTAACTGAGATACAGCGAAATCGGGGTTGCGGAATGTTTATAGTGGTTACCGTGACCCTGGAACATAAAGGGCAATCGAAGGAACATGAGTGGGTTTTAGTCAGTAAGAGTCTGACACGCCCTCCCGTCGCACCCAGGACGGGAGCAGTCATTGGATGATTTCCCACTCACAAAAAAAAAAAAAAAAAGATACAGCTAAATCCAGTTAGTCTAGAATTCCAAACCTAACTAGGAAAATACTAGAGAAATAATGAAGTATATATTGTTTTCTAACGAAAAGTTGTGTCGAACTTGAACAAACACTAATTGGTGACGAACCGAAGACAAAATAATGACAGATCAAACCAGGAACTGTCAAATGTCATTTGGTCTTTTAAATATTTTAGTGGATACGTTGCTTACCACATTAAAGGTTCAAGTTTAACCTCAAGAAACAAATTAGTTTCTACTTGCGAAGGTAGATTGACCAAAATAAGACTACAATAGACACAAAGTAATGTTATCGACACAAATTATGCCGATAAAATACTTAAAAGACTCGTCTAGCTAGGGCCCATGTCATGTTTGTCGAAACATGCAGATTGTGTACACAGCTTTATTGTGAACTAAATGCAATTTCAATCGCTTTCCGCAAAACATTCCAACATACCGGTGGCGATAGATTGAAACGTATATTTAGCAGTTAGCTTTTAAATGGTTTCTGTTATAGAATCAATTTACACTCTATGGTTTTTAGCGTGCAATGAAAGAGGTAAACTATTTTTACCACTTTTGTAACCGCGATTGCATACTAAGTCTTTTCGAAGTCAATGTGGTCTACCGTGACCCGTTTAGTCAGTGTAGGAATTCAGAGCTCTGCGGGTCAGAATTGCATTAAATCCTTGCTCGCGAGATTCTATTGGTGGGTTTTTGAACCGTACAATATAAGACCATTCAGACTTTTTGGATTCTAACTACCATTAAGGAATGACAAAATTCTACGATTGACAACCGGGAACAACGGCATGTTTTCCAGACCAAAAATGTCAGAAATGCAAAACAATAACTGCAAAAAGGCACATTGGCGCTAAACCGGTTTTTGAACTATTTGAGAAGTTGACTCTGTAAACACCCATGGGCCGACAGTATTCTAGTCAGTCAAAGTAATTTTATTCAAATATACCAATTACAAGTAAGTACTATCAAAGCATCAGTCAGTCAGAAAGCTGAAGCTAGTTGCTCGTAATTCAAACAGTAGGTTTCTATAGAGAAGAACGAGATAGATATTCATGAATACTCTTTTGAAAACGATAGACTACTAAACCTATCGATTTTAATATTTAACCTTTAGTTTTAAAAGCGGATTCAAAGATCTTGAAACAATAAAAACATTAAAAAAAAACAATAACCTGCTAGCTCGTTGACCTTTTAAAAACAAAAAGGTTTTACATCCTTTTTTTTGGGGTGTGGGAAATCATCAAATAGCTTCTCCCGTCCTGGGCGAGGCGGGAGGGCGTGTCAGACTTTTACTGACTAAAACCCACTCATGTTCTTTTGGTTGCCCTTTATGTTCCGGGGTCACGGTAACTATAAACATTCCGCAACTTTTACATCCATCGTTCACAAACCTACATGTTTCAATTTTATTTCAGTTAAAGTATGCAAACAGAAATTTAAATATACAGTTTCATAAATTGTTTTTCAAATATTCGCAATCAATCGGTTGATTACTAACGAGGGATATCTAGGTCTTTTGAAATATGTTTTTCTCTTAGTTTCTTTTTCGATTTAATGCTTTAACGTATACGTTTAATCTTAATGATAGTAGCGTGTAAACATTAAGTATAATTATTTATCCTCCTAGACTTCCAGTCAGGCCGGTTGCAGCTGAATACCAGGTTTTTCTTGGAGCGACTTTCTATCGGTTTGAAAAGGAAGTCAAGACAAGACTCTCAAAGATTTACTAATAAAACCGGCCAAGAGCGTGTCGGGCCACGCTCAATGTAGGGTTCCGTAGTTTCCCGTCCGTCATAATATGTGTACCTACTTATAAGTTTTAAAAAAAGGCTATTTGTTACGTTGACATACTAAGTACGCAGAAATTATTTTGTACAACCTTTTTGTCTTTTTTGTACAAAAACTGTTCTTTCTATCAAGTTCAAAATAATTTTCCTAGAAAGTCCTTATAAAGTTCTACTTTCCAGATATTTTCATATTTTTTAAACCTACGGGTCAAAAGTTAGAGGGGGGGGGGGGGACGCTTTGATTTTTCCTTTTGGAGCGATTATTTCCGAAATTATTGATATTATCAAAAAATGATTTCAATAAACCCCTATTCATTTTTAAATACCTATCCAACAATATATCACACGTCAGGGTTGAAATTAAAAAAAAAACACTTCCCTATTTACATATAGGGGGGCTACCCTAATAAAACGTTTTTTTCCAATTTTTATTTTACCACTTTGTCGGCGTGATTGATATACATATTGGTACCAAATTTCAGCTTTCTAGTGCTAACGGTCACAGAGATTAAGCGAGGACGGACGGACAGACAGACAGACATGGCGAAACTATAAGGGTTCCTAGTTAACTACGGAACCCTAAAAATGGTCACTCACAGCTTTACGTGTAGTCTATAAGTAGTGTAGTGTAAGTTGATATAATAATTACACTGATTTTCTATTAATTAAGGATTAGTTATACCCTTATAATATTATAACCGCCTTACTAATAAACGCTGCATAAAGTTATGACAGGTTTATACGTCAAAAAATGTATGGTTACACAGGCTTTATTCATTGCATAACTTTACACAGTGATTATTAGTAAGGGCATAAATGTAAAAATTAATTTGTCACTCTTTCAGAGCTTTTTGCGTATGTACATACATACCACGCAAAAACTAACAAAAGGATTTTGATTGTAGCTTATACATCAGAATAAAAAATAGACTACATAACAGCACATTATGTAGATCTACGAAAAGCTGTAACCAAAAACCTAACATAGCGCGGGTGAAATCACAGGGGAAAGCTAGCTATGTATATTACAAATATTTTACAGCCAAACACTGAACCAATTTAAATAAAATTTGGTAAGTATGAAAAGATTATAATAGACTTCTTATAGTCCGTGACAAAAAAAAATCTGCAATATACGACTCGTCTATCTGTAAACACAGAGGAAATCGGGGACAAAAACTAGTGATCCTAAAAAACAAAAGCATAAATACATTTCAATGTGTTTCCAAAATTGTGGTATTTGTTTTTGCTGTGTGGTCGCCACTATTCATTTATGACCTAGCTCAACGACTATTATTGTTTTTTATACTAGTATTATAAACAGGAAAACTTTGCTTGTATGTATGTTTGTTTGTTTGATTGTAATGAACAGGCTCAAAAACTACTGGACCGATTTTAAAAATTCTTTTACCATTCGAAAGCTACATTGTCAACGAGTAACATAGGCTATATAATATATGCTATATCACGCTATGTCCCACGGGAGAGAAGCAGTAACCAAAAACCTAAAGTAACGTGGGTGAAACCGCGAGGAACAGCGGGGCCGCATGGCCCCAATGTTTCATCCCCAAACGGCTCAAATATATAATTCCCATAGAGGCTATTATATTTGCACCGTCTGAGGTTTTCTGCACTTGCAGCAGCTGTCCCAGCATGCAGATCTAGGACGATGAGATGGCGCAAGAGTATCAACAGATGTTTCATCCACACCAAAGACCTACCCAACTTCGAAGGAATGATGGTCCTCCCATAACATGATTGGCTTTTATATTGGCCAGAGGCTGAGCATTGCCATCCAACGTGATAATTCTGCTCCAGACTTGAACAATGTGAAAGTATTTTTTTTTATATTGATCAAGGGTGGATCAGAATCGTTATAGAGTACACTTTATGTTGTGCGTATTTATACTATATGTAAATACAGTATTTACTGGTTTTTCGTTCACTAAAAATTTAGTTCTTTGCTCTAAATTGTTCTTTAAAAAACTTGGCGGTGACATACATTTTGTCGACCTAAGTGTAGTTAGGAGAAGATTAGCAGATATTCACTACTGTTATAAAAAATATCCATTTTTTTTGGGGAAATGTTATTTGTTTATGACGACCCTGCATACCTATCTATACTGACTGTAACCCTTTTAAGTAATGGTAAATCAGTACAGCAATCCTTTGTTTTTTACACGACTGCCTAAAAAAAGGAGTGTTATTACACGACTGCCCAAAAAAAGGAGTGTTATGTTTTCAAGATTCATGTATGTATGTATGTGTGTGAGTTTCTTTATTCCACCATAACTTCTTAATGCCTGAACCGATTTAGATGTATGATGTATCGTTACAATCCGTACATAGTTCCGAGTAACATAGGCTAGTAAAAATTAGGAAATTCAACCCCTGTGTGTGTTTAATAGGGGTTGAAAGTTTGAACGAAAATCTGTCGTTATTGATTGAAGTAAGTTACTGGAAACTTGGTGTTTACCATTTTGGACGGAGATAAAAATTTAGAAATTCAACCCCTATGTGTGTAAAGTAGGGGATGAAAATTTGAATGAAAATCTGTCATTATTGAAGTTAGTGACTTGAAACTTGGTGTTTACCATTTTGGACGGAGATAGAAATTTAGAAATGCTACCCCTATGTGTGGGAAATAGGGGATGAAAGTTTGAACGAAAATCTGACATTACTGTAGTTAGTGACTGGAAACTTGTGTTCAACAATGTGGACGAAGATAAAAAAAGCATGAGCTAGTATAAATTCAGAAATTCAACCCCTATGTGTGTAAAATAGGGGATGAAAGTTTGAACGAAAATCTGTCGTTATTGATTGGAGTAAGTTACTGGAAACTTGGTGTTTACCATTTTGGACGGAGATAAAAATTTAGAAATTCAACCCCTATGTGTGTAAAATAGGGGATAAAAGTTTGAACGAAAATCTGTCATTATTGAAGTTAGTGACTGGGTACTTGGTGTTTAACTTTTCGGACGAAAATAAAAAAAATGTTTTTTCTACCCTTAATGGGGTAAAATATGGGTGGATAAGTATAATACCGTCATGACTCACGAGCTATCGAAAACAAGTCGGATGTACGAAGTGAACGCAGTGGATACTTCTGTAGAGGCCAAAACTTACGGACAGCGGCCGAAACCAGAGTTTATACCTTCCGATTCCAATTAAACTGGAGGTATCGTCGAATTTTTGAAGATTGGTATCAGATCTAGAGTATTGTTAAGAAAAAATATTAACGTTGGACACGGTTTAGTAAACGGTGCTATGGGAATCGTTAGAAAATTTGAATGGCCATCACTACGACGTGATCAACTCGAATCTGGAGAATTACCACAAGCCGTGTTCGTTGAATTCGACAATAAAATGATACGTGGAAATACCATCGGGCTCGGTGTCAAAATTAAAGCTAGTACAGTCGAATTCGACGCATTAAGGGGTCACGGCAAAGTTGAGCGGCGCATGCTACCACTAATATTATGTTGGGTCGTGACAGTCCACAAACTACAAGGGATGACACTGGATAGAGCCGTCGTGGATCTAGGCCCTAAAATTTTTGCCAAGGGCCAAGCTTATGTCGCGCTTAGTCGCGTGAGGCAGCTAGATGTTTTGGCAATCAGTGTTCTAGATCCACGTAAGCTTCTCCACGAGTCACACGACAAAAAGTCTCTCGATGAACTACATCGCCTCAGTAACCTTTAAGAGCGCGGCGACCGATTATTTTCCATACAAACGTAATACCAAAATCATTAGCAGTTCGACCATATTTCCATCATATTATGATGATGTTTGTTGATTTTTTTTTAATTACCTAATATAAAGTTTAAACAAAATTGCATTTCGTACATTTTTACAGCTTAAATGGCATGTTTTCTTAACTTCAACCAAGGTATCTCCATTGTTATAGATATAGGTAATTGTTGTTATGGCAATTTGTAACTTTCGTGTGTGCTTCCGTCTTAAACAATAGAGTCGAAATTCGAATGGAGTCGAGAGCTTTCCTTCGTATTCGAGAAATAATATTTTTTATTTCTAATGAAACCGTTATTTCAGACTGAATAGGCCCAGATAAATACCTTAACCTAACACACACAAGTAATATATTTGTGTTAGTAATAAAACTTAAATCTATGTTAGTAGCACTTCACTACGTTGCACTAGTCTTTGTGAACTCCGGTGCAACTTGTCCGCAGAAGCGTCGGAAAGCCACGTTCTGTGGCCAAAAGCTACTTTAGAACCCTACGAAGCGACTACATTGTTCTAGAAACGTCTTTCTCGGGAATATTCCTGGCTCAGAGTATAAAAGCATTGCCCCGACCGGAAGAAACTCAATTGTCTGGTTAAGCAGCAATAAACAGCGGTAGAGCTGAACTGCGAGATGAAAATGTCATACAAAGAAGAAACTCAGTGTGTTTTTGATACCGCTACAAATGACACGAGAAACATGTGATAATTATTGTGATAAGCGACATATAAGGTACTCTGACAACCTTTGCAAAATTTTAACGGATTTTAATATGTAAGATACATCATGATTGGTTACTGCCGTGGTGCTAAATTGTTATTGTTTGTTAAAAACATCTACTTGTAAACCGACATTTGATTATCCACGAAGTAACAATATTAAAGGAACGTATCACTAAAAGGTACAAAATAAAAAAAAAATTAAAAAAATTAAAAAAACACGACTGCCATGACAAAAAAGAACTAAAAGGCAAAAAAAAAGATTTTTCATAGAAAATTATTGTATTACTGTTTACTTATAAAGTGAAAGGTCGCTCATTCAGTCACGGACTCTATAATTATGAAAAATCCAAAACTACTTGATTGACAATACTACAATTTTCGTAGCAGTCGGGGGACCGCCTTGCGGAATACTCAAATATTGCGGAAAGGTCCCCCGACTGCTACGAAAATTTTAGTTTTGTTAATCAAGTAGTTTTGGATTTTTCATAATTATAGAGCCCGTGACTGAATGAGCGACCTTTCATTTTTTATGTAAACAGTAATACAATAATTTTCTATGAAAAATCTTGTTTTTTGCCTTTTAGTTCTTTTTTGTCATGGCAGTCGTGTTTTTTTAATTTTTTTTATTTTTTTTTATAAATAAAGGATCACTATCATCACCCCTCTAGCCTTTTCTCTACTAAGGTTGGCTTCCATTCTAACCGGATGTAGCTGTATTCAAAAATTTACGTATACCAACTGCCTACAAGACCACGCACGAGTTTTGTAATAAACATACCTAAATAGCAATTAATTTATTCACTCAACACTCAAAGCCGCACTTCAACAGTCACATTCCCACAACCTCAATATGAATCCTCGCATTGTGACATTCAAACGAAAAGCCAGCGACAGGAATACCTAACTGGAAAACGCTGTAAAGCGCTGTATTTTTAAACCCCTGTGTTCTATTGTGTCCATAAAGCTCAGAGTGCACTGACAGACCGCAAAAGAACAAACAGTCCCTGCCCTGTTCACGGGCAAATGCAACGTGTAGCAGTCGTTTGCGGAAAAGAGTGTAATAATTCATCTAAAGTGTGTGTTACACTGCACCGCTGCTTGTGAACAAATTCTGATCATTTTCATACTGGGTATAAAACTTTACAATGAGCTTTTTGTGTGATTCGCTTAAGGAAAGTTAAATGTGTTTTGAGCGGTGCATTTGTGATTTTTTTCAGGCATTTCAAAGCTATGTTAATTCTTAAGTAATGAGGCATCATTTCATCAATTTATTGTATACGAGATAATAAAATTGAAATTATGCTAGGAAATAGGAATGAGCTAAAATTAAATTATGGAATCAACCTGTTATATACTCATTTTGAAGATATTTGATCTGTGTGTATCGAGCTACTAACATTTCTTAGAATAATAGATTATCCAGGCACTCGTTTACATTATTATAGGTAATGTTAGTAATGAACCGACTACTTGGGAATGGCAGTTATCCTTATTATTATAGTCTATGACTGTAATGAGTGGGAAAAAATTACTGACATAAAATTTATTTATGCTTAAAAAATAGTGTGATTTATAAAATGTAACCTTCATTATATTTTAGATCCATGGTAGAGTTTTAAATTTAGACTTGAAATAAAACACACGTGAAGAAGAGACAGACAGACAGAGTTACTTATACATATTAGTATGGATTGAATTTTTTGAGAATAAGTACCTTAATATTCATTTCAAAATAACTAGTATTGTAGATTGCTACATAAATCAAGGAGCAAATGCAACTACTAATAATGTTGATGAATGTTGCTCGTTATTCGCTGAATTGTATGTATGGAACGATATTGCTCATGTTAGTTCACCTAATTGCCCCGTCGTGTTCAGCGATTGTCACTTGGCAATAAATTTCTCTCAAACAAGCCCATTTATGAGCACTACCCATAAATTGTAAAGCTGCTAAAATATCAGTTTAATTTCAGTAAAGAAGATAGGCTTTTGGATAAGTAACAATATAAGTTAGCATTCAATTTGTTTATCTATCATGTTTCGGATTACTAAGATTTATAAGTGGTACTAACAAATGTGATTGCCATTCTTGAGCACTAACTATAAATCCTGCTAAAACGTCAGTATAATCAGTAAAAAAGCTAAAGGAGACAATTTTTTTTGGTCCCACTATTAAACGGTTACGTTTATTAATAATTTTACGCATGAAACAAGTCATCACCTTATTATAACTAAACCCTAACTAAAAATTATATAGAAATCTAACGGGAATAATGAAATAATAGTAAAAAACTATTACGGAAAAATGCATGTTGAGGAGCGTTTTTACATTTATTTCAACGTGAATTTAAATATATTATGTGAAACGAAACGTACCTAATTAACATTCCGTTGTAGATGCTCTGTGGTACAGTTTCAATCAGTTTGACACTGACAGACTACATTATTAAGCTAAGTTCATACGACCGCGCGAAACCGCTCTGTACCACTAACCGCGCGGTACAAGACCAAAGTAAGCAGCAATTATCGTAGACATTACCGCGCGTTCTACGTTCGTTGAAAAGCATTCTTGCATCCTATTTTAAGTGAAAGACTTTCATTTAAAATAGGATGCAAGAAAGCTTTTTTATTGTCTTTGTCATTTTCTGCGACGACTCAGCCTTCGGTATAAAATCCATAAGCAAATTGCCCCCTCTTCAAGCAACATTGACATCCGGACTGGTATGCACATCATCATGCGAACGCCTCAACCACGCGGCGACGCGCGGCTTCTCGCGGTCATGTAAACTTAGCCTAATAGTTTCCAACAGTTTTCTAGATAGTCAGATAAGTGCTTCTTCTGTTCTTTTCGTATTTTTATTCAATAGATGTTAGAAAAATGGCTTCTGGAGATACAGTGCATAATATAAATAT
Organism: Athetis lepigone; assembly: GCA_033675125.1. Taxonomy (NCBI): domain Eukaryota; kingdom Metazoa; phylum Arthropoda; class Insecta; order Lepidoptera; family Noctuidae; genus Athetis; species Athetis lepigone. The sequence goes on from CM066217.1 coordinate 15,741,864, forward strand.
AAAGCTGTTGTAACAATTGTACAGCTCGATTTCAACGAAATGTGCAACAACTTTACTTATAAAACATTGGCGTCCACAGTAAAAGAATAATCGAAAAAAAATCACACCAAAGCCAGGTTTTTATGTCATTTACACCTATATTATTATTGAAAAGTGCACTATTCTAACATAAAATACCTAGGAGGTTTCCTAGGTATTTTATGTTAGAATATAAATATAAATTTAGATATTCACTCATTAAATAATCGCTCTTGTGAGATTTTAGGTCATTATGAGAGTCATGTTTTGAGTGTCGTATTTCCCAGTATTCCGGTTACGTAGAGTTTTGCTAATATTGCCACTGTAATCTAGAGATTATAAGGAATAATCTAACGTGCATTTCATTAATAAATGCCACAATTTGTGGTGGGCCTAATCCCCGAACAAAAAAAATTGTCTCCTTTGTCTAAAATATAGACCAAGTCGGTCGTAAGACTAAACTTAGAACTTTAAATCAACACGTTGCGGTCAGTTTAAACTTTAAAGCGACGAGCTGAGTTCACTAGAATACCTTTATAAGAAAATCTGAATACTTTACAGATAATGTTAGAAAACTAAATATTCTACGTTTAAATCTCATAGTAAAAATCTCATTTTAGGTTTAGGTTTAAAGAAATTAACTCTCAATGAAAACATAGAATGTCACTTACTTGAGAACAATAATAAACATAGTTTAAATTTACAAAAAGTTCGACATCAAGAGGTACAGACTAAATTAGAAAAACCCCACCCAATACATTTTTTTTTATTTCTTACATACTGGCTGAGTTGAGTTTTAAATGCATTGAATTTGCTGAAAATTTTTACTAGACTCAATAAGGCAGTCGCTTCATGTAAAACACAGGCATCCAGCCGAATCCGGTTAGACTGGAAGCAGACCCCCTCATGATTGAGAAAAGACTAAGAAGATGATGATGACTAGACTCAATAATAAACTTATCATTGCATGCTGGTATTTCCGAAAACAAACGACTACCGCTGAAGCTTTAAAATTGTTTTTTTTTTGTTTGTCAAGAATCGTAGGTGCGTTTACAAATAAAAACACATACACAAATAACTACACTAATGGTGTGACTTGACATAGCGAATTTTGCAAACTACTTTTTTGCGTTATTTGGGTAATACAATCTATACTTTAGATTTATTAGCATAAAGTTGTTATTGCGTTGCATCAAACACGCAAATGTTTTGCCAAATACGTCAAGTGAAATCGCACGACCAGAACCACCTGCAAGCTAACAAATATCGGTTTCCACGTTTTTTAACAAAAAATATTTGTAACTTAATGTAGGATTGAATACAGGGTGTAAAAACACACGTTACGGCCGCATTCTGGGCATCAACATTAACATTTTATTTTTACTGTGAAAAGTAGGTCACAAGTGCTGGCAATCAGGTTATTAAAATTTTATTTCTACATTAATATAGAACAATATAATTTCAACTTAGTCTGATGATGGCGTGAGGACGTGGATAGTGGAACTCTTTATTGGTTTCTAACCCTCTCAAGTAGTCGAAGAAAGTTCTTTTTAGACGCTGGCTAAATTGGCAGGACTAAACTAATATTATAAATCTTCTGTCCTTTTCTTCATTAAATGGAAAAAGAAAGTTGCAGCACCATTATCAGACAGATACAGTTTATCATCATTTTATTGACAAAACGAAAAACCTTGACAACGGCAATGTTTTTTTTATTAGAATTAAAATGATCACATCGTGCTGGGGGTGTACCACAAGCCCTTATAGCAGTATTACTTTGATATTACTTTCAGTGGAAAAGAGACGGCGCGAGACAACGGGTCTAACGCTGTCACTTGCACGCTCCTGAACAGGAATAAAACAATTTTACTTTAAACGTCATGGTAAGGGGGCTGTACATGCGATAAGTAAAACTAATACCATCAAAGTTTCATACATATATGGGAAACTATCAAAATGTCAACAATAGCTGGGGAAGCGATTTGAAATCGGTTAGTAGTCCCATAGGCCACATTACAGTATGCAGTGATATATTACCCTATAGTAAAGGTCAGTTTAACGCCACTCCTGCGACTTATAAGGCCGTATATCATTTCAAGGAACCGAACAACATGTTCGAAAATCTTGAATGTTTGACCTTTTTTTACTTATGTAGTTCCTCGATAAGTTTTTTAGATTAAGCAGTTTTTTTTAAATCTAATACCTTTCGACGATCAAGCGACAGCCGGCTGTCGCACTGCTATTGTCTTTCTATTGTTTCTCGAATGACGTGTGTTCGAAGGTTTGTTTAATAATACAAAGCTGAAGAGTTTTATGTTTTTTAGAATGCGATAATCTTAGGCTGCGGGCTTGATTTGTAAAAATCTTTTTCTAGATTTCTTCCCTACTAAGAAAAGGAATTTCCGTAAACTCCTTTTCTTAGTACGAAAGAAATCCTTTCTTTAATTCACTGTAGTAGTTTAACCTTTCGACGACCAAGCGACAGCCGGCTGTAGGACTGCTATTGGTCTTTCTCGTGTCTCGAATCACGCGTGTTCGGAGGTTTAAGCTATGTGTAACCAACTGTTGGGAATAATTTATTAGGTCTTGCCGAAGTTTTTTTTTTATGCCTGATGTCGTTTGTAGTAAATTTCTTTCTCATAACACAGATATTTAACCACAATTTATTTAAAAACCACGCAATTTTTAGGTAACCATTCAAAGATATAAATTAAGCCATAATTGAACACGATTAATAATTTCGATTAGAAGCACATTTTGCTAATAGCCCATTTCAATCAATTATCTTTTCAATGGAGCTAAATTCTTGGGTAACGGGTTGTTCAGATTTGCCACAATAGCTTCCTGGGAATGACCTCATGACCTTTGGGTCGGCGTTCGGCACTTCGTTCGATGGTAAGGTAATAATGAGGTGTTGACTTTACACCGCTTATGAATAAGTATTTTCACAGCTATTCAATATCTATACTAATATTTTAAAAAGGTAAAAGCGAGTTTGTGAGATTGTTAAGATTTAGAAAATATTAAGATTTAGAAAATATTTTATCAAATAGAAAATCAATAGAAAGCCGCATTATTTGTGATTATTGACTATATTTTAACAAATACGCTATGGCCTGAGCGAGCGAAGCAGTAATCAACGCCCTGACATTCCGCTTGTAAAACTACAGCAAGTTTGTAAATAAAGTTAATACTTAAAAATAGAGTACTTATCTAAAGATTAGTAATATTGCGTTTCAATAATGAAAAGTCTGTTGACTTTGTCGAATTAGGTCCTTTAGTTGGTTGGTTTAGGTAAGCCTTTTTCACCTCTCCTTATTCATTTATTAATTATGTGAAGCAAAATCTTGACGCTATTTTACAAAAAAAAATAAGAAGGAATATGAAAATCGGCACAGGTAAAGTTTATAAAAAGAAGCATAGCCGACACTTTATTTTATTTTATTTTATACTAGGTGTATTTTTGGTCGGGTTGTTTGTTTTCATGGGTAGAATCATCTCCTAGCGGGTTGAGCAAGACCAAAAATACACCTAGTATAATATGTATTAGATATAAATCATCCATTTGACACACACTCATAAAAACATACAAAATGTATACTTGTATACTTATTCAATTATAAATAAATAAATAAATAAATATCCTGGGACATCTTACACACGGCCATCTGATCCCAAGCTAAGCAGAGCTTGTGTTATGGTAATCAGACAACTGATATACATACTTATATAATTTTTAAATACATACATATTATAGATAAATAACACCCAGACACCGAACAAACAATTATGCTCATCACACAAAGTTTGTCCTAGGTGGGAATCGAACCCACGACCTCTGGCTTTGCAGTCAGGGTCACTGACCACTAGACCAACAGGCCTGTAATTATGTTTATAGAAAAACTATGATTAACTGACACTGCACTTAAAGATGTATCGTTTAATGACAAATATTGATATCGTAGTCAACATGCGTTCAAACCTTAGATTTATATGAATTGCCTATATCTACATTTTGATGATTTAGCGACCACCAGTTCCAAAATCCAATAATACTTTTCGACCAAAGAAATGAAACTTAGGACTCTACTCAAATGTCCAAACTGATAGCCTAGACTAGTGGCATTATAAAACAGATGGTAGAATAGAATATATTGTCAAATGTATGGGGTTGACATAAGCTTTCGCTAAACAATTTGACATCTCCATACATTTCACAATCTATTCTATTCCACCATCTATTCTACAATGCCACTTGTCTAGGGGGGCCTGTGTACAAACTATAAATAATCACCAATCAAACCAACCCTATATTCAACAACTTCCTTTTCTATAATTACGATAAACTTCATGGTATTTTAAGCGGCCATTGTCCATTACCAACCATTTACCAACCTAACAAAAACTCGTATTTATTCAGGTGTCCCAGTAACCCGGAAACCACATGTTATCCTTATAATCACTCGACAAACTTACAATGTTTTGTTTAGATTTCCCATGGGTACTATAATTTTGATATAAGTTTGATGATAGGTGAAAATGTTTCCAATTTATTGTGCGCTTGTGACAGAGCATTTATTGCTTTCTAACTCTGTCTCGAAATGTAATAAAACTAGGTTTTATTCGATATTTTAAACTTGTATGAGTTAGAGATCAATATAATATTATGCTACTAGCTTTTGCCCGCGGCTTCGCTCGCGTTAGAAAGAGACATAAAGTAGCCTATGTTACTCTCCATCCTTTCAACTATCTCCACTTAAAAAATCACGTCAATTCTTCGCTCCGTTTTGCCGTGAAAGAAAGACAAACATACAGACAGACAGACAGACAGACAAACACACTTTCCCATTTATAATATTAGTATGGATGTGTATAACATTTGCCGGTTAACGTAATTATATAACACACAATAATGATTATTGCGTCTACCTCTCAAGCACAAAGTTGGATTGGCATAGAATTTGCGAAGCCATTGCTTGTCGTTTAGCTTTTAGAGGAGTTGGGGTTAGAAGGGGGAAACAATATTTTACCAAACAAAAAACACTTTAACACTGAATATCCCGGACATTCCCGGAAAGGGATACCTTAACCGTCTTGGCAAATACTCAATGTTTTTAAGTGACCTACCTATCTCCAAAAATAATTATCCCACACAAAAAATCATACTTCGACAAAAGAGGTATCTATGCTAAGTTAATTTTTTTTAACACTAACCGTTTTGACGTTGATTCCTAAAAACCACTTCAATCATAGGGATAAGTAATATAACATTCTATAACTCATTTTTAGGGTTCCGTAGTCAACTAGGAACCCTTATAGTTTCGCCATGTCTGTCCGTCCGTCCTCGCTTAATCTCAGTAACCGTTAGCACTAGAAAGCTGAAATTTGGTACCAATATGTATATCAATCACGCCGACAAAGTGCAAAAATAAAAATTGGAAAAAAATGTTTTATTAGGGTAGCCCCCCTATATGTAAATAGGGAAGTGGTTTTTTTTTTAATTACAACCCTGTCGTGTGATATATTGTTGGATAGGTATTTAAAAATGAATAGGGGTTTACTAAGATCATTTTTTGATAATGTCAAGAATTTCGGAAATAATCGCTCCAAAAGGAAAAATCAAAGCGTCCCCCCCCCCTCTAACTTTTGACCCGTAGGTCTAAAAAATATGAAAAAAATCTGGAAAGTTGAACTTTATAAGGACTTTCTAGGAAAATTATTTTGAACTTGATAGAAAGAACAGTTTTTGTACAAAAAAAGAGAAAAAGGTTGTACAAAATAATTTTTGCGTACTTAGTATGTCAACGTAACAAATAGCCTTTTTTTAAACTTATAAGTAGGTACACTTGTTGTGACGGACGGAAAACTACGGAACCCTACATTGAGCGTGGCCCGACACGCTCTTGGCCGGTTTTTATTACATTAAGTTGTAAATGAACGAAATTGCTGGACTTTAAGTATTTATTATACTCGTAAGGTTGTAAAAGTGCTTCAAAGGGAGCTTAATTGACAACAGACACTTACACAATTTTAATTGTAAGAAGCTTATAAACCTTTTAATTTTAATTTTAAATTTGTAAACTCTGTATCTGATTTATTTGTGCGTAGTATATAGAAGTGTGTATTATTTATTGTTGATTCTTTTGTTTTTCTTTTTTGTTCATGTGGTGTTTACCTTTAAGTAATTGTTGCACTATGTTAAGTTTTAATGCGCATTTAATATTAATTGTATGAGTGTAAACAATTGTTGGTAAACCTAATAAATAAAATAAAATAAATAAATAAAGGGATCTTAAGATCAGGTTTCTTAACAAAAAATGGTTTCGATTGTAGTTCTAAATCTTTGAATTATATAACCTACCTTCTAATTGTTTTAGAACAAATATTGGTGAAACATTTGGCACTGTGACTGAGAGGCGTGTTACTGAGCTATGCGTCATGTGTTTGATTCCCATAAGTAACAAACATTTGTTGTCATGGTGAGGGTGTGTATATGTGAAACTTTGTGAGTATAGACGGATAAATGGATTCATTTCACGCAAAAAATACTGTTAGGATTTTATTAAAACCTTGAAATAATATAGTTTATGCATCAAAATAACACATAGTCACATAGGCTGCATAACATCACGCCATGACACCACGCCACCACGCCATCAGGCGCAGGAGCGCGGCAGTAATCAACTTGCAAACTATAATAAAATATTTTTAAGGTAACATTTTGTTTTTAAGCGACGAAAAAAAAAAACACAATAAAAAATCAAATCTTTTCTTAAGAAAGGACCAACCTCAAAACCTTATATATAAGCGTTATGTTTTTAGTTCAGAAGATTTAAAAAAAAAACTTGTATTACTTCATAAAGTAGCTATTGAACGATGTAGGTATTATCTGTAAATATGCATCAACAAACAGACGATGTTCCACATCTGTAATCGGAACCGAATTTATCGACTTCGAGTAAAATTGATGCCTGTTTACTGAGCAAATAGTTCGAATACCCATCAAATTGATAGCTGTAATTAAAGAAGCTCCAAATTGAATCGCACCAATTAAAATTAAATTTTGTCTGCATCGCATTGCTGAAAAGTATCCGTTAAGTGCTGTCAGCGATTTAACAATTAAAAGTTATGAAAACCATAAATTTAATATCACTTTTTAGGGTACTGTTTTGTAGGACCCTATTTCTAGGATTTTGCTTTGTAAAGTAACAATTTAAATATTTTAGGACAACTAAAACACGGCCATCTGATCCCAAGCTAAGCAGAGCTTTTGTTATGGTAACCACACAACTGATAAACATACGCATAATATAATTTATAAATTTAGGTATATATTTTATAGATAGATTACAACCAGACAGACCAAACATTCATGCTCATTACACAAAGTTTGTCTTGGGTGGGAATCGTACCCACGACCTCCGGCTTACCAGTCAAAACACTGACCACTAGACCAACGTGCCCGTCAAGAAGTTGTGTTAATAGATCCTTTGTATATATTATTTAACCCGTGATAAATACTATCTATCTATTGAGAATAGGCGAGACGACAAAAAAAGTAATTAGTCCGTCGGATAAATTATCAAAAAATTTTGGACACGTATTTTTTCTTTTTTCTTTTAGACGAAGAATGACGACGATACAGTGCGTTGAAATTGCGCATGACGTCACGGTTTGATACAATTTTTGCAGGACGGTGACGTCAAAACCCCCACTCCGGAACTTTGTTGCTATCTTTGTATTTTTTTATTAATTTGATCAAGCAAAAAATACGTGTCCCGTATTTTTGGCCGATCTAAACAGAATGCCATTTTTTGAATGCTGTCGTCATCCCTATTGTGTTTGTTTCAGACATAAAGACTGTGTACTACTATGGCCGCAAAATCTATACAAATAAAAACGAATCACTACATGTGTTGCCAAGTGCAAAAGTCGAAAACGACTAAACCTATTCGGCTAATTGTCTTTTTTTAATATTTGGTGAAGCTCGAAAAAGTTTTTTATGTAATGAAATATTGGAAATATTGTATTTTTGTGAGGGGTTTTGTCTGCAATCAAAACAATACTCAATATTTATAACAAAAATAATCGAAAGTTAACAATTAAAGGCGTCCCTTATACAAGTCTTTTCTCATTCTTACCTTTCGACGACTAATCGACAGCCGGCTGTCGCGCTGCAATTGTCTTTCTATTGTGTCTCAAATCACGTGTGTTCGAAGGTTTATAGTTATTTAAACTTTCCTCGATTTAGCTAGTTTTTTTAGACCTCTAAGTAGATTTAGAAATTAAAGATGTCAGAACTTTGTTATATTTATGCGGAGGAAAAGTTTCTTAAGCACATCCCATAGAAAAGCAAACTGTCTCGGCCCCACAATGTTAATCAAAAGTCAGAGGGATCAATTAGGGGAACATTCCCCTTCCTTAGCAAAAGGGGACTTAAAGAACATGGGTGTCTAAATGAAATACACAATTAATTCCCCAAGTATAAATTAAATGTAAGCCGGGTCTTATTTGGAACTCTTTCTTGGCTTACAATGAAAGAAAATATAAAGCTTAATTTAAAACTTGGAGATTAAAAAGTAGCCCTTGTCCTTCTTTGGCGTTAAGCCTACATTTATCTATAGCATTTTTCATCAATAAAGGTTCATCAGTGTAGTCGTGAAAATATAACAAATGAATAGGAAGAAGTTTTGATCAACACGTAATTTGTTGTGCTAAACTAAAACTTAACAGCAAATCTACACTAATATTATAAGGAGGAAAACTTTGTTTGTTTGATTTAATAAGCTCTAAAACTACTGGACCGATATTAAAAATTCTTTCACCATTCGAAAGCTACATTATCCTTGAGTAACATAGGCTATATAATATCACGCTATGTCCCACGAGAGCGAGGCAGTAACCGAAAAACGAGGCAGTAACGCAGGTGAAACCGCGAGGTACATAGCTTATACATCAGCATAATACGTAGGTTACATAACATCACGCTGTGACGCACAGGATCGGGGCAATAACCAGAAACCGAAGAAAACGCGGCTAAAACTGCAGGAGGCAGCAGCTTATGAGCCTTTTTAAAATGTCGTGAAGTCCCAGTGGGTTCGAATCCTGGCAAGTACAAATGTGACTTTTCAATTCATATGTACTTTCAAAATCTTAGACATCACTGACATCCCGTGCCTCGGAAAGCACGTAAAGCTGTTGGTCCCGGTTGTCATTCGTAGAACTTTGACAGTCGTAACGGGTAAGCCAGAAAGTCGGACCAGTTTAACCAAGGGAATACCCCTTACTGGGTTCTTACCGTGTTGCCCAGTTACTTTTGTTGTGGAGGTCTGATAGGCAGTCGCTTTACGTGAAACACTGGTATCCAGCTGAATCCGGTTAGACTGGAAGCGACGATAGTTACATAGTTGGGAAAAGGCTAGGGAGATAATGACGTGGCTTAAATATTTAACAAAGAATTATTTATTACCTTTATACAAATTCCGGTACACACAAAACCTGACTGCACTACCTTTAAAAAACCCCGCTGTAAACTACTAAGTAAGCTAACCAAAAGTTTCGCTTACAATCGGCAGGTTTATTTCTTCCAGATGTCTGGATTCGGGTAGATTTAAAGTTCCTGGGGGAAATCAGAAGTAATACAGATAGCACAGGCCTTTCATCGACTACCATTACTCGTATAAATAAAATTATTTCAACAGATAAAATTAAAAACCATTCGGAATTACGCAGCCACGGAATTAAGTAAAGCTGCCTTAATTTGGTTGAAGAAGATTTATTACTGGGTTCGGTTTGGAATTAAACAAAAACGTGAAGGTACTGAATTTTGTAGATAGTATTTTTTTCAAACATGTAATTGAGGAATGGGTTGGGATATAATTTATTTGCATTTCTATATATTAAATTTAAAAAAGTGGGACTCGATCAATGAACTATATATTTATTTGTCTGAATACGGGTAGCTAACGTTATCAAGTGTGGGTTCCACTATATTCTACATTTCAGCCAAAAATCAGTAAGATTTTTACATCTTGGTAAAATAAAAAGGTTGTATTTAATACAAATCTTATGCAGAAAAGGTTCCATTTATTTCTTGTATTAAATAAATAGGTATTCATTGTATTCTTTATATAATTTTAGCCAAACTATTCACGCGGGCGAAAGTATACCACAAACATATACATACACCAATTCAAGCCTATCAGTTTCATACGTGCGCTATAATTTGCTATCTATAATTGGGTTTTCATATAACATTGGCTTGCTTATCCAAAATCAATATTAATCTAAGGAAAGCAGTTGCTTTCAAGGGTTTATTCAACAGCGTATTTGTACGGCGTCGCAAACACGTGAAACATTGTTGATAATTTTATTAAGTTATGAAATTTCTTTCACGTTATAGAAAATTTGTTATTGGATTTTTTTACTGGAATTTAAAAACGTGATTTCACTCATGGCCTTGTCGGCACGTGTTTAAAACGTGACCTTTTATGTTTTTGCAATCTATTAAAAAAAAATCTCTAAAATACTAATAAAGAATTCTAATCTGTATATTGTGCTTTGTAATTCATCTTTGCGTTAAAAAACCACTATTTTTTTTTAATTAACATTCTTCTTCTTGAATGGTACTTTATAATATGTACCTAGATATCTATTTTATTCTTATTGTTTGTAGAAACTTCATGGATTACATTAATTACCTACTACTTGGCTGTCAATTGTTTAGATATCCGTAGGATTAATTGAAAGGTGTGCAGGATCAGACCTTCAAATATAAATACAGATATATTATAATTATTAATTATTGAAATACAGTTCTTAGCAAATGCATAAAACGGATTATTAATCGACGGGCGTTGGTTCAATTCCCATTTAGGACAAAATTTGTGTGTGATGAGCTTGATTATTTGTTCTGTGTCTAGGTGTATTTTATTTATTTTAGAAATGGGTGAATTTTTTGTGGGTCTAATCGGTACGCACAAACTAGAGTATAAGCTGCATATTGACACTCAAACACAAACACAAGGAAATCGAAACCAACAGGCTACCGTTGACCTAAAAACACGAAAGGCAAGAAGCTAAAATATATGTATTACACAAGTAAATATTGAAATAAAAAAAACACAATTTAAAATACCTACAAGCATGTACGAGTCCTATCTATGTACGAGTCCCTCAGTGTTTGAGTCCGACTTATTCTCGGCCGGTTTTTATGGGAGCACAGCTAAGTTTAATTACTGAATGACGTCATTAAAAGAGACTTTAGGAAATACATGAACTGAAATTATAATATTGTTGAGCATCTTCGTCAAGTTTTATGGCCACAGTTCGTCAACATAAAGAAGAAAGTTTAAGCTTTATAGACTAAATTATTTAATGGTCTGCGAAAATGAGGATTACGACAATGTTATTATGTTTGACTCCTATAATGGAATATCTGGTAATAAAATAAGAATTTAGGGCTCATTTTCCTTTTAATGGTTCAAACATATGAGGCTCTAATTACCGCAAAAAGTTAGCTCGTTCAACGTCTGGCTAAAAACTAATGACGGTTTTACTATAAACATGCTTAGGCTGCTTACTATACCGTAACGTACTATGACCGTGCTAGGATCGCATAAGGAAAAAAATCTTAAATAAAGAGTATAATGCTTGTTAGTATAATGCGTTATTTAACGATTATAATAATATATTATAGGTTTAAAATACATAAGGCACAGGTTTCCCCTAATTTAGGATGCAGCGTCGCATCATCCCAGACACCTTTATAATATTATATTACACACCTTTATATTAGTAACTGTTTTTAGGGTTCCGTAGTCAACTAGGAACCCTTATAGTTTCGCCATGTCTGTCCGTCCGTCCTCGCTTAATCTCTGTAACCGTTAGCACTAGAAAGCTGAAATTTGGTACCAATATGTATATCAATCACGCCTACAAAGTGCGAAAAAAAAAATTGGAAAAAAACGTTTTATTAGGGTAGCCCCCCTATATGTAAATAGGGAAGTGGTTTTTTTTTTTAATTACAACCCTGACGTGTGATATATTGTTGGATAGGTATTTCAAAATGAATAGGGGTTTACTAAAATAATTTTTTGATAATGTCAATAATTTCGGAAATAATCGCTCCAAAAGGAAAAATCAAAGCGTCCCCCCCCCTCTAACTTTTGACCCGTAGGTTTAAAAAATATGAAAAAAATCTGGAAAGTTGAAATTTATAAGGACTTTCTAGGAAAATTATTTTGAACTTGATAGAAAGAACAGTTTTTGTACAAAAAAGACAAAAAGGTTATACAAAATAATTTTTGCGTACTTAGTATGTCAACGTAACAAATAGCTTTTTTTTTAACTTATAAGTAGGTACACTTATTGTGACGGACGGGAAACTACGGAACCCTACATTGAGCGTGGCCCGACACGCTCTTGGCCGGTTTTTTTTTAACCTATACTTACTACGTATTGTAATAAAGTTTTTTTTAAATATATTTCGTAAAATTAGAGCCCGCCCACGTGTTGTCGTTGTGCTAGTATGAAATGAGTTTTAGAAAACATTCTAGACATTTTTTTTATGATTTTGTTGCAATAAAAAAATTGTTAATTAAGGTAAAACCGAGATAGTTCTAAGTTAACCAATAGGTTAAGAACGGAACATGGAAAACAAATTTCAACTGCATCAAGAAAAAACCCATTTGGCAATCTCAAACTTCATCGCAATCTCTCCAAGAAATTTTATTTATGACTCTCTGCCAAACTTCTCTGGCCAGAAAAATGTGGAACTCCCCGTGACGGGCGCTATGTATTAAATTAAAGCAATTTATAAGTGTTACATTCGATGGTGCCCGCAGTGCGGCGAAGGGTGACCGTGTTTAGGGGACAAAACTTAGGACATTACAATAAAATGTTATAGTGTCGGATGTCAAAATACTGTTTAGGGTGCAGCCGCTTCAAGCGCTTGAAGTTTTGCGGTGTTGATAGTGCAAGGGTTTTACGATAGCTTTGAATTCCTTTTTAATTTATAGTAACTTTGAGTAATATTACAAGAAAATAAAAAGAGCCGTAGTCTGTTAACTGCAATAATACAATACACTAAGGCACAGATATATTACATAAACACATTATTGCAATGATACTCTAGGGAAATATTGTAGACGTGAGGTTTGCATATAAGGCAAAGCGCCAGTGTGCCATTCGTGTGTGTATGCTATCTACAACTATTTTGAAATATCATTGTATAAACAAATATACAGATGCTAAACTCTCTGTTATAATAATGTTGTTGCCAAGCAATTATAAACTGTGTAAATTAGTATTAAGTTGTTTGAGAAATAAACATTTATTATTTATGTAATAAATGTTTATTACATAAATAATAAATGTTTATTTTAAATACAAATATAATGTATAAATTAATATTTTTATCACCAGTACACATTGATTAAGTAACAATATTGTTTTAGTATTATTCTTTTTGACTTTATTTTTTATTTTGAAAGTAACATTAAGTAAAGTAGTACAAAGTCTATTTCGTGCTTTAAGTTTAATATTCATCCCACATTTCTGATAAAATATAAACCCACGTATACATTGAACCAAATAAAACAAAGCTCTTAAAATTAATGGATATTCAAAAGTGACTATTACGCGAACAAAAGACTTACAGGACTAACTTCTTCAACTTAACGAAGCGAACATCCACGCTTATAATCTTTGTCTCACGTAAAATTAAATCAATGATGAATTACAGTGAGTCAGCGGAAAAGCTATAAAGCAGCTGGATTGTACGATGAGTCACCGACCGGCGCCGTCTAGTCGACTGCCTCCGCTGCAAGAATGCCTCGACGTCACCCTAACCAGTATAACACGACCTTCACTAATTCTCTGAACTGTAGCCGTGACACTATGATATACAATGCAAAGAATCGAAGACAGCTCTTCCTATAATGGTCGCCTCTGTTTATTTTTATCTCCTGCATGCATTGAGGTTGGGGATATGTTTTAGGGGAATACTTAAGTTCACAGTGCCGAGAAATTATTATAATACGGAACCCGGTTAGCGAAGCTTCTTCTGCGGAGAGTTAAAAGTATAACTTGATTTTATGTTTTGCAAAAAGTTATGGAATGGTTAAGATGGAAACTTGAAGCGCAATAAAAATTGATTATAGATACTTATGTAGTCTATCAAGGGGTTTTTACTTCCACTTTGAAGTTAAATTACATTTTTAGCTTTACTCAAATATTTCAGCTAGAACATTAAAAATGATATTGGAAAGATATTTTTATACATAGACAGTCTTTTAAAAGCAAAGTCTACCAATGTCAATAAAATTTTCGATATCTGACTGTCTAAGTCTAGTTAATAGAGGAAGATTATTGTAAAATAAATTAACTTAACCTCTTTTATATTTTAAATTTCCTGAAATTCATTATTTTTAGATGAGGAGTTTTATACAAGTTTTCATGAGACATTTCAAATAGAATATTTTGAGCTGAAAGGTTTGGCGTTCATATTTTAATAGCAACAGTAAACCAGTGTGAGGTGTTAAAACGAACTCTGAATATTTCATGAAACCGAAATCCAAAGAATATGAAATAAAGTTCGCACGGTAACGTATATTATTTTTTGTTTGTGATTAAATAAGCTTGTAACTAAGGCTGTGATTTTTTCAGATATGTTTGTAACTAAGAGGAAAAAAATGTATATGAATTACTAATGATATCGTTTCAGTTTTATAACTTAAGTTAATTTTATTAATTATTATTATTTTATTTAGGAAACAAACAGGTACAATATAAAAAAAAGAAATACATACAAAATAAACCACACAATATCCAAAAATATTCCACATTTAATACAATACATTGACGCCACAACAGAAACGAAAAAAAACATGAGTAAAACTGAATTAGTGAAAATAAAAAAAACCCTGCCGGGGTTGCGGAATGTTTATAATAGTTACCGTGACCCTGGAACATAAAGGGCAATCGAAGGAACATGAGTGGGTTTTAGTCAGTAAGAGCCTGACACGCCCTCCCGCCGCACCCAGGACGGGAGCAGTCATTGGATGATTTCCCACTCACCAAAAAAAAAAATAAGTACTTAACGAAATGTATAAAAGTGCTATCAATACAAACAACTACTTTGGAGCAGGAACCAAACAATCGTTACTCAAAAACTCCATGAACACTCTTTTAAAACAATATTATATTGAAACTGATTTCAAAGAGTGTTCATGGAGGTTCTTGCTCGTTTTTCTCCATAGAAACCAACTGTTTTTTACGAGTAAATAGCTTTTAGTACTTTTTTTTACAGACTAACTTCTTGACAATAAAAAAGTGAGTTTGAGTTTGAAGAAAATTCAGTAGCTGTTTGGTTTCACTCGAATCCCCGCAAAATTCTTTTGGAGACAGACAAAGGTACTCTTTTTTCAAAAACTAGATTAAATTGTCGTAATTAAAATATTAATTCTTCTTCTCATTCAGAGAAGGCACGGGCATTAATCACTACGTTTTCTCAAAGCGGATTTTTTAAATACAAACGAAAGGTACTAACCTTTTATCGACTAAGCGACAGCCGGCTGTCGCGCTCGTTTTTCTACTATGTCTCGAATCACGTGTATTCGAAGGTTTAAAGTAACATTTAAATTTCATAATAATGTACGGTCACGGTCTGAAAGTTTTTACCACCATAAGGATCACAATTGCATGCACACATTGAGGCAACAAGTTCTAAATGTCTATTTCATGATAATTTGTTTGATCACAGATTATTTTCTCTAATGATATGACAATCAATCGCTATAGGTGATGGACTGACTACTATAAAGGTTTGATATACAGAAAACCTACTTTTAAAAACAATTATTTTTTTTAAATAAGAATATGAAGACATAATATAAATAAAAGTTTAAAAAAAACTTTATTCAATATTTGGTATAACATCACTTTGCAGCTTTGACTAATTTAGGTTTTTGAATATGAATATGAAGAAATAATAAAAAAACACTGAACAAAATCTTTATTAAATACTATCTGTCCCCCGCGGTTTTACCCGCGTAGTTCCCGTTCCCTTGGAATTAAACAAAAAACTTTCCTATGCCCTTGCTTAGGCTATAGACTATCTGTGTACCCGTTTCGGTAGTTTTGGCGCAAAAGCAAGACAATAGACAGATAGTTACTTTCGCAATTATAATAGTAGTATAATAGTTTTTTTAAATAAGAATAAGGAAATAATAAATCAAATCTTAAAAAATCTTTATTCAATATCTAGTATAACATTACTCCGCAGTTACGACTAGTGCATAGATGCAACAAAATACGCGCATATATCAGTATTTCTGGTATCATTTTCTGGTATCACTCGAGCACAGCGTGATCTATGAGGATTCCTTTCATTTTGTCAGTTCCAGCGCTGATCCATAAGCCCTCACAATTTTTTATTGAGTTTAAATCAGCAGACCGAGCGGGCTATTGAATGAGATGAATAATTTCACGGTGCAGAATGAACCACGCCATAGTAGCACAAGCTGGGTGTATCCGTGCATTATCTTGAACGTAATGAATGTGAAAGAATTCTGTTGCAGGATACACTACGTAGTAGACAGCATCACTTCTTCCTGAATAATTTCCATGATCTAATATAACCTCACAGTAAATCACAATAGTTATAATGAATTTTCGTGATAAGGCACTAATGATATAAAACTATGTCCATTTTCAAAGATTGCCCCTTGCTCCAGGGTTAAACTTGCCATTTTATTTCGATTTGAATAAAAATATTTCGTACAATTTTACTCTTGTCTAAACAACGTTCAAACGATATTTTTTGACAAATGTCAATTCCACAAATTAAGAAAAGAGTTTCGTCATCACTTATGGCGAGATAAATAGACGTTACTAAGCACTGACTTTGGCACTATACCTGTCACTGTTACACAACTGCCAAACGTCAAGTGCACGATAGAGACGAAACATGGCTAAGCCAAAGCCGTTGCTTAGTAACGTCTTTGTTGTTCTCGTTGTGTCATTTTGCATAATAACTTCTAAAAGGTAACAAGTAACATGATATGGCATTTTAGATTTTAATGAAAAAAGTGTGATATATAATGTACTTTTAAAATTGGTAGGTAACCCTTTTCAGACCGCGACCGTACTTAGATTAATTTATAAAGTTAGTTTGTTATTATAAAGCTTTAACTCATAATATTAGTTTATAGTAATACAGACTAATGTCTGAAATTCATTTCATTCCAACCCAAGGTCATGTCTTCTCTGAACGAGTAGATGCCCTCATTCAGCGGCGCAGCCTACGAACTAATGTCATTAAAACACAAAATCAAGGCATTGGATTAAAAAATGTCCTTTTCAACACACAACGCATTAACCAGAACCTCTACACAACTTGATCAACATTCCGTCCCAAAAATGTTTCCCAAAATCTACTTACTAAAGTTTTAATTCAAAAATATTTGCCCCTAAATAAAGATCTTGAAGGGTTCGGTCTGCAGAGCCCTGCATCAAACTCCGTTCAGCGTTGTTTAGGGGTTAAGTCCTGTGTAAACAAGCCAGGGAGGGTTAAATACCGTTCCGACGAAGCTGCGAATTCACTGAATATTATTTAGGGTTTATGCTTTCAATATCACAGAATCGGCAGAAATATTTGGTTTACAGGATTTTGTGAAACCATTCAATATTGTTTGCTACATCACGTCTGTACATATTGTGTTCTACGATAAGGTGGACATAGCCGCACCTGTGTACATTCAGTGTCTGCTTTACTTGGTGAAGGGGGAGAAGGGGGGATGGGCAAGAAGTGAGTTATGCGGCATTGATAGTGTACTGTCCATTTTATTTTAGTATAGGCAGTTTTTTAGTCCTAATCACTTACTTAACTTTTTGGTTATTACTACTACTATAAAGTAATTTTAAACTACACAATGATCCACAATAACAATTAAAATAGAAAACAATTTCAAATAACAACCAGAAAAGAAATCGTTTGACGCAAAATCTTGTTTTCAGCAAAATGTAAAAACGACTTAAAGAAAATAATATGCCTAAAGTCATTTTTATAATCTTATACATTTAAAACTCGTAAGAATCCATTGAATCGCTCCTAGCATTCTATCTGATTCACAATAAGCAGTCTCATTAGAGAAAAAAAAAAACAATTTAACTGTAAAAGCATTAAAGGAAATCAACAGGGCATTTTATAAAAGTGTTGTTAATGCATTTTTTTGCCTTCAAAGAGCTGGGACATTATGCCGACAACCCTCAATCCTATCTACTTAGAGTCTCTCTATCTGGTTCATCTCTCAAATTATCTTGATGAAATCTTATTCCCAGCACGCGCCTGCAAACCTTATATCCTGATTTTGTTATTTCGCTAACAGTTTTTACAAATACAATGTTTAAAACTTTAAAGACTTTAGCAACCTTTATTTTAGCATAAAGTTCCCTTTCTTTTGTTGTTTTTTAACGACTTCTTTTTACTTTTGTTCGGCTGTTATTTCTGTAGGCCCTGTTTTTACAATTTGTATTTCTCTTAGGTTTCCTTTGATTGAATTATAAAGTAGCAAAGTTCAATGGATTCAATGTTTGACTTCAATCTCTGTGCTACCTTAGGCAATTTATCGGAATGTCAAAAGCATGTCAGATCCTAGGAACAATGTTTGCAAACTATTTGTCTCTTAGAATATTATAGTCGTTCTGTTTAGTCGTGAATAGAATATAATAAAATATTTATTTGCATAGAAAGTAGGTATACAAAAATATAGATGTTTACAAAATGATAGCCGTGAAAACGTGATAGCCTGAATGAAGCGCCCGCCTCTCACATAAGAGGATTTGGGTTCAAATCCGGGCAAGAACCAATGTGACTTTATCAAGTCGTATATTCTTAGAAAGTACATATGTACTTTCTAAAATGAATCTTGGACATCACAGACATCGGTTAAAAAAAACATTGTGAGAAAACTTGGACTTGTAGTTAATATGAGCCCGATATGGTCAATGGCTAATCCGTCTTGAGTAAGCGTGGTAATCAATGCTCGTGCTTTCTTTTCAAGAAGAGGCCTTTGCCCTGTAGTGGGACAGCAAACGGCTGGTATTATTGTTTCTGTTTCATCTCCCCTTAAGTAATTCAATTTAAAAGCGAAATTGTGCCTTATAAAGCAAAAACGATTGTAAACTTCAGATTTTCTAAAGTGTTCTAAAATTGTCCAAAAGTTTCCAAACGATTCCTAGAATCTGATAACTCGCACTTACTCTTGAATATTTTATTGCTCATTAGCTCTAATTAGGAATTCTGATCATTAATTCTTTCGAAATCAAATAAGTTCTAGAAACTTCATTTGAACCATCCACTGGAACATTCCACAAGTACTTATGCCCGGATTTGTGGGAAATGGCAACACTGCAATCCTTCTAATTAATTTAACTAACCGGCTTTTTACCATAAATTGTAATTGACTTTGTTTTTTTTGCGCTCAACTTTCATTGTTAATCGTAAACTTCTCGTGTTTTAATACAATGACATAAGTGGAAAACTTCGGAATTATTTAATGCATATACGCGAAAGTTTGTGAACAGCTTTACCAATATTGCCTTGCAAGTTTGACGTTTTGGTGTGCCGTATGATGGATGTACAGTGTTGCAAACATAAAAAATTGAGTACTCACCGTCAATTTTCTCTTTTGTTTACGAAGCCTATGTACACAGCCACAGCCTTTGTAAATGAGGCCGAGGTTGCAAACGACGAAAACAAACTCCTTTTAACATATTGCTAATGCGATGAAGCACATTTTTCAGGTTCCGTCGTCGTAATTAGGTTACGAGTTCGTGGCTTGATGGATAGAAATTTTGATGTTCGGCTTTTCGCCAATTAGTGGGAAAATTCGTTTACTGGAATATTTGCCCAGTATAAAAACCATGCCGACTAATTTGTCTATATATAAGTCATCGTTCGCTCACCAATATTTGTTACTAATGGTGCGAGTTCACGTATTTGGCAAATGTTTGCGTGCTCAATGTAACGTTATATGAACCTTATTCTAATAAGTTTAGAGTATAGTTTGTATTGCCTAAGTAACGCGAATATTTTGTCGCACCATAAGAAAATTTCAACATAGAATCACGTCTTTTTCTAGCTGCCATTTTACCAGACTTAGAGCACTTCCCAGCATTAATTATTTAGAGTACTTATTATTTTATTTCTCGCCATATTTGAACAATTCTTTAATAACTTTTTTTATTTGTTTGTCTACAAATTTATATAGCGTTTTTTTGTGATGTTACGTAGTCAATAAATAGTAAAAAGATATTAACTAGCAAATCAAATATTCCGGTCTTGTCAATTCTTTGATAGAGTAGTTGTAGTCCACTGCAATTGGTTGCAACACATTTAATGGAAAATACTTGGATCCTTTGGAAATCCCCTTCCGATGCGACGGGGAATGTCTTTGAAGATAGGTTTACAATGTAAGCTTTGAGACACTTTTTTTTTTTTTTTTTTGGTGAGTGGGAAATCATCCAATGACTGCTCCCGTCCTGGGTGCGGCGGGAGGGTGTGTCAGACTCTTACTGACTAAAACCTACTCATGTTCCTTCGATTGCCTTTTATGTTCCAGGGTCACGGTAACTGTTATAAACATAACATTCCGCAACCCCGGCAGGCGTTGGCCCTGTTGGGCCCCTTCCTGTGCTGACTCCTTCTCTTTGAGGCGCGCGTGGAACAAAACGCGCCGTCTACGCGGTCCTGGTCCTAGCCGGGCGGCGAGCTACCCATCGCTCGCCATCCGCAGAACCGCGCCTACGGTGGCCGGTAGTCGTCTTGCGACTCTCGACGTCTTCGCCTGGGTCTTTGTCCGGGGCGAGAGGCTCGTCGTTGCCTCTCGCGCGCCGCCGCTTCCTTCACTAGCATAACTGCTTTGCAGAAGGAGGCGACGGCATCCCATTCCGTCTCGCCCCGCAGCATGGCCTGAACCAGCGCTGGGCGCGAGAGGTCACCGCCGCCGATCGCCTCTACGAGGACACGTCTATGGTCCGCCCATGCGCGGCACACCTCCACCGTGTGCTCGACCGTGTCCTCCAGGCGACCGTTGCTGCAGTGGTGACACCCAGGCGTCGCTTCCGCCTGAATCCGACACAGGAACCTCCCGAAATGACCATGTCCGGTGAGGACCTGTGTCAGGCGAAACGTGAGAGCGCCGTGGCGCCTCTCCAGCCACTCCTCAAAGAGGGGTCTTACCGCCGCTATCACGGCGTGCCCAGCACTAGGTTGCGACAGTCGCTGTCTCCACTCCACCCTGAGATCTCGCCGGAGCTCCGTGAGCCGTGCCGCGATAACCCGCGGCAGCAGGACTTCGCCCCGGCGTTGCACTTCCACGCGCCACTCGTACGTGTGTGCAAGGACTGTTGCCTCCAGATCCCACGGCGGAGTGCCGGCAAGGAGGCATGCCGCCTCGCAGGAGATCGTGCGGTATCCCCGCACCATGCGAATCGCCATGACCCTCTGGGACGCCCTCAGAAGCCGGGCCGGAGCCTTGGCTAGGTTGGGCGCCCACACCGGAGCCCCGTAGAGGGCCATGGACCGCACGATCCCCGCGTAGAGCCTCCGGCAGGAGGCGTTTGGGCCACCGAGATTGGGCAGGAGCCGTTTGAGGGCAGCTCCAGCCCTTGCCAGTTTGGGGCCCAAACGTCGGAAATGCTCCGTGAAGTTCCATCGGTTGTCGAGGACAAGTCCCAGGTACTTTATCGTCGACCCGACACCGATGTGAACCCCTCCTACCGTTATCTGAGACCCCGGAGGTGGCCGGTGCCGAGGGCCATGAAAACACATGGCCTCGGACTTGTGCAGGGCCACCTCAAGTCCCAGTTGCCGAATCCTGTCCACGACTGTCGCAACACCACTCGACATTAAGTCGTCCGCCGCCTGGAACGACCTTCCCTGCGCTAGGACTAGCGTGTCGTCAGCGTAGCACACTACGCTGACGCCTTCGGGAAGGTCGGCGCGCAGCACCCAGTCGTACCCGATGTCCCACAGGAGCGGCCCCAAGACCGATCCCTGTGGAACACCGCACGACATCCCTCGTCGACTCCACACCCCCTCGTGACCGGGGTAGACGATGGCTCTGTCCGTCAGGTAGGCCTCGACCACACGACAGAGGTAGGCCGGCATTCGGTGATACCGTAATGCGGCCGCTATGCACCCCCAAGGCAGGGTATTGAAGGCGTTGGCGATGTCAAGAGACACCGCCAAGACGACCCTGCCCCGTGCCACCGCATCCCCTGTCGTGAGGGCCCGCACGCGCATGATGGCGTCCACCGTGGAGCGTCCTCTGCGAAAGCCGAACTGGCCGTCCGCTAGATCTGGCCCCACCCGCATCAGCCGCTCAACGAGACGGCTCGCAATTACTCTCTCCAAGAGCTTGCCCGCCTCGTCGAGCAAAACGATGGGCCGGTACGCGGACGGAGAGTCCGCAGGACGCCCCGGCTTCGGAATAAGGACCAGCTTCCCGGTCTTCCAACGAAGTGGGAACTGGCCCTCCTCCATGCATGCGCTAAAGAGCCCCCTTAGTCGAGGCCCGAGAGCCCCTAAGGCCAAGACCCAGGCCTTTCCTGGTAGGCCGTCGGGTCCTGAGGCGGTGTTCTTGGCCCTAAGCCTTAGCACCGCCGCTCCCAGCTCTACCTCGGTCACTTCTGGAACGTCGTCGTCGTCGCCGTCGCGGTCCGCATCGGACACCGCCGGTGGCGGAGCCATGAGCGGAGGAGTGAACTCCCCCCGCGAAGGGAACAGAGCGCTCACCACGCCCTCCACGATCTGAGGCCGGAGACTCTGCGTCGGGGGGGGGCCCGCGGTGCGGAGCTTGCCCCGCACCGCCAAGTAGGGGCGCCCCCACGGATCTCTGTCCAGAGTCCCCAGCATCTCCTGGCGGGCCGAAGATTTGGCCCGCACTACCTCCAGTCGGAGGGCTTTCTTCGCAGCTCTGTACCCCTAATATAGCTCCGCCTCGATGGCATCCGCATCCACAGGGCGGATACGGAGCCTGCGGTGTCTGGTGTACCGGCGTCGCGCAGCCACGCACGCCTCGCGTAGGGACGCGATTTGCGGCGACCACCAGTACACCTGGCGCTGACCCCTTCCAGGCTGAACCCGGGGCATTGCCATGTCACAGATCTCGGACATGGCCTCCAGGAACCACCCAGCCTCGGCGTTGATGTCGGCAGGCCTGTCCGGTGATGACACCCAGGCCTGCACTATCGAGGCTTCCAGGAGAAGCTCCCGGTCCAGCTGCTTCAGCGCCCAACGCGGACCGCTTGGGGTCCGTCGGACCGGCGCAGCGGAGGTCTGGGCGGAGACGTCAAACCGGATGTACCGGTGGTCGGAGAACGTCTCCACCTCCTCCATTACGCGCCAGTCAACGACACGCGGTGACAGAGCGGGGCTGGCGAACGAAATGTCCACCACCGACTCACCCCGCATCCGCACACACGTGGGGACGGTACCCTGGTTCAACACGACTAGGCCTACCTCTAGGGTCCAGTCTTCCACCATTCTGCCCCGTGCGTCAGTGTATCGGGAGCCCCAAGCCAAGTTTTTGGCATTGAAGTTCCCGAGAACGAGCACGGGGAGGGTTCGGAACCCGGCGACGACGACGCTCAGCTCCATAAGGGAGTTATGGAGTTCGACGAGGGATCGGCTCGGGGAGAGATAAACGCCTACCACGGCGATCTCCCCGAACCGTGACGCAACGCACCCCTGTGCCCTCTTGACACCCTCGAGGGTCGGGGTACCGGCGGCGGCCGACGAAATGATGGTCACCGAGCCGCTCAGGTCCTCCACCCAAGAATCCCTGGGCGGGACAAAGTACGGCTCGGAGACCACGGCGATATTGATCGACCACTGCGCCATGCTCTGGAGCAACAGATCCTGAGCGGCGGCGCAGTGGTTTATGTTCGCCTGTAGGAGGCACAATGGAGCCATTATTGGCACTCCATTGCGGCCTCGGTAGTCGCGGCGGCAGCGACAGGCGCGGCAGCGGCGGGTACGGCGGGAGCGGCGGCAGCAGCGGGAGCAGCGGCGGCAGCGGGAGCGGCGGCCGCAACGGGAGCGGCGGCAGCGGCGGCAGAGGGTCCTCTGCCCTTGCCTCTGGTCTTGGCGGGTGGGGCGCAAGCCCTGCCCCCAGCCCGGTGATCAGCCGGCTTGCCAGCTGCCGCACATAAGTAGCAGTGCGGCGCGGCAGTGCACGAGCCGGCCTTGTGACCGGGCTGACCGCAGCGGAAGCAGTCCCCGCTACGGTCCACCTCCGCGGTGCAGCGGACACCAACATGGTGCCCTACCTGGCACCTGTAGCACCGCAGAGGCCTGGGCTCCATCAGCTTCACTTGCGCCGAGGTCCAGCCCACCTTCAGCCTGCCGCGGCCCTCTATAGCCTTCGCCGCCTGTACGGGGCAGCTAACAGTGACCGCTCCCAGCCCGGAGCGGTCAAGGCGGATGGCTCCCACGCGCACATCGCCAGCCGCGCAACTTCCCGCCTCGACGACGGCGGCCACTATCTCCTCACTAGTGGCGGAGTCGTCAAGGCCCATGATGCGCATGTCTGCGCGCATGGTAGGCCTGGACACTCTGGCCTCATCCGCCTGGAGTGCCGCCCGCAGCCTTTTAGCCAAGGCGTCGGCGACGGGGCCGCTGGTTGCCCCTGGGACCTCCAGCATGCGGGCTCCAGTCGCAGTAACTCGGAGCCGCAGGCCTTCGGTCACGCCGATCTCGGCGAGGTTCACCGCCGCCTTGGCCTTGGCGAGGACCGCCCCGTAGGTGACGCCCCTCTTTTCAGCGTCCGGCTGCAGGGTGATGACCACCGCTGCCGTTTTTGAAGCGCGTAGCTTGGCCGCGAGGCTCTTGGCCTTGCGGCGCTCCCGCTGCCGCTGCCGCTTTTTGGCGGACCTGGCCGCCTTGGCCGCCTTCTTTTTTTCCCCGGCGACTTGCCAGCCGGGCTCAGCCGGAGTTTCGGCAGTCGGGGGAGAAGGGGGAGGCGGCGGGGGACGTTCTGCAGCCGCACTGGCCACGGGCGCCCCTGCTGCTCTTCGCTGCTGCGCCGCTTTGCCCTTTTTGGGCGGCGCAGTCTTTTTCTCTGCCGGCGTTTGGGGCGCGGCGGCGGCGCGCTTCACCGCAGGAGCCGCGGCCACAGTGGCGAAGGTTGCCGCTGGCCTTGCTGCCGACGTCGCCGAGATCGCTCGATCGGCCGCGAGCGGGGGCCGGAGGGTCCTTCCTTCCAGCACCGAAAATCGGTGCTGGAGGTCCGCCATGCCCTGGACCAGGGCCTGGAGCGCGGAGTCCCGCTCCTTAGGCTCCTCCCCTCGGGGCGCGTCCCCCCGGAGCCTGGCCAGATCCGCCCGCAGCTCCGCATTTTCCTTTTGGAGGGTCTCCATGGCCGCAGTTAGGCGTTCAACATTCGCCCGCATTGCGGCCATGTCGGCCTCCTCCGCCGCCGTCAATATCGAGGCGGTGGCCTCCGCAATGGCCGTGTCTTTCGACCCCTTTTTTCTCTTCAGGGCCACCATTGCCAACGCCTCCCCCACCACCTTTGCCAGCCCGGCCGCTCGCTCCTCCTTGGAGCTCTTCGCGGTGGCTGGTTCATCCCTCGGAGCCTGCACTGCAGCCGCTCCGGGGTGACGCCCCTCCAAGGCGAGCCTTTCTGCTCGCCGCGCAGCTTCCTGCGCAGGGAGCTTGCGCCCCCCTCCTCCTGCTCGGCCCGCACCCCTCCTGCTGGTCGGGATTTTGGGGGCCGGAGCCGTAACCTCGCTGTCGGAGGACGACGAGGCGCCCTCCGACATCGTCCGCTTGCGATTACGGCTCTCCCTTCCGCGCTTCTGGCTCCTTGAGCCCGAGCCCTCCAAGCTCAAGCTCCCCGAGCTCGAGACCGTGCCGGCGTCGGTTTCCGACCGCGCCTCATCCTCCTTCCCATCGGTGTTAGTTTTTTTAAATGTGTGTTTGCTCATAATAGATCCCACGAGTGTGGGGGATTTAAAAGGTACACCCAGGGTAACCCCCTGTCCCTGGGCAAGTGTACATTTGTAACCCAACCAGAGGGTCCACCGGTTCCCTGGCTGGGGGTGCGCTAGAGACTGATGCGCCGTCCACAAATAGACGACACTACTCCTCAGCCATTCGTACCTTCGCCACGCACCAGAACTTGGTATTAGAGGTAATTTTTTATAGAGGTTGTCTTCCTCGCGGCCCGGGCGGTTAAGCCAAGGCCCTCGACCCCCGTCGAAAGTCAGAGACATGACCGTAACAGACTACGGGGCTACGAGATCAACGGGGGCAGCTAGGGATGACGACCCCCAGCTGCCTGCTCTGCGGCAGGGTGAGTGCACGCAGAGCCCGTTCCCCGACTCCAACACACACTGCCCTCTGCTAGTCAGAGGGACAGGTGGTGGAGTCCTCCGCGACAGAATATTGGCAAGTGGGCAACGAGACCCCACAGGCACAACGTAACCAATGACGAGTCGTTGCCCACCTCCCAGGGTGCACCGTCCCTCGGACTGGTCTTCGCCCCGGAAGAATCCATAAGCGAACTCCAGCCCTCGGGCACACGTGGAGGTTTTCTGTCCAAGCACCCCAGCTTTGAGACACTTGGCATCAGGACATTAAATAACGTGAATAAGGTACCTCTAGTACTGACTTTCGTTAAAATTATATGTGAAATGGTGCTCAATGGTCCTGATCTGATATCATACTATATAGACAATGGTAACAGCAATGAAATTCTACTGTTTATTAGCGTTTGCTCTAATTTTAACAATTTTCTCCTCAAAACTCTTAGAGCGGATCCTGGCACACTGTACCAAATTACATACCTACTTGTTTGCTATAAATATTTTATTTGGGGAGTCAAATTAACGACTGACAGTTTTTCAAGACGAATTAGAAAAAAAATCACACAAATCATCAAAACTTTTACGAATAAAAAGGTAAATGGAACTTATTCTAATTACATCCAATTTACTAACACATTGAAAAGTGATTATTATTAATATACTATCTAGTTGGTAGAATTGATCTTCAGACTGTAGATATAACTCAGAGCAAAAAACTGACAACCACCGCCATTAGTTCTGTCTGGGATGTCACTTAAAACCCGAGGAGACAGTTAACAAGCACATACGCTTAGTGCTTTCTTTTGTTTTTATATTTTCATGTCAGTAAAGGTAGCAACAAGCAATAAGCTTATGGCCCACCTGATATAATGGTCGTTGTCATCTGCAATATTTATTTAGATATTATAATACCAACCTATTGCTGCTCCACTGCAGGGCAGGGCCTCTTCTCATACAGAGAAGGCACGGGCATTGATCAGGGGGGCTACCATGACATCTTAAAGCCAGAGAGAGTAGTTCCGCTGAGGAAGCGAGATGGCGCTAGACGACTTGTATAGCTCTGTCTCTTTCCCTCAGCGGAATTACTGTGGCTTTAAGATGTCATGGTAGACCCCAGTACGCTAGTTTAAGGCGGATTCACGATTTCGAACTCATTAACTACAAGTCTAGGTTTCCTCATTATGTTTTTCTTCGTCGATGCCTGTGGTGTCCAAAAAACATTTTAGAAAGTACATACACCAAAAGTTACATTGGTTCTTGGCCGGATTTGAACTCACAATCTCTTGTATGAGAGGCCTTAACTACTGCTGTTTCGGCAGCGCCGTTGGAGCGTGCGCGTTCGGATATACACACATCAAAAGTGTCTAGGGATATTTCAATTAAACCTAAATTACTAAAATTCTATTAACTTTTTGTTAAAACATGTACACATTAAAATAAACCTTGTTTAATAGACTATTTAATCTAATAATAAACTATAAGATAAAGTTAAATTTAAAAAAAAAACTTAGAAGAAGAGAAAAAACTCAAACAAAATTTAAATCTTAACTTTATTTTTGAAACATCAAAACTTAAACAAAACAACACTTTTTTTTATAAAAATTCTTGAAAACTTAAAATTAATATTCCGTGGATCCACCTAAGACTCTCCTGACACATCTGCAGCGGTTCTGCATACTCAAAACAAGGGTGTCAATATCCTGTTGTGGAATACTGTCCCATAATTGCCGTTTCTGAAGCCATGAAGACCAGTCAGAGCGTTATATCCAGGCTTTGGTCATGTTATCGTGTCACGGATGAAGTGGTGGAACGGCACCGAGGACCTCAACGCATTACAACACATGTACAGGACCGATTCATAGTTAATGCTGCACGAAGTCAACTAAATGCAGCGGCGATGCAATTGGTTCAAAGGCTACAGAGAGAGTATGGTTTGCTGGTAAGCGGTCAAACTTTGAGAAGGCGACTGCATGAAGTCAATCTACGTGCTCATAGGCCATTTTGGGTATCAGCACTAAGGAGAGGTAATCGAGGAAGAAGATTACAATGGGCTATTGCACACAAAAACTGGAACCATTCTCAATGGTCACTTGTGCTTTTCACTGATGAATCTAGGTTTGGATTTCATCCTGATTCGCGAAGAGTACGCGTTTGGAGAAAACCTGGACGTTGGAATCGACTGCTGCACCCACAACAAGTTCATGCATATTAAGGTGGCACGATTATGGTTTGGGCAGGAATTCGTCTCGGCGGTAGAACGGACCTCGTTTGGATACAAGGCAATATGACTGCTCGAAAATACCGAGATGAGGTGCTAGAGCCTGTAATCTTGCCCCACAAACAGCACAAAAGCAGGGACAAAATTTCCAGCTAATGCACGACATTGCCCGTCCACATACGGCGCGTATCGTTACAAGTTGGTTACAACAGCATGTTATCCAAGCTTTACACCGGCCTGCACAATCCCCTGACTTAAATCCTATTGAGCATGCCTGGAATATGCTTCAGAGAAGAGCTCGTAGGAATTTCCCTGTTGATATTGTGCATCAAAACCAGCTTTTCTTGCATCTTAGCAGGATTTAGGACAGTACTCCACAACAGGATATTGACACCCTTGTTTTGAGTATGCCGAACCGCTCCAGATGTGTCAGGAGAGTCTTAGGTGGATCCACGAATTATTAATTTTAAGTTTTCAACAATTTTTATAAAAAAAATTGTTTTGTTGTTTAGGTTTTAAAATTTCAAAAATAAAGTTAAATTGGAATTTTGGTGAGTTTTTCCTCTTCTTCTAAGTTTTTTTTTTTATTTAACTTTATCTAAAAGTTTATTATCAGATTAGATAGGCAATTAAACAAGGTTTATTTTAAAGTGTAGGTGTCTTAACAAAAATTTAATAGAATTTTAGTTATTTAGGTTTAATTAAAATATCCCTAGACACTTTTGATGTGTGTATATGAGAGTAGTAGTTGCGTTTTAAAGTCGTGCGCTTTTGCAGCGCCGTTCAGAAAACGCTGTTCGCCGGCACTGCTAGGCGCGGGCCGCTCTTGCGCTTCTAAGGCCAGTGTGCATTTTAGCGTGACACCGTTGATACGCGCCGTTTTTCATATTGTACATACATGACTGTCTCACGGCAGAAAGCGTGGTACTAATCTCGTTTTATAGTGCACAGCTGTTCAAGCGCGCGCTGTTCAGCGCGCTGTCCAGCGGTGCGTCTAGCGGCGTGACTATAAAACCAGCCTTAGATATTGGCCTAGCAAATTAGACCGAGAGACCGACCTCCTGAGGGCGTTTCAGTGTAATTATACCATTAAAATTTTATTTCATAAAATATCGTTTAAACGGTTTGAAAATTGACGTCGATTAAAAAGTTTTGGGTTTTTAAATATTTATATCAGTATTTATGAACTTCCAATTTCTGTATGATAGTCATTATGTAAACTGGGTACACATTAAGGTTAACAAATATATCTTCCATGATATTTTCAACATTGTTTTTGCCTTCTTAGTTCAAATTCTAAGTTTGGCTTGGTCGCTGACTGTACCTAACTAAAAAATTGCGCTTTAACGAACACTACCAAAACAATAGCCACGACAATTTATACAAAGTGTAGTGAGTTTTCACGTTAACTGTCAAAATTAAATGGCTGCCGAGTACTTCCGACACATAAAATATTACGAGCGTAATAACAAGTTGCGTTTCAATTACAAAATCTTGACACCGAACCAGTAATTTTATAAACAGGCATTTTTTTTAATCGGGGCCGTCACGAAACCTATTACGTGGGTTAAATATAGTTCGTAACAAAATGGAACTCTATGTTACGAGAGCTTTTATCCTTGACACGACGGCACAAGATTTTTTATAATATCATTTTATTTTTAACCATCGACGAAAACAGCGGGGTTATGTTTGTCCGCTATGTGGGTGTGTATGTCCGTTTGTGTTACCTTAGCTCTATAAACCTTCGAACACAAGTGATTCGAGACACAATCGAAAGACAATAGCAGCCCGACAGCCGGCTGTCGCTTGGTAGTCAAAAGGTCGGGTGAACCGATTTTTATTTAATAGGAGGTTTTTATCAATGGTTCTTGTGCATGTTTTATCGAAGTAGGTGGCCCGGTACCGGGCCAAGTCACCGGGCCAGATGGGATACACTCGGTTCAGTCGTGTAGAAGTTACCTATTAACTATTTTCTGATTTTTACTTTCTGATGATTGATCGATACTGCACTCGCTGTCTAAAAAAGTCCGGGCGGGTTTTTATTATTTTAATTCTAATCTGCACTTTTGCTTAAAACAGAAATGAAGAAATTTTAGCTGAAATCTATACTACTATTTATTTAGAGATGATTAAACAGAAAATTGCAATTACCAGGGTTGCGTAATGTATTTCGTAACGGAATGGAACACTATGTGGATATGATCTGACTCGAGAAAGCTTTTACCGTTTACACGTTGGTTATTACGAACTGAATAGAAAGGTCCGCGATTTCCCAATAACGTTACTTTTGTCCAAAAATAGATACGAAGTACATTTTGCAAACATACCGCTCTTTCGCATAAAATCTGTAAATAAAAAAAATACCTATAAATAAAAAAGCTGTAACCTACTACTACACTTTACGTGCAGCCAGTGTATGATTTCGGGGTAACATTTTTCACACGAAATTCACACGATAACTATGTATATAAATAACATTCGTTTTCTTCTTCTTTATGGACGGGAGGTCCATGGGAGGCTGGTTTCCGTATGTCATCCGTGAAATTGTACGTGAGCCGCGGCGGCTGCTACTCCAGCCACACTACTTTATTTCAGAAGCAGATCACCTTCTGTTGTCTTCTCAGGGCTTCCGGGAGTGTCCTTGAGGTTCCAAGAATCTCTTTCCGGGTTGCGGTCACGCCTGTGTATTTAAGTAATACATGCGCAACCGTCCCCTCGGCATCGAATTAAACGAATTTTATTTTGTAAATAGGTAAAAAATTACACTTTTACAAGTTATTTTTTTTATTATAATCGAACGATGCAGTCGGTGTTTCCTAGCTGGACTACTCTGAGAAGAAACATCCGAAACATAGGTCAAAGTTTCTTTTGAAGTCCATCAATATTGTATTGGTCAAATTATGCGAGGACCATGAAGGTAAACTGAAGTGATCTCTTGATGAGAGAAGCACACAGATTTGAGTGCTGCATCCATACATGCTCTGCGAAGAGGGCTGTCAGTGATATCTCATCATCATCTCCTTAGCCTTTTCCCCCAACTATGTTGAGGTCGGCTTAGCCTAACCGGATTCAGCTGGATACCAGTGTTTTACGAGAAGCGACTGCTTATTGCACCTCCACAACCCAGTAACTGCGCCCAGTTACTGGGTTGTGGAGGTGCAATAAGCAGAGTCTAACCAAGAGATATCGTGTCGCCACACGATATCTCTTGGTTAGACTGGTCAGTATTTCTGGCTTACCCGTAACGACTGTCAAAGTTTATTCAGTTAGCAATGCCCGATTATGGTCCCCGTCACCAGGCGCAGACTTGGCATATCTAGTCGCAGAAGGCGTTTGTTCAGTTTGCGATCCAGAATAGCTTCACTGACTATTTGCATCCTGGTGTCGAGCGCGAACAGTGCATGGCCTGTGTTTGTGTTCCTTTAGCCATTCGCGTATTTAGCTTATGGGGATGGCTATCGCAGGTACACGTCCAATTGCTTGTGGGCTGAATCCTTTTCTTGCTAGTTCATCAGCTGCCTCGATACGCAGGTATCCACTGTGTCCTTTTATCCATTGTAGTGTTATAGTGTAGCGGTTGGTTATCAGTGTTTTACAGGAGTTGTCCTGAGGCACTTTTTGCTTAGGAATTGGACTACTGAAGCACTACCA
The DNA here is from genome assembly GCA_033675125.1 of Athetis lepigone. NCBI lineage: Eukaryota > Metazoa > Arthropoda > Insecta > Lepidoptera > Noctuidae > Athetis > Athetis lepigone. Next base: position 15,774,130 of record CM066217.1, read on the forward strand.
AAGTGGATGCGGATTTGAGTGTCCTGTATAATGTCCTTATATTCTGCTTAGAAGACAGTGTTGAACATGTCCGAATAGTTTTATGTTAAAGTTGTTGAAGAATACTCAAACTCCGGTACCTGAACTGGTCTTAGACGTATCTGTGTAGATTCTCAGCTCATTTGGTCTCGAGTGTTCACGGAGTTTTCGACTAGGGTGTACTTCGTATTGTTTCTCGAAGTAATATGTTTTCTGGATTATGTCGGTGGAAACTGTCAACATTGGTTGTCGTTTGGCGGCGTCCTATTTTATCTCTATGTGTTTGATTTTGGAGTCTTTTCTTAGGTTGCCCATTCTATGGAGCCTGAAAGCTTCTAGAGCCGCTTCTTCTTAGAAGCTCTAGAAGCGGTGGCAGATCCAGAATTGCTTGCAAGGTGGCTGTGGGTGTAGTTCTCATGTTGCTAGTGATGGCAGCGCAGGTATGCCGCTGCAAATTGCCTTGGGTTTTTTTGAGCTGTGCTAAAGTTTATTCTAGACCAGCAGACCATTTTCCCTGACCTTCCTGCTCAAGTCCGATTTGCACTTAGCCGGTCTTCTATTTCGTGCGGTCAATGAAGTAATTATGATTGCTTTCTCAAATTCGGTCAAGCAAAAACACAAAATATCACGTATCGATGATCGATGGTGGATGGCGAACAATTATAACAATAACATATTTCCTTGTCAAAGTATCTTTTAACAACGCCCATAATATCTGAAAGCAACTGAATTTTCATTCTATACAATAAAATAGCAAACAGCTGGAAAATCTTTGCAGTTTACTTGACATTTAATATAGAATAACCGCCCTTCTGAAGCTTGACATAAAAACTGTATTCTTGTAGCCATAATAATGCCTTTGGCTATTAGTTCAGCTTACTTTTCATGTATTTTAAAGTTACCGTTTTGCGACGAATAAGGTCGGTAATCGTTAATGAAGCTTTTAAAGCGGCTTCAGTTGGATTGTAACCAGGGCACCTGATAAAATTTAAGAAATTTCAATTCATAAAAATCTATTTTTTTCTGTATAGTTAAATTGTACTTTAGCTAACTTTCATCTAAGTATACGTTAACGTTACGTGTGACGTACCTGCTTCTTAATTATTTTATTAAGTGTCCATCATTACATCATTCTTTGTGTTTCGTGCTCGTTTACTAGCTCTTGCCAGCGGCTTTGCTCGCGGATATCGCAATTTTCAACCGCAATTTATCCCTTATATTCTAATATATTCTTGCTTATTTCAGTAAGTTTCATGCTTCTAGGAACTGCGGTATGGGCTGTGTTGATATATCAACAGTCAGTTAGTCAATCTGTCAGTTTACCATTTTTTATTTATGGGTGTTAATCTCACATTGTGCATTACTCACTCATTTTGTTTTGTTTTAAACAATAAATTGATACATGTAACACTTCATTATTAAAATGAACGACGCGGAAGCCCGACGTCAGAGTAAATTGGCGTAATCAAACGGGCTTTCATCGAATCCACACAATGAGTATTTTAAGCCTTTGTGAACTGCTCTTAGATTCATAATTTAAATGTAATAAGCATAATAAAAACAAAGAGGCCAACGATAAAAGCTTTTAAAAGCTTTCTTTGTAACAAAGAAATTCCAATAAGTCTTCTAAACAGAGAGATGTACCTATACTATGGTACAGGAGAAACGGTATGACACTCAGATGCGCTAAGGTCACGTGACTGTCTCCAGCATATATGCCATTGCGAAACTGATGGTTATCAGGTTTTATAATAAAGGGAACCATGCTTTAAAAAATAAACAGTTTTTTTTTCTAACTTAATGACACTTTAATAGTAGATTGTATTACAAGGGCGCAAAGTAATATTTTTACGGCGAGGGCGTTTTTTGAATCCAGAGCGAAGTGAGGGATTCTTAAATAGAATCCCGAACGTAGCAAGGGATTCAAAGTACGTCGCCCGAGCCAAAAATATATTTTGCGCCCGAGTGATACACTCTACTTTTCATCACCCCCTATGAGAAAACAAAAGGCGCTTCATACTTTATTGTAAAATTATTATTGTAGCTGCTATTATTATCATAGCTTGATAATAATAGCAGCCACATTAATAATTTGCTGCAAAACAATCCGTGAAAATTTTTACGAGAACTCGGGCTGTAGTTTGCGCGTTCTATTTCTTTTTAAGTTTTTTTTTATTCAGCCGTGGCGTGACTATGGTATTGGACGTCGTACCAGCCATTCATTATTTGCGTTCGATTCTTTGGCGAGTTTTTAGGCGCACTTATAACATGACATGTAAGACATGCAAAGACGCTCCAAATTCAAAAAGTGCGATTAAAAGTTACTTTTAGGCGCACTTTTTGAATTTGGAGCGTCATTATTGCCCGCTGAAAGTTTCTTATAGAAAACACCAACTTTGGGCGTTCTTAAAGGGGAATAAAGTCGTCTTTTTTGAATAGGTGGGATGAAAACACTTTTTAATTTTTCTGTAAAGTCATCAACGTTAAAAAACGAATAAAAAGAGGAAACCTTTTTTGTTTTTGGTTCAATAAAGAGACAACGTTAGCGCGGCAAGATACACTCTGTGTATACCATACCTCTTTTATTACACCATAGGTACATCATAGGCAGACAATATCGCCCTACTTTTCGCGCTGTAAAATTCACAATTTGCATACAGCACTAAAATTCCCTTGATGTATTTTATATTGTTATTTTATATGTTTTTTACTGGCTGACTTGACCGTTTATAGTTAAACAGGCGGAATGAACGCCATGATGTTAAACGATGAGGAAAAACTGCATGTACAAAAGAGTTTCAGTAAAAAGAGACCAGTTTGAAACAACCCTTCAGTCAAAGGGATCGTCTCGCTTAACTGCTACTCGGTGAGTGTTCAACTCTAAAGTGAAATTAACTAATCTTTTTAACTAAAGATTTTCTTGCTTATCTTAAGTCTTGCAGTGTTTAACTAGCTTGATGAAGTGGTCTTAGCATTATTAGAAAAGCGTCTTACAATTTTATGAAGACTGTGTATCAAGCATTAAGTATGACTTTTAAATGGTTTATTAAGATGAGCTCGACTTGTGATAATCTTGATAAAATGTGTGTTAAGTCTTGTAGATTTTTTTGTTTTTATACGGTTTGTATGGCAGGATTTAGTCATGAATTTTAGTTTAGACTCCTTTTTGATCGATTTAAATATGGTTTATACAGGGTGGAAAGTTTCAATGGGCCCTGGAAGAAAACTACCTTAAACTGATACTGATACTGAGCCTGATAGATTATTTTACTTAAAGGAAACATTCCTTTATTTTTAAAAGAAATAAAACTGCATTCAAAGATTTTCGAATATTCGCTTACCCGGGAATTGAACCGGCTAAAATCCAAAAAAGTAACACTTTCTATTTTTATTGTATCAAACGTTAGGGCCATTCATAAGAACAAAATCTCTCTAACATACATAGTTATTTAAATTAAAGGAAAACCATAAATCTTATGAATTTAATTTCAATTGAATGAAAATTTCGACAGTTAAAGTCGTTATTTGATTTGAAAAGTTTAAATTTTATGGTTTTCCTATAATTTAATTTACCATGTTTGTTAGAAAGATTTAATCCTTATAAATGACCCTATCGATTAACGTCATAAAAGTACAGGATGTTGTTTTTTCCATTGTAAGCCAGTTCGATTCCCGAGTGTGACAAGCGAATTTTCGAAAATCTTTGAATGCAGTTTTATTTCTTTTAAAAAACAAGGGAACGTTCCCTTTAAGTAAAATAATCTATAATAACGATATGCAATTTAGTAAGAGAGGTGTTTTGTGTGTTTACACAACTTTTAGAGTGTACACTTGTGTATACCTACTTTCTTGACACAGGCGGTTTTCCGTTGTTGTGCTCTCTTTATTAAAATACACTGATTAGAAATAAACCGCGTTTTCATCCAGGGCCCATAAAAACTTGTCGCTTGAAATATGTGTCACTCCCGGAGATCGAACGGGCTGAACCGAAAAAAAACCACAAACTGTATTTTTATAACGTCAATTGATAAGGTCAATTGATAGGGTTTCGAAAATCTTTGAATGCAGTTTTATTTCTTTTAAAAAATAAAGGAATGTTTCCTTTAACTAAAATAATCTATTTTAATGATTTAAGGTAGTTTTCTTCCAGGGCCTATTGAAACTTTCCACCCTGTATACTAGATGACTAGCTGGCAGACTAACTTGTTAACCAGCTAGTCTGCCAGCGCTTAAACGAGGGACATTATTGAAGGGTCCTTTTTAGTATTTGATTCTCATTCTAAATATGCAGGACAAAACAATACCTTATTTCTTTACTAATCGTCTCGTAAAATAAATAAATTATGACACGCGCACTGGGACCTATCGACATTTATTACAAGAGACGAACGCGCAGACAGTTAATAGTTTAACGGCTGCTACGGACCATACTTTCACGTGTTCGGATCGGTTTTAGATCCTACGTAGTGTGAGACCGCTCTTACTAACTCCCGCTCGTCCTATACTGCCGGTATCGAAGTCCGAGTGTTCTATGCTTTTATATGTATTTCATTATTAGTTAGGTACTTAAAAAAAGTGAGTATAAATTGATACGTCCCAATATCAAGCAGTTAGAATGTATATGGCATACACTCAAAACTTTTTTGAGTTAATATATCTAATCAATTAAAAATAACTTCCTTTTTTGCAGAAGACAATGTCAACGTTGTTACGTCTTCTCCCAATACTCCTGCTATATCTGGTGACGTCAGGCCATGGCACGGTGCCGTGTAAGCTGCGTGTCTACCTCGCCAGGGCCGAGCAGACCGATGAGCATGGCCGCAAGTGTTGGGACAATGTGAAGGTTCTCGCTTGTGGTGGAAGATGTGATTCTAGAGAGGTAAGATATTGCTGGGGCTGTGGGTTGTTTAAAAGAGATACCACGGCCCTGAACATAAAGGGTTAAATAGGAAATGGGTGGGTTTTAGTCAGAAGTCTGACACTCCCTCTGCTCCACTCAGATCGGGAGGAGTCATTTGATAATTCACTATCTTAAAAAAATAATATAGGTAAGATACAGATATTCTGGTCATTAATGATAAATTTTTGGGTGGGGAATTCTCATGGACATAATCCGTTTGAGGAATACGGAGGGTTAATATGTCGAACTCTATCGGCAAATTAAACTGAAGCTCCTACTGCTATCAAAAGTCGCTAGAAATTTTATCCCAAATTCCCAAAAAATCTGTTATTAGTGGGTACTTAATCTTCACAAAGAACACACCCTCCAAGTTTCTAGAACTAGTCAATTGGGCTGTGCGTTGATATATCAACAATCAGTTAAACAGTCAATCAGCTATTTTATATAATTATACCTAAGGATAAACACTTTCCGTACAAAGGCTTTTTATCAACTAAATTATTGTTGGTCCTGTTGCACCAGTCTGACTGGATTGAGCTAAATACTAGCGTTTTGAGTTAACATCGACAGACAAACAAACACACGAGTGCCACTATAAGGGTTTTGACAAACTTTACACTTTGAGTGTACTAGTGAAATCGACAAATTCCGTGACAGAACTATACTGCGACTGAACATTGTACGAGCGCACGATTGTTCGACACACTAAAGTGCGACCTCGCTAGTCCGACAAACGATTGTGCGACAGTAGTATAGGTACTACGAAAGTTAGACAGTACTGTAAGGGACTATGCACATTTACTCATCTCCATTCGCGTTTCTCTGAACGTCTCGCCTATACAACTCGACTTCTATCAACCGCGTTCGATGTCTGTCGTAAGAATGAAGAGAGAGAAAGAATCAAGCTTATGTGACTACGCACATTTACACCTTTCGCATATTCACATTTTTGTATTTAGCTCATGTTCATAAAAAGCAATAGATTTAGTTTGTCTTAATCTTACTACTACTAGCTTTCCCTGCTACTTTGTTTTCGTAGATTCATCTTTGTCTTCGTTGCAGTTGCTTTATTATGCTATTCGACGTGAGTCCAAATAAGGTCAAAGATTTTGCATTTTTTACATTATTTTGTAATTTATTACCTCACCTTTGTGACCCGTAAAACCTTAAACAATTACATCAGAACCTATAAAATGAGGCATAAATTCGTAAAAAAAATAGCGTGTTTATATTACTTTTGTTTTTAACAATAATTATTTGCAGAGAAAGCTGTTGTATTAACAAGTTTAGATCGTAAAAATGTTTAAAAGTTTCGGAATAAAATGCCAGGACGGTGCTTGGGGACTGAGAGTCATGATTAAAAGTCCGTGTAGTCGTTGTCATTATATGCTCCATTTATAATAAAATAATAATAATAATAATTGGTTTTATTATATGCTAGAATATTGACGTAACGATAGCGTTATACGATTAATTGTTTTCCCCTTGGTTTCACACGCAGGTCTGGTTAGTTTGTGATGATGTCCCAGTGAACCCGGACAACGCTAAGTGGAAGGGAGCCGGTATTGCCGATATAGGGACCCTGAGAGGGCATAGCTGGATGGGTCGCTAATGTCATGCGTAGCAGTTTTCGTGGCCCATCGATCAAGGCTAAAGTAGGTGCACAAGCGGAGTTTTTAGTGCCGCACATAACCAACGTCTCCCCGGACGGCAACATGTATTAGGCATTTTCTTCGCTAAAACCTAAAAAAAGGTCGTTACTGATCCTCTCCCGTGAATTTGTAGCGTGGTATTACGTAAATCTGACTATCATTAATAATATAAAAAAAAATACAGAATGACGAAGCATACAAGTGGCAGATTAAAAAAATATCTATCCTATTATTATTTTCGTATTTCTGACAGCAAACTTTTTCATTTGATACCCATATCATGGGGATGGATTTCAAACAGCCAGTCCGCAATCTTGGTGAGGCCGCCATATTGGATTTGTAATGACGTTTCTTAGCTGGTCATGTATTGTCATCAGAAATCAGGGCGTGTGCAAAATTTCATCCTAATCGAAGACCGGGAAGTGGGTCAAATTAAGATTTTCTTACATACATAGTTAGTTACAAGTGAAGCTAATAAAAGCGTGTTAAAAAATATCAGCCTTTATGGTCAATCCTATTCATTAAACCTTTTATTTAAACCGACACCAAAGTTTCAGAGCAATTTTTATTTTTAAAATTCAAACTGGTTTCTATTCTTTGATCGTTGATTTTATTTTTGAAATCTGTAGGTGGGTAATTCCGACGAAAGACCGATACGAAAACTGCCGGTAGCTTCCCCTGCCCGGATATTTATCTGTCAAAACACTCCTTTAGATGCTTTGAGTTTTTTGGACACCCAATTACTGAAAGGGTTTGTTATGCTATTTAATAAGCGAAATGTTAAGGCGCTTTTGAGTGTGTTTTAAATGGTGTAAAAAAATGGTAATGTTAAGGATAAGTTTTATTTTAAAACATACTACTATTAAATGCCGCCCGTGCGTTAAACTCGAAGTAAACTAAACCGCTTTTTTATATTTTCAGCTAGTAACTAGACAGTGTGGTATAGAAAACAAAGAATTAAAAAATACCTACCATGGCCAAAAAATTGAATGCTCATTCCCGTTACATAAAGCTAGGTTTTAGTGAGTAAATTCGCAAGCTGGAACGATACGTTTTTTTTTTACTAATACCAGATTAATAAATTATTACAATACTAAAGCGTCAAAAGCAAAATGTATGTCTGACAACGAATCTTGATACTTATTATTGGTGAACCACTTACTTAGCCTTCTTCATAGCTATCATGACTAAGATACTTTAAACCTTCAAACTCACGTAATTCCAGACACAATAGAAACATAATAGCAGCCCGACAGTTGGCTGTCGGTTCGTCGTTGAAAGTTTAAATAAATAATATAATAATAAATAAATAAATATCTTAGGACAACTCACACACGGTCATCTGATCCCAAGCTAAGCAGAACTTGTGTTATGGTAACCAGACAACTGATATACATACTTATATACTTTCTAAATACATACATATTATAGATATATATCTCGGCACTACTCACTCATGGCCATCTGATCCCAAACTGAGCATAGCTTATACTATGGTGACCAGATAACTAATATTTATCCTATATAATTTCAATCACACAAAGTTTGTTCTGGGAAGGAATCGAACCCTCGACCTCCGGTTTAGCAATTGGGGTCACTAATCACTAGCCTAGACCGACACACCCGTCGGCTTTGTTCTGGTTCCCAAACTTACTTTTCGGCTAAATCATAGCATCAGTTCGTCACTACATTATTGTTATCATCGAAATCACACAAATTTAAAAAAATAAATTTACACAACCAGATGGTGGTTAAATATTTCATGATTTGCGAGTTAGGTGAAGCTCATAAAATCGTTTAAAAAGGAATATCAGTTCTAGAGCTATTTAAATAAATATTTTATTGCAGTACTTTGCAAAGTATCAAAAAAGTTGGTCGCGCTTTAAATTAAACCACTCATTCCAAGTATACTTATATAATCAAGTGAGCAGAACAGCGTCTTTTGACGTAACTCATTATTTATTAACTGTGTTTTTTCTTTGCAAACTGTGCAAATATTATTTAGATTAAAAATGCAGATTGTTGAGACTGTTTTACAAGGTTTTCATTTCGTTTTCTATGTGACATACGGTTTTGACCTGGTTCCAACTTTGTTTTTATGTAAGTTTAGTTATAAATATATATTACATGTACATAAAGTTCTTATTCGTAAACTTTATATGTCTTGGTAGGTACAACAGTCGATCCAGGTCGAATATGCAATAATCCATACTAACCCATACTAATATTATAATTGCGAAAGTAACTCTGTCTGTCTGTCTCTTCTTCACGCTTAAATCACTGAACCGATTTGAATATAATTTGGTAGAGATATAGTTTGGGGCCCGATAAAAGACGTAGGATAGTTTCATCCCGAAAATCCCCCGGGAGCGGTAACTGTTATTTCACGCGGTCGAAGTCGCAGGCAAAAGCTAGTATTCTATATATGAAATGTTACGTAATAAAAGATAATAAATAAGCGTAACATACGCGTTTAGAAATTGCCAGTTTAGAAATTACAGTAAACATCCTCATGAATCTACCTGTCTATTAGTAAAATTGAGACGGAAATCCGTTCAGTTTTTTAAATTTTTGCTTATAACCAACACCATGGGTAACGATGGCGAGCTATGGGTTAGGACCAGGACCGCGTCGACGGCGCGTCAGTGTTCCACGCGCGCCTCAAAGAAAAGAATTAGTTAGCACTGGGAGGGGCCCAACAGGGCCACGTCTGCCGGGGTTGCGGAATGTTTATAATAGTTACCGTGACCCTAGAACATAAAGGGCAACCGAAGGAACATGAGTGGGTTTTAGTCAGTAAAAGTCTGACACGCCCTCCCGCCGCACCCAGGACGGGAGCAGTCATTTGATGATTTCCCAGTCACCAAAAAAAAAACACCATGCGTAACATTGTTTTAAAACATGTAAAGAAGAACATCCACAGGTTTTGCAGGGTTTTAGCAAATCTTCAAAAGGAAGATTTCATTAGGTAAACCATATTTAAACTACCACATTGGGTGGCATTAAGTTTCGAAATAAATAAATAATCAAAGTCGTTGATTTGTTTCAACCTTCGAACACACGTGATTCGAGACACAATAGAAGACAATAGCAGCGCGTCAGCCGGCTGTCGATTGGTCGTTGAAAGCTTAAAAGAAATAAACGGCAAAACATATAGAAGAAAACAACATCTTTGTCCCACACTATATAAAGACTAGTGCCTTTACTAATAGTCACTGTGTAAAGTTATGCAATGAATAAAGCCTGTGTAACCATACATTTTTTGACGTATAAACCTGTCATATAAACCTTTATGCAGCGTTTATTAGTAAGGCGCTAGAAGTGAAGAAACAGCAATTTCATGTTTCAATTTAACAATTATACTTTTATTAATAAGTTGTTAGTGAAGTTTGTAGTTCGGGTCAATTTTAAGTTTCACTTTAGTTTCAGCTTAGTTTCGAAGTTTAATTTCAAATTAAGTCACTGTTGGATACTTAAAGTTATTTGTAAACTGTTCCTCGTTTTGTATTCATTTTAAACTGTAAGAAGGTGTTGGTCGTTGGTTGTACCAATTTTGTGTTCAATCAATTTATTGTTTTAAACATTATTATCATAATATTATCAGTAACAAATTATCTCTGACATACGATGAAGAACTTATTTAACCTTTCAACGATCCATCGACAGCCGGCTGTCGCGCTGCTACGAGTATTGTCTTTCTATTGTGTCTCGAATCACGTATGTTCGAAGGTTTAAAAATTGATAATTATGGTATTTCATTTAATCTTTAAGGTGTAGACGATACACTGTTAGCGCCTTACTAATAAACGCTGCATAAAGTTATGACAGGCTTATACGTCAAAAAATGTATGGTTACACAGGCTTTATTCATTGCATAACTTTACACAGTGATTATGAGTAAGGGCATTAGTGTAAAAGATTTCCATGGTTTGAAATAAAAATAAAAATCACCTTTGCTAATATTTTTATAGAAAATTCTTTGACAAGGGATTAATAGATTAATTGAAATCCTTTTGATCTCATTTTATATTATTTTGCTCGCTTTGATAAACAAAATATTGTTCGACAGATTTAAAAAATAAATTCATCTTAATTATCAGCTGCAAAGCTGGATGTAGGCTTCTACCACGCAAGTCAGTCTTCTTGATTTTCGGCTACAGACATACAGTTGCCCAGTTGCTCTTTAAATATGGTTGCTACATCCTAGACAGAAAATTAATTAAAATTAGTAAATAAAAAAATAAACTGAACTTAACTGCATACAATCTTAAAATATAATTTATCTGATGATTAAAATTAGCCCTTAATGAAGTAATAATACTGGAAATGAGCAAAAATTATAATATTTAATTAATTCTCTTTGGTTGCAACCTATCCAATAAGGAATATCGACTTCGTATGAATACATTAATTACTTATTTACAATTGTAATTGCACTGATGAAGTATCTCAACCGAATCCCGACAATGCGAAGTATTTATGCGGGCAATTAATAAAACATCCTTTTGAAAAAGCCTCATTTTCATCGAATTTACGATTAAATGTAATACGGATTTCTGGATAATATGTTTCGTGGAATTTCAACGAATCATTTAGCAGAATCGGTTTCAATTAATTTTGTATTCCTAGAATTCAAGTTTTCATTGCTTTTTGTTAGTGTAGATTATTTCTGAAAGTGTTTAATCACATAATGAATCAGTAATTAATTTGGCGGGCCTGTTGGTCTAGTGGTTAGGGACCGTGACCGCTAAGCCGGAGGTCATGAGTTCAATTCCCACCCAGCACAAACTTATATATAGTATTTTTATTATTTATTTTTTTATTATGGGCTTGCTCTTGGTCCCAGACCAGCCGGAGGGCATAGACGGAGCCTACGATGGAGCGAGCTTACCCAGTAGATGCCTATGCACTCGTTTTTTAAATACTTCCGGGTTATATGAATTTGGAAACACAGACGCCGGCAGGAAATTCCATTCCTTTGCGGTGCGCATTATGAACGATTTTGAGAAGCGCTGCGTGCGGATAAGAGGAATATCAACCAAGAAAGGGTGGTATCCCGCCGTACGTCTGGATGCCCGGTGGTAAATAGAGATGAGGGAATGAGCTCATGTAGCTCATGAGCACACTCACCGAAGTGCAATCTGTAAAATACCGCCAGACAGGCAACTTTTCGCCAATGTGCTAGTGGTTGTAGTTGGGACACCAGCTATGTATGTAGTATGTATGTATTTATAAATTATATAATTATATTTATCAGTTGTGTTTTACCCTAGTACAAGCTCTGCTTAGTTTGGGATCAGATGACCGTGTGTGAATTGTCCCAGTATATTTATTATTTTATATTTATATGATTAAAGTGGTCTTGTTCATGCCAATAGAAATTTAAGTTTTTTGTTTATAGTTTTTGATGGCATTTGTCAAAAAGGAAAATATTTTTTTAAACTAAAATTTTTTTTTAATTGTTATATTTCTGCTCTAGTGGCTTGAAATAAGTGCAATAAGCAGTTTTCCCCAAAGTCACAGTATTCTTTTCTTCTACACACATCAAAAGTGTCTAGGGATATTTCAATTAAACCTAAATTACTAAAATTCTATTAACTTTTTGTTAAAACATGTACACATTAAAATAAACCTTGTTTATTGCTATTTAATCTGATAATAAACGTTTAGATAAAGTTAAATTTAAAAAAAACTTAGAAGAAGAGGAAAAACTCAAACAAAATTTCAATCTTAACTTTATTTTTGAAACATCAAAACTTAAACAAAACAACAATTTTTTTTATAAAAATTCTTGAAAACTTAAAATTAATATTCCGTGGATCCACCTAAGACTCTCCTGACACATCTGCAGCGGTTCTGCATACTCAAAACAAGGGTGTCAATATCCTGTTGTGGAATACTGTCCCATAATTGCCGTTTCTGAAGCCATGAAGACCAGTCAGAGCGTTATATCCAGGCTTTGGTCATGTTATCGTGTCACGGAGGAAGTGGTGGAACGGCACCGAGGACCTCAACGCATTACAACACATGTACAGGACCGATTCATAGTAAATGCTGCACGAAGTCAACTAAATGCAGCGGCGATGCAATTGGTTCAAAGGCTACAGAGAGAGTATGGTTTGCTGGTAAGCGGTCAAACTTTGAGAAGGCGACTGCATGAAGTCAATCTACGTGCTCGTAGGCCATTTTGGGTATCAGCACTAAGGAGAGGTAATCGAGGAAGAAGATTACAATGGGCTATTGCACACGAAAACTGGAACCATTCTCAATGGTCACTTGTGCTTTTCACTGATGAATCTAGGTTTGGATTTCATCCTGATTCGCGAAGAGTACGCATTTGGAGAAAACCTGGACGTTGGAATCGACTGCAGCACCCACAACAAGTTCATGCATATTAAGGTGGCACGATTATGGTTTGGGAAGGAATTCGCCTCGGCGGTAGAACGAGCCTCGTTTGGATACAAGGCAATATGACTGCTCGAAAATACCGAGATGAGGTGCTAGAGCCTGTAATCTTGCCCCACAAACAGCAAATGCGACTAAATTTCCAGCTAATGCACGACAATGCCCGTCCAAATACGGCGCGTATCGTTACAAGTTGGTTACAACAGCATGTTATCCAAGCTTTAGACCGGCCTGCACAATCCCCTGACTTAAATCCTATTGAGCATGCCTGGAATATGCTTAAGAGAAGAGCTCGTAGGAATTTCCCTGTTGATATTGTGCATCAAAACCAGCTTTTCTTGCATCTTAGCAGGATTTGGGACAGTACTCCACAACAGGATATTGACACCCTTGTTTTGAGTATGCAGAACCGTTCCAGATGTGTCAGGAGAGTCTTAGGTGGATCCACGAATGATTAATTTTAAGTTTTCAACAATTTTTATAAAAAAAAATGTTTTGTTGTTTTAGGTTTTGAAATTTCAAAAATAAAGTTAAATTGAAATTTTGTTGAGTTTTTCCTCTTCTTCTAAGTTTTTTTTTTAATTTAACTTTATCTAAAAGTTTATTATCACATTAGATAGGCAATTAAACAAGGTTTATTTTAAAGTGTAGGTGTCTTAACAAAAAGTTAATAGAATTTTAGTTATTTAGGTTTAATTAAAATATCCCTAGACACTTTTGATTTGTGTAGTTTCCTTAAACTCATCTCGAGCAAGATGTATAATACTCACAGGTATTCATACTTTTAGCTAAAAAAATGCAGACAATGGCTGAATACTGAACATACGAGAAACTTTTGTGGACTATGTAATAACGAATTCATAAGTATGTTGTGTTGTAACCCTTTTGAATACATAAGTTGTCCCTTTTGCTAAACTGACTTTTCTTCCTACGTTGTTTTCAAAACATCATAAGTTGAGACCCAGTTGTGAACCACTTGGGATTGGGTAAAGTTTTGAAGATCGCAACGAATGAGCAAGGGGAGGCTGTTCTTACCTCAAGGCTGGTAAGAACAGTCATTGACCTACATTTTTTATTATTTATTTATTTATTTATATATATACAGTAAGTTCATTATAACTATTAACTTTGCCCCGCAAAACCGTGTTATCGGTTTAACTGCGGGATCGAAAAAAAATCATAAATGAAATGAATGAATGAATGAAAGAATCATAAATGGCTAGTTTTCGCCTGCGGCTTCAACCGCGTAAATACTTATATCCCCTATATTACTCCTTTGGAGGTGAAATTTCCAAATAGTTAATTTTTTCGCTTATTGTGAGCAAACGGTGGGGCCGATATTATCTTAGCCGACCAGTCTGAAAAGTGACATCGGGATATAAGTCAGTAATAAGAGTCTTTTTAGGGTTCCGTAGTCAACTAGGAACCCTTATAGTTTCGCCATGTCTGTCTGTCTGTCTGTCCGTCCTCGCTTAATCTCTGTAACCGTTATCACTAGAAAGCTGAAATTGGGTACCAATATGTATATCAATCACGCTGACAAAGTGCAAAAATAAAAATTGGAAAAAAACGTTTTATTAGGGTAGCCCCCCTATATGTAAATAGGGAAGTGGTTTTTTTTTAATTACAACCCTGACGTGTGATATATTGTTGGATAGTTATTTAAAAATGAATAGGGGTTTACTAAAATCATTTTTTGATAATGTCAATAATTTCGGAAATAATCGCTCCAAAAGGAAAAATCAGAGCGATTAGAACTTTATAAGTACTTTCTAGGAAAATTATTTTGAACTTGATAGAAAGAACAGTTTTTGTACAAAAAAGACAAAAAGGTTGGACAAAATATTTTTTGCGTACTTAGTATGTCAACGTAACAAATAGCCTTTTTTTAAACTTATAAGTAGGTACACTTATTGTGACGGACGGGAAACTACGGAACCCTACATTGAGCGTGGCCCGACACGCTCTTGGCCGGTTTTTCAAGTTAATACAGTTGTACACTGGTCAAATCATGCGAGGAATAGTCGTTACTTAGCACATACTTTGGCTAAACACTATGCCTGTCACTCTTGCACAACTGTCACACGTCTAATGCATGATAGAGACTACCAAAGTGTTCTCTTGTTGAGAGAAACACACTTCTTCTTAAGGCTGCTCTACACTACTTGCGAAGTTGTCGCGACGAAGTATTCATCGAAGTTGATCGAAGTCCGAAGTATGTGACTACACACTCGTGCAACTTCGCGAGGAGCACTTCGAGTCCTTGACTCGGGCGCAAAAACCGACAACGACTGGAAGTCGCCCGATGCGAGCCGAGGTTGCACGAAGCGAATCGAAGCGCCCTTCTACACTATCGTATTCGCTCAACTTCGACCAACTTCACGAGTAGTGTAGAGCAGGCTTTAGAGTAGTGCAGGCTTTACATGTTTTACTTTTGGCAGAATTATCGTGATTATCAAGATTTTCGAGAGCTGTCAACTAACGAGACACGACTTTTCAACACTTTTGTTTGCTAGCAATTTCGGCGCTCTCTTTCAATGGGCCGCCAACAGCCGCTTTGATCTGGTTTCTCCATCGCTTTGGCGATTTGCCACCCATTTCCTTCACCTTTTCTTGAATAACAAAGCGCTCAATGGAGTTCCATTCACGCTGACATAAGGCCAAAGTATTCTAATATACGATAGTCTAAATAGTAATAGAAAAGCTAACTTGTCTCTGAATATTTTAGTGTTGTTGTAAATAATGTAAATAATCACTTGTTGTTGCAACAAGTGATTATGTACATTTGTCAATACTTGCTGTTTTTTTTACGTTTCTCCGTTACTTGTCTGATTTATCTCCAATAAAAGAGATTTTTTTGTTGTTTTGCTTTAAAAAACGTTCGTAGTAATTTATTCTTTAAAATTTCATAAAAAATATGCAATGAATGAATACATTGGCTATTTTGGCCTACACATGTGTATTCGATTATGTTTTTCCTTGTTGTCGATAAATTAATATTTTGCTAATATTTTATTTAAGAGAATATTTACACTTTCAAACAATGAAATAACAAATATTTTTTCATCCCACCTATTCGAAAAAGACGACTTTGTTCCCCTTTAAATACGCCCAAAGTTGGTGTTTTCTATAAGAAACTTTCAGCGGGCAATAATGACGCTCCAAATTCAAAAAGTGCGCCTAAAAGTAACTTTTAATCCCTGTTATAAGTGTGCCTAAAAACTATTTGAATTTAGAACGTCTTAATGCTCAGTGCCAAAGAAATCGAACGCAAATATTGTTTAAATAATGAATGGCTGATACGACGGCTAATACCATAGTCACACCGCGGTTAAAAAAAAGACTTAAAAAGAAATAAGACACGCGAACTACAGCCCGCGTTTTCGTAAAAATTTTCAAGGGTTGTTTTTAATTTGTATTTTATTAAAAAAAGAATTCAAGCAGTGACAGTGAAAGTATAGAATTAACTCCCGAAAGCATTAGAAATAGTGCAAGAAATGCAGCGCAAATAATTTTACAATAAAGTATGAAGCGCCTTTTATTTTCTCATAGGGGGTGATGAAAAGTAGAGTGTATCACTCGGGCGCAAAATATATTTTTGGCTCGGGCGACGTACTTTGAATCCCTCGCTACGTTCGGGATTCTATTTAAGAATCCCTCGCAAAGATCGGGATTCTACTCTAGAATCCCTCACTTCGCTCTGGATTCAAAAAACGCACTCGCCGTAAAAATATTACTTTGCGCCCTTGTAATACAATCTACTATTATTAATTTAAACGGGCTACTCCCTATAAATTCATTCAAATGGTTTTTAGTATTACATAAGTAAATAATGAATCAAATATACTATACTTTTTGTAATCAAAATACTATGTTATACTTTTAGATTAATTTTTTTCCCGAGTAGCTGGCACAGGTCTTTGACTAATGTTCACCATTTATATCAAAAGTTAAAAATTAGAACTTCACACATATATTAAAATGTGTACGTTACTCCAGCAAGAAAGTATCTTCTAGAGTTATATGAGTAGAACGTATAGTGGGTGCCTTATGTGCTGTAAATGTGCCTCCTCATAAAAAATGTGTGCCCCCTGCCGTTTCGAAGAAAAAATGTAAAAACGATTCTTGCTGGGGTAACGTTTTTCTAGCAGGAAAATTTTAAACGAGTGATCGGAGAGAGAAAAATTTTGCATGACTAGGGAGCTTATATGTGTGCCAAAATGTGCCCCCAAAAATAAAATCGGTGCCCTTTCAGATTTTCGAGATATTGCGTTTCCTGGTGGATTAACGTTTTGATGAATCGTATATCTCTAAAACCATTGCATGTGCCCCTGTAGAATAAAACTACACGAATAGCTCTTAATGTGTGCCTCTTAGTGCTCCAATAAGGCACCAACTATACGTTCTACTCATATAATTCTAGGAGATACTTTCTTGCTGGAGCAACGTACACTATTAAAATACACACCATTCTGCCCAATTCTAGTCTAAAATAAAGCCGCCAGCAATGCCTAGTAAATAATACAAATAATATATTGGCCATTATTACTTTTGTTCACAACAATATCTGGAACGCAAACGCAGGATAAAGCTACGCCAAAAGTTTTTGGCTAAAATCATTGTATGGGTTGCCAAGAGGAATCCTTTGATATGCCTGCACTAATATATTGTACCAAAAAGGGAGTGGTATATTTTCATTTATTTCGTGTAATCACTCGGCAAGCCAACTCACTTGATGTATGCTTGTTTGAGCAAACTTTGTTTGGTACAGCGAAATCTAAGATTTGTAAGGCTAAGTCTAGGTAGACACGAGATTAAAAGCGCGAGCATCGATCACGACGTTAGATCATGACAGTTAAATGAGTGAATACTTATGAAAACTCACTATAAAAGAGATTGTGTGGTCGTTTGATACTTTTAAGCCCCAACATCTCAGTACATTTTTATAATCTCTTTACTATAATTATGTAAACAGCAGCTACTATGAAAAAAAAGATAGTTAGGTACCTATTCATTTTAATACCCACACTAAATTTTTTTACATGAAAAGAGGTTTTCTGGTTGTAAAAAACGCACAGCTAAAACAATTATAACTATATTAAAATTTGTTGTATATTAAAAAGTTGGTTGGGACATGAGCACAGTATTTTATTTTTTGAAGTATTGGCGTACTAGGAATCGATTTTTAGAAATTCAATCAGTAACACAGTAAGAGGGATTATAGTTTTTATAAAAACAGCCGATTAGAGCCGCAGGCTCCAGCTAGTAACAATATACGTACAGTCAGCATCAAAAGTCGCTGACCACATTCATATTTAAAAATCACTGTACACTATTATCATCTATAAATCGCTCAACCAGATAGGGCGCCAGTATTGAATGAACATCATTGAAGTTCAAAATTAACTGAACACCATTTTGTCAAAAAATTCTGATCTTTATTTTATCCGAAATTATCATAACATTCAGTTCTGCAATTTGGTTATTTAGTGTAATCACAGCAACATCCAAAAATAATTTAAAAAAAGTTACCAAAAGTTACTGAACATTACTTTGTTTCGGATATGTAGCTTGTAAACTTATATTATCAAAAGTAGCTGAACTGCGATTTCGAAAATCTAAATGTGGTCATAAACTTTTGATGCTGACTGTACAAACATTTTCGAAATATTCATAAAATAATTAATTAATATATGTGTTATTATTTTGTGTTAATATATTATCTGTTATTATTTTTTAATTACAACGTGGTTGATTGATAGGGATATTATTTTGCATTCAATTAATCTGAACGCTAACCAATTAACATATACTGGGAAATTAATACGGGCCAAATAAAATGCTTATTGAAGAGGAGGTGAATAAATAATTATAATGATAGTGGTACAGCCCACGCCTTCTTGCAAAGAGGCGCGGTTGGTTAAATAATATTTTCTGTGAATATCGAAAAAAGTCAGTTAAGTACTATTTATGTGAAAATTTAATTAGTTGAAATGTTAATTATCTTATAATTATTTTCAGTAAGCGCTAATCAAACTCTGGCTTTTATCCATTTACATCATGGTATACCCTGTATCTATACTAATATTATAAAGAGGAAAACTTAGTTTGTATGTTTGTTTGTTTGATTGTAATGAATAGGCTCAAAAACTACTGGACCGATTTTAAAAATTCTTTCACCATTCGAAAGCTACATTGTCAACGAGTAACATAGACTAAATAATATCACGCTATGTTCCACGGGAGCGAAGCAGTAACCAAAAACCTAACGTAACGCGGGTGAAACCGCGAGGAACAGCTAGTAATATATAAAACGATAAATTAATTGACTGATTGACTGACTGTTGATATTTCAATACACAGGCCGTACCGCTGATCCTAGAAATATGAAACTTGGAGAGTGTGTTCTTTGTGAGAAGTATGTAACCACTAAGAAAAGATTTTGGGAATTCAAACCCTAAAGGGATAAAATCCGGGATTGCGGAATGTTTATAATAGTTACCGTGACCCTGGAACATAAAGGGCAACAGAAGGAACATGAGTGGGTTTTAGTCAGTAAAAGTCTGACACGCCCTTCCGCCGCACCCAGGACAGGAGCAGTCATTTGATGATTTCCCACTCCCCAAAAAAAGCGATAAAATGGTGGTGGATGGAAGAATCGACATTCACGCAGGTGAAGCTGTGGGCTTAAGCTAATAATAATATACGATAGCTGTTCTTTCTGAATTACAATAAAATTTTAGATGCAATTATCTTATTGTTGCATGTAAAAAGACGTAGAAAAGTTATAAGGGCTCAAATGTCACATTAACACTTTAGCATACATGCTAAATGTATACCTTACTTGACTTAAGGTGCGACTTCACTAATATTTATAAAACAATAATTATCTAGAGTCTACTAAATAGATAATGGACACAATAACATTTACTTAAAATCAAATAATTTTTCATTTAAAAACTCTTTAACATTATAGTATGCTCTCTGTACTAAAAACAATTTGAGCCGACATTTCAGAGCTTCGGTGTTAAGTTCTCTCCAGATCTTAGGCAGTTTGTTAAACACAATGGGTGCCATACAAAATATACTTCTGCGCATAAGTGCAGTTTTACACGGATGGAGGCAGAGTTTGCTATTATCACGTCTATTTCGATGTGTTACATCCTCGAGACGCGGAAATAAATGAGGATTACATTTAACGAACATAACAACTTCCAGAATGTATAGGGATGGCAATGTAAGGATCTTATAATGTTCGAAGTGCGGCTTGCAGCTATCAGTTACCTTCAATTTGAACATTGACCTCAGGCATCTTTTTTGAGCTCTAAAAATGGTCTCCCAATCCGTGGAATTGCCCCAGAATATCAAGCCATACCTAAGGACAGATTCAGCTATTCCATAGTAGGCTATTAATAATGTCTCTGTATTCATTGTTTGTGATAGTCTGTATAAGGCAAATGCGCAATTGCTTAGTTTTTTAGCTAGGTTTTCTAAGTGAGGTTTCCAGTTAAGATTTTGGTCTATTATTAAGCCTAAAAATTTAGTCGAGGCAACTGATTCAATTTTATTATTTATATATTTAATATCATTATTATTTTCTATATTTATTCGTTGACCAAAGTAAGTGATGACTGTTTTATTTGTTGTTGCGGAATGTTTATAATATTTACCGTGACCCTGGAACATAAAGGGCAATCGAAGGAACATGAGTGGGTTTTAGTCAGTAAGAGTCTGACACGCCCTCCCGTCGCACCCAGGACGGGAGCAGTCATTGGATGATTTCCCAATCACCAAAAAAAAAAACTGTTTTATTCAAATTAATTTTTAAATTAT
The DNA here is from genome assembly GCA_033675125.1 of Athetis lepigone. Classification (NCBI taxonomy): domain Eukaryota; kingdom Metazoa; phylum Arthropoda; class Insecta; order Lepidoptera; family Noctuidae; genus Athetis; species Athetis lepigone. The sequence goes on from CM066217.1 coordinate 15,794,938, forward strand.
TATTTTCTAACCATTCTATGCTATTATTTAAAGTATTACAAATGTCTTGATTAAACTCTTCTTTTTTATTGCATGGTATAGTTATAGTACTATCATCAGCGAAAAGCGTCATTGTATGTTCTATACACTTGGGGAAGTCATTAATGTAAATTGTAAATAAGAGAGGGCCCAGAACACTTCCCTGTGGAACACCATATACAACCTGTCGCTCTTCTGATACAGATATTTCCTCCCATTTGGTTTTACTATTAATTCTACTTATTGCTGTAACTTGTCTTCTATTTTGTAAATAAGATTTTATGAGATTGTGTATATTTCCTCTTACTCCATAGCACTCTAGTTTACTTAGAAGTATGTTATGTTGGACGTAGTCGAAGGCCTGTGTCATATCGCAAAAAATTGCACATACCGTATTTCTATTATCTATATTTATCATTACTTTATATAAAAAGTCATATATGGCCATGTTTATAGTTTTCTTAGCTCTAAAACCTTTTTGTTCGTCACAGAGTATCTTATTTTTTTTTCTAAGTATGTATATTTAATTCTTTGTAAATATTTTTTTTTATTATTTTAGAAAAAATTGGTATTAGTGAAATAGGTCTATAGAACTCCATCAATTCTCTATTTTGTTTTTTAAATAAAGGTTTTACTACTGACTTCTTTAAAGCGTCAGGAAAAACACTTTCAGTAATGCTCAAATTAATAATATGACTCAATGGTCCACATATATCACTCGATACTTCTTTTATAATTTTTGTACTGAAGCCATCATATCCTACGCTGTTAGTGTTTTTTAATGAATTAATATTTTTTTGTATGTCTTGTGGTATACTTGGAAGCATAAACATTGAGTTTTTTCTGTTATCTATGTGTTTATTGACTCTATCGGATTGGGAAGAGGATGGTTGGATTTTATCAACAAAATAATTATTAAATAAGGTGGCTATTCCACTAGGACTGGTGATATATTTATTTCCATTAAAAATTTTATTTATATTATGTGTAGGTAGATTAATTTTTTATTGTTTATAAGTTGCCAAGTAGTTTTAGATTTATTTTTTGATGTTTTAATTTTATATGTGTTTTGTGCATATTTAGTTTTATTGATGATTGATTTAAATAATTTTGAGTATTTTTTGAAGTATATTTTATTTTGCATGTTTGGATTTGATCTGTATTTCCATAGAAGTGTTCTTTTTTTCTTACTACATAGTTTTACACCGCGTGATATCCAGTTTTGTTTTTCTTTATATTTATATATACTGTGGTTTTAGGAAAGCATTGTTCATAGAAAAAGTTATATATTTCTAAAAATGCATTGTACGCTTCATTTGGATCACTGGATTCATAAACATCTTTAAAGGATAGACTCTTAATATATGATTTAAATTTATTTATGTTATCTGCATTATAGTCCCTTTTGATGGTACGCCATCGATCAATAGAGCAAACCGACTCCACCGGACATTTTAAAATCTGCGCCGTGTGGTCGGACAGTGCAAGCTCTAATACAGTTGCCTTACAAGCTCTCAAGGAAGACGATGATATTTGCAGAATGAGCCGATTTCACCTTTTGACCGCCAGTGTCACTAATGTGATAAGCGATCGCATGTCCTCTACACTGACAATACATCTGATAAAAGACATGGTGCACTATAACAAAAGCAATTTTGACAATTACTATACCAACGAAACTTTGAATCTTGTGCTTGACGTACAGTCAGCATCAAAAGTCGATGACCACATTTAAAATTTCAAAATCGCTGTACACCCTATAATACCTAAATTGCTCAACATGACAAGCACCAGAAATTAATGATCAATATAAAAGAGCATAAGTAGGTGACCACCACTTTTCAAAAGTCGCTAAACAAAGTTATGGCCAAAAAAATTATGACATTCTTCGTCTCTAAAGTCACTAAACAAATTTTTGACAAAAATAGCATACCATCGTTCATCTCAAAAGTCCCTGAACAGCATCAATTGTTTTTTGGGTTTAATATGTGTGTGTACTCGTATTTTTGTGAAGTGACATTAATATAACATTTCTTTCTGAAGTTTGACAACAAAACATCGGGGGCACGGTAGTACCTCCGCCAAGATGATAAATTATTCTGATTAGTAAAACCGTTTATAATCTACCCTGGGTACTTGTCGCACATATTTATCAGTTTTTTTTTGTATTAAATTTTTTACATCAGTGTAGACAGTCAACAAAGTTATAATTAAGTGGCAATATTCTTTTTATATTTAAGGATAAATATTTTTTTGAATACTATGTTTCCTAAACAATTTATTTAAAAGGGAAACTGCGTGAATTTTGAAAATGAGCCATTGGTTTACAAATAAGGCTATATTCAATCGTAATATGGAAAGTTTAGATGACTTTGAAAATGTGCTTGTTGCTTGATCACCGACTTCGACTATTCTCATTAGCTCTAAGAAATAAAAATAATATATTTTGGAAAGTTAAATTCGAAATTTACATCCATTAAATATTTTTACATGATTTAGTTGTTATAGGACAATATTGGATTTGTAATTCTGAAGATAGAAACAATCACTTTTTAGTTTGCAGTTCAGTATTCGAAAAAAGTAATGTTCAGCAACTTTTGGTAGTTATGCTGTTAAGTTATTTTTGGACGATGCTATGATTACTCTAGATATATACCAAAAGAACCATTTTATATTGTTCAGTGACTTTTGCAAAACTAATTGTTGTGTTATTTTTGGATGTTATAACGATCAGCAATTTTTGACAAAATGGTGTTCAGTTAATTTTGAACTTTAATGATGTTCATTCAATACTGGCGCCTATCTTGTTGAGCGATTTATGGATGATATAGTGTTCAGCGGTTTTGAAAATCTGAATGTGGTCAGCGACTTTTGATGCTGACTGTACAAGGCACGTGCGTATGTATCGGCAGTTTAAGGAGCGATCCGTACTGACGGTACGCATAACACTAAAACCAGCATTAGAGTTAAAATTCTAATCTTATGTAGTCAAGCTTAGTATCTTAGTTATCTTTGACTTTTTTAGATATCGGATTGGGAGTTTCCTTTTAAGAAGTCGCACCACCCAGTCTGTGTGTACGGTGGCCGGCGCCCTCTGGTGGTTAAACTACGTCACTGTGATCATGGCGTTACTCCTGGCACTGACATCTTCCATTACATTGCTGCCGAGGATTGCCGCTGCAAAGTATGTCATTAACAACCTTATTAACATTGTTATAGTGAAGTGGGCTTGCCCAGACATCCAGATACGTGGTTTTGTCTGTACGAGCCGGCTTTTTCGACTTGAATTATGGTAAAGTATTCTTTATTTTATGGTATGCAAGGTGACGGTCTACCTAAGGTTATGTGGTCACCGCCGCTTTAAAACAGTCGCTAGACGGCTTTGCATTGCGTTTTTGCGTTAATTTGCGTTGCGTTATCATAACAGAGGCAAATAAATAAATATATATATTGGGAAAACACACACACGGTCATCTGTTCCAAAACTAAATAGAGCTCGTACTTGTATTACGATGCAAAGCTGGTAGACCGTTCTGACATCGCGGATATTAAAATACGCAACTCTTCAGGATAGCAAAAAAAGAATGTTTGCATCAATCAACTATTTATAATTAAGGTTATTCAATTTATTGCGATTTCTTATCTAAAGACATACGAAGCATATTTAAAAAAAAACTTTCGCGGTGGTGTTACAACTTAAGCTACCATTCGTATTAATCCGTATAGATGCGAAAGTAACTCTGTCTGTCTGTCTCTTCTTCACGCCTAAACCACTGCATCGATTTGAATGCATTTTGGTACAAATATAGTCTGGGATCCGAGAAAGGACATAGAATTGTTTTCATCCCAGACATCCCCCGGGAACGGGAGCAATGTGACACAGCAATATTATTTCATGGCAGAAACAGGTATACCAACGAAAAAATGGTGATTTTCCATTATTTAACAGAAAATTTAAATACAATTCACTCTACATAGAAACTCGACAAGGATCTCGTTACTGGTTTAAAAAGGCTCGGTGTCGCAAGGCCATGGAGACGTTGGTTTGTTCTTTAAAAAATTAGCATACTAATGGTCGACCCTCTCTGTAGATGGCGTAAGAAGCAACTAAGTGCCCCTTTATAGTTCTGGATGCCACGATGTCGCGGGAACTAGTAAAGTGGTAGTTGTTAGCGACTACATGCCCTAAGTGTGTCTAAGTATGCATTAAAATGTGTGATGACTAGAGGTAAAGGTTGGCCTTATATGCATGTACGGTTCTAACCGGGAAAGTACCAAAGTTAGGTACTTTTTTATATTTTTTAGGGTTCCGTACCTCAAGAGGTAAAAACGGAACCCTTATAGGATCACTTTGTTGTCCGTCCGTCTTTCCGTCTGTCAAGAATCTTTTTCTCAGAAACGCGTCGAGATATCAAGCTGAAATTAAAATCACATACTCAGATCTGCTATCTCCCAAAGCAGTAAAAAAATAAAATGTCTAAATCAACGTAATAAAATGATACTGCTGTTTATGTCCCATTTATGTTGCATATTTAGACATTTGCAAGGGAATCAAACCTATAGGGTACTCTTCGTTGACCTAGAATCATGAAATTTGGCAAGAAGCAAGGTCATGTAGCACAAATAAAGGAAAAGCTAAAACGTAAATTTATGTATGTATTTTAACCAGAAGAACAAAGAAAAATACGGAACCGGACCGGTTTTTTTAATGGGAAATCTTCAAATGACGCTCTGAGTGGAGCGGTGGGATGTGTCAGACTTCTACTGACTAAAACCCACCCATGTTCCTCCTTACCCCTTTGTGTCCAGGGTCACGGTATCGATGAACTAATTTTTAGGGCGGATCAGGCAATTGTGGCATCATTCTCTACTTAGCGTAAGTTAGTATATAATATTAAAAAATATTGAAATAATAACAGAATGGTACGTGCTCTCCTGGTATTTATAAGGTCGTGTCCGATTATCGTCCCTTTAAATGCGAAACAGGCAAGTGGCAATAAACTTGTGTTTGTATACACATAGTACTTATTAACGTGGTACATACATCTAACTATAATATTAAATTCTGCGTTGACGACTGGGCACCTTAACAGTTTATTTCAATTACACGGCTTCCTGATCTATAAAAAAACTTTTTTCAAAAAAATAATAACCGCCTTCAAAAACTAAAAACCCAAAAATATTTAAAATTTTGAAAGTCGGTGGCAACATAAATTCAGATAAATTGACTGGCAGAAGAGAAGCCACCGACTATACGACTCCGAAATATTAGTTATTTTTGGGTTTTTAGTTTTTGAAGGTGGTTATTATTTTTTTGAAAAAAGTTTTTTATTTTTTACTTTTTAGTGTCGTGTCTAACTATGTCTGACTGTGTATGACATCTTTCAAAGTAATTTATTTTTAAAATAAAACTACTTATAATCTTATAAAATTAAAAATAGAAATTGAAGTTACGCACAATATAATATCGTCAATGTATATTTCGTCGATTTTTTTTGTTCTTGATGAATTTTTCGAGAAGCACTAAACCGATCGCCATAAAATTTATATGGGACCACCTCTGAATCATGACTTAGCAAACAAAAAAAGAACCATCAAAATCCGTTCACAATTGGCGGAGATATCGCGTAAAAAACATACAAAAAAAATACAGACGAATTGAGAACCTCCTCCTTTTTGAAGTCGGTTAAAAATAACGATTAAGATTAAAAATTACTCATTTTAATATTTAATTTTTTGTTTGATTTACGAATATTTTATACAGACAAGTTACCACCACTACACTCTCTGCCTCCTGATTTATAATCAGTATAATTATCAAGTTGAAATTGCGTGGCAAGAAATCAGCGTGCCTCGTTTTAATTGGTTTTGGAATTGATAAAAAAACAGTCAGATTGAAAAAAACATGCGGAATAATTATAATAGTTACCGTGGCCCCGGAACATAAAGGGCAAGCGAAGGAACATGAGTGGGTTTTAAATAGTAAAAGTCTGACACGCCCTCCCGCCCCGCGCAGGACGGGAGAAGTAATTTGATGATTTCCCAACCTCAAAAATAAATAAACAAAAACAAAACATTAATTATCGGAAACAGAGAAATAATCTACCAAAAACACTTTCAACTATACCATTTTTGCCCTAAGAAGAGTTCCTTGACAGTTCTTGTCTGACAATTAAAGTGATGCGACCTAACGAAATTTAATCGATTTTTTTATAATATCGATTCAGTTGGCAAAGAAAGTGAAATCGAATTGCCAATTTTCGATTTTTTTTCCTACTAATATTCTAATATTATAAATGTGAAAGTTTGTATGTATATGTGATGTTTGTTACTTTTTCACGTAAAAACTACTGTACGGATTTTGATAAAACTGTACAGTAAAATATATGTAGCTTATACATCGGAATAAGACATAGGCTGCATAACATCACGAGAGCAGAGCATGAAACCTGATAAGCCGCGGGGGACAGCTAGTGATAAATAAAAGGCAGTATGTTAAAATATTAAAAATTTATTTATTCTTCACTGTCAGAACTTGATTCCTGATTTGAACTCATAATCATATCGGAATCGGAATCTTCTCCAACCACGATCATGAACTGTTGGTCCCTAATTCGGTCGATCCGGATATATTTATTCCAGTCCTCTTTCATAATTTTATTAGTTTTTTCTACAACTTTTTTCCAATTTTCTGCCGTTACATGTTGGCATGCTTCTTCTAGTAATTTCAGCATTTTGTTTGCCGTGAATGGTGGAGACATGTTGTTTTTGGCTGCATAAGTATATGTTTTTTTGTTGTTGATCGGTATTAACGGGCCCCCGTTAGTACGCTCTCGTTCGAAGTAGTCCCTCAAACGAATCACTAACTCCTGACTTTGGGAATTCAAAACAGTTTTTTTTTGTTTTTTTCAGCATAGTTTTACCAAAAAAAAACCACAAAACGAAAAACTTAACAAAAAATCTCAACAAAACAGGAACAAAATTAAAAACATAAACAAACACGCAGAGCAGACGTGCATATGTCGCAGTTATCTGGTTGAATCGGCTATTTGATTGTATGACTAGCGCGTTCATTGAATAGCAACATTTAATTGAATGACTAGGCCGAAAGCTGATTAAACAAGCGTCACTCATCGTCCAACTAGATAGCTGATTGAAGCATAGCCCTATGAACAGAACGGACGTAATATCAGTCAGGTGATTGTAATTTAGTTCATTTTTTTTCCACTGCGGCGTTAGTTGTCACCAAAACAAATATGGCGTAAAATAGCTCGCGCAGATAGCACTGTTTTGATATTATTTTTATTAAATTTACTTTTAAGTGACTTATTCTTGATAAAATAGTGTGACAGCATGGATTTACCTATTGTTACGCCGCCGCCGGCTAGTTTTAAAGTTTTTTTTTAATTAAAATCATAATAAAGTGTGTCATGTCATGTCCACATTTTTGTTATGTAAAGGAAGTTAAGTTTTTAAGTTGCGAACTTATGGTCACCCTAAACAAACATTACAAAATCGACTATATCCCATTAAACGACAATGCTAAATGACGTTCAGTCAAGTCGTTGAACGTTACATTAAACAACTTGACGAGTTGTCGTTTAGTCATTCAATTAAATGTCGTCATTCAATGAACGCGCTAGTCATACAATCAAATAGCTGATTTAACCAGATGACTGCGACACATACAAGGCAAACGCACTCGTACTGACGCGACGCGGTCGCGATTGCAAGATGGCCGCTCCGATTTTATATTTTTTGTCGATTATAGTCGAGTAGGTAGTGTCAAACTCTATAGGCAGAAGTTCCGTTCAACGCATTACACATTTTTTAAAGTTATACTTTTTTTATTTTATTTACCTAATTTATTAACAGTTAATTATAATCATGATAAGGTGAACCGAGGCTATTGTGACTATCAACTTTGAAATTTAAACTTTACCTTTTGCCATAACCATCCACTTAGTTTAAATTGACATTCTAATAATCTCAGATAGTTAAGCATATATCTATGAACGTTTTCATATTAAAATAACGTTGAATAATTGTAAATTTAATATAAAATAAATAATATAACCACTGTGAAACCGAAAAAGTTACATTGGCCTCACTTTGGGGTGAATGTGACTTTTTAGTAAAACTTGTTTGTGCTTATGGCTTCAAAGCTTATAATTGCATAGCACCTACTTTGAACATTTTTTTACGTATAAATGATATCGAAAAGTTCTAAAACACAGTTGCATAGCCTAAAAAAATGCTTTTAGTTTTTTCTGGGGTGAATGCAACTACTCTCCATAGCGTTAGTGTTGGGAATAAATTCATCGATAACATTTCCTGCCTGATGAACCGGCTGTAATGGGTTTAGAAAATAAAACAAATCTTCTTTTTTATAATTTTATTAATAATATTAAAAACTTAACATCTATATCAGTTTTTTTTAATAATTTAAAAAAAATTAATAATAATTACTTAATTAATTTAATTTAATTTTTTTTTTTGTTTTTGTTTGTATTTTTCAATCGCATCAAAAAGTTCTTCTTTAGAATAAGGCATCTCTTCTTTTCTTTTGTAATTGCGGACCATCTAAAAAAAATATAAGACGTCAACTATTGTTACTAAAAAATAAATAAACGAAAACGTTGGAAGACATGAAGTAGGTAATATTTTGAGATTGCAGAAAATTGGTCGATTACGTTGACTTAAGACCGTTAATTTTGTTGTCAACATACTCTGATTCAAAATGGCGACTACCGAAAAAAACGCTGTCGATCAAACAGTTTAACAGGTAGTAGCGACATCTGTTATTATTTGGGAAAAATACTAATTTCCCTGTTTACCAATAGATGGTGTGCTTATCAATAACCGTTAGTATAAAAGAAAAATGGATTAGTCGCATACACCCCATAGTCACAAACGCCCCGGTTCACCTTAATTTACTTTGTAATTTACGAAATGCAGTATTTTTTTATCATTCAATTTTTTTTTTGCCATATTATTTTTTTTTGTCTAAAGTAGTATGCGTGCCACGGAAAAAAATTAACTGTCAAGGAACTCATGGTATGGCAAAAATGGTATAATCTGTGTCATCCCAACCTAAAGAACACTAAAACAGCAATCTAACAGCACTCTATTACAACAAAATAAATAAACGTAAACAGCATTTTTAAAGAACTTTGATACACAGCGAGAAAAAAAAGTAATAAAATTAGCACATAAATCGTGAATTTGTCGAATAAAACAAAGACCATATAATTCAAACGGAAAAACATCGGTAAATTACCTATAAAAACCTCCTATTGTCTCTGGATAGGTCGTATTTGTTCGTTGGCACACTTTTTACTGCATAAAAATAGTCTTCTGAGGGAATATTCCAGGACAAACCTGTTTTATATGGAACGATCTTCCATAGAGCTCATCCAGCCAGGACTTGTGACTATTTAGGTAAGACATAAAAAAGTTATGAAAGTATGCGCAATGGCATTTACTTTTGTTGTGCTCTTTGTGGAAAAAAGGTTTCAATGTTTAACTAGCGCTTAAGAAAAAAGTAGGCATTTGAGCACCATATTTGTTTATCCTAATCAACTTCAATACTAAGGAAATTATTTGTTAAAATCTCAGAAAGATAAAACACATGTTTTTTCTTACTAATCCATACTCGGTCTGTCAGTTTATTTGTTTGTTGCGCTTTCAAGTCGGATTCATTTAATCGAATTTGATGATTTGGTACAGCGTATTTTAGAACTACAAAGAAGGACATAGAGTTAGTCTATGATTTTGTATGCATGCGCAATAATCGATAGTCACAAGGACGAAGTTGCAGGCATAAGCTTGTTAATAGACACTCACAATACCCACAGCGAAACCATTTTTTTCATAGGTCATAAAGTTCTGATATATACAAGGGGAGTCACTAAATTATGAAGTTACATCACAAAGACTTACACCAAAGTCTTCAGTTTTTTTTTATCGTTGCAAAGCCAAGTGGCATTGTAGAATAGAAAACGAAAACGAATAGATTGTGAAATGTATGGAATTGACATAAGCTTTCGCTAAACAATTTGACATCTCCATACATTTGACAATCGTTTTCGTTTCGCTATCTATTCTACAATGCCACTTGGCTAGGCCCTCTGATGTTATAGATAATCACTACTTATAGACATCTGCCAGAATGTACGAGTGTCTCGTGTCTATAATAGGCGAGACGAAAAAAAAGTAATTATTCCGTCAGTTAGATCATCAAAAAATTATAGACACGTTTTTTTGTTTTTTCTCGTAATTGAAAAATTATGAAGATACAGTGTGTTAAAGTTTTGCGTCACGTCACGACTATGCACAATTTTTATCATTAGTACAAACAGAAAAAGGTATGGTGGCATTGTGTACCAATAGTGCCGTTTATTCGATCTGTTTGAGACTGAATGATGGACTTCTGCGCTGGGAGTCGCATGTTTGACTCCTGCTTGGGATAAGTATAATGGCTCACGGGTATTTGTGCCTATGCTTTATCCAAATTACCTGCTCTTCTATCAAATTTCACGATGCCCCGTGGAGGTATAAAACAAACTGATGAACATACAGTCAGTTACTTTCTCAATTATAATATTACTGGCCTTTGCCCGTGGACAACATGTCCACGTGGTTGTGTCTAAGCACTAAATTTCATCGAAATCAGTTAAGTGGTTTATTTATTTATTTTTTATTTTTTTGGTTTAAAAGTAAATGCGTAACAAACAAAGTAACTTTCATATTTAAATATTAAAATAATTAATTATAGAAAAGATGAGATCTTTTTGCGTGCTTACATTCGTTTACGTTGAAAACTGAATCATAAATTAAGGGCACGCGAATTTAGGATAAGACCCTAACCCTGTGTTCCTGGGTCTAGACACATTTATTCCGAAAAGCAACACAAATCAGGTTTTTATTTCTCCCCTTTGCTGTCATCAATATCCTTTAGGCCGCACCTACAAATCCTTAAATACCGCGGTTTATTTCAACAATAAAATAATAAAAGCCAGCTATATTCTTTGGGCTTAGAGACAAATTAATTCAAATTTGGGTAGATTTAGATATACTTTTAGATCCCTGAACTTGAAAAAAACTTGTTTTAGAGATTAAACAGGTAAGGTGAAGGTTGAATTCGTACACAAACGGCTCTGTGACAATAATCCTTATCCTTACTAATATCCTTACTAATATTATAAATGCGAAAGTAACTCTGTCTGTCTGTCTGTCTGTCTTTCTGTCTGTCTGTCTGTCTGTCTGTCTGTCTGTCTGTCTGTCTGTCTCTTCTTCACGCCTAAACCACTGATCCGATTTGAATGAAATTTGGTACAGATATAAGTAGTCTGGGACCCGACAAAGGACATAGGATATTTTCATCCCGGAAATCCCCTGGGAACGGGAACTATTATTCCACGCGGACGAAGTCGCGGGCAAAAGCTAGTAATATATAAGACTAGCTGTCCCCTGCGGTTTCACCCGCATTTTTCGTTACTGCTCCGCTCCCGTGGATCGTAGCGTGATGGTATATAGCCTATAGCATTCCTCGATAAATGGGCTATCTAACACTGAAAGAATTTTTCAAATCGGACCAGTAGTTCCAGAGATTACCCCCTACATACAAACTTACAAACCTACAAACTTACAAACTTACAAATTTTACCTCTTTATAATATTAGTATTAATAGTATTAATTACAAACTTACAAATGTAACTTTTTTATAATATTAGTATTAATCCATACTAATATTATAAATGGGAAAGTGTGTCTCTGTCTGTTTGTCTTTCTTTCACGGCCAAACGGAGCGACGGATTGACGTGATTTTTTAAGTGGAGATAGTTGAAGGAATGGAGAGTAACATAGGCTACTTTTTGTCTCTTTCTAACGCGAGCGAAGCCGCGGGCAGAAGCTAGTAATATATAAGATGAAAGAAACGTGAAGTTTCTATCGAAAGAATGTAACATTTATTTTAACCACTAAATATTTTATTATTGTTAGTGTATTTTTCTTCTAAGGCTGAAATCTAAAAATTACTGCGGTAATTGAAATCGATCTTAAAGTATCAGTTTTCGTTAAGAGTTTAATTAATACAAGAAAGTAACAACCGGCAAAACAAAGTAAGTACCAACATGTGTAACATGATATAATAGCTAGCAATTAAAAACTTTCATCATTATCTTGTGGAAGCAACTTTATGACGTCACTCGACACTAAGTTAAATATACAGCGAGTAATCTTCTTGGGAGCTAAGCCACATAATAAAATGTAATCTGTTACTTTCCAACATAACCGAAGTCACTCATCTTGGTAATAAAAGAGGACACTTTTCAAGTTGTGTTTTTCACGTTACTGTAGTGTTTTTCATGCGTCAGCGGTGTTTTTAACCTCCGACGTCTACGTCGACGTCCGTCAGACGTTTGACCGCTATGTCTGTCTGTCTGTCTATGACACCATGACACTTATACCGGTAAATCGGTTTCGGGAGTAAGGTTCTTACGATGGGAAAAATCAAACAAACCAAAATTCCGAAAAAATAGCATTATATTTACTTTGACGGTTTTAGTAAGTCTGCCAAATCAGCTATAAATAAAATATATATATAGGTATTATAGTTAACAATATTATTAATTAATAAAGGTGGGTCTGATGTAATTTGCATCGCTATAAATGAGTTTCCCGAAATAAGTTTGCGCATTATATTTAACTGAATACTGCGGTTAACACACAACGATTGAGGCCAGTGCAACGTTAATTTATTTTAACTTATTTTATATGACTGGTTTTACGTTATAAATGTTTTTTTAATGTGGATAGTTGAATGGTTTCAAACCCAAAGCGTACATTTCTGAAATAGACAGGAAACTATTAATGTACAAGGAAGTTCTTAGTTAAAGGAAGCACTTATTTTATACAATGTGACATTGCTTTTAGCGAAATACCACCAACTAAGACTTGGCGCAGTGTTCCAAGAAAATGTCCTTGGCTGATCTTCTCTATTTAAATTTATTGACTCTTGGTTAGACGTTGTCAGGCCAAGTCTCCCACAAGCTTGGCCATTTTTTGTGGGCCATCAGCAATTTCTATTTTGGAGCGCAGTACCGTATTTCTGGTTAAAAAAGGTCCGTAGTTAGATTCTCAAAATGCTTTGCTTTATTGGCCGCTGGTAAACATAGAGCCATAAAAATACTTTTAGGGTTGAAAACGCTTAACTTGACTACGAAAATATTATTTCTTTCATATGAAAAATCTAAATATGAAAAAAACAAAGCTCTTAAAGCAAATACACTAAAGTCCAATTTAATGTAGAATTTAGCATAACTAGCGCTTTAAAAGAAAATACTAGCCAACTTAATAAAATAAGTATTAAAATAAGGAGTTATTTAAAAAATACCGTTATAAGAACCAGGTTTATTGGCTATGAAGTCTTGGTATGTGATTAGTGAGTACAGCCAGCTGTTAGTAATTCTTGCAGTTTCCGACTAAATCTACATACCGTACGTCCGTACCTCATTTGGCAACGTTGAACGGAATAAATGTCGCTCGTTCTTGGAACTGAAAGGTTTTTTTATCGTTCCAAATATAGGGATACGGTAAATGGTTAGTGTTGGTAACATTTATACAAAATGGAAATGTTTTGGAAAGAAACTAAACTGAATTTAATTACGGTGTGCAATTTTTATTGTACTGGATGATGTACAATAACCCGTTTTTTGGCATGTACTATCGACAAAATTGAATCATGACCATTTTGACGACAAATCGTTTGAAGCTGTCAAAATAATAAGACTAGACGTGTGACATTTTTTAACCGACTTCAAAAAAAAGTAGGTTCTCTGTTCGACCTGTATGTATGTATGTATGTTTGTCCGCGATTATTTCGCGTTTGGCTGAACCGATTTTGATGCGGTTTTCAGCAAAGTGTTTGTTACATTCTGGGTAAGGTTTTAGTATATAACACTAATAGATATCCCGTGACGTTACCCGCATAGATCGCGTTTTGCTTTCTTGGATTGTAGATTTTTATAAGATTATAAGTTTATTTTGAGAGCTACCCTAAAACGTAGTCAGACACTGAGACTCTAACTAAAAAACAAAAAAAAAGCTTTTTTTAAAAAAAAGATAACCGACTTCAAAAACTAAAAGCTCAAAAATAACTATTTCGGAAGTCGGTGGCTTCTCTTCTGCCGGTCGATTTGTGTTGCCACCGACTTCCGAAATAGTTATTTTAGAGCTTTTAGTTTTTGAAGTCGGTTATCTTTTTTTTAAAAAAAGCTTTTTTTAATACATGTTTACGCGATTGTCGACCTATTGTATTTGAATGTCTGTAGGAAAATAAGCTTATGGTGGGTCATGATTCCATTTTGTCGATTGTACGTACTTTGACTTTCGTTCATTCCATTTTCAATTTCCATTTTAAATAATTATACACATACATATACCTACAAATACGATCTGTCGTTCTAATAATACGAAGTTCAATATTTCCTTCATCTTTTTATAAAATCTGAAATGAAAGCATAAATTCGGCACTCTTTATACATAAGTCTTCTTAAAATCAATTTTGTAAATGGCCGTTACCATGACACAAGAGCTTTGACTTCGGAGATAATAAAAATACTCTAATATTTCAGCGGCTTTTTCGTTGTAATGGACCTCGGGAAGAGATGGGTAATCCTTCTTATTGTTCTGGGCCGTTAAAAAGGACCATTTCAGGCCGCGTTGACTAGGAAAAGGTCTCATTATAATGAGATAAAAAATTACAATACTACTTTTAACTTTATTGCCGCAGTCTAAAAAAGTATATGACTGGCCTGTTGGTGTAGTAATTAGGACTCAGACTGCTATGCCGGAGGTCGTGGGTTTGAATCCCACAATGGAGAAATCCTAATGTGATGACTGATGAGCATGACACCGAACAGTGTCAAGGTTAAATTAATTAGTTTGCAATATGTTTTTATATTTTTATTTTATTTATTTAATTTGTTTCAGGCATCAAGGCCCATATAAACATATACAATATTAATATAATTTTTATATGATATGAGTATTTATTTTATTGTCTGATTGAGGACTTAATGTGAGTTGTCCCAAGAATTTTATTAAGAAGAGAGATAAGCAATTTCCAATCGTATAATACACAATCCATTGATCACGGCCATTGTAACGATCGTAAACTGTTGATGACAAAATCAATAACAATTGTAATGATTTATATACTTAGTATATAATACTTCAACTTTTATACCACGATAATCCGTACTAATAATATTATAAATGCGAAAGTAACTCTGTGTGTCTGACTTTCCGTCTGTCATTCTGCCTGTCTGTCTGTCTCTTCTTAACGCCTAATTCACTGAACCTATTTGCATGAAATTTGGTACAAATATAGTCTGGGACCCGAGAAAGGACGTAGGATAGTTTTCATCCCGGAAATCCTCCGGGAACGGGAACTATTAACCACGCGGACGAAGTCGCGGGCAAAAGCTAGTAATCTATAAGCTTGTCTTCATGAATGTGATACTATGTACGTCGCATCTTGCATGCTTTATGTGTGTAGACATGTTTCTGACAAATAAATGAACGTTGAACTTTATAAATTTTTACCCGACTGCCGAAAGAAGAGTTAGGTTTTTCGAGCGTATGTATGTATGTCTCATTCTATGGCACGCTCTACATTTTAAACCGTTTAAATGGATTTCGACATAAGAGGTGTCATAAAATTCTTCTCAGTTGTGGGAATAACCCAGAGTATATTATTAATTTGAAAAAAAAAAACAACAAAAAAAAACCAACTACGATTTCGGAAGTATGTGGCAATTACATGAAACATAAACAAAGCTACCGACTTCCAAAATTGCAGTTGGACTTTTTTGATTGTTTGTTTTTTTTTTGTTGATTATTTTATTTTTTCTTTTTTAAATGTCGTGATGGTCCAGTGGATAAGGCGCCCGCCTCGCTTTGGAAAGCACGTAGAGCCGTTGGTACCGGTTGTCATTCGTGGAACTTTGACAGTCGTTACGGGTATTCAGACGTCAGAAAGTCTGACTAGTCTACCCAAGGGGTATCGTGTCGCCCAGTTACTGGCCCAGGGTCTGATAGGCAGTCGCTTCACGTAAAACACTGTTATCCAGCTGAATCTGGTTAGACTGGAAAACCTCAATATAGTTAGGAAAAGGCTAGGGAGATGATGATGACCCATAACATACTGAGAGTAGTGCGTTCAACATCAACTTTCAACATACAAGCAGATAAAAAACAAATGAATAAACAGACAAATCAACAAACAAGTAAACAGACAAATAAACAAATAAACAAGCCAACAAATAAACAAACAAACTATTCAGCTTTATAATACTAGAATAGGTTACAAGGAAAATTTCACACTTCTTGGATTTGATCGTCTCTGTATGAATGCAAGTTTTAATAATATATTTCCTACTAACAAGTAGATTCCTGAAACTTCATTTTTCTTGCACCCGTTATGTTGGATATGAAACTTTAGTATTTTATCTCTTGCAATGTCTCTTTTGTAAAGTAGAAGTGCAGTAAACCAGCCATGCTCAAAATATTTTAGTTGGTAAACTTTCTGTGTTACCTACTTTGTTAGACTGCATGGCGAGTAGTCTGTGACATCGGCCGGTCAATTTATAAACTTACAAGTTACGTGATGAAGAGATTAACTCTGAAAAAGGAGGATCATGTTTTCGGACTTTCATGCTTAAAAGTTAAAGAAAATGCTTCTGCACGTTACAATTTTACAGCTGAACCTCTAAACTGTTTCTTATCATATCTTTGGCAAAGAAACAAAACGTCTTGATTTATGCGTCGGGGTGTAATTTATCTATGATAAGTTTGCATTTATAAATTACTAGCTTTTGCCCGCGGCTTCGCTTTCGTTAGAAAGAGACAAAAAGTAGCCTATGCTACTCTCCATCCCTTTAACTATTTCCACTTAAAAATCACGTCAATTCGTTGCTTCGTTTTGCCGTGAAAGAAAGACAAACATACAGACAGACAGACACACTTTCCCATTTATAATATTAGTATGGATATAAGTATTGTTGTTGTTGTCTGGATACTAATACACAAGCTTAGCAGAGCTTGGGATCAGATGGCCGTGAGTATCCACTTATCCCAAGATAGTTATATGTTACCCTTTTCTCAATTTGACAAAAAGTTTTACGGTTGAAGTGAGAAAAAAATTGCTTTTAAACTAAACATTTGATCTTTATGCATAATTGAAGCTGTAAGACGTTAGGTGTCAATTGAGGGGTCGTGCGAGAAAATAGCCAAATTGAGGGATGAGTCACTAAAAAACAAACGAAAATAAAACAAGATTGTCTAAATCTAGTTTTATTTTCGTTTGTTTTTTAGCGACACGGTGAATAAAGGACAATAGGGACTGCTGGCTGAACCCTTGCAATAGATAAAAAAAAATAAGAACATTGTTTGCCGGTACTCCAAATACGCTTTATTCAGCAAATATTCCTGAAAACTAAGGACTAACGGTTTTTATTAGAGTTTTTAACTATTGAAAAACTACTGAAAGGTAGGTTTCTACGTAATGATAATAGTGTGTAGGTATACAAAGTTGCGTATTAAAACCAGGATGGGTTACTAACCCAGCGATTCAGAAATTGTTAACTTATATTAAACTTAAAGATGCAACAAATCTTCGAAAAAACGAAATCTTTCTCCTTCTCGATATTGATGCATTAGGCTGTTGGTCCATAGGTGTGGAGCGAGGCATAAATCTAATAGAATTGCATAAAATCCCCGCTCGTGAGATTCTATCGGTGGATTTTTACACGTTCAACACTCTGCTCCAATGGACAGGCAGCCTTAATACCAAAAGCATCTTCTGTTACATGAAGGAATGAGCATCGATTCTGGTCAACCTTAATCAAGTACCTATTGACTATTTCAGTCGAGGTCCAGGATTCTTCGCCTTCACCGATATCAGTTATGTCCTAGATACACACAGTAAAATTCATGTTGGTCTTACCCATTCAGTTGTAGTCCCTACATATCTCGTACAAGGCGGGTGCCTTAACTGTGGTAAAATGCCAACTCTTGCTTCTTGTTGTTTGATAATCAGCCTAATTCCCAATTTCAGACATTCTAAAATCAATTGTCGTTTGTTGCGCGTAGGGCTGCGTCATGTAGAACAACGTTTTGCCGCAAATGTGGCAACAATATTGATCAGCTGCCGCCGCAAAACACGACAGACCGTAAACATTTCGCTGTTCAACGAGGTCCGACCCAGTAAATCAAGAATAAGGTTTAAACGGCTAGAGTTAGCCGGGTACACTATCGGATTCTATGTATCTTCAAATGTTTGGTCAGTGAATCGACTGTATAAAGCTGTGTTAATTAAAAATATATTCCTGCTATTTTTAGAACGAAAGAAAGGACGGGCTTTTTAATGGGATCCCTTCTTTTCGCATAATGTTCTTTGTCCTAATATACTTCGGCATAACGATTTTGGCACAATTTGTTTTGTCATAATAATACTTCGGCATAATTTTTTTAGGCATACATTTTATGTTGGCATAATCATGTTAACGACTAATTTGTTTTGGCATAAATTTGATTCGCATAACGTTAGTAGGCCTAATGACTATTAGCATAACGTTAGTAGGCCTAAAGACTATTAGCATAATAATATTTAGGCATAAAATTAACATAAATAACAAAAACAATTTTCACGCAAATGGTTTATTATAAATGTACTTGACATTATGTAAAGCAAACCAATTTGCTAAAGATTCTGTAACAATCAAATAATATTGTTGGTTAAAAAATTTATATGCTGTGCTACAAAAGTTAGTGACAGAACCGAATTGCTGCAAAACCGACTCCACGTAGTCTTGTTTGTCCTACCCCTAGAGTGTTATTTAAAATCGCGTAGGCGCGTAGGGACGAGGCGGCCCGCGGGCTGAGGAGCAGGCGGCTGCGAGCGAGCCGCCGCGGCTGAGGCTGGCCGGCGAAGCCGGCCAACAAGCCGAAGCTGCGGTGGTGAGCGAAAGCCGTCTGCGACGATTAGAACGCGTGGGGCCGCCGGAGTCCCGCAGCGCCGGAGCCGTCACAGAAACCCTGCCTGCTGCATGTTGCATGCTTGCTTGAATGCTGCATGCTGTATACTTGCTTGCATGCTGCATGCTTGCTTGCATGCTGCATGCTTGCTTGCATGCTGCATGCTTGCTTGCATGCTGCATGCTGGCTATCTAATACTCTAAGTGTTAATAATTTTTTTTATTGATATATCGATAAAAATATGTTTTAATATTTTTATGCGTAATTTATGCTTAAAATTTATGCGTTAGGATATTATGCTTAAAAAAGTTATGCTTTATAACTTTATGCTTAAAAAAGTTATGCTTTAGAAGTTTATGCTTAATAAGATTATGCTTTAGAATATTATGCCTAATCATTATTATGGTTAGAGACATTATGCTTAAAAAAATTATGCATGAGCTGTTATGCGTAATTATGTTATGCTAAAATATAATTATGCCAAACAACATTATGCTAAGTTATATTAGGTCTTAAATTTTTATGCAAATGGATAGGGAACCCTTTTTAATGTACTGAATACTTAGTCTACTTTTTTTGTTCAGCTATTTTTACAACTTTCAGTCTACTTCTACACTAATTTAGTTATTTATTTTGTATAAATTTCCGAACGATAGACTTAAATCTGTCTTCTTTTTCAATTTTTATAAAGTTTTCTTAAATGTCATAAGTTATGAAAATTCACGCAGACGCATGCCCAAAAGCAAGTAGAATATAATAAAAGAATACTCCAAAGCTTTCCAACACTGTAAACTAATTAACTGACAAATTATACCTTCAGTCTACACACATCCCTCATAAACCAATTTAAAAGCACCACCAGGCTATCTTCCGTAGCCACAAATCACCAGGCCACGTCAATGGACGACTGAGCACAATTTCCGACCGATCGGCCACAGTAACGGTCCACACTGATCCAAGCTAATATTTAACCCTAATACCAAAAGCTGTGATAACTTACACTGATATTGACTTTCAGCAGTTGCATGGACCAAGTATTGGAACAGATAGAACTGTTCTAATACCTAATCCATGCAATGCGATAACGAGTTGATTTTCGCGTGAGCTCTGAGTTAATTAGCCTGGATTGGTGTTAATATTAGTAATTGAATAGGCTGTTGTATATCTTGGGTTACGTTTACTGGCTGGAACGTAACCCAAGTTAAACAACAGCCTATTCGGCTGGCACGAAATCACTTGGTAGAGAAGTAATGAACTTTTTGTTGTCTGGTTACCATAGTACAAGCTCTGTCTAGTTGAAGGTCAGTGTGAGGATTATTTACCCAATTAGTAACTCATCTTCTTTTCTCCACTTAGGATTAATGATCAAGTTAAAATGTTTATTTTCCGTACATTTGTAACAACAATTTATTTTTCTTGACATCTTGTTTTGGAGTCTTACTAAAAATATTTTTCTTCAAGACAAACATAATAATTATTTCGGCAAACTTAACAGATCTATATAAAAACATGTTGGCAATTACCTTAATTGGAATATAAGTCTTCTTGAAAGCAAGACATATTTAAACCTTATTTTGACTTTGTTTGGTCCGTTTATTATTTTTACAACGTTCTTCGAAATAAAACCTGTGGGATGTTTTGCATAAAATAAAATAAAAACATCTTAATTATTTGAAAAACAATAAAACCTTACAACTAGCTAATGAACATGAAATTGGAGTAATTTATGTTTTTTTTACTCCTTTTTCGATTATCTTGCATTTTCAGTAAGTATTATGAACAAAGGTGGACAGGTACATCACTATCATATGTGCACGCCTGTTTAAGTAGCCGCTGAGAAATCCATACTTCTATACTATCCATACTAATATTATAAATGCGAAAGTAACTCTGTCTGTCTCTTCTTCACGTCTAAACCATTGAACCGATTTGAATGAAAATTGGTACATACAATAGTTTTCATGCCGGAAGTGCCCCGGGAACGGGAACTATTAAAAGACAGACAGACAGACAGACAGAGTTACTTTCGCATTTATAATAGTTTAGTACGGATTAAGATTTTCCCTAAAACATCTCAAACCACAAAATAAAATTTGTATTACTAAATTAATTATCCAACTATGTTTAAATTAACTTATAACATTATTTTTATTGTTGCAAATGCCTACCAAAAACTGACTTTTTGTTACAGGTATGTTCCTCAGAATACACGAGCTGTGAATGGCTTCCTCCAAACTCTACCCTCCTAGATGGAATCTTTGACTTTGAAGATTTAGACTAAGAATAGAAACAAGGAATTGATAGAAAATGCATGCTATACAAGAAGCGGTAACCGACAGTAGTAATGTATCTCAGGAGAAGCATATCTAGATCTAGAGATACTTTAGGGGTTTTCGCATTCAAATCTTAAGCCTAGATAAATAATAGTGACTGAGCGCGAACAGTGAGTTGCAATTACCTGGCCTACCCTAAAATATACCATACAACCTGGCATTAGATTATAAAATGCATTGTTAATATTTTCTATTTTGTTTAAGCGAGATTTTTGTAACACATAAATATTGAGTATGAAAGTCGTTAACTTTTTTTTTATAATTTACTGCAAACAATTAAATATTTTTAAAATATTTTGCTTTTTACTTTCTTTTTAAAGTTTGTAGAAATTTTACCAACAATATCAATTGCGTCATTATTCCTGTCTAGACGACCCTTTATATTCCTGTCACTTATTTTGAGATCTTATAAATAACTCCTCTGCAAAAAGGGTTAAATATATTCTTACTGGTGGGTGTAACTTATTATTCAACAAAAACGTTTTGTTTTGAACAAAAGAAAACGACGTGATCTATTGTTTTACTAACAGAAGGTAAACTTGCTCGGTATTTGTTTACTTTAATTAATTTAGATACTCTTGTACATTTTGAAAATAATATTACCATGGGTTGGAGTCGCAAAAAGCCTAAAATAGCTTGACTATTTTCATATATATATGTTATTTATTTATTTTTATTGGCTTCAGAAAAAAAGGATGATTATGAAACCTCAAAAAACAGACATTTTAAAATATATTGATAAGAAGTTCAGCGAATCATCAAGTAGTACATACAAAAGAATAATAATAATTAGTGAATATGACTTTGGCCGACTGGCCGATCAGTCGGCTGTGTGTTTGGAAAGTAGGGAAACTCTTCGTTTTTAATTTTTACTTTTGCACTCGACGGAGTGAAGTTTTGTTAAAAAAAAAGTTCTTCTCTCTTATTAAACAAATGAGAAATGCAAAAGTTGATTAAAGAGTGAAAGATGTTTTATTATTAACAAAAGACTATAAACAAAATAAGTCTACTCGCAGACAACGACAGTGGCCGATTAGTCGGCTTTACTGGCCGATCGCTGACTAGTAGTCACATCGGCGCGTCGTCTGTAATAATTAACAATAGATTATGTAAGTAATCTGTTCCATCAGCAATTCCCTTATTTCCATATTTCATTATCAATTGACATAATTTAAATCAAGCCCGTGCCCGTGCCTCGAAAAGCACGTGAAACCCCGATTGTCACTAACGGGTAGTCAGAAACCAAAAAAATTTGACCAGTCTAACTAAGGGGTATCGTGTCGCCCAGTTACCGGGTTGTGGAGGTCTGATAGGCAGTCGCTTCATGTATAACACTGATAAATTGTCTAGCTAAACCCGTTTATGCTGAAAGGCGGTCCCAATATAGTTGTATGACACTATCAATTAAGCAATTAGTAATTCCATTATTATGTTTATTTGATGTACCTTCTTTGTGTTTTTTTTTGCCGTTTTTGTATTTTTATAAACTGAATATTTATTCTCCAGTAACATTAGATATCCATGAATAATTATCGTCCAACTGCTTATTTAATTCAACTTTAGCAGCCATGCAGCAGTAACCAAAGGAATCTTACTATGACGTTATATTATCAAAATGCAATTTTCTCAAACTGTATTGCATGCACTAAATGCTATATTGTAGCATTATAATTTATTATGGTATTGCTTTTGATAGTTTGACATTTATAGAAAAAAAAACTTTGCAAATGTGTCATTTTGCAAGTAAGTATTGAAGAAAGACATTTTGCGAACACGCCATTTTTTGCCTTATCCCACCAAATACCACAATTAACAAACGAAACCAGAGCTCAACTAGTTTAACATTACAAAGTGTCACAGATAGTCACTTCACACCTACTTCACCAGAAAACGTGACACGGGGTTACCGATGAATAAATAATACCAAGACACCCACGAAAAAGTGTTTTGCCCTTGACAGATGGTCAGTCGTACAAAGGTTAAAGCTTTATTGAGGTGACCTTTCTTCAACCAATTTATATTGAAAACTAGGCTACTTATTACTCTTAATAGGCTACAATTGGAAAAAGTCGTTAAGACACGGTTTTTTTTCCTAAATTAACCAAAAATTTCATGTTCTTGAAGGGTTATATTTTTTAAGGTTAATTTAGAAATAATAATACCAATCTATTTCTATTTTACTGCAGGACAAATGCCTGGTCTCAAACAGAAGCACGAATACACGATAGGTAGTCAAGCTTGCTCAAGGCGGATTGCCGATTCAGGTTTCTTCACGATACCTTCAATGATGTATTAATTGAAAAAATCTTGGTATTTGTCTGGATCTGAATCTATCTTTTTCATAACGCGGCACTCAGGTGCCCAGTAACTAGACCATCCTGACATTATTTATTTAGCTTAATGTTTATCATTTTGTTTATATTGAAATGAATAACCCGTTTGCAAGCTCAAATTGGGTTTAACGTTTTGAGTGTGAATACATTTTCACGCCTCAACCGCTAAACCAATTTTGATGGATTTTAGTATTGAGATAGATTGAACCTCGCACAAAGGGACAGAGACGACAAAGGCTTTGTAAACCACTACTTTTTCCGCCTGCGTTGCCTACATTCAAGTGGACAAAGCAGTGAGCAAAAAATATTCGAACAAAACGGACAAGTGCCAGTCAGATTCACGCACCCAGGATTCCGTAGATTTATTTGCAAAGTCGTGTAGTAGTTGGGCAGCGAAAATTACAATTTTATAATAGACGCGTACGCTACCCATACGGTCAGCTTTCGGCGTCTGTTCAGATTTTGTACAAAATTGTTGCTCTCTATGGACATAAGCTAAATCTTCTTCTTAATCATGACACTCTTGACAGAGCGGTCGTGGTCATCGTGGTAGGTCTCCTCTTGTGACACGTTTGACGGCTCGCCTCCACGACTCCCTGACGGCTGCTCGTCTAGCGCACTCGTGCAACGGGCCTTCCATTGCCGCCTTTACTTGGTCCGTCCACCTCATGGGTGACCTTCCTCGCGCTCTGGTATCTTCCACTCTGCCCTGCACCAGCAGTCGCTCTATGGACACATCTCCACGTCGAGAAACGTGCCTAAAGAAGGTGAGAATGCGAGCTTGGACGATGGAGGATGGACGCTGCTTGATGCCGAGTTCCTGGAGTATAGAGACGTTGGTGCGGTGTTCAGTCCACGATACTCCAAGCATTCTTTGCCAGCACCACATTTCCAGGGCATCTACCCTCTTTTTCTCAGTTTCCCGTAGGGTCCACGTCTCAGTGGCATAGACAAATATGGGGAATATAAAGCGCTTTGACGAGCCGGATTTTCGTCGCTTTTGTGATGTTACGATTCCGCCATATTTTCCGTAACTTTTCCATAGCGCTTCTAGTGATCGCCATACGACGTTTGATCTCGTCTACGCATCCTCCGTTGTTGGAGATTAGAGCTCCTAGGTAGACATACGACTGCACAACATCACAATTCGCTATTTGTGTGACTTCGGGCGAATTGTTGTTGGCACGATCGACAATCATCATCTTGGTCTTACAACGGTTGATCTTAAGACCAAATTCCAGGCTGACCTTCTCCATTCTGCATAGTAGATCCATCATATGAGTAGCACTAGTCGCGAATAAGGTGGTATCATCTGCGTAACGGAAATTAGAGATCCCTAGGCCTCCGATTGCAACTCCGTCGGTCCAGTCTTCAAGGGCAATCCTCATGATGAGCTCCGTGTAGATGTTAAACAGGAGTGGAGATATGATACATCCCTGTCTAACACCTGCACTGGGATAAAAATGACTCGACAGGACGTCGTTCGTTCTCACTGATGCTGTTCCATCTTCATATAATCTTCGAAGAAGGTGTACATGATGTTTTGGTGTACCCTTTTCCAGAAAAGTCTTCCAAAGCATCGGCCATCTTACGGAATCGAACGCTTTTTAGAAATCCACAAAGCAAATATAAGTCGGCTTGTTAAATTCCCTGGCATTTTCGATTATTTGGCATACTATCAGAATTGTGCCTTTACCTTTTACAAAGCCAGCCTGTTCCGGCGCTATCTCTTTAGACAGGAAGCTCTTGAGACGCTCGTTCAGTATGTGCAGTAGTATTTTGCTGGCGTGTGATATCAGTGCAATAAGGCGGTAATTACTACATATCTTTGTAGAGCCCTTTTTGTACAGTAGAATAAAGATAGTATGAGCCCATTCCTTTGGCCACGTTCCAGTTTGCCAGATTTTATTGCAAAGGGTGTGAAAGATTTGAACGCCATACTCTCCCAATGCTTTGATTGTTTCAATAGGTATGGAGTCCTTTCCTCTAGTAAGAGCAGCAATCAAGCACCTCAAAAATAAAAAAGCCTTATTTTTGAGGTGCTTGATTGCTGCTCTTACTTCCTCTTTTAGAATGTCGGGCTCTAGTTCTTCTTCCGTGGGCTCAGTGGGGACGGAACTTTGAGACTGAGGGTCTTGAAATAGTGACTGACAATAATCTTTCCAAGTCTCAGAGATCTTCTCAATTTTAGTGACCGTTTCGCCACAAGAATTCTCAACCGCCCATGTCCTGGATGTAAGCGTTTTTGTAATAGAGCGGATTTTTTTATGGAGATCCCTGGTTTCGCATTTATCGGCGTGGGTTTCGACTTCTGCACATATATTTCGAAGTTGCGTATTAAGGTCTCGTCTACACGCTGCTTGTATCTGAGCAGGCAGTTCATTCAAGGCTCTCACATTTGCTCCTCCAGCTTTAATTCGACGCCTTTCCTCGACAAATCTAAAGGGCGCCTCACTCATCCAGTGCTGTCGCTTGTGTACTCGTACAGTTGGCTCGGACTCCTTGGCAGCGTTCTTGATGACTCCATTAGCTCGATCCCATAGCTGATCCGCATTTTCTATATTAAGATCAGCAGCTGTCCACGTAGACCAGTTTTTCTCAAGCTAAATGGAGCTAAATTAATAATGCGCATAGTCCCTATACCTTAAGGCCTTACCTTTTACCCTATACCTTGTACCTTTAGGAATCTTGTTACGTGTCTTTTAGAGCGATCGTACTACAACACAACGGTTTCTCGTTTTTTTTTCTTTACTTGTGCTGTGACACTTTTTACCAATTGGTTTGATTCTAAATCTACCAGCAGTATTCTTTAGATTTTGTTTTCAAATTTGAATTTCAAAATATGTGGCATAAACGGCTGTGGCTTTGAATTTTAATTTATTTACTACTTACGGGATTGTAGATTGATTTTACATTAATTTCTTTAATCGTTCCTGAGTAAAGGGTGCTGACAGACGATGGGGTATTTTCCATTTTAGGTACGGAACCCAAAAAAACCATATACTAAAAACAATAGTAGTACATTAAAATTCCATAAAAGGTGAGCAGTCTAATTTCATACCTAATAGCCGATATAAAGATGATGAGAGTCGGTACTTTCCAAATGCCGACTATAACAAGTAATGCCACGTCCATGCAGTTAGCCGGTATACTGAATGACTGCAGCTTGCGGGCATGGTGCCAAGTAAATCCCGTCTCTTTAATAACGATCAATAAATTAACAAACATTTAAACCCGCTTAAAGCTTGGCACAACAGATTTTGCGCAGTTTTATGTATTTTTTTTAGAGGAATCCGCCCTATATGGTAACTTCGAACTTGGTTTATTATTTATATCTCTCTCCACTTTGTATATATAGTATGTATGTATATATGTATTTATATATTTATTTATGTATTATATTTAAATATATATATATTTAATTTTAACTTCCTGTTATTATTCTATTTTTTTGCACCTACTATGTTTTGTCTCTGCATCACCCTAAGGTAGACTGGTAGAAAATGCCTAAGGCATTAAGTCCGCCTTTGTACGGTGTTTGTACATAAAGTTTTAAATAAAATAAATAAATTAGTTTTTGGTATGTTTGATCAATCACTTCTTTTCTCAGGAATGCGTGCAGATATTACGTTTATAAAAATATTAAGAACTAGCGACCTGCCCCAGCTTTGCACGGATGTTACAAATCTTTAAAATTCCCGGCTTTTCTCTACTATAATAAGCATGTATTATACATATTATAAACCTTCCTTAAGAATCACTCTATCTACTAAAACCGCATCAAAATCCGTTTCGTAGTTTTAAAGATCTAAGCATACATAGGGACAGACGGCGGATAGCGACTTTGTTTTATACTAAGTAGTGAACATGTACCGATGTAGTAGTATGTAAGTATACTTTTCGTTAAACATGGAAAATTTTTATAAACAAGTATGTACGGAACCCTTGGTGTGCGTGCTCAATTAGAACCTGGCCAGTTTTGTTATACGGAATTAACATTTATTTAATATTTTGTACCACGAACAGAAATGAAGTTACCTAGTTCATTAGACGTCTAGGAGACACCCACGTTAGCACAAAGAGAAGAAGTATGAACAAGATCAAACAAACAACGAACAAAACAAATAAAACCTTTAGGTATATATGCAAAATCATTATTTTCTCAACCTATTTTAACTAAGTATATTTGGATTTAAAAATTTTATATAAAAAAAAGAAGTATATTTGGGTCGGATTCTAATCTATCAGATTGTCTATTAGATCTCCATTACACATAGTCAGACTTTCTTTTTAGGGTTCCGTACCCAAAGGGTAAAACGAGACCCTATTACTAAGCCTCCGTTGTCTGTCTGTCTGCCTCCAGGCTGTATCTCATAAACCGTGATAGCTAAAAAGCTGAAATTTTCACGAATGATGTATTTCTGTTGCCGCTATAACAACAAATACTAAAAATTAACAAAATAAAATATTAAGGGACCCCCCTTATTATTTTATTTTTGTTAATTTATATAAACCCCATACAATAAACCCTGTAAATTATTCCCTGTATTCCGGACATTTCCCTTCCCTGTGGCGTATGGCTTACGTCCGTCCACTTCCTAAAATTAGTAATCCTTCTCTTCCTAATCATTTTCGGCCAATTTCCATTCTCCCTTTCTTGTCTAAAGTGCTTGAAGCCTGTGTACACAGACAGTTCTCGGGGTTTGTGCACAGGAATAATCTGGTAAGTACATTCCAGCCTGGGTTCAGGCCTGGGCATAGCACAACCTCTGCTCTCCTTAAAGTGATTGGTGACATTAGAGAAGCCATGAGTGATACCAAAATCACTGTGCTTGTGTTAATTGACTTCTCCAACGCCTTTAATGCCGTCAGTCACGACATCCTGTTAGCTATCCTATCACACCTTATGATTTCTTCCGAGGCGCTGGAATGGTTCTCTTCGTATCTTCGGAGACGTCAGCAGTCGGTGCGCGTCGATGAGAATTCATCAAGTTGGCGTGAGCTGGATGCTGGTGTCCCACAAGGCGGTATTCTCTCTCCTCTGCTATTTTCTATCTTTATTAACTTAATAACTCACTGTCTTCGGTGGTCGTATCATCTTTATGCCGATGATCTTCAGTTATATACTGCAGCACGTTTGGATAGTTTAAGTGTTGCTGTTGATGATGTAAACCGGGACTTGGAGGCAATTAAAGACTGGTCTGATAGATTTGGGGTGTCTGTAAACCCCTCAAAATGTCAGGCCATTTTATTAGGCAGCT
This sequence comes from Athetis lepigone, assembly GCA_033675125.1. Taxonomy (NCBI): domain Eukaryota; kingdom Metazoa; phylum Arthropoda; class Insecta; order Lepidoptera; family Noctuidae; genus Athetis; species Athetis lepigone. The sequence continues at coordinate 15,823,925 of CM066217.1, forward strand.
CGCGAATCTTGGGCAGAGTGACAGTTAGTTCTCTTCCTTCAATTATTTTTAATAGTACCGTCATTCCATTCAGCCCAGATGTGAAAGATCTCGGTTTACTTCTTGACTCGACTCTTGGTTGGCAAAAGCAGGTTTCCAGCGTCTGTCAGAGAGCCAATGGTACTTTGCGTTCGGGTGTATCCCATCTGGCCCGGCCTCCCTGTATCGTCTAAAAAACTTCTTGCCTGCTAAGACGAAGACCATGCTTGTGCAGACTTTAATTTTCCCTTTAATCGACTATGGTGACGTGTGCTACTTTGACCTGAATTCGATCTTGTTGGATAAGTTGGACAGAATCCTTAATAACTGCATTAGATTTATTTTCAATCTGAGAAAATATGACCATGTCTCTGACTACAGGTCTGAGCTAAATTGGTTGCCCATTCGCAAGAGGCGAAATTTGCGTGCTCTGACTACGCTCTTTTCTTTGCTACATTGTCCCACTCCGCCTTCCTATCTCATCTCTCAGTTCCAATTTTTATGTTCTTCGCACTCTAGAAACCTGCGCTCTTCCAATAATCTTCTTTTACTTTGCCCTTCTCATACTTCGGATTTAGTTCATTCTTCCTTTCGGATTCAATCCATCCTTCTCTGGAATGCGCTTCCTCTCGATATCAGGACGGCCACTAGCCGTTATGGATTCAAGCGGAAATTGAGGATTCATTTTCAAAATATATGAGCAGAGTCTATTGACCAGTCACTACATTCTTTGTTTTATATGTATGTATGTATGTATTTATATTTATTTAAGTAGTATATACTAATATATAAATAAGTAGGTAATTAAGTCTATTCTTTTTTCTATTTTAAGTTGTATTCTCCTATTCTATTTCTTTTTTTTTCTTTTTATTAGTGCACCTACCATGTAATCTCTGCGCCACCCTGGGTAGACTGGTAGAGAATGCCTAAGGCATTAAGTCCGCCATTGTACATATGTGCATAAAGTTTAAATAAATAAATAAATAAATAAACAAATAAACGTGTTTTTTTTTTCGTATTTTTTTGAGATGATAGTACAACTCGCGCACGAAACCCTTCGTGCGCAAGTCCGACTCGCACGTGACCGGTTTTTTCTGGTTTCTCATAACGTCTGTCAAACGTTTATGAATGACACCCAGGACCGGGCTCTCCGTGTGTTTCGAGGCACGGGATGCCCCTAAACAAGTTTCATAAAGTTACATTGGTGAATACTTGTCTGGATTGAACCCAGAATCCTTTACATGTGATGCTGGAGCCTTCATCATCATGACACTTATGCAAAAGTATATTGATTAGGAAAATTAAAATTACTACATATCATGTAATTCTTCATCATATTCGTCATATTATATTCAGTTAATGATCTGTCTCAAAACAAACTTTATTTTCTTGTAACAGAGCGTGTGTCATATGTTTTCTCCGAATTGTCGATAGACTAGGTAGACAGACAGACGAAGTGCCAGACTATCCTTAAACCATTCCGCCAACACAATGCCTTTCCTCTTAAATATTTATGTAGTTTCGTAGAAATATGATGCATACGCCTCTATCTGACTATTCTCGTTAAAAAATGAGGATAGTGCCAATATTTTCAAACTAAAATTAATGATGTTAACCAGGACTTTTTCTTTCCGAAACTGAAATTATTATTGATTCATCCCTTGCCATACAAATAATGCATATATTTAAAAGCTCAGAAGGGCCGGCAGATCTTCCGTTAGTTTTATTTTGTGGCTTAGTTAATAAGGCGATAGATAGCAAATCGTCGCAGCCGCAGACACTCTGACCGCCTTAGTTCGAAAAAGATCATTTTAAAGATGGCCGCCTCGCTACCATCGACACGACCGACGCAACGCTTGACACCCAACCGACAGCCGGCTGTCGGGGTATCCCATTTCATTATAGTCCTTATTTTTTTTACTTACAGACTACTTTTGTATGAACAAGTTTGGTTATTTACGTTCTTGGATAAATATCCAACTACTTAAAAAAAAAAAAAAAAACTATGCTCGTAAGTATTTTTTTGGGGTAGTTGTAGAATTTCCACCGCCATTTTATTTATTGCGTAGTCGCTGAGGGGTTAATAGAGTAACGTCACTCTTGACTCACCAAAAAGGTGCTTACATACCTAGGTACTTTCAAACCGTCAAATGACTTCTTCTCCCTGAGCGGGGCAGGAGGGAGAGTCAGAGTTCTACTGAGTAAAACCCACCCTTGTTCCTGCGGTTGCTCTTACTGTTCCGGGGCCGCGGTAACAATTAGAACTATTCCGCAACCCCGGCAGGATGCATACTGTTTTAGAATTAAGTTTTAGTGGAAAACCTATTTTGTTGTGTTTTATTAGGATGTTGTGATCTGTGAACACTATGTGTACATATTGTTAACTCAACTATTCGTAAAGTCGTATGAATTTGCTTCTCGTTAAAAAGTTGGGCAATGATCGATCACAACTCAACTGAACATTTTAGTCGATGAATGTTGTATGCATGCCAATGCATAATGCTTGTTGTATCAATTGGTTGTTTTTGTTTAATTTTTACAGTGCATTGAAAAATACAGAAACATAGAAACAAATTGTCAAATATTGTTGTTTTTTTTATACCCACGACGGAACAGAGGTTCGGAGGTTCGGAGGAGGCGTTTGGGGGAGAAGTTGTATGTGCGCACACCAAAACCCAGAGAATGTTCGCATTAATCAACATCAGAGGTAATATAAGATTAAATCTAACAGCCTCATACATATTTTATTATTTAGTTTGTTAAGTCCAACTTTAATAAAAAAAACCGGGCAAATGCGAGTTGGACTCGCGCAACGAGGGTTCCGTTATTTTTTTTAATGAAATAACTACAAATTTACGGTTTTCGGAGTTTTTCTTTTACTTGTGATACATGACCTTGCTTCTTGCCCAATTTCATGATTCTTGGTCAATGGAAAGTACCCTATAGGTTTTGATTCCCTTGAATATGCAATATAAACCGCCGTATCTCTTTATTGCGTTGATTTAGAAACTTGATGATTTTTTTACTGCTTTAAGAGATAGCAGACCTGAGTATGTGATATTTTTTTTTTTGGTGAGTGGGAAATTATCCAATGACTGCTCCTGTCCTGGGTGCGGCGGGAGGGCGTGTCAGACTCTTACTGACTAAAACCCACTCATGTTCCTTCGATTGCCCTTTATGTTCTAGGGTCACGGTAACTATTATAAACATTCCGCAACCCCGGCAGGCGTTGGCCCTGTTGGGCCCCTTCTTGTGCTGACTCCTTCTTTTTGAGGCGCGCGTAGAACACTAACGCGCCGTCGACGCGGTCCTGGTCCTAGCCGGGCGGCGAGCTACCCATCGCTCGCCATCCGCAGAACCGCGCCTACGGTGGCCGGTAGTCGTCTTGCGACTCTCGACGTCTTAGTCCGGTTCGAGAGGCTCGTCGTTGCCTCTCGCGCGCCGCCGCTTCCTTCACTAGCATAACTGCTTCGCAGAAGGAGGCGACGGCATCCCATTCCGTCTCGCCCCGAAGCATGGCCTGAACCAGCGCCGGGCGCGAGAGGTCACCGCCGCCGATCGCCTGTACGAGGACACGTCAATGCTCCGCCCATGCGCGGCACACCTCCACCTCCGTTATTTTTTTTAATGAAATAACTACAAATTTACGGTTTTCGGAGTTTTTCTTTTACTTGTGATACATGACCTTGCTTCTTGCCCAATTTCATGATTCTTGGTCAATGGAAAGTACCCTATAGGTTTTGATTCCCTTGAATATGCAATATAAACCGCCGTATCTTTTTATTGCGTTGATTTAGAAACTTGATGATTTTTTTACTGCTTTAAGAGATAGCAGACCTGAGTATGTGATATTTTTTTTTTTGGTGAGTGGGAAATTATCCAATGACTGCTCCTGTCCTGGGTGCGGCGGGAGGGCGTGTCAGACTCTTACTGACTAAAACCCACTCATGTTCCTTCGATTGCCCTTTATGTTCTAGGGTCACGGTAACTATTATAAACATTCCGCAACCCCGGCAGGCGTTGGCCCTGTTGGGCCCCTTCTTGTGCTGACTCCTTCTTTTTGAGGCGCGCGTAGAACACTAACGCGCCGGCGACGCGGTCCTGGTCCTAGCCGGGCGGCGAGCTACCCATCGCTCGCCATCCGCAGAACCGCGCCTACGGTGGCCGGTAGTCGTCTTGCGACTCTCGACGTCTTAGTCCGGTTCGAGAGGCTCGTCGTTGCCTCTCGCGCGCCGCCGCTTCCTTCACTAGCATAACTGCTTCGCAGAAGGAGGCGACGGCATCCCATTCCGTCTCGCCCCGAAGCATGGCCTGAACCAGCGCCGGGCGCGAGAGGTCACCGCCGCCGATCGCCTGTACGAGGATACGTCAATGCTCCGCCCATGCGCGGCACACCTCCACTGTGTGCTCGACCGTGTCCTCCAGGCGACCGTTACAGCAGTGGTTTCGGAGTTTTCCCTTTACTTGTGCTATATGACCTTGCTTCTTGCCAAATTTCAAGATTCTAGGTCAATGGGAAGTACCCTATAAGTTTTGAGTTTTGATTCCCTTGCGAATGTCTAAAAATGCAATATAAACCGCCGAATCTTTTTATTGCGTGGATTTAGAAACTTGATTTTTTCACTGCTTTGAGAAATAGCAGACCTGAGTATGTGATATTAATTTCAGCTTGATATCTCGACGCGTTCCTGAGAAAAAGGTTCTTGACAGACGGATGGACAGACGGACGCCTGATGTGAACTAACTACAAGTTTTTTTTTTTTTTTTGGGACGATCCCACCACACTATTCCCAACCACTGCAACTCCTGAAAGCCAGAATCAACAGTGGAGTCCGCCAGAAAAGCGCCGAAGCAATGAAGCTCGACGAGTCCCGGAGAAACGATTCAACTGTCTTGGATCCCGCAACGAAATTAATCAGAAAGAACTGCGGAGGAGTAAGAAAAATAAATATTTCCACTTCCCTCCATAACAAGCAGGAGACAGAACAGAACTAGGCCAATAGGCACAAAGGGGCAATCACAACTGGGAGAAGCCCAGATTGCCTAGCACCACGGAATACAGTTTGTATTAAAAATTACTGGGTCCTAAAACTGTGAGCTGTTACAATTGATTCCAATAATAGGTATGGCAAAAGCGCTTGAACGCACGGAAATTGGTTTTAGTTTCCACAAGGTCCGCATAGTAAACGACACCAGATGTAACCTGTATACTATCCAACATTATATTGCGCTCATTCTGCCAAAGAACACACTCCCATAAGATGTGATGTGCAGATTGTTCGTATTCACAGCCCAATGCAGAACATTGACACAAAGGCGAAGCAACTAGTATATAGGAATATAATTTACTCTTAAAATTGCCATTACCTGTGAGAAATTGGGCAACACAGTGATCCACCTCCAGCCAAGTCCTAGCCAGCCGCTCACGAACGGATGGAAAGAACAGATGGAGGTGTCGGCCCTTAGTGGAATTATCCCACCTACTCTGCCATTCGGATAAAAGTTCCTCCCAGACATCAGTCTGCGGTTTAAGTAATCTAGAAATTCTATTAAGGTCACGCTGTGTTACAAAGTTAGTGTCCATGGCCTCCCGCGCGGAGTAGTACATTGCAGCACGTCGCTGCACCTCAAGATCTACTGGAAGCACACCTGCAAGTACCGGTAGGGCCTCAGTACTAACCGTCCTATACGCTTTGCATAAGAATATCAAAGCCAAGCGTTGACTTTGAAGCAATTTCCGACGTGCCGCCCCTATAGTAGCTCTATCGGCCCAAACAGGTGCACCGTAGCACAAACAACCCAAGTAGGTAGCCCCATAAATAGTTTTGAGGGTTAAGATGAAAGACCCCAAGTAGATTTAGATATTCTCGTCAAGGCATAAAAGTTTCTTTTAGCTTTCTCGCCTACTGTTTTAATATGCTCAATAAATGAAAAGTTCTTTTCTAACACCAGACCAAGGTAGCATACTGATTGTTGTTTTTTAACCGGGACGTTATTAAATTTTATACTGGGCCACGATTTGAGATTACCTTTTAATATAAGTTGATAGGTTTTTTGTGGTGCGAAGGTGAGACGATTGCGAGTAGGCTAGCGTCAGCCAAGTTCTCAAGACCAGCTCGAGTACTAGACTGAATGAGCAGCAGGCCATCGTCTGCATAACCTGTTAGTGAACAGCCGCTTGGAAGCGGAATCGCGAGAAAATCGTCAAAACCTAGATTCCAAAGATAAGGACCGATAACTGAACCTTGAGGACATCCCATGGTTAGTGCTTTAGTTATAGAATAATGTCCAAGCTTAAGTTTTGCAGAACCATTAAAAAAGTAAGAGTAAATTAGATTATATATGTTTTTGTAGCAACCACGAATTTTCATTTTTAGTAATAGCATGGGCCACCATGCGTTATCAAAAGCCCCAGAAATATCCAGAAAGATCCCAATTACGTATTTATTTATAATATGCTCTGATAAATTAACGATTTTTCTAACAGAAAGTGCCGCGTCGACGGTAGATTTACCTATAGTAAAACCGAATTGATTATTATGAAATTTAGGTCCGTTCGGTAACAAACGTGGAACGATAAGGCGTTCCAGGAGTTTTCCTAAAGATGGTAGAAGTGTAATGGGCCGGTATGACTTAGGGTCGTCCGGGGGCTTGTCGCCACTCTTAGGTATTATTCGTACAAAACCACGGCGCCAGTTACGAGGAAAAACGCCTTCAGCAATACATCGGTTAAAAACAGTTAAGATCGCGTCGGCCGCTGTTTTACACGCTTCTTTAATCATTCTGTTAGATATTTTGTCTTCACCTGAAGATTTGTTGACCGGTAGCTTTCTGACAACGTTTATGAATTCGTTAGTGGATGGTAGATCTGACGAAGGTGATTCAGGCGGCACAGAAGCCCACGCTCTGATCTGTTGATGGTAGTCGCTGTCGTGTACAGGCGAGTCATCAGGTATAAGAGTATTAAGTAGCACTTCCGTTGTTTCTTCGATACCGGTGGTGTGCTCACCATTAACTTTAATATTTTCAATGTACGCAAGGTCGACTGATCTATTTGCTTTAAACTCGTGATATAAGGGAGACCAAGGACCTTCCTTTTCAAGTCTAATAACGATTTTCCGCAGCAAGTTTCCTTTAGATTTTTCTACCGATGCTTTGTAGCGTGACTTGGCAACTCTAAAAGTGTTTAAGGCAATAGTAAGCAGATCTCCGGTAATCTTACGTTTTTTAAGCTTATTAAGGTGTCTACGCGCTTTACGATAACTTTTACGCTGTTCAACTAAGTAATCACTCCACCAATCACATCTACGGATATTGGTCATAGATCCGCGACCAATGGCGATGTCAGCACAGTAAGTAAAGGTGTCAGACATAAGGTCAGCACTTTCTTCAGCTGACAACCCATCCCGAGTGAAGTCTTTGGCATGACACGCAAAAATCGAACTGAAAAATTCTCAGTTCGCGCCTTTACATTTATATCTAAAATTACCCGAAATATGTGACTGACCTTGTGTAAACCCAGGAACAAATTCGTACACGATCAAGCGGTGATCACTACAAGACGCGTCCGGTAGGACACGCCACCTGTCCAAGCGTACGTCGGCACTAGAAAGTGTGACGTCAATACAAGATTCGCCCATTTGGCTACAAAAAGTAGGTGGTGCATCGGGGGTGTTATGGATAGAAAGGTTCATTTCAGCAATGAAGTCCTCAACAGCGCAGCGTCGTTCGGTATCAGAAGCCCGAACTTTGCCATACCAAAGAGACGATGACGCGTTAACATCCGCGCCAACGATAACTTTGCAGCCCGCGAGCGACCGCAAGACGTGACGGAGGTTGTGTATGTGAGGAGCCACAGGGTCAGAATATTGAAAGTAACAGCTCACAATATAAACTTTAAATGAAGCCGATGAGACTTCCGCAACTGCACAGTGAGGCGTCATGAGGTTACGCAGAGACGTTACAGTAAAGTTAGAAGAACGCGCAACATAAATACCGGCTCGTGCCTTGCAATCAAGCTGTACTACCTTGTGACGTAAGCGCAAATTTTGATATTGTTCTTGAACGAGTACAAGGTCTAAATTGTAATCGATAATTAATTGATCTAACTCAGATGTCGCCACCCTGTCGTTGTGAAGATTTAACTGACCTATGCTTAAACTATCCACCCTATTAGTAATTGGTATTTAGAATAAGTTGCTCGAGTTTAAGTTTATATGTACCGCATTGTTCAGACCCACAACGATGGTCAAATGGTTTTTTAAAGCGTTTACACGCCGCGCAAGTCGGTTTGTAATTTAAATTATCTTTATGCGGACAATTGTTTGTTTCGTGTGACTCGGCACAATTAGCGCAGGTAGGTGATTTGTTTACGCAGTGTTTTTTTACGTGACCGAATTGTTGACAATACGCGCATCGAACTATCTCGATATCATCAATAAAGCGGCAAGTGGCCCAATCTATGAATAATTTATCTTTGGTGGATACTAAATGTTTACGCACCGCAGATTCAATTTCTATACCGATCCATTTTCGACCATTATCAGTGGACCGCCTACGAATGATTTTTGTTGATTTAATAAAATCGTCTTCGATTAATGGGAGTTCGTCTTTAATGTTTTGGCGGTATAACGCGTGCAAAAAAGCGCTGTCCTCCATTGAAGCGGGAATATCTTTAACTAGTAATTGCGGCCGGCGGCCTTTCGGTTTCTCTAAGCGCAGGCTAACTAACTACAAGTTTACGGTTTTAGGAGTTTTCCCTTTACTTGTGCTACATGACCTTGCTTCTTGCCAAATTTCATGATTCTAGGTCAATGGGAAGCACCCTATAGGTTTTGAGTTTTGATTCCCTTGAAAATGTCTAAATATGCAATATAAACCGCCGTATCTTTTTATTGCGTGGATTTAGAAACTTGATTTTTTCACTGCTTTGAGAGATAGCAGACCTGAGTATGTGATATTAATTTCAGCTTGATATCTCGACGCGTTTCTGAGAAAAAGGGTCTTGACAGACGGACGGACGGACAGACGGACAACAAAGTGATCCTATAAGGGTTCCGTTTTTACCTTTTGAGGTACGGAACCCTAAAAAACAGTATAAGATGTATTAAAAACTCGAAGTATCAAAATTTCTTAGCTAAGTGGGGCAGTCAGACAGATAATATGTTTACTAGCTATCCCCCGCAATTTTACTCTGGTTACGTAATGTCTTTTATTAATAATGCTTCGCTCCCTTAGGTGATTGCGTGATGCCCATGCTTTATTTTTATGTATAGGCTAAATCATTGTAAAGTTTTATCAAATTCCGTTCGAGACTTTTCACGTTAAAGAGTAAACCTACAATTAAATACATCCATACATACAAACTTTAGCGTCTATATTATTAGTAAGGATTAACGTGAATAACAATCCAAAATTATTGATATCCACACAATAATCCAGAATTTTCTACCAAATCAACATTGAATCACAACAAATAAAGTCCAAACTCCACTAAAAAGGCTGGATAATGGCGGAATATAAAAACTTTGTCTCTCGAATCTTTTTTAGGTAAATCTCGTAAGGTGACTGATGGAAACGTCACTTTGATCTTTATATAGGATACGGGTCAACAATTTGTTTTATTGAATAGCTTACCACGGCTGCCTACATTATACCATACTAGCTTTATCCCACGACTTCGTCCGCGTGGAATAATCTAGTTCACGTTCCCGGAAGATTTCTGGGATGAAAACTATCCTATGTCCTCTCCCGGGTTCCAGACTATATCTGTACCAAATTTCATTCAAATCGGTTCAGTGGTTTAGGCGTGAAGAAGAGACAGACAGACAGAGTTACTTTCGCATTTATAATATTAGTACGGATTTCTATATAAAATTGATAGAAATATACCAGTGTATAAAAGTCAGTACTTTTTCTATTACGACTGCTGTGCCTTCTATAGGAAATATGAATTTCACGAATGATGATTTAGCACTAATTAAGCAGTACTATCTAACTTGCCGCAGCAAACACTTCTGATTAAATTACATAATTATAATCTCTTAATGGTGCTGATCTTTTGGTTCACAAACTTAACAAAACTTGAGTTAAATGCATCTTACTCTTTCCATTTCTTAAAGAAAAGGACAGAAGGTACATTTTAGTTTAATCCTGTCAAATTAGATAGCGCCTCTGCGAAAAATTCTGATGATAATCGTCGTCGTCAGGCAGAGAATACTCTTCTGGTCGCTTTTCACTGTTTTGTTCCTATAACTGCTCTTCTGGAAGCAATTCCCTTTAAACAACAACCCAGCAGCGATGCTTAATAGTAGCAGTGAACTCTTTTTACGAATTTCAATATAACTGGTAGCTTTAGGGTGCTTGTACACGGTGCATGTAGCTGGAGCAAGTAAAGATGCGGGTTACACGCGTGAGTATTTTGCGCAAGCTATTTGTTCGAGTTTCTGAGTCACTAGACCCGCACATGTTTTTAAACGATATGTTTACGATGCATATAACCCGCGCAAGTGCCTCAACATGCGCAAGCTACATGCACCGTGTACAAGCACCCTTAGTTATAATAGAAGTGCAATTAAGTTTTACCCATGAGGAGCGTTTGAAAATTGGTGATGTGATCCGTGCTTCGGAAGTTAATTGTATAACTTTGACATTCATTGTGGGAAGTCAAAATCCAAAATGTCTGACAATTAGCCTTACCAAGGGGTTTCGTATTAACCAGTAATGTGGAGACCAGTTAAGCAGCCTCATTATGTAATGGGTTGGTATTCTAGTACGCCTGGTACAATAAAAGTCGGCCCTAAAGAAATTGGAACCAATTAAGAACATGACGTATAGTGAAGTCAAAAGTATGGTAATAGCGAAGTTAACACTAAGAAGCTGGTAGGCGCGCGTTAGTGTTCCACGCGCGCCTCAAAGAGAAGTCAGAACGGGAAGGGGCTCAACAGGGCCAACGCCCCGCAGGGTAGCGGAATTTTTATAATGGTTACCGTGGCCCCGGAACATAAAGTGCAACCGAAGGAACATGAGTGGATTTTAGTCAGTAATAGTCTGACACGCCCTTCCGCCGCCACCCAGGACTGGAACAGTCATTTGATGATTTCCCACTCCCCAAAAAAAGCCATTATAACGTTAACGCTCTCATAAGATGTATCAATTTTGTGAGTGCACATAGATTTAACTTCTTCTTCTTCTTTTCTTGTTTTTCATCTTCTTTACGTTTTGAAACTCACCTTGCATTTAAAAAATAAATCATGTTATACTAATTTATACTAATATTATAAAGTGGTAAGATTTGTATGTATACGAATAAATTTTGATTCGAGCAGGATTTTGATAATACTTTCACCATTAAAATATTACATTATCCCTGAGTAACATAGGCTAAATAACATCACGATATGACCCAAATGAGCGGATCAGTTTACTAAAAACCTGTCATTACGCGGGTGAAACCGCGTGGAACAGCTATCTTTTAATAAAGTTGTAGATTAAACCCCTCAAACATGTCGAAAAACGAAAAGAGGAGACCAGAGGAGGCCAATTTTTAAAAATGTAATAAAACTCTACCATATTTTAGCACACTAACGAACGAGCTTAAATAAAGTTAGTGGGTGGAGGTTAGTCGAATCATATAAAAACGCATTGCGCTGCAACCAGTCGCGTTTAATTTAATTTTTTCGCCCATATCAACAAATTTTCAGCAGAGCGGACAAACACGGCACTCAAAGTTAAAGCACATAAAATATTTTAGCACAAAACCAACATAGATAGACACACACACGTGCAGTCTACACACACATAAATATTTCATAATCATGAACACTGGGAACAATAAAGTTCTCTTCCGGGTTTTATGTTATCCTGATGCCCAAAGCGCAAACTTTGAAGTATTGGCTCACAACCAATAGTAAATGCAGATATCCATTTATTCGGTGTCAGCAGTTTCTTGTCTCATGCAATATATAAGAATCAAGTACCTTAGGTCGGTTTACTTAATGGTACTCAGGGAAGGAACCTGTCGCTACCCAAGCATTATTGTCACTATAAACACTCACTCACGCCTTCCTGGATGTTTGTAGCTTTATTTATTCCGGGAAAAGGACACGTAAACGTAAAAAGAATATAAAAATCAATACTCCTGAAAGGAAAATAAAGGATCATGTGTGAACTCTCCATTTGGTCAATGAATTATTTTAGGAGGGCCCTAGGCGGTCAATTATATTTTACTACCATTGAAAGAAAGAAAATAAAAGAATAGAAATAGAAAAGAAATAGTATAAAAAATGTTCTTTATTTTTACAGAACGTAGGTAAAAGTTACTACTGTAGCTTAACATCTAAATAAATGAAAGCTAAAATTATTCTTATACTAACCAAACTCATGTAAGGCATGCAAATAGTTTAAGCTTTGATGAAAACTCACCTAAGCATAATATTATTAACACAATCAATTTAATCAATACAAGTTTACCACGCCAAAATGTAATAAGGTTTAGATTTAAGATTAATCTTTGTGTAATCAAAGAATAAAAGTTTGGTAGAGTAAATTGTTTTATAAATGAAATTATTTCTTTGTATCGTGTTGAACCAATATATGTTGTGTCAATAATTAATCGGATTAAGTCCAGGGGTGATTTAATATTCTTACAGTGTTATTGTAGGTCGAGGGCCGCCTTATATTATGTAGTTTATAGTTTTGGCCAAAATAAACAGCCAAAGCTCAAAGAAAAACACACAACTTGTCACACACAAATATACTTCTAACCTTTTTACTCCTACCAAAAAGAAATATTATTAGATCACAAAAATACCAGCTACTTTTGTCTTGTTCTACGATATAATCACAAAACAACATTACCGTGACATGGTCGCTCCGTTCATCATATTACGCCTTATAAAAACGCGAAAAAGTTCCTTAGGAAAGTCACATTATGGAACGTCACCGGAGAGTCGTAGTGATATCCAACTTTACCTGGGCCTGTGGCAAATTTCGCATGATGTATGATCCCCTGGTACGCGACCGTCATATATTTTTGTCTGAAATACTTAAGTCTATTCATTTTGCTGAATTTGTAAGGCAGTAGTTATTACTGCGAGTACTATTTCCGGATCGCTTATTTTAGATACGTTTTCTGTTATAGACCGAGAGCCCAAAGTCGTCAGATTAACGTCACTAAACTGATGAATGACGTACATAGCTCTAGCGGCTTGGTGTCTTTGTCTATTATCACATTACTAGCTGTCCCACACGGTTTTACCCACATCTTTAGTTACCACTCCGCTCGCGTAGGTTGTAGCGAAATTTTATATAGCCTAAGTCTTCCACGAATAGTCTTTCCAATACAAACATTATAGTTTTTCAAACCGTTGCTGAGGTTTATGATTCAACCAACCAAACATACACATCAACTTTTTAATATTAACATAGATTAATTGAATTACTTGTTCCTGCGTCGTTGATACAATCATAATTTATATATTTTTTTATTCTATTATACATTATACACTATCGACTTTTTATTTACATTAAGGACCAAATATAATTGGTCCTTAGCGTATGCTTACCACATAAGCAAACTAGGCTCGGTGTTGATGAATCAGTCTGTATTATAAATTAATTAATAGTGTGATCATCTCACTCTCTGTGCCGACCACGCTCGTCAAACGTAGAGAACCTTAAAGAGAGAGATTCATAGAGGCAAACTAAAAGTAGTAAACACCAATATTACACTAATCTGTATAAATAAAAAAAGTATTGCAGATAAGTCCTGTGGAGGCCAGCAACCGTATAAATTAATAGGGTTAATCTCAATGGATAATGGCCAAAAGAAATTAGAATGCACCAACGTGTGCTCAATAAGTACTGACATAGTAACACACACGACATAAATTTTGCCTTTTCTAGGTATCGCACCCCCACGCTGACCAACGTGCCATCACGCCAGACCAAACGGGGCAGTCAGAAAATACTTAAAACTTCGAAGGATGTGTATGGAGTTCTAGGTGAAAAGAATTCCCCGAGTCTCACTTTATGTGTGAACCAAGATAATAAAATTCATCTGTATGTCACGTATTTGACAGTGACACCACGTTTTGAGCTGAATAGTTCTCATTACTATTTTCTGGGCAAACGCTTCCGTAACATTACTCTAGGCTAACGCATGAAGAGAATTTGTTGAAACATTTTATTTACATTTAGAAGATTGATTATTTTTTTATACAAGAAGCTCTTTTATCACAAAAGTCTGGGTAAAAACTATCACTGTTTAATAACAGTGATAGTAGCAGATAATAATTTCTCTGCTAGCTATCCGCCTCAGCTTTGCAGGAGTGTTATAAATCTTTAAGAGTATTTAAATTACTCTATATATTTTTATCAACCAGAGATGAAGGAACTAACTTTAACATTTTAATAATTTAAAAGAGATAAACACACTAAACAATTACAGATTAGGCAGGATGACTTTCCAAACGGGCAGAGGTTCCCCTTAGGTAAGTTGACTGTTCCGCAAAATCGTTCCGAATGAGGCGCGCACGATCTTTTATAGGCTTGCTACCATCAGTTGTCACCAAGGGAGGGGGAGGAGAGGGGTCCATGATGACGTTTCTTCAATATTCCTCTAACAATATTATAAAGCCTCGTTAAAATCCATCGCGTAGTTTAAAAGAAGTTTGTTTGTATACACTGGGACAGACAGATAGGGGAAAGCAACTTTGTTTTATACTAGTGTAGTTATTTTTACCTCCAAGCCGCTTGCTATATTTCAGTCTGAAGCGTATTAATGATGGTGTAATTATGGGCTTGAGAACTTGGTCTCTGGAAGGCCAACGTAACTGGGAGGCCTATGATATTGCAGAGATCTATGTGGTGGTGACTGCACTGCACTAAGACTCTCCTGACACATCTGCAGCGGTTCTACAACTTCTTAAGTTGGCGTTGTACCAAATTTATTTGGTAGATCCAAATAAATTTGGTGACGCCAACTTAAGAAGTTTGGTAAAATCAACAAAAAATCGTGATAGGACCGAACATTTTTTTCAGTGTGTGTGGTGTGAGGTGGACTTGTTAGTTTGTTTGCCTTCCATCGAATAAAAAGTTGCTAACGATAAATATTGACTTAGTTAATCTTACACCCACTAGAGGGTAAGCCCGGTGGGTCGACGGGTTAGGACCCAAATTTAGATGACATACACATATCACCTAGACATAACAAACAATCATGCTCATCACACAAAGATTTGTTTTGGGTGGGAACCGAACCTACGACCCAGGAGTCGACTTACGATCCACAATGACTAACGGCTAGGTCAACAGGTCTAGTCAATAATATTGAAATGAAAGACACAGCATGAGAAAACTTCTCGAGATTTATAGATGACCTAGTGAATATCATGGAAATTCTTCAAATGCAGACATTGCGGGATCAGTTGGTATCGGTTAGACCGCTTTGTCCAGCAGGGATCGTATTTCGGATATAATGACAATCATTACAATTAAACGAGGCCTGGTACGCCTTTCAAAAGTCCAGGTCACAAAGGTCCCGAGAAAGAACAAATATTATCATAACGACTTGAGAGTTTTAATTTTGCTTTGTGGTTTGACAGAGCAGATACATTTGACGTAGTTTGTACTGTAATGCTAATTTATTAAACTCGCTGACTTTACTATCAGGTCCTGCGGGACACACTCACACAGCCATTCTGAAAGGTTCCGTTGAAAAAGTAATGAATGCTACACATGGGAATTTCTTTCTGAATAACGTAATAGTCAAAATTCACGATTTTAATGAATAAACTGCTGAAACGCTTTACATGTCCTTGTTTTATTTATTTTGCGAAATAATTTTGCTTTTGATTTTAAGTGCTACAGAATATTGTAGTAGAAAAAACTTGAGTCAAAGGTGATGATGAAAATATTCCAGTAATGGGTCATTTTATGCATAAAGGTACGGACAGACGTGCTCAAAAAAGCATGCTTATTAGCTTGCTTAAAATTAGCATGCTCTGCAAACTGTTCACATTTGCCAGCAATAAGCATGCTGGTTTTAAAGCATACTCCTAAATAGGCATGCTCAAAGCAAACGTGCGGACAGACGTGCTATTTGGCACCAGGCTCTCGGCCAAAATGGATATACAATATATGTATATAGTGACAGTGCCGATAGGTATAGAACTTAAATAAAATAATCATATTGCTCATAAGCATTATTACGTGCAATATTATTTTTATATAAAGGAGAATGTGTGTTCCACAGACATTCGTAACTTTTATAATGTGACACAAAAAGCAAAGTTTTTTCTTCTCCCCAACGCAACATATTGCGGGTTTAATTTTCGTTTTTATTTTAATTAATTACATCAATTAATTACATAAAAGAGTCGTCCGCCGCAGATTTAAACAGAATCAATAATAGCATGCTAATAAGCAAACCTGTTCAGACGTGCTCGGAGCACGCCCCTCCCTACCCGCGCCTTAGGTAGCATGCTCGAAAATCAAACGTCGTTTGATTGTCGGGCATGCTCTAAATAAGCATGCTCATCACATTACACACGTGCTACTAATGAGCACTTGCTCAATAAAAGCATGCTTTCGTGCTAATAATGAGCACGTCTGTCCGTACCTTTAACATTGTAACTTTGTAAGTATTCGTGGCGCTCACTTGGAATACACGCATGCAACCGCGGCTTTATCTTGACTATTTTGTACCTAGGTAGATCGTGTTTTTGGTCTCTCATTTTTTAGGGTTCCGTAGTCAACTAGGAACCCTTATAGTTTCGCCATGTCTGTCTGTCTGTCCGTCCGTCCTCGCTTAATCTCTGAGACCGTTAGCACTAGAAAGCTGAAATTTGGTACCAATATGTATATCAATCACGCCGACAAAGTGGTAAAATAAAAATTGGAAAAAAACGTTTAATTAGGGTAGCCCCCCTATATGTAAATAGGGAAGTGGTTTTCTTTTTAATTTCAACCCTGACGTGTGATATATTGTTGGATAGGTATTTAAAAATGAATAGGGGTTTACTAATATCATTTTTTGATAATGTCAATAATTTCGGAAATAATCGCTCCGAAAGGAAAAATCAAAGCGTCCCCCCCCCCTCTAACTTTTGACCCGTAGGTTTAAAAAATATGAAAAAAATCTGGAAAGTAGAACTTTATAAGGACTTTCTAGGAAAATTATTTTGAACTTGATAGAAAGAACAGTTTTTGTACAAAAAAGACAAAATGGTTGTACAAAATAATTTCTGCGTACTTAGTATGTCAACGTAACAAATAGCCTTTTTTTAAACTTATAAGTAGGTACACTTATTGTGACGGACGGGAAACTACGGAACCCTACATTGAGCGTGGCCTGACACGCTCTTGGCCGGTTTTCATTGTAGTAAAATGGAAAAAATAAAGCTTGACTGAGGCTTTATTTATTCAACAACTTTACCTTTATTTAAAAGATTTAGTGATCCGGTATAGGTTTAAGGCTCACGATCTCGTATTTCTTTCCACTCTGAACCAATGCCGCCTGTAAATAATAATTTTCAAAGTAATCGTCCACTGCAAAGTATTTCAATTCCAGAAACACGAACGGTCTATCTAAGTACTCTTAAGTTACTCTTTAAGAGCATTAAAGTTTTATAGGCCGTTTACAAAACAACAAAATGTACCTACGGACTAGCGTAAAATGAAACTAACCGTTAACCATAGCTTAACTAGAATATTAACACGCATTATTAAACGATACAAAGAATTTTTCTTAATCTAACTTTTTACATTGTATCTCATTCGTTATATTTATAAAATAGTAAGCTAAACGCTGCTAGATTCTATTTAACGATCCTTTCTCTTCCATCATTGAATATAATACAATTGTAAGTAACTTCTGCGTTGGTCTCGTGGACGCAAACGCAACTGCTGATCATGGTCTTAGATTCGATTCTCAGCTCAAGCAAAACCTGCTTTTTTTATTTTTTTTATTACAAACTAATTCATACTAAGGAATTTGGAAGTTTGTGGTTGATACACGTCACCATCGGGCGTGTTAAGTTGCCGTCCTGTCCTGTCCTGAGATAATAATAGTGCCCCTGTGCAAAATTTAGTTGGAAATCAACGTCAAACTTTTATGGTGGCACTTATGCTGATCTGGACTCCTTTTTAACGCAGCGGACTGTGGGGGACACTATCATGTGTTTTTTATTAACATTTAACAATTTGTTTCCTTTGCTTCTGTTCATTATATTTGACATGAGCAGTGATGCTGTCTGTCTTAATTTTTTTCTCTGCTCTTTCTTTCACTCTTTCTTATATGCGCACACATTTATGCACTTTAGATGCCATAATTCGTCCTAACCATGATTCGTGAGTCTTGCATTGTTTTTACCCATACATGAGTTAACACAAATACTTTATAATAATACTTTAATAATCTATTATCCATAATCAAAACTAACGGGTTATCCGAAATAATTTCTTATCACATTATTATTATCTATTATCTTATCAGATAGAACATTCTTCCTATATAATATCCGTGACATCCGTGATTATATTATTATAAGAACGCACGTACTAAGTATACATAACACACCAATACCTTTTGAGCTAAAACTTCTTAATTAGTAAATTAACTAAGCACAATTGCACACAGGTAACTGGCGTGACCACAACCACTGTTTTGGTTAGACGTTGTGGTCGGCTAAGCTGTCAGTAGCTTTAACAGCACAGAGCATATTGCCGGATCATTGAACCGTGGGCTCATGCCTTTGTGATAATTAAACAGGTTTATAGTCTAGACTTTAATCTCCTTGATTGTAGGTGCAAAATTGCTAGACGCTAGTGAATTGCTGCTGTCGACACTGGTCAATTAACGGTTCTATTGTATTTTTTTTTTCAGTCTAATCTCATTTGCG
Source organism: Athetis lepigone (assembly GCA_033675125.1). Lineage (NCBI taxonomy): Eukaryota > Metazoa > Arthropoda > Insecta > Lepidoptera > Noctuidae > Athetis > Athetis lepigone. The sequence continues at coordinate 15,842,845 of CM066217.1, forward strand.
ATCTGTCAAAAATATCAGTAAAGGCAAAATCGAACACACCTGGAATATGTTTTATAAATTAAATGGCTACGAGACTAGAACTTTGGAATAACTAGTTTTATTTTATACATAGCTGTCTCCTGCGGTTTCACTCGCAATTTTTGTTACTGCTCCGCTCCCGTGGATCGTAGCGGTGATGGTATATAGCCTATAGCATTCCTCGATAAATGGGCTATCTAACACTGAATTTTTCAAATCGGACCAGTAGTTCCAGAGATTACCCCCTACATACAAACTTACAAACATAGAAACTTACAAACTTACAAATTTTACCTCTTTATAATATTAGTATAGAAGTATAGATTGATTGTCGCCGAGATGGTATTTTGACTTGATTATGGTCTTTTCATATAAGTAATGGAACGTAAAATCAATGTCGACTATCCTGCTAATGTGAAAAATGAATAGCAGTTTCACTTGACCAAAAAACAAAAACTACGTTGCTATTAAAAACTTTGAAAAACACAGTTTTTGTTGTGGGGAGTGGGAAATCATCAAATGACTTCTCCCGTCCTGAGCGGGGCGGGAGGGCGTGTCAGACTTTTACTGACTAAAACCCACTCATGTTCCTTCGGTTGCCCTTTATGATCCGGGGTCACGGTAACTATTATTAACATTACGTAACCCCGGAAACACAGTTGAACTTATGAATATTTCCAATAAGCCATTTATCAGTGGATAAGGTTGCAGAGATAAATATTTTGCTCTATAAATATCGTATCAAAATTGTATTTCTACTAGCTGAATCTACCAATGATTGAGAATGACCGTTTATGTCATATATGCTTATTTATGTACCTATTTATACTTATGTATATATGTATTTATATATATGTATATATACTTATTTAAGTACGCCTAATGATCGCAAAAATACAATTTGTTTCATGACATTACTATTCACTATTGTTGTGCTATTAGATTTTATGCGTAAAATGTTTGGTTATGTAGCACAAATTTTAACTTTATACCGAAGCTCTAATTGTATGTAACAACATTTTTTCCTGACGGTGTTCTCGCCAATATCACTCACTATCTGCTCTATATGAACAGTTATGCTCTACCATAAAAAATCAACAATGTTGCTTCAGCTATCATGAGTTAGGCGTTAATACCTATCTACGCATACTTCCCACCTGAAAATTAAACCACCTTGTACTATCGAAAATTAAATCATGACCCATTTCGACGACAAATCGTTTGAAGCTGTCAAAATAATAAGACTAGACGTGTGACATTTTTAAAACATGTTTACGCGATTGTCGCCTTATTGTATTTGAATGTCTATAGGAAAATAAGCTTATGATGGATCATGATTCAATTTTGTCGATTGTACCTCAGTTGGCGTCACAATCATTATAGGCCAATGCAATTCTACAAACATCTCTCTTAGTGAATTTAGGTCAAATGAATGAGCTTTAGGTGACCCGTCAACCCTTTGCTTTAACACCCGAACATATTCGGTAGATAAGAAGTAACATGCTACACAGTTATCCATTCTGATGTGGTATTTTTTCGAGCCAATTATAAATAATTATCATGGGACAACTCACACGCAGCCATCTGATTCCAAGCTAAGCACAGCCTGTGTTTGGTAACTAGATAACTGATATTAATATTTACATATTTTTACAATAAATAAAATTTATTTATTTATTTATTCACAAAATCCACAGCTCTTAACAATTACAAATAAACTTATAATTATAAACTAGTCTTACAGCCAATTACGGATTTACAATTTGTTACCTATACATATTCTTTGCAGCAGAGACAAAAACAGGATAGCACGCTAGTACCATCTAAGCATAGGCAAGAATAGAATAGTACTTTATTTGCACGGAAAGTAGGTACAAGATACAGGTGTTAAAAATTAGATGACCCTTATACTAACTACCTTAGCTAAGGCATGCAAACAGGTTAAACTAAAACATAATAGTGGCTCACAATCAAGTTAAAACACATTAAATTAAGTCAAAATAAGTAATTCATGTCACAATTAAAATTCAAATTAATAGTTAGTCTAAATATAACCAAAAGGTAATTGAAGTTCAAATATAATATGTCAATATACATAGTTAAATAATTTATGTCAAGAATACAGAGATGTCACATTTTCAATATAAATTATTATCAGTCAGAAATTCGCCAATTGAATAATAACATTTATAAATTAATAGATCTGTCAGTTTTATTTTAAATAGTGGAAATGTCTCTTTTTTTATTACATCGGGTATTCTGTTAAAAATTATCGGCCCCATACATAATATACTTTTTTTTAAAAGGGTGGTATCGGAACCACTTACAATTAGTAAATTTTTATACTGACTCCTGATTGGTCGGTTTCTATTTTCGGACATTTTATTAAAAAGATTCATGTTTGATTTGACAAAAACAGCCACCTCGAAAATATACAATGATGGAAATGTTAGTAATTTCAGGGACTTGAATAAAGGTGCGCAGCTATCTGTTACTATCAAATTGCACATCACACACAATCATCACAAGTAAGTATACATGTGCTAATTGTCTAAGTGAGTGTGTGTGAGTGAGTGTGTGTGTCATGTGTGTGTTTGTGTGTGTGAGAGAGAGAGGGACAGAAATTGAGGATACTTTATGTGTATGTATATAAAAAACTAGCTTCTGCCCGCGGCTTCGCTCGCGTTAGAAAGAGACAAAAAGTAGCCTATGTTACTCTCCATCCCTTCAACTATCTCCACTTAAAAAATCACGTCAATCCGTCGCTCCGTTTTGTCGTGAAAGAAAGACAAACAGACAGACAGACAGACAGACACACTTTCCCATTTATAATATTAGTATGGATACATAAGTAGATACATATTATAGATAAAATACACCCAGACACAGAACAAATAATCAAGCTCAGCACACAAAGTTTGTCCTGGGCGGGAATCGACAACTTGCCTAGCAGTTAGATTAACAGGTGCGTCATATAGTCTATTAAAATTTAGTCTATTTAGGTGAAATGACAGTTAAGGATCTTTACCAAAAATCATCAATGCAGATGTTCCCAAAGAGAACGACTTACAAAAACAACACCAAAATCTATGAAAGAACAGTTACGATAACAGCCAGATTCATATACCCTGATAAATATTAATAACCTGACGTCTTTATATTGCGTTATGTAGAGCTCTTCAGATACGGCACATGACTCATTACGGCTCAAGAGATAAGCCGGTTGTTTACCACAAGCATTTATTTACCAAACGCTTATGTACGAAAACTCGGCGCCACTTGGAAAGCAATAAAAACTTTAGAAATTATTATCCTTGTAAAATATGTTCGTTTTACAGAAAGACAGTTATTACAGTGTTGAATAGAGGCGGATTAAGATAATGTATAAGTTTATTAGGTATTGGCATACAAGCATGAATAATAATTCAAGAAATAATAATTAATTTACTTGAAGACATTTTGATAACTTCAATTAGTGAACTTTCAACTGTGTATTACGAGTATAATATAATAAGCACGCCCTGGAAAATTTTATAGGTTATTTGTACTCAAAAATAAATTTTTGATTTGTACGGCTTAAAAATTAATCACGAAGATCGTCATGTTAAAAAAGTACAAACACAATCTAATAACTTCGAGTAGACTAATAATAGATAACTAAACAAAAATATTGCAAGAGTTGTTTTAGTGTGGTCTTATCAATAACAATTTTACTTCAAAGTCTTGATATACCTATGATGTATTTTTTGCAAGCTTATTCTTTCAATTTACATAGTCTCAAGACGTTTAATTACGGCTCACTGAACCGTCTCAATCATTGTTTGATACACGATTTACATACTTATATTGCCGAAGTTACATTCTTATTTGAATTTACGTACATACTGTTGAAGTTTGCCGCGAGAACGAATGAAAATAATACGTTGAGTTTCAGCTGGCAATATTTCGATAGCAGTTAATATAAAATGCGTGATTGTGTGGGGCAAAATACGTGCTTCAAGGAGGTAAACGAGGTTTGTACGCGAGATACCTTATTCAAAAACCTATATTAATTCAGAGCGGATCTCATTATGGCTGTACGAAATTAAATTGGAGGCGTGTGATCATTTGTGCGACCGGCACCGACCGTATGTTGGCTCGGCTCGTAATGAGATGGAGTTTACCTTACACTCTACTTCAACATTTTGGTATTTATTTTGAAGCGTTCACTCGACCACGTCAAAAGATTTCGGTTTTCAAACGTAATCTATCTTTCGTTATTATAAAAAGTTCAGTCTCGTTTCGACAAATTGAATTTGAGAAAAACTTTGTGCTGCTTTATGAAATGTTCTGTTTTTTCGAGATTGCACGCGGTCGGATAGTGAATTTAGTTTCAAAAGACAAATGACAATCTGTCGCTTGGAATGCAAAGGAACATTATTCAAAATGTTTCCTTTTGACTTTAGACTCTAATTTATCTTATACTAGCTGCTGCCCGCGACGTCGTCTGCGTGAAGGCTTCAGCTCCACCCCCGTAGGTGATAGCGTGATATTATATATGTAGCTTATAATTATGTTGACCTGACCTCTTAGTAATATTCATGCAAAATTTTAAGTAAATCCATGCAGTCCTTTTAGAGATTAGCCCGGACATACATACAGACAAACAAACAACAAAAGATATTTAACGTTCAGGCGTTTTTTTTTTTGTCAAAGTAGTCTCCCCTCTCTCTCTAATTTAAACGGCTGTTTCGAAAAAAAAATAATGATGGTAGTCCTTGGATTGAACCTTAAAAGAAAGCTACAACGGCTCAGATGAAATCGTTGTTAAATTGTTAATGCGACGTGTTTCGTTATGGAACCCTTTTCTATGCGTGGCCTGATACGCACATGACCAATTTTTTCTACATTCCACGATATAAAAAAACGTTACGTTACGTTTGTAGTTTTGCTCTCAGCAGCCAGAGAATCAGAACTCGTGACGCGGGAGCAAGCAACGTACAGCTGTCCGTGTGAGAAGCAGCTCGTCCTGAGGTCGGCACCCGCAGCCTTCAGCGTCTGGTGACTTGTTGATAGTCATGGCGAGGCACACATTCACAGGGAACCGCACGCGCTTGAATTGGAAGGGGAATACGTGGTATAAACACTGACATCGCTGACGCCACTACCCGTCAGAATTTTTGCTTCAATTATATTCCTTTGCAGTGAGATGACTTTGAGCTGGGTCCCGTTACACAGTTTCGGAGGGGACAGGTTCCGAAGAAGCATGATCGGGACGCCGACCTTCAGCTTGATGGTGTGCGCTGGAAGTCCACTTGTTGTAAGGGAGTTTAGGAATTCTATAGGATAATGTGTGGCGTCATCTTGATCGACTACAGTGTTTACATGGACGTACGTATAAACTACTTTGCTTCCCTCAATTTCCGAGAGAATGCTTTCATTGATGGTTGCAGATTGATCATTTTTGGGTGTTAAAATGGCTCGCTGGCACACCCAAGAATTCTGTTTGTTTGGTAATCGACTGATGTCCCCATACACACAACAAATGAGTTCTCCTAAGGAGACCACCACTCCGCCGAGAGACTCTGGGAGCACCACCTGTTTATAGCTTTCCTCTGGCATATTGATGGTCAAGCGCAGCCTATAAATTAGTGACCACAACGAAGATCGTTTCAACGAAGCACCTCGTCAGCTCTAGACCCCCGTGTCACCTCAGGGAGTGTTTGTCGGAAATCGCCACTGAACAGAACTGTAACACCACCGATCAAGTGTTCATTGCTGCGGTTGTACTGCAGGGTTCTGTTCACGGCCTCCATTGCTTTCCTATTAGCCATCGTGCACTCATCCCATACGATCAGAGAGGAATCCCTGAGCACATGTCCCTTGTCAGTGTTACGGGTTACAAACAGGCATTTCGGTGCTTTCTAAATCTATGGGTATTTTGAACATGGCATGCGCTGTTTTGCCACCAGAAAGCAGCGTAGCAGCAATTCCTGACGATGCTACAGCAATGGCAATTTTGCCTTGCCTCCTAACCTCTGCAAGGATACCAGTGATAATGAATGTTTTTCCTGTTCCACCAGGAGCATCCAGGAAAAACATTTTACCCTGGTCGAGCCTAATGCTTTCCAGAACAGTGTCATATATTTGTTTTTGCCCTGAGGTGAATCTAGTGACGTGGTCATTTCGGATAGTGGTCATTAAACCCGAATCGTAATATTATTGGTTTCCTATTTCCACGGTCTTGATGCGGTAATGATCTGGGAGCTGGCAACCCGTACTCTACCAGTGGTTTACCGCCGATTGAAATGACTACATCTTGAAGTGAACTGAGACAGGTGTTCAACACGCATTTATCAGTTGCTTCGATTTTACCTTCAGAAGCATAGATGATGAGAAGCAGAAGATGGCAGTACTTCTCCCACAAAGCTACCGGGTTCGCGACTCCATAAAACACCAAGATGACGGCAAAACAGATGATGCATGCGACTGGGACTTTCATCATCATCATCATCATAATTAGGTATACAACGACATGAACATTTATATTACTTACAAAGCAATAATCACATAGATAAATACCGAACAAAAGTATTAACAGTCAATGTTTATTCAGTACTAAAAACATGAAATTGATGAAGAAATGATCATCATCATTGACTCAAAAAAAGGAGGACTTCAAAAAAAGTAGGTTCTCTGTTCGACTTGTTTGTATGGCCGAGCCAATTTTGATGCGATTTTCAGTAAAGTGTTCAATACATTCTGAGGGAATATAACACTAATGGACTTAATCGACTTAAAAAAAAGTAGGTTCTCTGTTCGACCTGTTTGTATGCATGTTTCTTCGCCTTCATCGTGTGGAGGTACTCCTAGCTTGTTACTTTATACATTGAAATCAGTGAGGGCTTTGATTGCTTCATCAAATGTTTCTAATCTTCGATCTTATAAACCAGAAAATGCCTATCAGACCGAACAACTTTTGCTAAGACGTCATTCTTATTTAATGTGTTATGGTGTAGTTGGGTGCTTGGAGTTCCACATTAGGAGTTCCAGATCTTCAATTTTTATACGTCAACAGAGGGTGCTCATCAAGCTGAACAACTCCTGCTAAGACGTCATACTTATATATGTTATATAGTTTAGCTGGGCTCATGGAGTTCCACCTCAGGTGTTCCAGATCTTCAAATTTATTCTTTTAAGAGAAATTGCTTATCACGTGAAGCAATTTTTGCTATGATACCATTTTTGTATCTCTTATAGTTTAGCTGGTCTGTAATTGCGGTCCTGCACCAGGGGTTAAAGTTTCCAGGATAAGTTATAGCCTGTGAGTCGCCCAACATAATACCTATACAACAACAAAAAAACATTGAAATTCGTTGAGTACTTCCGAAGATAGCCGCTGCCCGCGACGTCGTCAGCGTGAAGGCTCCAGCTCCTCCCCTGTAGGTGATAGCGTGATAATATGTAGCCTATATTTTGACCCGACCTCTTAGTAATATCCCTGCAAAATTTGAACTAAATCCAAGCAGTACTTTTTGAGTTTATCCCGGACATACATACAGACAAACAGACAAACAGGCAAAAATTCTAAAAACTATATTTTTGGCTTCGGTATCGATTGTAGATCACGCCCCAAGTATTCTTTTAAAAAAATATTCAATGTACAGTTTTGACTTTCCTACGATTTTATTATATGTATAGATCAAGTTCCAAATATTTACCCTTTACCTTCACTTAGAAGATGCATACATTTTCTTCATTGAAAAAAAAAAAATAGCTTTTAGTAAAAATTGTAAGTATTATTTTAGCCAAAGCACTTGCAATTGCCAAACTGCGACAATACAATAGAAACGGAGACTACTAGTCAGAGTAGGTACGGTGGGCTACACGTCAAGCTATACTTAACCACTATAAGCTGACTTCTGATTGTACGAAAAACATACACAATGCGTGGTCAGCTAAAACTGGTTTTGTAAAGCTTGATGTGTAGCCGTGTGTACGTGCTTGGTCACTTTAAAACCGTGATTGGTGAAATGAGGGACATAATGAAGGAGACTATTTAAAATTCGATTCTCATTCCAAATATGTAAAAAAAACTTTTTTTTTTTACCAAAAGCCTCATAAAGTTAATAAATTGTTGACACGTGCGCTAGATTCCCGTGGAAAAAAAGAACGGATCACACCTACCATACTTTCTTAAAGCACAAAGCAACCGCGAGCACTTGTAAAGACTTTACTTTTTGTTTCCGTAATTTAACGGTTTTCTTTGCGATTTATATTGTTTTATTATTATTTACATTTGTATTAGTTATATGTGAGCATATATTATCGCGTCCTTGAATATGTGCCTAGTCTCACCAGTAATGGTGTATTTATCTCTGATTATTATAGACTAGCTGTTCCTCGCGGTTTCACCCGCGTTACGTTAGGTTTTTGGTTACTGCCTCGCTCTCGTTGGACATAGCGTGATATTATATAGCCTATGTTACTCAGGGATAATGTAGCTTTCGAATGGTGAAAGAATTTTTAAAATCGGTCCGGTAGTTTTTGATTCTATTCATTACAATCAAACAAACAAAATTTTTCCTCTTTATAATATTAGTATAGAAGTATAGATATAGATTCGTTAACTAAATACTGTGACTAGAATAATTGTTACTTACTTTCTTACCTATAAAAAACTATAGCTCTATAGCCGCTCTCATCAAAATATATATTTGAAACACTTTATTTCTTTATATTACTCGTGTTGAAGGAAAACGTCCACCTAATTCAGTTAGTTAATGATTGCAATAACCAGATTTGGGGCACGCAAAATGAATGCCACAATATTTCTTTTCCCTAGCGACACGTTCATTATGACTGAGTATATACATTTATACGTTGGCACATAGTTTATAGGAGGCATGGGCTTATGTACTTTGTGAGTCATCTAATGGAAAATGAAGGTTTTGATAGTTTTTGTTGAATGTTCTATGAGCATATGTTAGACTAGCTTGTGCCCACGACTTCGTCCGCGTGGAATAGTTCCCGTTCCCGAGGGATTTCCGGGATGAAAACTATCTTATGTCCTTTCACGTGTCCCAGACTATATCTGTACCAAATTTCATTCAAATCGGTTCAGTGGTTTAGGCGTGATGAAGAGACAGACAGACAGACAGACGGACAGACAGACAGACAGAGTTACTTTCGCATTTATAATATTAAGTACCTACCTCTATAAATACTCGACTCCCTTAAGTAAACGATAGCGGTGGTGGTCATCGTGTCTTCTCTGTATAAAATAAGACTTTTCTCTTACGGTAGAATAATATGACTATTATTATAAAAAAGTTAGAATAACTCAATAAAACGCTACTAAAAAGTACTATTATAAATGTAACCTATTTTCCATTGTGTGAAATAGGTAACACAATACCAACATAATCGAAATATCATTACATCAATGAAATAGGTTCTCGCGTGAATATTATTTGATTGCCCTGAATACGGACAATCAGTCCATATGAAAATAATACTGGATGAGGAAAATATACAAATCGAGGAGAGAATTTTGATATTATTTTCGTTACGATACAGAATTAATAAAATAGTTTGAATGTGTTAAATGAATAGTTTTCGACATATAAAATATATAATTTTGGTTTATTACATTTTTCACATTTCATGTTTTTCTGATTCATTTTTTTATATTCACCTTGACTCAGTTATACGGGGAAAAAATGGATGCTTTTAAACAGATTGTGTTAGACAAAGATATGTAAATTAAAAAAAAACAAAATGATTTTTTTTTCACAATCTTGAAAAAAAAACATGAAACATACTTGGCACCTTTGTTCTTTTTCTACATTTGGTTTTTTTTTTCAAAAAAGTGAAACACTATAACTAAAGTGGAATAATACACTGATTTTAATTGTTTTGTTTTTATTCAAGTCTAATTATGTTAAAATCAATGGGTAATTATCAACTTAAAAAATACTCATCTGTACCTGATCTGCCGACTATGACTTAGGCCGATTAATCGGATGACTAGTCTATTAAAGAAGGTGCTAGTAAATTCACGTGACTGTTTATTTAAAACTGATTGTCACGCAAAGACAAACGTTCATCTGCAAGCTTTTAGGAACATATTTGTTTACTTTTGTTACAGTGTTTCCTTACCGCTAGCTGACTATAAAAATATATACAAGACTAAAAGCTAGCTCAACACAAAACTTAATAAAACGTATGTGTCTATACAGTTATGTTTCAAATTACCATTAATTCCCAACATCAAACAAAATTATGTAAATGGCAATATTACTGGAACGTACAAATTGACGATTATAACTGAAATCGATTGTTCCAAATCATATCGGTTGAAAGGCAAATTAATCATAGCGTATTGACGAAACTAACTAAACAGCAGTTTGCATAATAAATTCGGGGAACATCACTAGTAGGTAAATGTATCGATAAATTTTCAATCGTTGTTTGTTCACTTGCTTCGCTTGTTTGTTATCAACTTTGTGTCTGTAATGTCAGACGAACCATATAAAATGTTGCTTTGAACCTTTGAACACATGTAATTCGAGACAAAAAAGAAAGACAGTAGCAGCGCGACAGCCGGCTGTCGATTGTTCGTCGAATGGTTAGGAATGAAAAAACTTTTATTACTTTTCATCAAACTATCTATTTATCTTTAGTCTTTTACAAGTATGGCAGTCGACCGGATTCAATGGAATACCAACGTTTTATGTGAAAGGACTGTTTCCCAGACCTCCATAACCCAGATTAATACGACGGTGGCAGGAGGAGGTGAGGACCTCCAACTGCCTGCCCTCTGCTAAATTCAGAGGGACAGGTGGTAGGGTCCTCCGCGACAGAACATTCGCAGGCAGACAACGAGACCCCCCAGGCACACCGTACCAAGTGACGAGTCGTTACCCACCACCCAGTGTGCACCGGCCCGAGGACTGATCTTCCCCCCGGAATCGGATCTAATACCGGGAGCAACAAAATTAGGTGCTTTCTAAACACGGGATTTCAACGATGTGTATTTTTAAATACTGTAATTTAATTTTGTTTGAATTGTATTACATCAACTTTTAATCTGGTAATAACTGTGGTATCCAAGTGGGTACAATACTGAATCCTAAGGCGAGGGCAGGATTGAATTTATCTAGAGCACTGACTCCGAAGGCATACACAGGTTTTAATTTATCCGTACGCCTTATAACGAATTATGATTTAAATCCATACTAATATTATAAATGGGAAAGTGTGTCTGTCTGTCTGTCTGTCTGTTTGTCTTTCTTTCACAGCAAAACGGAGCGACGGATTAACGTGATTTTTTATAGTTGAAGGGATGGAGAGTAACATATGCTACTTTTTGTCTCTTTCTAACGCAAGCGAAGCCGCGGGCAGAAGCTAGTGTTAAATACATAATGGAAAGACTTCGTGTCAATAAATTATCATTATTACTTTTAGTTACAATTGTTGAGTACCTCTTTACTCCATTAGGTATGCCCAAAACCATTGGCAAACATTTCTCAAGTTAGAGCGCCCTTACTGGATTCCAACGGCCTAACGACCTAAGCCTACGAATTATTCACGGTCTACCAACATCACGGGACCCTTTCAAAAACATAAAGTCTTGTCTGTTCTCTGTACAGTAATGTTTTTACACGTGCTTCATGTTTCAATAGGAAACTATCTTACTGTCTTTATGACAGCCATTGACAAATTTCTGTGAAATAATTTCGTACTTGTCGGAATTTGAAACTATAAATACGCTAAAAAGACAAAAGATAAAAATCAAGTACTTTTTTTTAGTTTCCTCTTTTGTAGCTGCATTATTTTAAAATAACATTTTATATCACTGTGTATTTTGCAACAACATGTTAGTAAAGTTATAAATGATCACACTTTGTTGCAATTTGCTGTATAACATCGTATGACATTATTAGTCTGGATATATCTTTTGAGAAAGTTAATAGTCGAGTAGTAGAAATACTTATCGTTTAGGTATTCGCCCTACTAATTCAGCCCTTTAAAAAAAATATAGTTTACTTCTCGTACACATTGACGCATCAAGCGTATAGTGTACGTGTGTGTGTATGAAAATATATATGTAAAAGCTAGCTGGTAGTATGCAAGCCGAAAGCCAATTACTATCAGTCCTGTTAATTCCCGACGCTGTCTGAGTTGCCAGTTACAAACAATGTAGCAATCAACAATAAGCTAGTCTTACATAGAATATTGAACGGTACCGTAACTATTTTCCATAGAAGCGGTACGGAACCGCCTAGAATTGTGTTTCACCAAACTTATACTTGAACCAAATTCCTTGAAGAATCTTGCAAATATTATAAAGCCTACTAACATTATATGTGTGAAAGTTTGAACGTATGGTACCTATGTATGAAAAACTACTATACAGATTTTGATAAGACTTTACAGCTATTTAGCTGATACATCAGAATAACACGCGGGTAGCAGTACACAAAAATTTAACATAACATAAGCTAGTATTTTTGAGAACCAATACTTCATTACAGCAAGAGAGTGGGTATTTTTTTTCACGGAATGAAGTCTATCAGTCTAAAAATGGAATAAGAGAAATGGAAAGATAGAATAAAAGAATGGATTATTAAATAACCAATTATTGTCAAATTAATTTACGCTATACAAATCCAAACTAAGGAATTAAACCAATTTCTCATAACTTTTCTTTACTGCATTTTAGTTTCTTTCAGTTACTCATTGCATAATTTATTATATTATTATCGAGTTACATACTTATATACTTTTTTTGTTAAAAAGCCTCTTTTTATTTGGTCTATTAAAAGTTATTAATCCAAGATATATAATCGACGTCAGGCAGTAAATTAATGCAAAATCCGTCAAGAATTCAAAATCCATTTGCAAGTTAATGAAAAAAAAAGTTAGGAGATAACCTAATGTGGTTGACATATAAATTGAGATAGAAATATAAAAACTGACTTTGATATCATTGAAAATGATAAGAAAAAAATGCTTTTTTTTTGTATAGACGAAAGCAATGGCAGTGAGCTGTCACTGCGACATAATCTGACATATGTCACATTAGCACAAATTGGACCCTTGGGCTGAAAATACTTTTATGAGCTATGTAAACGCAATAGTAATTTGTAGTTACAAGACAATTGATTAACAATTTAATTAAAGAACTAATTATAAATTTAATAATAATTGAAATTTGATCGCCAAATAATTTACAGCACACCGTCTAAAAACATTTGGTTGCAACTGGCTTCAAACTGTCCGTCACGACTATTAAAGATCCATGAACGATATACGACACCAACAGCTTTACGTGCTTTCCGAGGCACGGCAGAGTACGTGCAAATGACGTTTATTTATCTTGATCCCCTTAGGAAAGACTTGGACATAACATTTATTTAAGCCAAAATATTTAACACCATAACACAATCTTTCCATTACACAATAAGACAATTTTAACAAACAAAACTGCCCTAACTTAAAACAGGAAAGAAAACTTCATAATATCAACCCGAGGACTGAAAAAACCCCAGTGGGTGTACCCTACAGTCTGTAAACGCTAATACGAGTGCCCAAAAACTTCAGTTCCAACCAACATTTGAAGTAAATTCTAACACCAGGTGTGACTTACTACCAACTTGAATTCAAGTGGACTTTTGGGGGTCATAACGACATCTTTGAACTTTTCATTTTTCTTAGTAACTAGGAAAATGTGTCAGGAAAAATGTTATAATGCTTTAGAGGTGACTTGACTGTACTGTTTTGGTTTATTGAGGTTAAGATTGTCGTGATGGTCCAGTAGATAAAGCAGCCGCCTCTCAAGCATGCAGTTGGGGGTTTGAAACCTCGCAAGTGCTAATGTGACTTTCCATTATATTTATTATATTTAATGTGATAAACTGTCGTTCCATGTAAAACACTTATTTTTTGTGTTTGATTTAGTTTTCTTTGTTCTTCAATTCTTAAACTATATAATATTTATTTATTTATTTAAAAAGAGCTTACAGAGTAACTACAACTTGAATGGTATGCATACCTACATGCATGATTGTATAAATATACCATTAAACACAAAAACCACAATATCCATGAAACTACTACGTTTTACAAATATTATGCTCTATCGAAGACGAATCTAAGACACTCAACCACTCAGCAATCGCATCAGCCATACCGTTTATTTGTATATAAATCCTTCAGCAAATCTCGCACGCTTTCACCATTGTCATCAACATTCTAATTTCGCAACATATATCAAAGTCAAGATGGAAAATTGTACCTTTCCACAAAGGCGCAACACGTAGGAAGAAGACGTTTTAAATGAAACGTACGGGATCGCAAATTGTCGTGTACACGTTGCAGAGATTAATTCCTTTAGTCATTGCCTAAGGCGACGGAAATGTGACTACACTCGTCTTAGTATTAGTATTACGCCGCCTACAGGCAAAAACTCAAATGATTTATTTCTATTACTGACTTTGGATAGCTATTTTGACGGGCCTGTTGGTCTAGTGGTCAGTGACCCTGACTGCTAAGCCGGAGGTCGTGGGCTCGATTCCCACCCAGGATAAACTTTGTGTAATGAGCACGATTGTTTGTTCTGTGTCTGGGTGTGATTTATCTATAAATATGTATGTATATATAAATTATATAAGTATGTTTATCAGTTTTCTGGTTACCATAGTACAAGCAATGCTTAGTTTGGGATCAGATGACCGTGTGTGAGTTTTAAAAGAAAAAAAAAATTACAGCAATAATAAATAAATAACTTGTGTCGATGTCTATACTTGTGTGTATAATGTCAATACTTCCATCCTCAATTTACTTCTCTAGGGTTGAAATTTATAAAAATCCTTTTTAGTGGTTACTTAGTCTTCACAAAGAACACACCCAGCAAGTTCTATGTCTCTACGACCAGCGGTTTTATAAAACTACAGTCATTCCATCAGTCAGTCAGTTTACCATTATCATGATAATACGACCAAAACAACCTACTTTCATTCTTAAACCCCCGACACAAAAAGAAGAGTGTTATATGTTTTATCGCAATGTGTGTGTGTCTGTCTGTTTGTTTGTCACTTTAGCTTTTAAAATGGAAACTGATTTGAAAGTTGTGTTTTTTTAACCGACTTCTAAAAAAAGGAGGAGGTTCTCAATTCGGATGTTTGAATGTTTTTTTTTTATGTTTGTTCGCGCATATCTCCGTCGTTTGCCAACCGATTTGAACAATTCTTTTTTTGTTTGAAAGGGTAGACTTCCCAAATGGTCCCATTGTCATCAGGTCCAGGATCTGATGATGGTATCATGCCGAAATCGAGAGAACTCCTCAATTTTATAGAAAGACGTACATTTTTTTTTTTAAGTTTCTCTAAAACGTAGTTGGGACTCACTAAAAAGTAAAAAATAAAAAACTTTTTCCAAAAAAAAGATAACCGACTTCAAAAACTAAAAGTTCAAAAATAACTATTTCGGAAGTCGGTGGCAAAGCAACACAATTCGACCGGCAGAAGAGAAGCCACCGACTTCCGAAATAGTTATTTTTGAACTTTTAGTTTTTGAAGTCGGTTATCTTTTTTTTGGAAAAAGTTTTTTTTAAGTCATTCAGCGATAGTTTTTATACATGTTTCATAAAAAATTGTTTCAGCAGTAATCTCCTCTTTTGTTAGTAGTCGTGATCTTAATAATTTCGGTTAGGGGCTTTTTACATTTATAATTTACACTACACACTATACAGTAATAATATATTAAATATAAATTAATAGAAGTTTATTTATTACGTTTTCACGATTTTACTACTCAGGTTTCAGCCACTTATATCATTAAATTTTGCAACATGTTTATAAAGGAATAAGTACTAGGTTACCTAGAAATTGTCGAAAGCTATGTTAATATGAGCGAAACCCTAGACAAAGAGTAGTTCGGGAGTTTATTTAATGCCTTAATGAATATGGTTTATTTAACTTCATGTACAACACCGTACAAAGGCGGAACTAATGCCTTGGGCATATTCTGCCAGTATACCTACCTTAGGGTGATGCAGAGACAAAACATAATAGGTGCAAGAATACAGAAAAGTTATAAGTGAAAACAATATTACAATACAATACAGTGAGATAAATAAATATATTTATGAAAAATACAAAAAATTACCTGTGAGACGAGTCTGCTAACTCCTTTGTATGTACCTATATCTATGTTATGAAAAAATTATAAAATATTCGTGTGACTTTTCAATTAACAATTGTACGCCAGAACCCTGAACCATAGTATTCTGTTATACAATTATTGTAGATTGTATGTACTTTTATTTCATGACTTCACGTAGTATTTTGATATTAAAGTATGCGTTTTAAAAGTGCATGACCTATTTTTGATATTGGCTATACTGCATATTTTGAAATATTGAATTATTATAGTATTTTTTAATTAAACCTGTGCAAGGCATTGTAAAATCTAAAAAAATTGAATTAATGGAAAAAAAGTATAAGTTTCATACGAATTTACTTGTCCATTTAAAAATGTAATTCAAATATGCAACTAGATTTAAGTATTTTAACTTGTAAACATGGGCGTGCCTAGAGGTTTCTTTTTGTTTATTTAAATCATTAAATGACTTCTTAAAAACCCACCTTTGTTCCTTCGGCTGCTCTTTATGTTCCGGGGCCGCGGTAACTATTAGAACTATTCCGCAATCCCGGCAGGTATTGGCCCTAGAAGGCTTCGCCACCTGGTCTGTCTAGGGGTCTATATTGGTACAAGCCCAAATTTTTTTAAATTTAAAATATTCTGCTCTAAAAAAAAACTCTTTAATAATTATAATTTTAATTATTGTTTTCTTTGTTTTTTTTTATTATAGTGCAAGCTAGACTTTTTGACTGTAAATAATGGCCCTCAGTACTTTTTAATAAAGTAGACTATTTTAAAAAGAACTTAAAAATTATTAATTTTACTTTAACTTTGTTCAGGTCGTTTTAACAACATGAAGCTAAATTTACCACCAAAATTACATGCCCTTTTCATCTGTACAAGACTACCTAAAGCTCTTCTAGTCCGCCTTTTATAAAGATTTGTGCGTGGAAATCTTCGCACCAAAATTAAACACATAAATATAAGGAGAAAATCAATTTGTCCGCTTTACGATTCTTTTCTCAATGTTTTTTTACTACTTTACAGCTTTCTCGCTTCCTTATATAAATCGTAAATCTATTTACATAACGACTGTCGTTAGGTTTATGAAGGCGGATCCGAATTATCCAATTGAGTTGTTTTTTTATGTGGACATTTTTAAGCGAGCTCTACTCAATGAAGTCACTTATTTAGGGTGATGTATTTTTAAAGGATTGGCAGTGTTGTTTGAAATTCAAAAACAAAGTCATTTGAATGATTTTATTTGACATTTTTTTTGAGAAGTAAGCTAAGATTTCTTTGAATGATTTTATTGACTTTTTTTACAATTAAGCTTAGGTACTTAAGCGCCAAATGGAAGAACCATATGACACTTTGGGACACTGTTTAACAATCGTTGGTGAACCAATCAAATAAAATGACCGATAGGGCGGAGCAGTAACTAAACACTTAGCATCATGCAGGTAATACCGCGGAGACAGTTTCAACGATATAAAGGTGTAGATAGGTTACATTCAGTCAGTCAGTGGCACTTTAAAATATGGTAATTTCACCACATTGATTGACTTGACCTCAGTCGCAATACTTCAAGTATTGCGTCTGAGGTTAAGTCAGTACACAGTCGTACCATCCTTGTAAACGATGAGTGGACTGTATGATTTGTGGTGCGGATGATTGAAAGCCTGAGAACAGAGAAGTATGATATTTATTGAATAAAACACGAATATTAACAATTAGTGGAAATTATAAACTGAAATGTAGCTATGACAACACTAGACAAAATATGACAAGCTTTCTTCTAATTTAAAACTGATTCCAAAAAAGATACAAAAATAATATAGTATCAAAAAAGAGGTTGCTCTGCAACATTCCCGCCCCTTGTGCAGAAATGCACAGTCAAGGAATGAGACGGATAACTTTACGGCAGGGGCGGCGCAATGTGCCAGCAGCTGTAGCAACGTCCACCACCCTAACAACACCATCTTTTCCTGGGTACACTGCGGAGATACGTCCACGCGGCCAGCTTCCCCGTGGTAAGGTTTCATCGGCGATGATTACGATGTCATCCACCTCATGTCTTATGGTTCGATCTCCTGGTAAGCGAGGCTGTAATGTTGGCAGAACTTCACGGACCCATCTGTTCCAGAAATGATCTGCGAGGCGCAAAGCCTTGCGGTACTCGACTCGCCCACAGAGGTCTCCATCTGAAAGCGTGGCCGGGAGAGCTTGTGTAGATGATGATCCAATTAAAAAGTGGAAAGGCGTTAAGGTCTCCTGGTCATCCGGGTTAACAGAAACATGCGTTAGTGGATGGGAGTTCACTATAGCTTCAGCTTCAAGTAGGAGCGTTATCAAAATTTCCTCCTTGGGAGCTCTTTCGTGAAGCGTGGCCCCTAAAGCAGTCTTAATTGAGCGAACCATCCGCTCCCAGCATCCGCCAAACGTAGGTGCAGCTGGAGGTATAAAGCGCCAAGTAATGCCTCTGTTCGCCGCAAAGTTTTGTACGTCGCTTTGATAGAATTCCTTTAAAAGCCGATTGGCTCCTACGAAAGCAGTTCCATTATCAGAAAAGATCGTATCAGTACCCCTCTTCGTGCGATAAATCTTCGGAGACTCATGATCGCAGAATCAGCGGAAAGATTGTGGACAACCTCCAGGTGAACAGCTCGAGTGGTTAGACAGGTGTAAAGAGCCACATAACGTTTTTCATGCCTTCTGCCAATGGTGACGTTAAGAGGTCCGAAGTAGTCAACGCCAGTAAAAGTGAAAGGCCGTTGATGATGTGCCATTCTCTGCGGAGGCAAGTCTCCTGTCACCGGAATCGCTGGAAGGCTTCTTCGAAAACGACAAAATGCGCATTTGCTCGCAACACTTCTTACTGTGGGTCGCAGGTGCAGTATCCAGTATTTTTGTCGAAGCTCGTTGACAACCAATTCGTTGTTACCATGTGCGGCGGTTCTCCGATGATAATGTTCCACAAGGAGCCTTACTACTGGATGTTTTCCGTCGAGTAGAATTGGTCTTCGAAGTTCTGGTTGTACCTCCCTCACGTTACCAATTCTGCCGGCCAACCGAAGTAGTCCATCCTCCATTGTGGGTGATAACTTAGCAAGGCGGCTTTTCTTTGAAACTGACTCGGATCGCAATAGGCAGCAATATTCATTTCTGAAACTGTCGAGTTGAACTCTTAGAAAAATTTGCCTTTCCGCTGCTTTTAGTAGGTCCGCTGTAAGAGGTATTAGAGTGGTGGACGCTACGTCTCGTCGACAAAGGGATGTCGCGTGATTATTACGGCGAGTGTTTGAATGACGTAGGTGACCGATATTGCCACAACCGACTTTAAATAATTGAGCGGCCTGAATAATTCGCGCTGAAGCCCGTATAAGGCGGAGCCAACAGCTGAAGCGTGCGAAATCAGCAGTTACCGGACTTGGCAAGTTTTCTGGAGTTGGAGTCAAATCGAGGAGTCCCACCAATTCGCTAGGCTTTAACTCCTCCCGAACTGGTGTGATTCTTGCTGGCTCTACGGGCCAGTCCTCTGGGAACTTTAAAAGAAATGGAGGTCCCGTGAACCAACGGCTCGACGAAGTTAAATTGAAATTGCGCGCACGTGTCGCGTCGTCAGCAACGTTCAAGTCAGATGCCACCCATCGCCAGTCTGAAACGTTAGAAATTTCAATAATTTCACCAATTCTGTGAGCAACAAATGGCTTGAACGTGCGTGCATCACTTCTTAGCCATCCTAGGACAGTCGTGGAATCAGTCCAAAAGAAAGTGCGTGATGGCTTTTTGATATGACTGTCCTTGATAGCCAAAGCTAAGCGCGAAGCGATCAAAGCGGCCTGCAGTTCCAAGCGGGGAATAGATGTTGGTTTTAAAGGAGATACCCTTGCTTTACTTGAAATCAGAGCGAGTCTTATTGAACCATCTTCATATAAGAGACGCCAATATGCCACACAAGCATATGCTTGCTCACTGGCGTCGGCAAAGATATGCAGTTCGCGGTGCAAAGGCTCAGAGTTCAAGCAAGACGCGTACCAACGTGGAATCTTTAAAGCAGCGACCTCGGCTACTGCTTGGAACCATTCATTCCACCTTGAGGCTTCTGAGTGTGAAAATTCTGTATCCCAATCGATATTGGATCTCCACGTTTGTTGAAAAAGTATACGACCTTTTACTATAATCGGCCCTAGCAAACCTAAAGGGTCGTATACACGCATCAAAAAAGAAAGAACCTTTCGTTTTGTCAGAGTTCTCGGTATAGATTTCTCTAACACGTTTCGAAAACCTAATGAATCAGAGGTAGGGTGCCATGATATGCCTAACGCCTTAATACTGCTGGAATAAGAGCCAAGGTCGACTTCCAAAAAATGTAAACGATGAGTGGACTGTATGATTTGTGGTGCGGATGATTGAAAGCCTGAGAACAGAGAAGTATGATATTTATTGAATAAAACACGAATATTAACAATTAGTGGAAATTATAAACTGAAATGTAGCTATGACAACACTAGACAAAATATGACAAGCTTTCTTCTAATTTAAAACTGATTCCAAAAAAGATACAAAAATAATATAGTATCAAAAAAGAGGTTGCTCTGCAACAATCCTATTGTGAGGTCTAATTGTATGTGTGCGATAGTGAGCCGTTTTTTAAATAGAATGTCGTAGACGTGACCTATCTACACCTTTTTACTTATAATATCATAGGTAAGTTTCTTTAAATATGTTAAAAATACAGAATTCACACTCTTATCCATTTAAATCTATCCTACATTCGTTTGAGTCTTTACCAAATTGAGCTATAGAAACCGATTGAGTGGCTATATAAACTAACCGTTAAGGTTGTATAGTTAGTAGTTTAGCAAGACGATCCCGAGCTTAGAGGTTACGTGATGAGATTAACACGGCAGGCTGTGCTGCAAAGCTGAGCTAATTCTACGAAGTACCGAACATTCAGGAGTATTCAGGAGATTACGCTGTGATCGGCCGATCTTGTGATTTCAGGATGGTGTTTACCTGCTGGTATTTTTGAATGTTGTTGTTTTCAAATTAAATATCTGAGTAATGTATTTGTGTGGACCCAATTCATTATTTTTCTTACTTCATCTTCATCATATTTCTAGCCTAATTCTCACTAAGTTAGGATACGCGGCTATTGGTCTCCACAACCAAGATACAGATATACTCGATACTTAAAAGAGGACATTACCTATTGATTAACTTAGAAAGTAAATAATTTTGAATTTTAAAGTCACATTAGTATTACCCTGGTTTAGTAGTTTTATCAGGTCATTAGATTAACAGAAATATTTTACAGCAGGTCTAGCAGTGCAAATTGTTTTAAAATATTAATTGCTTTACGCTAAAACCGAATGTAAAGTTCAATATCGTTTCAAAACCGTCAAACGATGCTATTGAGCAGAGACGCATAATTACGAGATTTCAAAGCTTGTCAAAACAGCCGACGACCTTTTAACGAGAACAGAGCTTCTTTTCACTTGATAGGACATAAGGTTTGGGCCTTTTAAAACTTGGACAAACTGAGGGTCTAGGTATGTGGCATTGTGGAATAGAAAACGAAAACGAATAGATTGTCAAATGTATGGAATTGACACAAGCTTTCGCTAAACAATTTGACATCTACATTCTTTTGACAATCTATTCGTGTTCGCTATCTACTCTACAATGCCACTTGTCTAGGGGGGCTGGTGTCAATAAGTTCCAGGAACACACAGTCAGATACTGCAGTAGGATTTTGGACAGCAATTGCTGCATTATTGCAAATCCTTCTATAAATCTGACTTAATCTTCTATGTATCTGACTGCATGTACGACCCAGATAGCACATTTATGGCTCTGATGTGACCGAGCTTTAAGCCATCCAGACCTTATTAATAGACTTCTGACGGGAAGTGGTTCTCAATATTTGCTTTTCTGTTTTTTCTTGTGTGTATGTTATTGTGCTTTAATTTATAAGATTTTTCGTGTCAAGTTTAATTTGTATGATCAGGTCCATTTCAACGTAGATAGTGCTCTTTGATACCTAAAATAAGAGATAAGAAATGTTAAAATTTGTCAGAATTCATGTCAGAAAATGTGCCGGCGGTGTATTCGCTCTGTTGTGGTAGGGTCTTTACTTTTCTAATCTACAATTTATTATGAATCTTTGCGTTTATGTACTTCCAAGAACTATCTCAATGCAAAAACTAAATAAAAGATTAAACACCATGTTTAGTGGAACTTAGGTTTATAATTAACACTACAACTTAAAGTCTGAGTTAATCTCTGATAAATCACTGCTGTTATCATCGTTTTTAACCTGTTTCAATCTGTATTGTGTTTCTTGTTCCAAATAAATAATTTTTTAAATTTTAAATAAAATATCTTTTTAAAATTTGCCGAGTTAGCGGAAAAGCATTTTTCTCTTGAATTGACTTTATTTTCTGTCTTGTTTTCTATTTTTAACCGACTTCAAAAAAAAGGAGGAGGTTCTCAATTCATCGGGATCTTTTTTTTTTATTTTTTATGTATGTTCACCGATTACTCAAAGACGCCTGGACCGATTTGCAAAATTATTTTTTTGTTTAATAGGGTATACTTCCCAGGTGGTTCCATTGTCAGGATCTGATGATGGAAACCCTGAGAAATCGAGGGCAACTTTGGAAAGTTGTAGGCATGAATAGGTTAAAAACTTCACGTAGGTGTATGTTTAAAAACATTTTAAAATAGTAAAGGATTAAAGCTGACCTGATGATGGAGACGAGAGACAGTTGAGGGAACTCCGCAACGATATGTATTAACTACGTCGTGATTGGGCTTATTATATTCGTATTGACGAGGACTTTCCACTAATATAGGTATATAGTCATTGAAAAGCTAAAAATAAATAACTAACAACAACGTTAAAGAGAAAGAGGGTACATGGCTTGCGTTGTTGCAACAATACTTTATACCTAATTATTATCGTTTTATAAAATTTTGTATTATTTTGAAAATAAATTAGGTTTGAATACACTAAATAGACCAAAAAAAGGCTCAGGTCATACTTATAAAACAAAAGTGAATCTACCGCCCATTCGAAAATGTTGTTACGTATGGAGAAGAATGGCCAAGAAACTCCATACTTACTCTTTAAAAAAAAATCGCCTTCAAAAACTAAAAACACAATAATAACTAAAATTTCGGAAGTCGGTGGCTTCTCTTCTGCCAATTAAATTGTGTCGCCACAGACTTCCGAAATTTTAGTTATTTTTGTGTTTTTAGTTTTTGAAGGTGGTTATTATTATTTTTTTGGAAAAAGTTTTTTATTACGAACAGAATCTGAACATTATGTTTGACGGAGTTATTTTAAAATTATTTATACTTACATACTTTATTATTAATTCCGGCTTCCTTAAAATACTTTCATTCACGACTGCCTAGGATAACTTTCAAACGACATTTGTCAAGAAGATCAATAAATTATAAGTCAAATACGGAAGCACAGAGAAAATGAAAGGCCAGAATTTCATTAAGATTTAATTGAACAAAGTTATCTGTGGAGATCTTATTAATACAATTCGACCTACAAATAATATAAAGCATCTTTTAAATGGTTTCTTTAAACACATAGGTTAATCCTCTAATTACCCCACCAAAAAATAAGAAGTGGTTTTCCTCTTTTTGCCGTTTCAAAAGCGTTCGTTTCCACTTCGAAGAGAAATGACATCTCTAGAAAGAAAAAATATTTTCCAAAGACCAACGAAGTTGTTAAATGACGGTGAAAAAGAAACATTTTCAAGTCTCACCTCGTTACTTGTGTATTTCCATGTATTCTGCATATAGTAGGAACGGGATGTTTAAAATTGTTTATTCAAGAAGCCAAGAGACTATTCACTACACTTTGCACCTAACTTTTCTTTCTCAAAAAGGTTCATCGCTTACAACTTTTTAAAACACATAAATTCTGAGTAAACTAAAATTAATTAAACTTAAGCCAACTCATTTGTAACTCCGGGAAACATTCAGGAACTTTTAACTTGGTCAAAACACGTGCTTTTGTCTGTGCCTTCCGGCCGGAAAAACTGACTAACATATGGATATATGGTTTGGCAACAAGACAATGTGGTAACTTTAGCTCACTTGCACCAACCTGACCTAGAGTTCTTGTTAAAACAAAGTTAAATTACAAATGTCATGCATAATGGACCCGTGTACGCGGGGTTAATAAAATAACCCTCTCTGATGCTACCGGGCCTTAGACCCTTCATCCCTAACCTGTACAACCCATCTAAATAAATACAAGCGAAGAGTCCAAATAAATCGAAAACCCGAGAAAACACTTAAGCCCTTTATTTTATTTATAGTACTTAAATTATTTTTTGACCCCTAACCTGCCCTGTTAAGAAGCACTTAGACAAACAATGACCCTCTTGTAAGGTCAAATGCTTCTTAGAAACTATTAGAACGACAAAATAATATGTCTTAGGGTAAAACACTTAGAATTCTGTCTTTTGACTTAAATCCTACATAAATCTACACAACACAAGTTAAAAAATAAATATATAGAGTTCTTTTTTGTGTTATTTAATTGCATTGACGTAAACATTTAGTTCTATAATGAATATAATGATATAAATGGCAAAGATACCCTTTTGTTTCTTTTTTTTCTCTCGATTCAAATATTTTCTCACTAGCAAAATGTACTCTTAAGTGTCACGCCTAATTATCATGTCTTTCTGTTAGTCAAGAACCTTTTTCTAAGGAACGTTCAAGTGGAAATGAATGTCAAAAAGTCTGTCAGACGCAGACATAGTATGAAATTTAAAATTAGCCTAAGTCATTTCTCAAGCTCCAATCTGTGTCTATACCACACTTCATCGAAATCGGTTCATGGTTTATCCGTAGCAAACCGACGAATTCGGCTGTTTTCGCGTTTATTGATATGAATATTATGGAAGTATAAATGGAAATAGTTTGTCACCCGCAAAGCTTAGAAACATTACATTAGAAAGTTAACTAAACCCTATGAATCCCCTATAATTAGCTAACATGGGATGAACCCGACTTGCTTCATTTAATATTATTAGCTCAAGCTGTATCAAATATAATTAATGTTAGTTAGTTTTGGATGTTTGCTGGTATGTTAAGCTCTTAGTTTATGCCCCAAAGGGTTCAAATTTCCCGCTAAGTGTAAGGAGGTTGATTAGCAGTAATTATTTACTTCGTAGAAAACGCATCACCTGTGGTTTATTAGACGTCTCAAACTGTGTGCGTCCTTATTCGATGGATTGATGAAAGCTGTTGATGACAATTGATAGATATACTTAAATTTCGTCTGAACAAAGTTGCATGCAGGAGCTAGCTTATCCATACTAATATTATAAATGTGAAAGTGTGTCTGTTTATCCATCTTTCACGGCAAAACTACTGATCTGATTTAAATGAAATTTGGTACGCAGATAGTCCATAGCTTGAAAAAAGACATCGATAGATTTTATCTAAAAAAAAACCACGGGAACGGGAATTATAGAGGTAAAACCGCGCGGAACAGCTATAATGATATAGTTCACTGACCCGAAACATTTTCCAGAATAATATTTATGTCAGAAACAATTTCAAGAATTTATTACTACAATAATAATTGCTATGAAACTGATTCTGTAGTTTTATAAAAATAGGGTCAAAGTAAAGGATTATCAGCTTTAGCCGCGGTACAAATTGACACCTATTATCCAAAATAAATTGGAGGGCTTGCATCGCATCGACCATCAACTTGTCATCGTGATTGAGCTATCGACGTCCAATTTAGAATGAGCATCATAATATGTTGAACAATCTGTACTAATATGTTGATATCAAACTTTGTGTGATGATCATCATTGTTTGCTCTGTGTTTTAATGTAATGTATCCTGCTAATATTTAAAATGGGAAAATTTGTATGTGTGTGTGGATGTTTGTTACTCTTCCACGCAAAAACTTCTGAATGGATTTTGATGAAACTTTACAGTAATAAAGAAATGAGACATCTCAGGCTCACATCACACTATGACCTACGGGAGCGAAGCAGTAACTAAAAACCCAACATAACGAGGGCGAACTGTGAAACGCGGGATAACTAGTCTATGATATAAATGTACGAGTATTTGTATCTCCTATGAGTATGAATATCTGTTGTCTGGTTACAATAACACAAGCTCTGCTTAGCTTGGAATCAGATAGCCGTGTGTGACTTGTCCCGCAATATTTATTTATGAAAAATCATATGAATGTAGTGACGAATGTAGAGGATAATTCGTAAGCTTCTTGGTACGCTGCATTCGGTTCGCATATAACTGTTAATCCCGATTGTCATTTGTAGAGCTTTGACAGTCATTACGGATAGTCAGAAGCCAGTAGCTCAACAATGTAACCAAGGAGTATGGCGTTGCCCAGTAACTGGCCGTAGAGGCCTGATAGGCTCCATGTAAAACACTGAATCACTCAACTGGATCCATTTAGACTGGACAAATATATATTTGGGAAAAGGTTACGGAGAGGATGGTGACAGTGATGTAGGAAAAATATATGTTTTTAGATGACCCTATTTCATTTAACAACGAACCTACATTCTAACAAAATGTGTGCAAACCACTGAATACTGAAGTAGTCATTTCACGAAATGGCCAACAGAATAATAACACAGCTGTAATTGATCATGTTTTGTATAAAATGTGATTTGCATAATTTTGCTGAATATTTGCATTAATTTCGGAAGCTAACCAGTATGATATGTTTGAGGAAAATCCTGATAGAAAAAAAGAGGTTTACATACAGGGAAAATGTATAAAATATTGCTTTATAAAGGTTGATGTAAATAATATAATCAAGAAAGAAAATCAAAGGTCGATTGATGCCTTATAAGGTAAACCTAAATGTCAGATAAATAAATTACAGGAAAAGCTGAAAAACATCCATTCGACTTTCTTGTAAAGCGAAGATAAATTTTAGTCGTTAGCATTCTCCACAATTCTCCACATTCCCTCAAAGAGGGCAAGTTAACGTGAAAGAATGGGGAAACGTTTTGTAAATAACGCAAACTTAAAATAGCGTGTAATTATTTTAAGCACCGCTTATTATTACATTGTGTGGCCTCTGACTCGTTGCGAAATGGTTAGATTCCAGTCCAGAACTCGTACAAAATGTATGTGGAGGCCAAAGAATTCAAGTACGTGTGTACGAATTGTTTCGTACAAATAACAATAAACATATTATGAAAACCTTTATTGTTGTCGGGTTTTGTTTTGCAAAACAAAGGCCACTTTCTGTATTATATTAAATTGTGGCCTCAGTTAAGCGGAGCAGCGGAGTGTTTACGTTAATGGGAATACTAACTGTTTCTCGTGTCTTTGCTTACTGCTTCGTTTCCGTGGGTCGTAGCGTGATGATATTGTCTGTACGATCCTAATATTCTTACTAATATTATACTACGTGTATTGATGGTCCTGCACAGAGATGATTCTACCCATGAAACAAACAACTTTTATTATGGAACCAACTTTGAAATCTCGAAAAAATATATCTGCTGTTTTATACATTATGATCGGAAGGGCATTGAACTTTTGTTAGAAACAGCTGATGGGTTGAATCATCTCCTAGCGGGTTGTGCAGGATCAAAATACACCTAGTAAATGTGAATTTTTGTGAGTAAGGATTATTTGTAACTAAACGAATTTTGATAACTTTTTACAGCAATATAGCTTACTAGCTTTTACCCGCGGCTTCGCTCGCATTAGAAAGAGGCAAAAAGTAGCCTATGTCACTCTGCACTCCTTTAACTATATCCGCTTACAAAATTCACGTCTATTCATCGCTCCGTTTTGCCGAGAAAGACGAACAAACAAATACACTTTCCCATTTAATTTATAATGACGGGCCTGTTGGTCTAGTGGTTAGTGACCCTGACTGTTAAGCCGGAGGTCGTGGGTTTGATTCCCACCCAGGACAAACTTTGTGTGATGAGCATAATTATTTGTTCTGTGTCTGGGTGTAATTTATCTATAATATGTATGTATTTATAAATTATATAAGTATGTTTATCAGTTGTCTGGTTACCATAGTACAAGCTAAGTAAAACAATATATATATATATATATATTTGTATGGATATATCATAATAACACCTAGGCTAAATAACACGAACCCACGGGAGCAAAACAGTAATAAAAAACATAACATAGCGCGGGTGAAACCGCGGGGGACAGTTAGTTCTTTATAAAAAATTCCTTCTGAAATACCAGAAGCCTTACAGATGCGTTATAATCACAATACAATTCAAACGGGAACACAACAACAGCGATTTTAGTAGAAATTGGTATGTTAGGTATGTCTTTAATACTTCCCGGAATTGTAGACGTTAATTTTTAGAATTGTCATTATAAAATAGATCATACATACATACAGTTCAATTATACTACATTAGTAGGTATAGAAATTACTTCCTTTTTCGAATCGACCTAATGATTTCAAAGAAGTAAAAAAAAAACAAAACTGAATAATTTAGAGCTGATTTTTTAATCGCATTTTTCATTCAGACTAACAAAAAATTCCATTCCTAAACTGCACTAAAATAAACTTCCTTATTTCAAACTGTTAAACTAAATGACGTTGAAAATTAATTAGTATTCTCATCTCCGAGCAACGAGTGTTAAAATCTTGCCAACATGTTAGTAAATTAGAGTTTAAATAAACTTTCATAGCTGGGAAAACTTTGTTGAAATGTCTTTAATTTTAACAGTTTGACATGCAGAATTTAACTTCGTGGTTAGAAGTCAGTTTATTTTATTAAAAATCTATGTATGTAAATTGGTTAACTGACTGGTTGATATATCAATGCACAGCCAAATTACTGGTCCTAGAAACATGAAACTTGGAGGGTTTTGTTCTTTGTAAAGAGTAAGTTTCTTAAAAAAGGATCATTGGTACCTAATTCTAATCCTAAAGAGGTAAACCAGAGGATGGAAGTTAGTGTAGGGCCTGAGTGCCCGCTCAAATCGAGCGTCCAGCGAGGCGGGGCGTGCGGCGTCGATATCAAACAGACGCATTAACACGTAGATGTCCTGAGTGGCAGCCGAGTTGCGCGAGACCAACTTGCAAGCAACGCTGCACGCTCCGCTCCGGTTGGTCGTCAAGAAGTTAAGCATCAAGTTAAAAACAAATAAACTGTGCCACTGCTGAATAAAGTCCCGCTCCATTTCATTTACGATTCAATAATACGTCTTGCCAATCGTCAAGGAAGGCATCCAAGTCGTCCAGCCATCGTGGTATACCACGACCCCGTCTTGCCTCTGTGGGACATCAATTGAGACCTATGCGGACCCATAAATATAATTATTTATTTATGTCTCATTCGGCACTCCCTGTGTGGATTAAAAAACTCATTTGAGAAAGATGGCTTCAAGATATAGCCAACAATTTAAAACTCTATTTTTCTTTGAGGTTTTTTGTGTGTCTTGATATTCTCTGCAAGTACGTAATTTGAATTTAAAAAATTAAAATAAATAGTAAAATTAAGATGTTGTCTATTGGCTTAGTAGTATTAACTGTTTCTAGTGAATAAAAAATATTCATAATATTAAATTCTTTGACAAGGTACAAATCTGGGCTTGCTCTTAAAAGAAACTGGTTGCGTATCGGTACAGACTTAGGTCCCGTAGTTTTATAAGTTGTTTAACTTTTATCTTTCAACCTGTAAAACAAACTTATTTTCCATAGTTTTCTCATTCCTACTTATAAAGGAGACTAGCTTTTGCCCGCGGCTTCGCTCGCGTTACAAAGAGACAAAAAGTAGCCTAAGTATGTTACTCTCCATCCCTTCAACTATCTCCACTAAAAAAAATCACGTCAATTCGTCGCTCCGTTTTGCCGTGAAAGAAAGACAAACATACAGACAGACAGACAGACAGACAGACAGACAGACAGACGGACAGACAGACAGACACACTTTTCCATTAATAATATTAGTATGAATCCTGAAAAACAAAATTATTTTTCACGACTTCTTTATGCCTTTAGATGCTAGCAAGCTAAAGCCCATCTAAAGATACAAAGTTATCGCCGCAAACATTACATTTGCAATAAGAGAAGTTTCGGACGGATAGACGAACAAGACAAAACTTTAAAAATTCCTTGTTGACGAAGATTCCTTAAATTTTCCAAATGTCTATCTACTGTCAGCGATTTGCTTTGTAATCGCCTTACCTAAATCTTAAACTAAGTTACGACGTTAGGCATTTGGTTAAGTAGGACCACTATGTAATTACCTAAACTGTGAGATGCTACATTCCCCTTATTAACTTCAATTAAAATAATGCCCACACTGAGGAAACCCAATTAAAATTAATTGAGCATTTACTTAGTAATCATTAATTGCTCGAATATCTAGACATTACAAATTTATGTAGAAATTAGGGCTTAAAATTCTAAATGCTGGTTGAACTCGGTTTTGAAGCGATGGAAATTTTCGTGTGCAACTTTGTCCTTTTCTTCATTTATCCTATACATTTATTTATTACGTTAATTATTATAAAGTCTTTTTTATTGTTTGAAAGATCCTTGAAAATCCTGCTTGGATTTCAAAAACTTTTTCACTTATAGAAAGCTGCTTTATTTTTGAGTGACATAGGATATCACGCTATGACCAATAGGACTAAAGCATCATTGAAAAATGTTGCAAAAAATATTAATTTTGAGACCTTTCTTTGCATGCCAATTCCCTTTTCTTATCCAATATAATGTAACTATTAATTACTGCATTGAAAGTTCTAAAAAATAAACCGGTACAACATAATGTCTCTTCAAAAATTGACTCACTATAGCCACTGTTATGGCAATAAAATTTGTTCTTAAATAATGCGTCATTTTCGATGGTGTTTTATTTGGAACATAATTGACGAAACAGACAGCGGATACTTTAAACTGTGGTCTCGCAGGTACCATACACAAAATTCTAAAATCAAAAAAGGTATACATTTTGCCCAATAGCAATGTAATAAAATAAATCTCTTAAAAACAAACGTAGACTAAATCATTTTGTCATTCTAAGCTTCTTTCACGACGAACCTTTTTTTTTCGCGTTATTAACTTGATGGTACATATCGATGTAATTTTGTATTGAATAAAATAAATTGCGTGAGATTTGTAGGGTCGCTTTGGCTATTATCAAAATAGTTGACAAGGGCATAAATAACCAGACTATTCTTGAGGGCATTGAAATGAAGAATTTAATAAACTATTGTGAAATTGAGTCATAGTGTGGAAATAAACCGATATTTTCATGATTTTGAAAATGTTTCATGATTTGATTTGGCAAAAATGTGTTTTTTTTTTTAATATTGGATTATGCTGATATTTACAATTTCACACCTAAAAGTAAACTGTAGCTCTAATTATGTTTTTTTTATAACTCGCTATAGTGAATACATGAATACCATTTGTGGCAATGTTTGTTAAAAAATTCTATATCAAATTTGGCTGAACTATAAAATAAATTGAGTTTAAAATGAATTAACAAGAACATGTTGTGGTGTCGCGATTCTCACAACTCATTGAAAAATAATTCCAATGAATCGGACGATCTGACTATAATTTAATAAAATTCCTGGACTCAATTTGAGTGGCGCATATTATGACGCTTCGATTTCGCTTTGAGTTGCTGCCGACCACCCTTCGCAGAATCGTTGACTGATTTGACCTGCGGGTATTGACACTAGGCTTGTCCGTTAAAACAATCAACCTGTTTTTACGGACAAGCCTAGTGTAGGTTTTTTTTTTTTTTTTTTTTGGTGAGTGGGAAATCATCCAATGACTGCTCCCGTCCTGGGTGCGGCGGGAGGGTGTGTCAGACTCTTACTGACTAAAACCCACTCATGTTCCTTCGATTGCCTTTTATGTTCCAGGGTCACGGTAACAGTTATAAACATAACATTCCGCAACGCCTAGTGTAGGTTGAGCGTGTAGTAGAAGTCACGCCCCTACACCAATTTCAAGTCGTTTGTGGTGCTAGTTCCGACACAACATTTAGATTTGCCAAGGATGAGTTTTGGCCGAAGAAGGTCAAATTTTGACGGTTCCGTGGAAGGTTACGTGACACCTCGCAGCGCAATACGACACCATATTTTATTGTCGTATAATTGTATTTAGTTATACCACAGGTTATACGTTACTCTGTATTTTTCCTATGGGTCCCAGTTGTCTGAGTTAAATACATAAAAAAGTCCATAATAACGTTATAAGCTGATGATTCTGAAATAACATCTATATATATCTCAAACTTAACTAGTTTAACATTTTTATTAAAAACCTACTTTTTTAATAGAAGCAATTAACTGTATCGATTAATTCACTTAATTACAAAGTAAGGTTTAAACTTTTTAGATCGTGTGAGATTTCAGAATCAAAGTGTTAATCAAAGTTTTTTTTTTTTTTTTTTTAATTTTTTTTTTTTTTTTTTTTTTTTTTTTTTTTTTTTTTAGTTCTCTCTGTTATTCTCGAATTTCCTTACTGTTTGCCCGGACCAAACTCAATTATGTATAATAATTTATAGTAATTTAGATTAGTATTTTTGAGAAATTTCAACCACGTTAAACCGGCAGGTAGATAAATTTTGACCGCAACTTTAGTATTTAATTTTTATTATTATTTTATTCTATTCTATATTTAAATTGTGTTATTATATTTTTATACACTTATTTTATTTTATACACTTATATACATTTATCTTTTATGTCGTCTTCACAATACGATGATAACAGTAGCGAATCAGAAACATTTTTTTCAGCCAGTAGTAACGATGACAGCTTTGCAAGCCTACCTTCGCTTGCAGATACACTAATTGCTCAGTTTTCTGATGTTTCTAGGAATTTTAATGTAGTTCACATAAACGCACAGAGTATTCCGGCTCACTTCCCTGATATGCTGGCAAGTTTTGACTGTAAGGATGTTCACGCCATTCTTGTATCTGAGTCGTGGCTCAAACCTTGTCTCCCGTCTACTGCTTACACTTTACCAGGATTCCAGTTGGTGAGAAATGATCGCACGAATGGCGGTGGTGGTGGTGTTGCCATATACCTGCGGTCTCATATATCTTTTTCTATTGTAAGCATATCCGAACAGCCTCCTCCACCAAACGCCGGCGAGCATCTCTTCCTGGAAGTAACGATGAGTCACAACAAAATTTTACTTGGCGTCTATTACTGTCCCTCTTCTCGAATCAACTTTTTTTCCTCCTTGGAAACAGTTTTAGAAAACTTCGTAACTTCTTACAGTCACATTATTATCATGGGTGATTTTAACACCTGTCTTCTGAAAAATGATTCCCGATCTCTATCTCTTCATTCTATAATCGATTCTTGCAACCTATCAATTCTCCCATTAAATGCAACTCATCATTTTCCTCATTCTTCTCCTTCACTTCTTGATTTAATTTTCGTTTCTTCAACTGATCACGTCGCCAATCACGGCCAGTATTCGGCTGATGCATTTTCTTATCATGACCTAATCTTTCTTTCTTATAAAATCCGTCCTCCAAAAGCGAAGTCAAGAATTCTTTTGCAGCGTAATTTTGGTAGCATGGATCTTGATAACCTTCGTGGGGATGCTGCGAACATTGACTGGTTACCACTCTTTACATCCGAGTCAGTGGACGAAAAGGTCGAAATGTTTGCAGTAAACTTAGTAGCACTGTATGACGTCCATGCTCCTATTCGCTCAGTAAAGGTAAAACACCTACCATCACCTTGGCTCACGAAGGATATAAAACAGATAATGGAAAAAAAGGTGTCAGCCAAGTCTAGGTACAAAGCACGGAATAATCCTACAAATTGGGAAAAATATATTGACGTACGAAATCACTGCAATAAGGTGTGTAGGAATGCTCAACGCCATTATTTTCACACGTCGGTACAGAACGAAGACCCAGCTAAGGTCTGGAGGTTTCTGAGATCAATGGGGATTGGAAAGTCACGTATTGATAAAATTTCTCAAGATATCAACATCAATCTATTGAATCAACATTTCTCATCGTCGTCTAACTTTGATAAGGCAAAAATATCATGCGAAGCGTATTTGAAACAATGGCTTATAATTATGTAGATGTACTATAAAATGACTTTTAAATTTCATAACCTCTCCTGTATCAAAATATAATGCATGATGAAATCGCATATTTTTATAATGTTAAAATTTCGTTCACACTTTCTAAAATGAAAATGTCATGCAGGCGAATAGTGCTTTAATTAATTATTGTTTTTTTATGTCATCAGATGGTTAACAAACTATGCCTATAATCCTGCGGTATAAGATGTCTCGACACATACGTTATTATTTAAGAGACAAAGTTCATAGTATCTGAAGTGTGTACAATAGGGTATTACACTCTTTTTTTAAAGTAATTCAAATTACTCCTACAGTACTAAGAAACCACTAAAACAAATCCTAAATTTTTATTTAAACGCTAAGTACCCTAAAAACGCTTTTAAAAATTGTATTTTCTAATTTCGCGCGGAAAATTTTCAAAAATGGAAGACGCCGTGGGCGCCATATTTGCTCTGGCGTTATGACGCCCTCACGTCATGTAAATAAACAAATGCTCTGACGCTTTACATCATTATTATTGTTTTTATCTCAAAAAATTGTTACTGTTCGACTTACCGTTGGTGTGCGTTTCGGAATGCAAGAACACAAGTGTAAAAACATCGGAATAATTGTGAATTCTAGTGTTAACTGATTCAAATTTAAGAAAAACTTAGTTAAAAGTTGTGGGAAGAGTATTCCAACTATTACACCATAAAAAACCCGTTTGTACTTTAGTAAATATCACTTTGATGTAAGCCTATGTGCATTAGCCATCTAAAATATCTTTCACAATAACTTTCATGAAAAAGTATATTTTTATAATAAAGATCGTATTAGGAGGTTATAAATAAAACAAATAGTGACGTCTAGTTGACACTGTTGACAGTCGACAGCTGTCACTGTCTGTGGTCTGTATTTCGGTGTGTTCAAGAACAGATAAAAAAAACTGAAAACTTTGAATTGAATTTAAAAAAATATTTTCTAGTTTTATGAACTAAAACTAACACTGTTCGGCTGCTTTTTGCATAAGCTACCTAGCTAGCTATTTTTAGATTTTTTCTCTTATACAGTGTAATACCCTATTACTCCAGAACCCATATTTTTTAAACTGAAATAATATGGGTGTTTTGCGGCAGAATTGGCATAGGTGGTAGGTATACTACTCCAACGAGTTCCATCACAAAGCGGAACTGCTCTAAAACAAATAGCTTTTTTTTGTTAATTAATTATTTCTGTGATGTTTTTGTTTAAGGATCGGAAATTATTGAACTCAATTTTCTTCAAGAAGCGTTGCAGGTAAGTCAATGTCTTACGATCGTTTTATGTAAGTAAATTGGACATGCAAACACTCGCAATAAGATAAAAACAACATGTCCCATATTTTTATCAATTCTAAGATATGCATATTTTATTGCACATATAAAATGGGCATCTGTTGGTTTACGTATAAAACAAGGGGATACACCAGCTATCTACGTTTTATAGAGGAATAAAATACTTTTGTGACGGTTTGTACGAAAAATTGTCATTTTTTATCAGGATTTTGATATAGTGCTTGTAGGTAATGTTTTCTGCGTTGTGATATGGCCGTGTTCATCCATAAAAGGCAAATAGTTGTTTCGGAAGGTTTGGTGAGCTCTGTAACTAAAAATAAATCGCGCAATGTGCTTAGCGCAGAACTCGAGAACGAATGGATCAACTCAAATATTAGTTTTTCAAATATTTGTTGAATTCTGGGAAAGGTTCTTACAAAGAGAAAAGTTGCAAAAGTTACCTGGAGAATTATATTATAAGAAGAATCCAAGAATTTGGACAATAATTGGCTAAATCAAAAATATAATAAGTTTATGACAGCTTTTTTTTTGTGCAAACGTGGCGGTGGTGTAATTACTTATTACTGGGCTGAATAGAAGGCAAATGGCCTTAAGACAGAGCGTAACTTTTGCATTTATGAAGTAAACAGGATGGACGACGGCCCAGGACAGCTGCGTACCTTGGTTATAACGTTTGGTTATAACGTTTGGGCTTTAAAATTTGACCCGGGCTGCTAACCAGGTGGTCGCGGAATCGATTCCCACCCAGGACAAACTTTGTGTGATGAACATGAATGTTAGTTGTATTTTTTAATTACATTAGTATGTATATATTAGTATGTCAGTTGTCCAGTTACCATAGTGCTGTTTCATTTGGGAACAGATGGCCATGTGAGCTGTCCCAGGATATTTATTTATGTATATGTTTAGGTTTCTACCAACGATACGCCTCTAAGACAACACACATTTCACAAAAAACTATACCCACAACCCGTCAATCTTTAACTGGGGTCCACAATCAATTTCAATGTTCCCTACACATAACAAGGTCACCGAATTCAGGCCCATTCTTCACAATCTGAGTATTTCTCAATAATACCTCGTAACAATACCATAAGGGAAAAGGGTACGGGAAAGGGGAGGGGGGGGGGGTAAATCCGGAACTAATACCCCACTTGTTATTAGCTGTCAACTTGTCTACCGCTCGCGACTTTACTTCCAATAAATCTTGGTACACAATTTTGTTCTCCACAATTTCTACCAAACATTTGGTTATAATGAGGGGCCAGTTTTGATTTATTGGATTGTGTTCAGGGTTGCAGGAGGTATTCATTTTGCTTTGGTTAATTAGCTTAATTAAGTGAGTATAATGGGGTATTAGATAATGTTTAAGAAAGACTTAGAAGAAACGTTAAGTGCGAACTTGAGTTCTGCATTAAATACTAAAAGCTAAACCAGTGTGACGGTCAGTCACGTTTCCTTATTAAATAATAACAAAATATCTTATTTTTTGTTCAAAAAGACCCTTCTCATGGGTCGCCACTTAGGAAAGCATAAATCCTCTATTTAATGCGAAACAAACTTAAGATAACAGTGCCAGTCGACATACCATAAAACAATTTATCGTTGAGTTCTAAAGAAACTTGTAAAATATTCGATTTCTAAGTGCAACTCTCAATACAAATTCACATCTGGTTGTCATAAAGAGCCCCATCTATTAACTTCAAACGACTCTTAGAACAATTGAGAAATGTAACAAAAAAGGGTTCTGCGAATTGGGGATTGGCGTGTGAGCAGTGTCTGGGAACACGTGGTTTGGAGTGAAAGTTGGATAGGCTGAAGGGGGTTGGTTTCAGGTCACTAAAGAGGTCGGTCGTGATCTAGGCGAATTAAGTTAGGGAGATCGGAGAGTGATTCGACAACGTCTTGTAAAGTTCGTGAACGGAGAGGTTAGTTGCGTCGATAGCTCGAGTACTCGTGGTAGCTTGTGGTCTAATCTGGTTTGTGGCGAGTGTCAGTGTTTGTACGTGGCAGGAGGCGATTATGGCGAGGAGCGAGGCTAGTCTGGTAATAGAATCTAAATCTTTCAAATCGTTGTTCTGGTGAGTCTTTGATCTGTTTTTAGTATTAATTACGGTCACGTAAATATTATTCAGAGTGTACGTTAACATATAGTCTATCCTAAGTAACTAGACTAGTTATCACTATTAATAGATTTATAAATAATGATTACCTTACTCTAGCATGTAGATACTATTATATTATGTTATTAGTATTTAGTATTATATTTATAATACTCTCACCCTATATGCCCATCACCTAATCCGCACCTTGGCAGGGACTCATCATGAGCGTTTGGCTGTAGGGAAACGGCGACAGCCTTCCGATTCACTCTACATGCTATATATTATATTATACACCGCTACATATTGTACATTAACACACCTGACTAATGGTACCAGACATACAAGACATGGAAGGTCGAACCGTACTTGCTCAAGCTACTAAAGTTCTAAGCGAATTCAGTATTTCCAACTTGGCTGCAGTGCAGACAGTAATTGTTTCCTGCTCATGAGAGTACATTAATAATTACGAATTAAAGTAATTATAGGCCAACCGAATGTTTGTGATGATAACTGTTTCCTACAGAAGGTCTGGCACAGAACGCGTATGCGCTGGTCGTATTGTTCTCGCATCACCCGGGAGCGGGGGTAGGCTTCACCAAGTACCCCTAACTAAGTTGGTAGCACCGTTCTGTGAACGCTAGAACTTGTGTCTCGCTAAAACCCCCATATACAAAGTAGGCCGCGGGCCGCTTATGTCTGAATCGTCACTCTTTAGCGAAACACTTGAAAGGGGCGCTAAGCAGCAGATGCATATGCAGCGAAGCAACCTCGAAATGGGAAGATTAAGGGGATGTGAGTGAGGTGACGATTTACCACCTCGGAGAATACTAAGAACAGCCGCAACGAATTCTGCTACAGACTGAGTCTCCGGTACATTTGTGCTAGTTTTATTGTACGGGGGTAGACTCACATAGGCTGCCGTAAGAGGGTCATACACACTAGTACGCGTGTAGGAGTATTTTATAATAAACTTGTCTTCCACAATGGTAGTTGGACTTCGCAGTTCGACTGCCTTCAGGTATTGTGTAAGACATGGATTGGTTTAGAGAACGTGGACAGCTAGAATTGCGGCGTCTCCCATAGGATTCACGTATTGAGGTCTAGCAGTACACGGACGCGTCATCTACTATAACTCGCTAGTGGGGTGGGGCTTTAGCTGTAGCTTAACGTAATCTTTAATGATGATTTCATAAGCGCAAGTGTAACGGTCCCTTTACCACCCCATTACATGATACAATATACTTTTGCGTGTCCTCTCGCCTCTTCACTTTATTGTTTAATTTTATAGTATGTATATTTATAACTGTGAATTCCCATACTAACATCCTTGGTCCCCTCCTTGTCCCCTAGCTTTCTAAGTCGGGACAAGGCAGTATAGGCTTATGGGAATTCATTCCGTAGAAATGGTGGGAGAGTGTCCAGTCTGGGACGAGCTCTACAGGACCGTGCGGTGGAGGGGCGCGGTCCCTTCCCCTTCGGGGGAAGCCTTCCCCATCACTAATGTTTATATTTAGGAAAATCGAAAATTTTATCAGCCTAGGGTAGGCTATGAACAGTCACACCAGGTTGGTTTTAATATATCTTATTAATAATTTATTAGACTAAATGTTTATAATAATTGTGGGCGCGTTAAAAAAACAGACTCAGAACAAACACGTGTTGGTCATACAATTGTTTGTCCTGTGCGGGAATCGATCCCACTACACCCAGCGCAGCAGCCAACCGTGCTATGTTATACTAACCGTAAGTCGAAGTTTTCTTAGGATTTCTTCTTTTACCGACGTCTATGATGTTCTTGTTATTCTTGAAAGGTAATGAATTGGAAGAGTAACATTGGGCGCCTTAACCATCTGGCCGTTACGACAATCGCATATAGAGAAAAAAATAACTCGAATCTCCCTAGCCTTTTCCCAACTGTGTAAGGGTCGGCTTTTAAGCCCAACCAGATTCAGCTGTATATTAGTGTTATACGTGAAGTCACTGCCTATCAGACCTCCACAGTCCGGTTATAGGGCGACAAAATACCACTTGGCTAACCAAGTGGTATCTTGTCGCCCTAAGCTGGTCAGACTTTCTGACCTCGGACTACCCATAACGACTATCAACGTTCTACGAATTACAATCAGGACCAACGGCTTTACGTAGCACAATGTCCAAGATAAACTTTTTTTTATGGATGGGAAATCATCAAATGATCTCTCCTGTCCTGGGTGGGAGGGAGTGTCAGACTTTTACTGACTTAAAACCCACCATTGTTCCTTCGATTCGCACGTGTGGAACAAAACGCACCGTCGATACGGGCTTAGTCCTAGTCGGGCGGCGAGTTAACCGTCGCTCGCCGTCCGCAGGCCAGCGCCTACGGTGGCCGGTCTTGCAACTCTCAACGAATACGCCTGTGATCCTCGATAAACCTGAGAAACTCGAATAGTTACTGATTCACTGATACACTTACTGATACAGCTACACAAGTAATAAACAGAGTTAATCGATATCTGTTACTAACAATACTCTGAATAATAAAACCTAAAAAGTTTGCCAGTTACCCAGACGTTTGAGCCATCTTCGAACTTGAAGCACTAACCGCCACTTAAACTTATTTACGATTTTAACGAGCGTGAATAACAGCAGTTTCTTTGGTTCTACTTGTGATAAGCAAGAAGTTCTTTATTGACTTGAATGTACATACACTTCATGTAGGTATCTTTTTGTATACTTTCTTATCTACTGTTACTAATATTATAAAGTTGAAGAGTTTAATTATTTGTTTGTTTGGTTGAAAGCTCTAAACTCAAAAGTTACTTGGTTCGATTAGAAAATAATCTTTTTGTGTTGGATAGCCCATTTATTTAAAAAGGTATATGGAACAACACTATGTCCATAGAAAACAACTATTTTGTATGAAGACACGCGTTCTTTCGGCTTTCCTCATTTAATAAACTTTCGCGGCAAACAAATATAAAATGAGGACAAAATGTCAGTCCTGTTCCGCTTCCGCAGCTTCGAACGTGGCATAATGGCGCTGTAGCAACTTATTCACCTTATGTACTTTAAAAACATTCGTGACCATACAGCTTAGTGACTTTTCTCATTCTTTCGGTGTTGAACGCGTTTAAGCCAAACTGTGTAAGTGTGGCCAAAATCTTTCAGCGATTTCAGCGAGGAGTTGAATAAGTGTGCGTAGTCCCTTATCCAGAATAACGGTACTATAACTTTTTTTTAAATATTATAACAGTTTATTATTGTCCCACTGTTGGCAAATGTGTCTAGTTACAAGTATTAATCACCACGTATATTTCGTAAATGAGGTGACAGATTTATCTGCTTATTATAATTATCAAAATTTTAATAATACCGACTTATTATTGTCCCACAGCCTTGAAAAGCTTTCTTCTCACACTTAAAATAATAATTTAATTAATATTGCTATCTCAATAGACAACCATAAAAGCCTAAGGCATATAAAAAGAAATTAAATTAGGCACTCTAATTGGCTCTTTTCAAATAAATCAAAAAGAACTTTAGAACGTCCATTCCATTTTCAAATTCTAAAAATAAACCGCCATTCATTTTCGAGCGTATTTCTAAACTTACGGAGACCAATAGTTGTTTTTAGTTTCCATCACTTTTTATACTGCTTGCAGCGTGTGTGTACCAAAGTTTTTTTCAATCAATACAGACGACCCACTTGATATTCAGATGGTTATTGAGTGTGGTGAACTTTTCCGGTGCGCAGGATCGAGAGATAGGTGGCCTACTAACTTTGGCTTTGAAATCTTTACCGGGCCTTTTATACGACCACTTATACAGGGTGAGGTCACAAGAAATTGAAAGTTGTTCGTTAGAACTGTATTAAATGGTTCATAACTAAAATTCGATTCGAGTACACTAGTTTTACTGAAATTTATATTAAAATGTAAAAGATTGCGAGGATGGGTGCGTGTTTCTTTGTTACTCTTTTACGTTAATAAGGGCTTTTGTTAAAACCAAAATAAAAAAAATTGAATGAGAATATCAGAATGTTTGCCCAAAGGCTACATATCATCGCGCTGTGATCTACGGGATCGGAGCAATACGCTAGTGATATACAGCCAGTGTTTTATAATAACAACTAAGTGTCCCTCGCGGTTCAACCTACGTTGTTCCCGTTCCCGTGAGATTTTTGGGATATAACCTATGCCCTTTCTTAGGATAAGGGTATCTCTGTACCAAATATCATTTAAATCGTCTCACTAGTTTTGCCGAGGAAGACGGACAAGCAGACTCACAGAAAAAGTAAGTGATTAGAACTACTGACGCTAATGAGTTACTTCTATAAGTACATATAATAATATTTACTTAAATTATCTTAATAAATTATTTAAATAGGAGAGTGTCAAGGACATAGTATATTTGAAGAAAGTTGAGCTTCGTTAACATTTGCTTTAAATGTTAAGCTTTTGACATCTAGATTATAAAAATTTTAAGTACCTATTCGAACTTTTTTGGTGCAGGCAACTAATGCTCACAATTGGCCATATGTTTTGAATTAGGTTCATAATGATGAAAAGATAATTATGTTTCTTTTAGGTATATTTTTCTTTATAATTTTATACAGAATTTGAGTATTTTTTTTGCTCGTATTTTTAGAAACTAGCGGCCGCTTAATAGTAACGCAGGTAAATTTCTCCACTATTACACCGCACCCTGTATTCGTAACGACGTACACAGAATTTTCCTTTTTAGACGTGGTTGGCGTAACTTTTTATTAGTGTACCTTCACTTACCTTCGTGGATCGTGTTAAAATTTACGAACCCTGAATATAACATTCTTTGAAATTGCTTAATTTGGACCCCAATAATAGTTCGTTATTGTGGTTACTTTGAGCCGTAGATATTTATATCGTTACCTGAAAAATGAGTCTAGGTGTACCTTAATGTTCTACCTATACAAGGCCGTGTAATAATATTAATAACATCAATGGACTATGTTGTTTATTTTATAATTATAAACAACAACTTCTGTTTTATCAGTTTTTCAAAACATACTACCTATATTATTTACAAAAAAACAAGTGTTCGAGTTTATTTTTATATAATACTAGCTTCTGCCCGCGGCTTCGCTCGCGTTAGAAAGAGACAAAAAGTAGCCTATGTTACTATCCATCCCTTCAACTATCTCCACTTAAAAAATCACGTCAATCCGTCGCTCCGTTTTGCCGTGAAAGAAAGACAAACAGACAGACAGACACACTTTCCCATTTATAATATTAGTATGGATTTACACAGAGTTTTTACCAACATTGTCTGTATAACAAGGGTCTTACTCTTGAAACTAATTTCTTATCCATTGTAAGACTAATACGATTTAAATTTTACGATACTATGCTCTTAAAGACAATAGTATTGTATTGAAATTAGGATTGCGCTGTGATAATTTTGATTCGCGTGAAGTTAGCAATATGGCTGCAATAATGTTGTTTATTTATAACTTACTAGCTTCTGCCCGCGGCTTCGCTCGCGTTAGAAAGAGACAAAAAGTAGCCTATGTTACTATCCATCCCTTCAACTATCTCCACTTAAAAAATCACGTCAATCCGTCGCTCCGTTTTGCCGTAAAAGAAAGACAAACAGACAGACAGACAGACAGACAGACAGACAGACAGACACATTTTCCCATTTATAATATTAGTATGGATGGGTCAAACGAGTAAGCGGGTCGCCGAGATGAACACCGTCATCCGCAAACTCCCGAAACGCTTGTGGAGTCAGCAGCCTTTTTTTTGAGAGTGGGAAATCTTCAAATTACTTCTCCTGTCCTGGGCGGGACGGGGGCGTGTCAGACTTTTACTGACTAAAAGTCACTCATGTTCCTTCGGTTGCTCTTTATGTTCCAGAGTCACGGTAACTATTATAACTATTCCGCAACCGAGACGTGCTGCGACCTTTAAGAAACTCCTCATACTGTAATGCCGCCGCTGCACTTTGACGGGCCTATTGGTTTTGTTGTTATTCTGACTGCTCAGCATGATGTCATTGATTTGATTCCCATCCAGGACAAACTCTGTGTGATGAGCATGATTCTTTGTTCTGTGTCTGGGTGTAACATATCTGTATAATATGTATTTATAAATTATGTAGGTATGTTTATCTAGTTACCGTTCGACATGCTCAGGTCTCAAGAAATTTATTTGCTCCTTATTGTTGTTTCACTTATCTAGTAGTTTCTTTTGGTACCGTGCAGAATTGTACACATTTTTTATCAATTGAACTGCTTGTAATATGAAAACTTAAATTATAGAATGAAGGCTGTAACCAGGGTTAAATGATTTGAAAAAACTTCAAATGATATAATGTCAATTTTAAATATTTTAAATATTATTTCCGTTGTTGGTGTCCTATTTAGTTTTAGTCTTAGGAAAAAAGGTGTCCTATAAGCGCACGCTGGAACTTAGAACTTAGAAGAACTGGTCAAAATTGCTGACGAAATTATCATAACATTTCAATAATGAAGCAGTGAAACAAACACCAAAATTTGATGCATAAAAACAAGCTTTATTTTTATTTATTGGCCAATAAACGTTATGCTGAAGGCAAGCCTAAAATGTAAATTTCATACAACGGCGCAGTAAACGGTTCACAGTGACTGTTATGAATAATATTTTTATTCGTATTTTTACTGTTATAAACAAATGCACACATTGTTTGCCTTAACCGCATGTCAATAAGTCATTATCTGGATTTTTGGTCGATGTTGAAAAATAAATAATTTTTGTTTCTCGATAAATTAAAACTTGTCAGCTGAAAACGCTAAAAAGAT
Organism: Athetis lepigone; assembly: GCA_033675125.1. Classification (NCBI taxonomy): domain Eukaryota; kingdom Metazoa; phylum Arthropoda; class Insecta; order Lepidoptera; family Noctuidae; genus Athetis; species Athetis lepigone. The sequence continues at coordinate 15,887,320 of CM066217.1, forward strand.
TTCACAGGCCATATTTTGAAACGAGAGTTCGTTTAAAATTCATCGTGAATAAAACATACACACACACAATTTTAAAAATTCTCGCTTGAAAAAATCGTTTATGCCGTGTTCTGAAATTTATGAAAAATGACTATTAAACTTAATTATATGAGAAACTATTAAATGAGAAGTGTTATGTTCTTTAATTTTTACAACTGTGTGTTTGTGTCTGTCTGCCTGTATGTCTGAGGCAGCACAGAACACACGTGATTTGAGACACAGTAGAAAAACAATACGACCTGTGGCGCGACAGCCGGCTGTCGCTTGGTCGTCAAAAGGTTAAACGGAAGAACTGATTAGGGTTTCTAACGGTGGGCCAATACGTGTTTTATCTATATCGGTTAAACCGTTTCGTAGTTATCAAGAGGTCGCAATAATACCTTCGGAGGCGGGGTTTTTAAATTTTTTAATATACACTTGTACTTTATTCTTCTGTGATGTTTAATTTTTTAGTTTTCGTCATTAAAACAAATATAAAAAAAAAGCCTGTTATTGTCCCACTGCTGAGTAAAGACCTGGTCTCATACTAAGAAGGCAATCTATAATATCATTCATAATGTGCGGGAGATAATTTAGACTAATGTAAATACGAGTAGTAAGTAGATTAATTTGAAAAAAAAAAACTTGAAATAATATTAAAAGTATCCTAGCTACCAGTTGTTTGAAATTCTTGGTTTTAACAATTAAAAATAAGTTGAAAACCTTTTTTATTTTTGTACTAGCTTTTGCCCGCGGCTTCGCTCGCGTTAGTAAGAGAAGTAGCCTATGTTACTCTCAATCCCTTCAACTGTCTCCACTCAAAAAATCACGTCAATTCATCCCTCTGTTTTGCCGTGAAAGAAAGACAAACATACAGACAGACAGACAGACAGACACACTTTCCCATTTATAATATTAGTATGGATAAAACGCTCTAAACCAATTGAAAAACCAGTTACATTAAATAGCTCTTTTTTGTATTGCCACAGCCAGATTTATTAGGTTATCTAGCATTAATATTAATTTAAATTACTTTAATTGTAATATTAAGCCTGATTTAAGTTTTCGCTAGTCTAGGAATTAACTTCTAGGCGGTAAAGTAAGAAATCTAAACATACAATGTTTCTTCCAAAAATAGTAACTTAGTAGAAATAAATCCGGCTTAGCAATGATTTGTTTTTACTTTTCAAGAATTTTAATTATTTTTAAATGGAGTTGCCATGTTTCCCTCCAGAATGCAGGTCTTATAAATATTTGTTTATTTCGTCAGCTGAGTGGTACAACGCACCGCGCGGCAAAATCAAATGTACGGCCATGTATGTGACAAAAATATTTAGACCTAAAGTCAAGACATGCGGTTAAAACAAACAATGTGTGCATTTATTTATATAAAAAAAAAAACATAATTAATTATTCATAACAGTCACGCATTGGAGTCATCTCGTGTTCTTGGTAATAAGAACACGTGTATGATCTCCATACTATAATTTAATAACCGTACAATTGTCACTAAAATATTATTTTCAAACTGGACATTGGCAGAAATCAACGAAAATTCGGTGGATTGCCATAATATATATAAAAGTTGAAGTTGAAGTCACGCATTAAAATTTCATGGCTATACTTATATTAGCGTTCATCAAAGTATTTGTTTTATATGGAGAATGAAAGGTGCAGTTGTAGGATTATGAACTTGGTGGTTAACATGGCATCATCGTCATTAGTGAAGCCAAGGTCCACGCCATATCCTTGTCCTAATTGTAGGAAATAAAACAAATTGCCTAGCAACACAAGCGAACGTACAAAGCTACAAACTAGCCACCAGTGTGAGATCAACATTCATCTATCAACAGTCCTTTATACAACGTATATCTGGAGCAAACATACATTTCCATTTGCCATATCACCGGTGTATGTCTTATTATACCAGGGAAATAGCCTTAGGTGTATCATGTGTATATGTTACCGGTCAAATCCGATTTTAGGACAAACTAGTTTTGCCTAGGCTAAACTATATAGTCTAAGATAGGTCGAATGGGGGCCAGCTGCGCGCACCTGCTATATCTGGGTGGTTTAAAAAAAAATACCAAGAATGGTTAAGGCGGGAGGGAGCCTTAACCTTTCTTGGTAATTTTTTTCTCCGCTCCACTTCGCTCCCGCCTTAGCCTTCTAACTTAACCTGTCCGAGTCGGGGTGTCCTGAGTCGAGGCGAGGAATAACTAGTTTAGCATAGGCAAAACTAGTTTGTCCTGAAATCGGGTTTGGCCGGTAACATATACATTAAGATTAAACATGGACTGACTCTATCTATACATATTATGAATTCATGACAAAGTAATGTGTTGAAGCAACATGCAAATATGACTAGATATTCAGTTCAAATGCATGAATATTCGCTACTGGTTTGGTCAATCCAGGTCAAACTACATCGTGGCAGAAGCAAGAAGGGGTATTTTGAAGGTTTAGAGTTTAGTACGCTCGTAGTAACGTATGTGGAGTGTTGTTAATATTAATGTGAAGGAATAAATGGGGAAAGGAAGGCCGAAGAAAAGATGAACGTTAAATGCCCGGTCCCAAGCTCTCAAAAGGTCAACCTCTCTTGAGAATGGGCTGTAGAGGTGCGTACCACGTGTCCAGTGTAAGTGTTGAGTGGAAGGTTGCTTGAAATTTTCTACTATTCTGCATGTGCATATTTTTTGGGGAACCCCTCGTAAGTTCTAATCCAATGAAAGCTTGATTTAAATTCTGGTGTTGTCTATTATACAAGTTATTTACCATGATTTCACCCGCGTTGTGTTATGTTTTTGGTTACTGCTTCGCTCCGGTGGGTCATAACGTGGTGTTATTCTGATGAAATATATCCTTTACTAGCTTCTGCCCGCGGCTTCGTTCGCGTTAGAAAGAGACAAAAAGTAGCCTATGTTACTCTCCATCCCTTCAACTACCTCCACTTAAAAAATCACGTCAATTTGTCGCTCCGTTTTGCCGGGAAAGAAAGACAAACATACAGACAGACAGACAGACAGACAGACACACTTTCCCATTTATAATATTAGTATGTTCTAATAATAGGATTATTAGTAATTAAATAAAAAGAGATAATTATAGGTATGCAGTGTATTCTTGTGAAGAAAGCTTGAGAGTGACACACATTTAAATTACAGAACATATTTTAGGTATTTTCATATTTTTGGCCAGTGTATAAATTAGTATAAAAAGTATCCAATTCGAACACCCCCCCGTAATTTATACACCCTGTATAAACAAAAAAAAAAAACCTTACATTCATATCAAAGTTAACTGTACACTTAACACTAACACAACCCTGTATAAAACACCAACAATATGTACACACCTAACAATCTACAAACCAAAAAATAAACAAATGACATTCACAATAAATCCTATACCTAGCCTAAACCTAAATATTTTACACATTTGTAATGTTTTAGCTTGGGCAAAGGTTTTGTAAAAATGTCTGCGATCATGTCGTTTGTATGAATATATTTGATGGTGAGATCATGGTGCGATATGGATTCACGGATGAAATGGTGCTTTATGTCTATATGTTTTGTGCGGGCGTGATACGTGTTATTATGTGCAAGTTTGATGGAACTTTGATTATCGGTATGTATGATAAGAGTATGCGTGATACCGAAGACTTCATAAATGAGTGACTTGAGATAGATGGCTTCTTTGCAAGCCTCGCCTAGTGCCATATACTCGGCCTCAGTGGTCGAGAGAGCAACTGTGCGCTGCTTGCGGGATTCCCAAGACACAGGTGCTCCGCTCATCATAAACAAAGTACCAGTATAGGATCGGCGATCCACTAGGTTATTCCCATAGTCGGCATCTGTGTAGCCTACTGGGTAGAACTGGCCGTCTCTTTTAAATTGGAGCCGCATATCTTTTGTACCTTTAAGGTACCGTAGAACCCGCTTGGCGGATCTCCAGTGCACCCCCCCGTAATGTCCATTGAACTGCGACAGGTACGAGACCGTATGCGCAATATCAGGTCGTGTGCAGATTGCAATGTACATTAACGATCCGATAAGCTCCTGATATGGGGCTTCATATGGTTCATCATCCTCACTAGGGGGAGTAAGCTTAAGGCCAGGTTCTAATGGTGTCGTGACGCTAATTGCATCACTCATGCCAAATTTGTCTATTAACTTCTCTATGTATTTTGACTGGTCGAGAGAAATGCCAGTTTTGTCTTGGGTAACTCTCATACCCAGGCAATCTCTTAGGACACCAAGGTCCTTGACCGTAAACTCTTTCTTGAGTTCAGTCTTGAACTGGTCTTTCAAGCTGTCACTTGAGCTGACGACGAAGAAATCGTCAACGAAGACTGCTACAAGTAAAATATCGCCATCTTGTCGTCTATAGTACAGGCAATGCTCATTGGTAGCCTGATTGAGGCTGAGTTTGCGCATGGCCTGGCACACTTTAATGTTCCACTGTCGTGGGGCTTGCTTGAGACCATAGAGAGCCTTTCTAAGTAGACATACTTTTCCTTTGGGGTTATCGGCGAATCCTTCGGGTTGTTCCATATAAATTTCTTCCTCGAGATCCCCATTGAGGAAAGCTGTTTCGACGTCTAAATGTTCTACTTGCAAGCCTTTGTTGGCAGCGAATGCTAAAAATAGTCGCACTGTTGACAGTCTTGCTACTGGTGAAAAAGTTTCGCCGTAATCTATACCAGCAACTTGAGTAAAACCTTTTGCGACTAATCGTGCTTTGAATTTACTAATTTGGCCAGACGTGTCCCTTTTAATTTTGAAAACCCACTTGCACTTTGTTGTTTTTCGGTTGCTAGGTCTATCCACTAGCTTCCAAGTGCCATGCTTCATTAAGGAGTTGTATTCAGCCTGCATGGCTTTAATCCAATTCTCCTTAAGCGGGTGGTCATTGACTTCCTTGTACGTCTCAGGTTCCAAATCCGAGGTAAGGTACAGATGCTCTTGGAATCTGACAGGTGGACGCCTGTCGCGAAGAGGATATCTTCGTTCAGTTTCAGCTTGTACCATATGCTCAGGATCTGGAAGCTCTGGTGACGTTCCAGGAGAAACAAGGTCTTCTGTCACGACCGCTTCGGAGGGTAGGGGGTCAAGCTCAGACTGTGACTGATGCTCTGTCTCATGTTGAGTTTGAGGCTCTGGCTCTGGTAGAGGCTGAGGCTCTGACTCTAGTTGAGGCTGACGCTCTGGTTCACACAGAGGTCCAGTCTGTAGCTGCGGCTGAAAGCTTTGAACTTCATCTACTATAGGCAACAGTACCTCAGTTGGTGCTGGTGGTGATGAAAGTTCTTGATTATGTGGTTTGTCTTCTACAAAGACCACATCCCTGGCAGTAATAATTGCTCTAGGGTTTGTAGGATTAACGAGACGGTAGCCTTTCGTTTCAGTTGAGTATCCTACAAATATACAAGCTTGGGTCTTAGAATTTAGTTTCGTTCTCTTTTCCTTTGGCACGAGTACGTGTGCTTCGCAACCGAAGACTCGCAGGTGAGAGAGATCGATTGGTTTACCGGTCCAGATTTCTTCAGGAATCTTATTATTGAGAGACTGGGTCGGCGAGCGATTTTTGAGATAAATAGCAGTATTTACTGCTTCCGCCCAATAAGCTTTCGGTAGCTTCGAGTCGTGTAACATAGCACGTGTCTTCTCAATAATAGTCCGGTTAACTCTTTCTGCAACTCCGTTCTGCTGTGGATTGTATGGGACTGATGTTTGGTGAATAATGCCGTTATCTCGTAGAAAATTGGACATAGGCCCGTTAACGTATTCGCGACCATTATCCGATCTCAAACATTTGATTTTGTTCCCGGTTTGGTTTTCCACTAGAGCTTTAAATTGGACAAACTTAGAAAAAACTTCGCTCTTAGTTTTCAAAAAGTATCCAAAAGTTTTGCGACTAAAGTCGTCTGTAAAAGTAAGTAAATATAAAGCTCCTCCAAAAGATTGTACGCTCATTGGCCCGCAGAGGTCAGAATGAATGAGCTGTAGGGCTTTGCTTGATCTACTTTTAGAGTTTTTAAAAGGCTTTTTGGATAGCTTACCTTGTAGGCATGGAACGCAGGTTTCACTCGAACTTGCATTAAAACTTATACCTAAACCTTTTTTCTTTAGGATTTCCATAGCCTTGACATTGAGATGCCCGAGACGTCTATGCCATAGTGACATTGACTCATTGACACTAGTCAGGTTGGCACTCTCACAGATGTCAAGTTTATACATGCCGTTGTAATTCGAGCATGTTGCTACGACTTTACCTGAGACTTTGCATTCATTTTTCATTAAAATGTATGCGCCTTTGTCTGTAAAAACTACTATGTAGCCTTTCTTAGCAATTTTATGTACAGACAACAAGTTTGTGTTTAATTTGGGTACATACAGCACGTCCGAAATAGAGCGAATGTTTTTAGAAACATTAAGCAAAACTGTACCTTTTCCTTCGCTTAGGACTTGATTATTGTTAGCAACGGTTACCGGCTTGATTTGGCTGGTGAGAGACTTGAAGTGGTCCCTGCTGTTGCTCATGTGTGACGTGGCACCTGAGTCTAGAAACCATGTATCTTTGGGTGATGAGTGGGAATGAAATGAGGATGAAAGAACAAAATCAGAATTATTATTAGTAGTATCAAAATTATCACACACTACACTAGCTACATTCTTCTTCACGTTCTTATACTTTCGCTTCCTACAATCAGAAACAAGATGCCCTGGCTTCTTGCAGTATATACAGAACTTTTGATTCCGATTTGTTTGTTTCTCACTATTAACCAACAGTGCATTCGTCGTCTTGCTAGTAGATGGCTTCTGACGTTGTTTTTCCTTCATCAGTAGCGAGGCGACAGTATCATCTGTTAATTTTGAACCGGAATTTTCAAAAGCCATGACCAGGGGGTCATATTCCTCTGTCAGTCCTGTGAGCATCACTATTCCCACGAATTCATCGTCGATGGGGGATTCTATATCAGCAAGTTGCTGCTGCACCGAATGTATTGTGTTGACGTATTCCTCCATTGATGTACATCTTTCCAGCTGCATGTTAAACAGTTTCTTCAGGAGGTTTAGTCGACGCAGGAGGCCACTATTGGCATAAGTGTCCTTGAGTTTGTTCCAGGTAGCGGCTGCTGAAGAACAGTTCTGGATGACAGGATATATGACAGTTTGTACCATCAGACAGATTTTTGCTCTGGTTTTCGAGTCCATCCTCTTGAATTCGGCTTCTTGCATGGATGCCTTCATTTCATCTGGAGATTCAACGAAGCTCCACAGATCGAGGTCTGTGAGAAGCATCTTCATTCCAAATTGCCAGCTCCCGTAGTTGGACGCGCCTGCCAACTTTTCTATGGATTGGACGCCGGCCGAAGTGGTGCCGGTCCACTTGAGGTCACTCAGGGTCTGAAGTTGTACGTGTTCCGGCGCTATCACCGATGAAGGGGGCGCATCCCCGTCCATAGCACTTTATTTTTACACACAACAGACTCAGCTTCACAAGGCGTGTTAGCCCATAACCTTCTAATAATAGGATTATTAGTAATTAAATAAAAAGAGATAATTATAGGTATGCAGTGTATTCTTGTGAAGAAAGCTTGAGAGTGACACACATTTAAATTACAGAACATATTTTAGGTATTTTCATATTTTTGGCCAGTGTATAAATTAGTATAAAAAGTATCCAATTCGAACAGTATGGATTATCCAATAGTTTTAACAAAATCAAAACGTGAAAGAATAAGTATTATTTTCTCAATAAATTAATTATAGTGAATATTCGCAAGATAACACCTAATTCTATAACTTATGTAAGAAGATGCTTAGTTGCTTTTTAGAGTTACGTACTAATATCTTCAAGAACCATCGATATTTCAAATAAAACCGGCGGTTGTAATTCTATCGCCGTTAATTGAACTACAAAAGGTAAAATTTTAAATATTCGTACCCACAGTAAACCACAGCATCAAAAGGCAAAGAGAAACATCATTTGTCTACATTGTGAAGAGGCAAACAGGGGTTGCGTTCAAGTAGGGACCCAGATCGAGTGCAGAACCCTCAACGATCACGAACGAATCCATTTCGCACTCGCCAGATTTTTTATTTATTACAATTAAAATGGATCACTGAATACACTTTTTGCTTTTATTCGACCCTGGTACCCTGGTCCCCAATTAGTATTGTACTTCTTGACACAGATGTAAGGTCGTTTGCTTGCTAATGACTGTCGTAATTATACATTTCATTTGAGTGGTGTACTCTCTATGTCAGCTGAAAAACTCGGCTTCTAGATCATAACACAAGCACGTCAATAAACTAATTAAAAAAATATACAAGGTGCAAATTTGAATCTGCGTAGCCTTTTAGAAAGCAATTGTATAAGTAATTGTATAAGCATATTGGGTAACTGTTAGCTTGTATTGTTCTTTACAAATAAATAAATAAATAAATAAGTGATTCTCGTTTGAAATCAACAATAAAGTAGATAGATTTTTTTTTCTATTCTTATTTACGCGTAACGGTAGGTGTAAAACTATCGTTCTTAAAACGCAGAAAGTCTGTAATCATCAGTAAATAAATGTCAACTGTTATTACTTACTAGCTTTTGCCTGCGGCTTCGCTCGCGTTAGAAAGAGACAAAAAGTAACCTATGTCACTCTCCATCCTTTCAACTATAAACACTTCAATTCGTCGCTCCGTTTTGCCGTGAAAGACAGACAAATACACTTTCCCATTTATAATATAAGTATGGATTATACTACAGTTAGTTTAAACTTTCGACGACCTAGCGACCGCCGGCTGTCGCACTGCTATTGTCTTTCTGTAGTGTCTCTAATCACGTGTGTTCAAAGGTTTATTATTAATATATTGACCTAACAAAACGTTTTCAAAGTTCAAACATTCAGACATAGAAGCGGCCCAACAGTGCCACGCCTGCCGGGGTCGCGAAATGTTTATAATAGTTACCGTGACCCTGGAACATAAAAGGCAATCGATGGAACATGAGTGGGTTTTAGTCAGTAAGAGTCTGACACGCCCTCCTGCCGCACCCAGGACGGGAGCAGTCATTGGATGATTTCCCACTCACCAAAAAAAAAAAAAAAACATTCAGACATAAAAAATAAACAACACCAATAAAGTCATAATGAACTTTAATTAGTACCCCGTTCATAAAACTAAGACCGTGTTTCTGAAGCCACGTTCTTCTAAACTTCATCTGAAGTTAACAGTGTTAGTGGTTCTAAGCGTTTAGTGAACGACAGATTTTCGCCCACTCACTTAGTGCTTTCTTATGCTCTAATTAAGACTTTGAAAGTTATTAATTTCAGAATTAATTGGAATTTCAAGTCATTGAAAACTGTAGCCTCTAATTAAATTACAAAAAATCTCAATTTTTATTGTTTTTTTTTTTTTTTTTTGGTGAGTGGGAAATCATCCAATGACTGCTCCCGTCCTGGGTGCGACGGGAGGGCGTGTCAGACTCTTACTGACTAAAACCCACTCATGTTCCTTCGATTGCCCTTTATGTTCCAGGGTCACGGTAACCACTATAAACATTCCGCAACCCCGGCAGGCGTTGGCCCTGTTGGGCCCCTTCCTGTGCTGACTCCTTCTCTTTGAGGCGCGCGTGGAACAAAACGCGCCGTCTACGCGGTCCTGGTCCTAGCCGGGCGGCGAGCTACCCATAGCTCGCCATCCGCAGAACCGCGCCTACGGTGGCCGGTAGTCGTCTTGCGACTCTCGACGTCTTCGCCTGGGTCTTAGTCCGGGGCGAGAGGCTCGTCGTTGCCTCTCGCGCGCCGCCGCTTCCTTCACTAGCATAACTGCTTCGCAGAAGGAGGCGACGGCATCCCATTCCGTCTCGCCCCGAAGCATGGCCTGAACCAGCGCCGGGCGCGAGAGGTCACCGCCGCCGATCAATTTTTATTGTTTAGTGAAGAATGTTTGATGTTCAATTTGATATTAAAACGGCTCTGATTCTGTTATTTAATTTAGACTTCAGAGCCATTAAGTTTTTTACGCTTGATTAAGATATCTGAGTTAGCATTACAATATAGATTAAGTGATTTTAATTTTATTAAAAAAATTATTTAGATTAAAAGAAAATGTTTATGATAGGCATATTTATAGGGAATAACTACATCACACTACAGCCCATTGAAGTGGAAAAAATAGAACTGTTAAATATACATACTGTCCATTACTCCTTCGAACACACGTAATGTAATTCGAGACACAATAGAAAGACAATAGCAGCGCGACAGCCGGCTGTCATTTGGTCGTCGAAAGATTAATTTAAGTAGATTCACGTCCAAATTAAAAATAAAATGAACTCTCAACAACTTTACGAACGTACTTACATGGTGACGAATATCAATTCCACGTACCTATATGATTAATAATAATGTCATTGGAACTGCAAATACAATTCACATACCTATAATTGTTAATATGTCAATTTAGCGATTCTGTGAAACTATTAATCGGATCGCGATAATGATAATCAATTTAATGAGCTTAGAAAATAACACAAAATAACGATTTTGCCTGTGTGGATATAAATAAAGTATACATAAAACAAAGCCAATTCAGTTATTTAGAGTAATTTTCTAATCCTAAATAAAAATATTTGTAATCAGATCAGTTCACCTATAATAAAAGTAATATAAAATAAAAATAAAAAGTTCACCTATACTTGAGTCAAATTCGATTAAGAACAGAGGTAAACAAACCGTTGCTTGGTTTTTCGAAATAACAAGAATTGTATTGAATAGAATGTCTTAATAAATAGTTAGCGTGAAAAAGGCGATAATCAAGTAAAATAATAGAAGATTTGTAAAAAGTGAGTTGTGTTACCCTATATTGGTTCGTTTACCTGTATTCTTTTTCGAATGTGGCTCAAGTATAGAGATTACCTCTAAAAACAAAAAAACGTCACCTCTCTATTAAGTCTTTTATGTTATTCATCCAACCTAGATTAAAAAATACCAATATAAAAAAAAACGAGCATACTCTAAAATTCTGAAGCCTACACTTCGCCTCTATTAAAACAATTTCGCACGAAAATAACAACGTTGGGTTATTTATTTATTATTTTGTTCTTTCCCCTAACAAAGCTGTTATAAAAACAACAAAAAACTTTTAGCCTGCAGCTGCCGATAGTTTTTGAAAAATAAAATAAAAGCCCGTGATTGGTGGAAGCAGGCTAATGACTGCTGAAGCAGACTTCTTTTATTTTCCAACGGTTTATTTTGGACTAGAATCGACTGGCACTATTTTCTAATAGAAATACAAAATTGTTAAAACTATGTTAGTTGTTTCATGTTAATGGTTCAATTTATGTACATTGGATATGATATTATGATAATGATATGAATGTAAGTAGTTATAAGCGGTTTACTATACATATATATTAAACAAAATAATTTTTCCTAGAATCTAGGTGTTGGTAAAATTATGTTAAGGTTTTTTAGTTTTGTTATTACTTCGTGAAAAACGGTTTACACAGAACGTATCATATTAATTACAATATTATCATACCAAAAATGAATGTCATTCGAATTTCATAAATGAATCTGACTAATTAATCCATTTCTAGGAAATTATAGGTAAACCTTTAATGATTATATCATTATTGTCGATTAATTTTATGGTTACTTTGATGAAAATTTACATTGAACCACAATATTTTGTACAAAATATTGGTAAAAATGGTTGCCTGTAAAGTCGGTTTTACGGGCGAAGATTTTACGTGACAACTAATTCTATGACGTATATATATATATATAATCCTAATTCTCTAGTGCTGCGCGCGCGGCAGACCGATCATAGTTGAGTGGGAGAGAGACGCAAGGCATTCGGCGGGCCTCTCTCTCGTTCGGTGACTCATCGTAACGTTACCGAGCGTTACACTTTTTCATAAGTGACTCCCAGCCGCAACCTAATTTAAGACGTTGTCACGTCAAAAAAAAAAAACTGTTTTATCTTTAAACAATAATATGGTTATTTCTAAATCATGCTAGAAAGCAATTTTAGTACTCGTTACAATTTAGCAAAACTTAATCTTCATACAGGCTTTAAAAATAATTACAAAATCATAATGTTATAAGTGCTGAAAAAAACCGGCCAAGAGCATGTTGGACCACGCTCAATGTAGGGTTCCGTAGTTTCCCGTCCGTTACAATAAGTGTTCCCACTTATAAGTTAAAAAAAAGGCTATTTGTTACGTTGACGTACTAAGTACGCATTTTTTACAACGTTTTTGTCTTTTTTGTACAAAAACTGTTCTTTCGATCAAGTTCAAAATAATTTTCCTAGAAAGTCCTTATAAAATCCTACTTTCCAGATTTTTTTCATATTTTTTAAACCTACGGGTCAAAAGTTAGAGGGACGCTTTGATTTTTCCTTTTGGAGCGATTATTTCCGAAATTATTGACTTCATCAAAAAATAATTTTAGTAAACCCCTATTCATTTTTAAATACCTATCCAACAATATATCACACGTCAGGGTTGAAATTAAAAAAAAAATCACTTCCCTCTATACATATAGGGGCTACCCTAAAAAAACATTTTTTCCAATTTTTATTTTACCACTTTGTCGGCGTGATTGATATAGGTAGGTATTGGTACCAAATTTCAGCTTTCTAGTGCTAACGGTCACAGCGATTAAGCGAGGACGGACGGACAGATAGACAGACATGGCGAAACTATACGGGTTCCTAGTTGACTACGGAACCCTAAAAATGAGCATTATGTCCGTGTTTTAAATAGCTTAAGAAAAGGAAAAAAATATATTTTTACTGTACAGCTAATTATCGCGAGCACATGCTAAATTGCAAAGGAAATGAAAGAAAAACTTCCCACTAACTTACTCGGTTTCGGAGTTTATGTTCTAAATGCGCCAAACTAGGATAATTTATTTTCGAACTACCTAACAGTATATAGAAGAGAATTGCGGAATTCTGACTTTTATCTAGATTTGTAGAGCGTTTAAATATGAAAGACTCGCTAGTTTTATTCGCGAAATCGTGGATATGAACGTAAGATTTATTCCAGTGGCTATTTTCAGTGTTTTCGAAAAATCTATTTTTCCAAAGATATTCGGAAGACATAAGAAGAAATGAAAAAAATACTACAAATTATTTATTGAAAAATGGTGCTGTTATCTCTCTCCTCTTATTTTTTTGCGCAAATTTTTATTTAAATTATGTCGTCTTATTTGAAAAAAATATTATACAACGTTAGCCATGACTAAGCAATTATGGACTCACGTATGCTTCCGCTGCGCCTGCCGTTGTAGTTCCTACTAAATAGTGACTATAATAAACGTCTAATAATTAGGCATCAAAACAGACATCGCTAAAATATGTACCAGATAAGATATTGCCTCAAGGGTACTCAACTAATGCAGCTGTCTGTACTTGTACAAGTTAAACCTCAACTCATTTCTTACTAACACACTCGGGAATGTGTTTATAAATGACTGTATAAACCTCTTTGTTAAACGCTGTTACATTATCTATGGTACAGCTTTATCTATGGCCTTTGTTCTCAAGCAAGACTTGTGTAACCCCAGCTTAACGCAAACAATGAACTAATCTTGGATATTCATTTAACACAGCTAATAGGTAAATTATTATACATTGTGTTCTGAAATATACCGAAGTTGTGTAAGCTTTAGTGTATAGACAAAAGGTTGGATCTCAAAGGGGCTAAACTTTTAGAGCGATATAATTCGTCTGACCGCATGCGGTTGAATGCCCGCAAGTTTGAGTATTGAGTTGTTAATAAGATTCTCTGGCAACGTTAGAATGACCAAATTGCAACAAGATAGAACTATTAAGCAACAAAGAAGACTGCTTCTGTAGTGACGTGGTGAAGTACATTATAGATCAAAATGCCAAATTCAAGATAGTGTAGAAATAGATAGAGAAGTAAGACGCGCTAACGAAAACTTCGAAAAGGACTGCAGCAAATATCTGACGGTAAAAGTTAACTTCCAACTAGGACAATGCCTATTAATAATTCAGTCGTAAAAGACGAAAACGCTGTTTTAGCTTTTACTGGTTTGTAAGTGATTCATCTTGATATCTGGCATGAAAACCGAAGAGGTTATTATGGTTCCATTTGTCTGTACGAGTATAACTATTCACGAAAGTGTTTTTACTGCGCTTATTTTCCGCAAATCATACACTTTAGCATAAATCACAATCATCTGACATTTCTACACAATCTGCTTTGTAATAATTTATTTAGGAAAACAAGAAAACTCGCTACACCGAACAAGTTGACTTTGAATTGTTGCGAGGTTACATTTGTGTGGAGTGCTTTTCTAGCTCATACATAAATCGTGGTCTCTCATAGATACGTTTGGAACTTTGACAAGAATGTAGGTAATCGGATGAGAAATAGTATGCATTTACGTCAGTTGAATTGAAATATGTTTGAAACTAAAACCTTTAATTAAAAAGATGTAAATAAAAAAATATAAATCCTGCCCTAAAGTAATTGAGTTCGCGTCGTTAGCTAGCAAATGAGTTGATAAATTCGAAACGTCTAATCCAATTTTAGTGACACATTTATATGAACCATCGCAAAATAAGCAAACAAATCCGCATTCAAATCGGACCACTCGTTAAAAAGCTACGGCGCCGGCGGCGCGGCGCTACATACAGACAGTCGAGTAGTAGGGCCACCAGTACGTTACGGACACACAGACACAGACCGCAGTTATTCCGCCGAGGGCCGTCGCGACGTCCTATTCAATGCCCCTCCGTTCCTTTCTAAACGAGCCAGCCCGCGTTGCTGTGCCAGTAGCTTTAAATTCGTTCTAAATAATGGAAGACCGATCAAGCCTGCCCCTTTGCTGCCCTCCAACGATGCCCTAGGCCGAGGCCCGTAACCAACAGGGGGTGCCCATAGTGCTGTCGTTGTAGAATAAGTTTTTGCCCTGGCTGGAGGCCTAGAGTCACTAGAAATTGTCCGGTTAAGCAGTAAACAGCCGTAGCGAGCTGAACTGCGAGATGTCATAGTAAAAAAAAAATACAGACAGTCAGACAGAAAAACAAACAGACACCCACACTTAGCGATCAAACTTTAACACCTTTTGTTGCGTTGAGGATTAAAAATAAGCCGATTGTTTGTTGTAAATGTACCCTCAAAGAAGTTAATATTTACCAAGCTATGAATTCGTAATAGTTTCTGAAGCGATTTAGTTGTGGTTCGCAATCACGATGTTGTAGATTTGTTAGCAACGATGGCATAGAATAAGTATTTAAGAGAGACATAGCTTTGTTCAGTCATAGGGTTAGAAACCTACACTATACACTATTAACCTTTCGACGACCAAGCGACAACCGGCTGTCGTCCTGCTATTGTCTTTCTATTGTGTTGTGTCCTGAATCACGTATTTTCGAAGGTTTAATGTACTAATGTTGTATTTACATTTATAGGAGATAGTACATACACACGTGCGTTTCAGTATATAAAATTTATCGGTTTGTTCTTTCAGAATGTAGTTTTAATTAATCAACCCATTTCTGGGAAGCTTAGCTTTGAGCTTTTTCTATATTAGCCAATTTCGTGGATTCGGTTTTCTTTCATGATTGCGTATCTCAAAATCTGGTATGGATGTTTTGGTAAATTAGCTTACTCTTTTTCTATTATTGGTAACCAGCCGCGTTTACGCCAGATGATCCAACGCGCTCAAATTACCGTGGGCCCGGAACATGCCGGGGACCGGAACATATAGGGCAACCGAAGGAACATGGGTGGGTTTAGTCAGTAAAAGTCTGACATTTCCTCCCTTCCACCCCACCCAGGGCGAGAAAAGTCATTTGACGATTACCCACGCACAAAAACAAACCGCCCCGATTCCGCGATCCAGAGGCGTGATCCAAAGGGAGCCTTTAAATTACGCCTGAGTTCCGTTTATTCGATTCGTATCTGTAGGATATTTACTCCATGTCTCTTCAAACATGCTCTCAGAGCATCGCTAATGACGTCAGATGTTACTCCATTTGCTGCAACTTATGAGTACGGTTGTTGCATTAGGCGACCGCGAGTGTAACTTTGTAATTGGACCTTATGTCAATACACATAAAAGTCACATGCCGCAATCTCGAAACTTTCAACGGATATTCTAGCATGTATTTGAACATTGTGGTTATACAGTTTCGGTTAGAAACAGATAGGGTATTACTATTTTATCGTTTTTTTTTTAAAACTAATAAATGTATTCGTGTGTGATTTATCTAAGCGTGTATAATTGTTGTTTCTGTCTGACTGATTCATCAACAAGGAGTCCAAATAACTATTGCTGCAAACTTCAAATTTTGGATCATAGTACGCAAATACGTACCATAATGTGTGTATCGATTTTATGGTTTTTGTGGCGTGCCTGATGCCTGAACCATGAAAACGACAAACATGACGCATTAATGTGAAAAAGTCGTGGCCGCCATCTTGGATTCTCAAATCAACCTTATTTTTGTCATCCTAGAAAACCATGAAAACGACACCCAAAGTGTACCAACAAAGGTTGCAGTTGCGGTAGGGTGTGTTTTAAAAAACCTCAGTGGAAGTATCCAAATTTGAAAGTATACCCGAATAAAACCACGGGCAAAAGTAAGTTATTGTGACTAAAGTGACTTTTATCTTTTACTGGCTTTGCCAATCAAATTGCTAATCAATCAATCTTTCTAAAACATTTTTTTTATTTTAATGGCAATTTATGATATAATACCAATTTATGACTCTCATCATTATATTTATTAGTATCCCTTTTGTAACAAAAAATTCATTTTTTCATTCCTTCAAAAATATATTCACTTCAAAAGACTGCAAATTAGTCATTTTATATTTGAAATGAAGATAAAGTTTTGCTACCAAGCAATTTGTGTGCTCTTTAAGATAAAAACGTGTTAAATTACTTCAATTTATTCTACTTTATCTGTATCTAGAATAGACTTATGGATGACGTAGTAGATATCTGATCAATTCGAATAATAGTGATGAGTCGAATGGACACATGGCGAACTTTTCTTTGCATTTGTCTGGATTCATTAAACCATGGTCGTAAGCTTCTTTGAAGACTGCGTGAGCTGAACTGTCTTGTTCTGTAGGCTCCAATCTGAAAGAAAAAAAATAAAATATAAACTTTTTTTTGCAGGGTGTAAGTTGCAGGTCAAGGGCCGACGCCTGCCTGGGCTGTGGGTTGTTCGAAATTGATACCGCGGCCCAGGACACAAACGGCTAAGAAGGAACATAGTTGAATCATAATAAGTAGAAGTCTGAGGCTGGGTTTATTGTTAAACGTGTCGGCAGGTCAGGCGCGGGCCGCTCTTGCGCTTCTACGGCCAGTGTGCGTTTGAGTGTGACGCCGCTGAGACTCGCCGTTTTTCATATATTATTGTACACGACTGTCTCAGAGCAGCGGAACACGTGGTACTAACCTCTTTTCACAGTGCACAGCAGCTGTTCAAGCGCGCTCTCTTAACAGCGCGCTGTCCAGCGGCGCGTCTAGCAGCGTGACTATAAAACCAGCCTGATACTCCCTTCCTCTCTGCCCGGTGCGGGAGGAGTCATTTGTTCATGATGCTTTCCCATCCCAAAAAAGGCATACATCTTTTTAGACGATTTAATGCATCATTGAGAAAACAGTAAAGTTGGCAGTTCACAGAAATAGAGCAAAAGCTATTATCTGGACTGGGTCATTCACTTTACGTAAACATTATATTAGTAAGTTTAATAAATAGTTAATTTAAAATTTATTGACAAGTACCTAAATAAGGTATTCTTTCACAAACACTGCAATCTTTTAATAAAGACCCAGCACATGCCATAAACCTGACAATAACTTTATTTATTCCCGTGTTCGCATACATTTACGACGCGTTCATAGCAAATATACCAATAATGGTCCTTCATAAACGTACCAATAAATGTATAATAGGTTAAACAAGACATAAAAATTGTTATAACCAAGAAAAACTACCAGAAGCTCAGGGTTTCAGCTAAGTCATTATTTTTTTTTACGTGGAAAAGCTTAAGTTAGTTCTTTAGAAATCATTCTTCAGATGTAAACAATGATGATAGGTAAAACGTTTACTTTGATGAAAACAATTATTATTTTATTGTTGGGAACGAAAGCTGGCTTTATTGCGCCGTGATTTTTTCCAGGTAACGATTTGGAGCTTTTACCAATAATTAAAGAATAGAAAAAAACCTTTCTCATCATCATCTCCCTAGCCTTTTCCCAACTATGTTGGGGTCGGCTGCCAGCCTAACCGGATTCAGCTGGATACCGGTGTTTTACGTGAAGCGACTGCCTACCTGACCTCCACAACCCAGTAACTGGGCGACACGATACCTCTTGGTTAGACTGGTTATAGTTTCTGGCTAACCAGTAACGACTGTCAAAGTTCTACGAATGACAACCGGGACCAACGGCTTTACGTGCTTTCCGAGGCACGGGATGTCAGTGATGTCTAAGATAAACTTTAGAAAGTACATATGAATTGAAAAAGTCACATTGGTACTTGCCCGGATTCGAACCCACAACCTCTTACACGAGAGGCGGGCGCCTTATCCACTGGGCCATCAGGACCGACGAAGGAAAAAACCTTTCTAATAACTAATTAATTAATATATTGCATATTGTTATTGGTTTCTATGCCGGCTTCCAGACATTCTCGCCTGTTCTTCCTAAATTTAATTCGCGTGTTTTTAACCGACTTCAAAAAGGAGAGATTTTCAATTTGATTGGTTTATTTTATATGTGCACTAATTACGCTGAGATTAATGATCCGATTTATGTGGTTGTTATTAAGCAAAATTAATAAATGGCGACTATTTTGTATTAAAATTTAGAATGCATTCTAGTGTTCTCTTGAACCCGAAAATCGGCATTGTCATAAACCGTACCGTATATGTGTGCACAAGAAATGTTACTTACATTAAAGAAAAGAACATTTTTATACGCTAGATGTATTTTTTCTCGAAAGAGAATAGTTTTTTCTTTTCTACGGATCACCGTAGAAATGAAAATCTATCTATTATCAGGTAGTATTTACAATACGCAAAAGTAACTCTGTTTGACTGCAACGCGTTATATTTTCGTTTTTTTATAATTTTGCCTATATTATTTCTTATAACCGTACTACCTTCACGTGTCAAGGAAATACTTCAATTATTCATATACATATTATTATACCTATAGCTATATGAAATGGTAATCACGAGTAAATTGGAGAAGAGCTTTGTAATTTATCTTGTCTTTCATTTTCACTGTCTATCTTGTCAGTCTCTTTTTTCTGTTTTTTCACCCTTAAAATATAAATTTTCATATTTAATAGATTAACGATCCTCCTCAGCTTTGCACAAGTGTTACAAACCTTGGAAAACACCGTATTTACTTTACTATATTACGTATGCTTACCTTCCTTTTGAAACGCTTTATTAATGTAAAAAAAACACATTAAAATCTGTAGAGAGTTTTACACAACAACAACGTAGGGACACATTTTTATACTTTGTAGTGAATAATTGACGCTAACGCAAATGCTAGAAAAAACGAAATTTAATCGTAGCCTATGTTATCCGTACTTCTGTACTTCCGTACTAATATTATAAATGCGAAAGTAACTCTGTCTGTCTGTCTTTCTGTCTGTCTCTTCTTCACGCCTAAACCACTAAACCGATTTGAATGAAATTTGGTACAGATATAGTCTGGGACATAAGAAAGGTTATAGGATAGTTTTTATCCCGGAAACCTCCCAGGAACGGGAACTATTGTTCCACGCGGACGAAGTCGCGGGCAAAAGCTAGTTCTTAATACTTGGATCTTTTCTTGAATTAATTAAAATTTATTCAGTGATCCAGACGTAAAAGCAGGGGCCCTAGTCTGCTATTACAAACGTGTCTCAATGATCGATTTTTGACGTGTAACGTCAGACTTTTGACACATTTCCGATACAAAAACTGTCAAAGTTGTCAAATATCCGGCCAATGACTGGTCATTGAGACACGATTGTAATAGCAGACTATGGCCCCAGGTCATTGAAAGAGTGAATTAAGTTTTAGTGTTAACATTATTTAACAATATTAAGTATGGATTATCAATATATCTAGTCTAACACGTAAGGTGATTATAGATAAATACGTTAAAGTAAAAGTTAGTTAAGTTAGTTATCACGCCCGAAGCGAATGTGTAGCCCAAGCCATAGACGATTTCGTAATGGCGCCGACAGCATATTGTTAGAATACTAACGGGTGTTATACGACACAATTATGAGGAAAAGTAAAGTTTAGGACGTTAATTATAGATAAAGATAAAATGGGATTCCGGTAATAGCGTGCAAAATTTTTAAATTAATGTTTTAATGTGACTGATATATAAAGCCAGTTGTAGAACATAAAATATGGACATGCTCTACAACTTTCCACCAAAGATATATTTATTACATTAATGTTTTCACTTTTTACGATACGTAAGTATTATTATACAGGGCGTCCCACGGCTATGCCACATACCTTAAATATTGTAGACAGAACATTTTACTGAAAGAATACATATAAGGGTTTTTACGACAGTAAATGTGACCATAAGCATACCAAAAATGGATATACGACCTATACAATTTTTTTTAAGTTTATTTTCATGGGGTGTAGAACCAAGAATTGATATTTTCTGAGTCGTAAATCCAAGATAACTTTAAAACTAAAGAAGATAGGTAGGTTTTGATGATTTAACCTTTTTCATTTGCAAATTCTAAGAACCTTTCTCATAGATCATTTTTTTATAACTTCAAAAACAAAAAAGTTAATAATATGAATTTTTATGAAAAAAAAAAATGTTTTTCTGCTCTCCTGAAAAGTCCACCTTTCTACCCAAAGGTATTGACATTATTTAAAATTTAAAAACAATTTAAACTGCATTCATAGATATTTAAATAATTAAATTGTTAGGCCGGGAAGCGAACTTGTTTCACGAGAAACAATAACCACCCTGTAGTTTTATCATACTGATCGAAAGGTTTTATCATAAGGATTATTTTTGCTAAATAACATAATGTCACAAACAAAAGGAATACCGTGAATTTTAACATTTTAATACAAAATTTGTCAATTTTGCAAATGCTCAAAATGAGTCCCTTCTTCTTGAATACAAAGTGATGACTTTTGATTGTTTCGGGGTATGAGGAACATAGGTACCCCAAAATATTATATACTTTGATACAAACAAAATCAGAAACAGTTCATATTAAATACCAGTTATATGCAAAACATAATCCGAATATCCAAATTATCGGATAAATTCGGATATCACCTCCTCTTCGTCACGTAATCCTTAACAATATCACAAATACGCAATAGAGTAGTGGAACTTTAACCGGATTATGGCTGGTCGCGCTTAGTTGCCGAGAAGCACGTAGAACCAATATTTGCGTGCTTTGATTAAATTCCAATTCATAGGGTTCCAATTGAATTGGTCTCCATCAATACTGCATTGTTTGTGCAGTCTATAAATAGATATGATTGCAGGCTTTCCGATATAACGCGTAGATTGAAGAAAAATATGAACGGATTTTAATTCGGTTATGAATAGAGAGTTCGGTTTTTAACTATCGGTTTTTGATGGTATTTTTACTCGCTCTGGATTTTGGCGTTTAGTTTTTATTGGCTTTTAAAATTGCAGTATTTATCAAGTGTCCTCTTCGTATATTGATTTGTGACCTTGAAGCGGAGGTTTTCAGTTTGATTTTCACTTAAGACAAATATTTGTGTTTATGGGTGTAATTTATTTATAATAATTATGTATTGTATTTCTAAATTACACAAGTATTATTAAGATCAGATGGCCGTGCGAGTTGTCCCAAGATATTTATTTAATATGTTTCGATGAGAGTTTTGAAATAAAAATACATTTTCATCATTACTTTCATCAGCACTCTTTGAAGCTTCAGTTTATTATACTTTTTCTCTTAGTAATCGCTCTACTAATTACTGCAACTTTAAAAGTGTGCTACTAAGCTTTGACGCAAGCGTGTAATACTTTCTAAATTTTGTTAGAATAAAATAATGCAATATAAATTACAGCTCCCATCGAAAAATAAAATTACTACTCCAAATAATCCGATCAATTTCAAAAGTACTTCAACAAACACGTACTCCACATAACTTAAACATGAGTTCACATTTCCCTTCCAAATTATTGCTAAAGTCACATTCTTGCTCCATACTTTTTACTTATGAAACTTTAGCATTCACATGTACACGGAAATTGTTTTCAAACATGCGTTTCTTTTTACGGATGTGGCAGTTCCGCCATACTTATTTAATAAGCCGCCCTTACGGCCACGCGAGCCTTTTATGCGAGTTGGTAAATGTGAGATATTAGAGCTTCACATGACGTTGTCTTGAAACGAGACACTGGAGAAGATTTCTGCCCTTTATTTTTAAGTTAAGTTATGATACTGTTTATATTTTATACGGCCTTCTTTGGATAACGGTATTAGAATCCCCAAATTGCTTCTGGGAAACAATGTTTCACGAGTTTTTTTTATTACATTGACTTTCAAACAAGTCGACAGGCCACCTTCCTGATGTTCTATACCAGAGGCCTCCGAAAGTGATGTTTAGAGGATGATAGATGTAGGTTTTTTGGTGAGCTTTTTTTTTATATGGATGGCAATGAAAATGGCGGCCCATTTGTCGTTAAGTGGTCACAGCAGCCTATCTAGACCCGGAACTATGACTATGGCGTGCCTTGCATATAAACAAAGCATATTATTATAATGTTGCAAAGATAAAACTGTTGGAAGTGTCCATGCTAGGTTTTTAATCGCAAAATTCTTGGACTCATTTTGACCCCTAGACACCACTAAACTATCTGTAGCCCATACAAATATTCGTTCTGAAAAGGAATCAAACCAGTGATTTAGAGAAACGCGTTACGTACGTGTTTCATCTTGTTTGAAATTCCACCAAAATTTTAATAAATAGCCTGTTCATACAAGGACATTGTGTCTAAGAACAAAGCAATAAGACGCCATTATCCGATAGTACTGCATAGTACTCTGCCACAGACACACGAATATTAAATACCTATGCCACTTTACTCTCAGTAAAACCCAATTCAATTAAGCCTGCTCTACGATCTTTCTTATACCAATTTATACAATTGGATGTTGTTATTTTGTTTACCCAGAAGACAAGAGCTTAGATAGCCGATTATCTAATGAAAGAATTGAGAGTATGGAAATTGGAAGACGTCAATAGTACATTAGATGACTATGGGACTTGCAGACAACTGTCGGTCCCAAGTGGAGAGAATTACTAAAAAAGAATAGTACAAATTATATCCCCACGTTCGTTCTGTTTTAATTAATTATTGTTGTATTTGGTAAAAAAAATATTGGATTTGGTGTAAAAAAAAGCTTGGCAAACCAACCGACCGCCTGGTGAATAGTAGAACTACTGCCTATAGACATTTACAATCCCAGACGCCTCGCAAATGCTTTTCCATCCCAGAGACAGATAATAATAATATATGTCTTATGTCTAATTATACCAGTACCAGTCATACTAAAATAAAGCATCGCTACTTTCTTTCAGAAATAAACATAGCGGTAATACTTCCCCGAAAAAGCTTTCACAATTTGACAAACTTATTTTGTCCGTCTGTCTATCTGGTTACGCTTTTACGGTCATTCACAGAACTTTTGCTAAAGTTTCATACGGAGCAAACTTGAACTTCCAGATGGTCTACTTTAATAATTATTGGCAACATTTACGAAAACAAAATCACAGGCAAAAACTAATAACTAGTATAAAGCTGAAATAACGAACCCGACTTGTGGAAGTGGGTAACAAGTGATACACGGAGATGTTGTGTTATATTAACCAGACAACTAAAATACATAATATACCTACATTATAGGTACTCATATCTACACTAATATTATAAAGAGGAATACTTAGTTTGTTGGATTGTAATGCTTAAAAACACTGGACCGATTTCAAAAATTCTTTCACCATTCGAAAGCTACAGTATCCCCGAGTAACATAGGCAATATAATATCACGCTATGTCCCACGGGAGCGAGGCAGTAACCAAAAACCTAACGAAACGCGGGTGAAACCACGAGGAACAGCTAGTAATTTATAAATACAAACAGTATAGATAAATCACAAAAAAATTGTCCTGCGTGGGAATCAAGCCCACGACCTCCGCCTCAGCAGTCGGGGGTCACTAGCCACTAGACCAACAGGTCCGTCAAATCAGTGCTCGTACCTTCTCTGTGTAAGAAGAAGAGTGGCCAGTTACAAGGCAATAAGGCTGGTATTTTCATTTGAAAATAATTATGTAGGCAATGAAAAATACAAAAGATATTGTCGACGACTGCCTGTTATTAATTTGGAAGTCGCTCGCCTTAAAATGAAATTGGTCAAAACCTTTTTCTTTCAAAGGACCTCGTTTTAATATTGCATAATGTTTAGGAACAATAATGAATGCGAGACTCGTGTTTTTAATTATGTCCGATTCGAGCAACTTTTGTAATTTTTCAATTGTTATGTCTTGCATACTTTCCAAAATTCGTTTCTTTGTTTGTTGCTATCTATATTATTATTTGAGATAACAAACTAACTGATTGACAAACTATGCATGCGGCTTACATGACCAGCCGCCCAATCCCATTTAAGGCTGACAGCCTTTTTACCAACGTCTGTTATGCCCGTTATGGCATTTTAAGTTTGCTTAATAAGTTCTGATGATGGACTCAACAGTTAGTTATTTTGGAATTTTTAATGGTTACTGGTAACCCAAACTCATCAAAACCTACAAAACGTTTTCATCGCTTTCACCTCCCAAAATAGACAAATATAAAACTACAAAACTAAAAAAAAAAAATAGAGCAGTATTTTTATTCATTTGTTGTACAGGTTTCAACACACTGCACGTTTTTATTTTGTAGTTTTTAGTTTCAAATGAAATAATCCCCAAACAAACGTACAATAAATGCAAAAAAAAAACTTCTACACACAAAACAAGCTTACTTTGAGAACAACGCAATGTTTTTCTTTATCCTCAGGTTTCCGTGCAGCTGGTTATGAAACGTAAATACAACAGAAGATTCGTACCATATATTAAATTGGAGAAGACATCTTCCCGTTTATGACAAACGACTGTTTTTTATGTAACGTAACGTGCATGTAATATATTAAGTTATTAAATCCTTAAATGATTGTGCTTGCGTCAGATTGTATCAAAATTGGTTTAAGCGTTTCGGCGGTTTTGAGTGTCAAGCTTTCGGATTTATTAGATTAATCAGGCGTGAATGTACAAAATAATTGCATACAGCATTATACTCAGTGAATGTAGGTCATTGTTGACGGTTAATGTACCAAGCTTCTTCAAAATCAGGCCAGTGAGAGTTCTGAGAACAGGCATAATTAACTTTTATTTGTACTTTTTTTAATATACCTATTCCAAAGCTGAAGGGTTTGTTTGGATGGTCAAACTTTAATCTCCAAGAATAACTGGTTTGAACTGAACAAAATTGTTTAAGTGTTGAATGGCCCATCTATCGGCTAGTAATAATATAATCGTAATTATAATTATGACGGGCTTGTTGGAACTAGTAGTTACTGATCCTGAGTGCTGTGCTAAGCCGGAGGTCGTAGGTTCGACTTCCACCCAGAACAAACTTTGTGTGATAAGCATGATCGTTTGTTCTACAATTTATCTATAATATGTTTTTATTTATAAATTATATAAGTATGTTTATCAGTTTATCAGTTGCTTGGTGACCATAGTACAAGCTCTGCTTAGTTTGAGATCAGATGGCCGTGTGTGAGTTGTCTCAGAATATTTATTTATCGAACAAGTCTTACTTTATGCTTAATAGAGCTGCCGCAACGCAGCGTTGCTGTATTCCAGTTTGAAGGACATGAATGCCAAATATTTCAGGAACATAAGGCATTTCTTGTTTTCTTTTGGATGGTAATGCGTTTATGAGGAATTGGGTATTGCTGAGGTCAGCTTATTACGATATATCAAAAAGACTGGTTTTATTGTCAAACATTTCGGCAAAGCCGTTGTAGCGCGCGCGTTCGGAGATGAGAGTACTTAGTAGTTGCGTTTCAAAGCCGCGCGCTTTTGCAGCGCCGTTCGGAAAACACGCACTGTTCGCCGGCGCTCGTTCTTGCGCTTCTACGGCCAGTGTGCGTTTTAGTGCGACGCCGTCAAGACGCGCCGTTTTTCATATTGTACATGACTGTCTCACAGCAGCGGAACGCGTGGTACTAATCTCGTTTCAAAGTGCACAGCTGATCAAGCGCGCGCTTTTAACAGCGCGCTGCCCAGCGGCACGTCTAGCGGCGTGACTATAAAATCAGCCTAAAATTGCTTGCGTGCCGTGCTGATGGCCGGTGAGTGGTAAGTCGTCACCACTGACGACGAAGCTGCTTAAAGATGCTTTTCTTAAAATTTTGTTCCGATCATCCAAAGCCAATTTATGTGACCTAGTAAATCGTTCAGACGAAGGCAGATATTCCAACATTATCCAAGCATCTTCGTTTCATAAAGGTCAGTGCTGGGGACAAAATGTATTTCTCTGAAGAAAAACTGACTTGAGAGCCAAAAAATCGCAAAATAGAAGCTCGAAAAGTCTGGCATGCAGTCTCACGTATAATATTTTCTACTTATCAGATTGTAGAGGTTTAAATAAACTAATAATATATAATATAAAACACGGGTATCCAAATATCCGAATTAGATTAAAAACGAACCCCAATTCAACAATATAATACTATTGTGTTGTAAATGTTGTAGATTGATTATAATACTAATATTTCATGAAATTTTCAAAGTGTGACTATTTTATAAAATAGTTGTGTTCGTTTCAAGAAGTGGTAGATTAGGTTAGAAGGTTTCACGTAATTATCAATTTGAAGAACTGGCTAAGACAGACACCACAAATAATAAAGTATCGAGTAAACGAGAATTCTCATAGATTGTAGATGTATATGGTAATATAGGACTATGTCATCACTTATTAGCCTACATTTCGAAGTCTGTAAATCAAGTGCCTATATGTCATTTTTTGACTTTAATGGTGTGTACCTGTACTGAAATTAATTTCCATAAATAATATTTTACAGTCTGCGTAATTCTTTAGATATAATACAACACACTCAAACACATTAAAAAAATATTTTCAACTTGCGTGTCGCGTTGCCGTAACAAGTTTAATAACATCGTAATTCAGAAGGTAATCTGAAAGTTTTAATAAAATTATGGAAATATTTTATATTTCAGTTAGACCTTTTTTAATTTAATTTATAATAGACTTTATACGAAAAATCCGTAAAGTAAGTAATAAAATGCTTAAGTGCAAACCAGGTAATTATACTAGTCATTGTTTATAGTCACGAGAATTTATAATAATAATAAATGCGAAATAGGTACTGATCATAGATACGAAAGGAATTTTGTCTGTATGTAACGTGGTCCGGTTTCCGGGATATCGGGCTTTGAAGCACCAGTTTTACTTGAAATAACTTGTGAATTGCACCACCATAATCTTTATTTCTTACTAATAATATGAATGTGAAAAATGGTATGTATGGATTTGTTACTCTTGCACGCAAAAACAACTGAACGCATTTTGATGAACTTTACATTATTATATTTATATCAGATTAACACATAGGCTACATGAAATTTAGCTGCGATCTACGAGAGCGGAGAAGTTATCAAAAACCTAACGCTATCACAAAAATCAAGCAAAAATACAACGCGGGTGAAACTGCGGGGACTGCTTGTTTATTATAACTATAAAAGTGATTTTCTCCCATATAAATGAAGTAACGAAATTACGTTACACATTTTCATAGCAGTCATTTCCGAAACTAACTCAAAGTTTAAAACAAACTTTCTCAAACTAATAATCGATATTTCACGAAAAAACTGCTTTCAATATAATATCTATCTGCATTAAAGTACGTCCGTTCATTAAGCCTACCGCTAAAGCCTAAAAGTTTAAAACGCCCGACTAGCCAGCTCCAATTACTAAGCTTGACCTATCGATCGTTCTAGAAGCGATCGAGCTTGTAAGCGGCACTTTCTAAATCCTATCTATGCTTGAGCCAAATTCGATAAAGAATACAAGTAAACAAAAACATACGGTTATCACAACTCACTTTTTAGAAATATTCTATTATTTACATGATTGTCGCTTTTTTCACGCTAATTATTTATTAAGAAATGCTATCGCAGCATATTTCACTAGAATCACTCAAAAACATGCATATTACCTCGTTATTTCGAAAAGCCAAGCAACGGTTTGTTTACCTCTATTTTTTATCGAATTTGGCTCAAGTATAGATGGTCGAAGATCTAAATTTTATGAGTTCCCTCGATAACGCTCTCTTGTTACATCTCGTCTGCTGATTTATAAGGTTTTAGCAACGACGTTAATGTACGTACTGCCAGAAGTGTTCCGTGGTTAGATAAAATATATTATCATGTTCGTCTTTGAACGTTGCAACCTGGTGCGCGCTTGTGCTTGTGAGGGATTACCATAAAATAATAAATAATACCAGCATATTACTGTCCCACTGCAGAGCAAAGCCTCTTCTCATACAGGGAAGGTTAGAGTGTTAATCACCACGCTTGCTCAAGGCGGATTGGCGATTTTGGACTTATATTCGCTACAAGTTCAGGTTTCCTTATAATACTTATCAGTGATGTCCAAGACAAACTTCAGGAAGTACATTATGAAAAATGAAAGGCAAGCGCCTTAACCTCTAGGCCATCACAACGTGTCATAAAACAATAGTATTCGTGTTTTTTTTTGACTGGCTTGTTGTTTAATGGCTAGTGAATTCGGTCCCCACCAAGGACAAATTCGTTTGAAGTTTTGCATAGTTTGGGATCAGGTAGCCGTATGTGATTACATGATTTTTTAAATATCTATGAATGCAGTTTAAATTATTTTTTAAATCCAAATAATGTCTTCTTTCAGTAAAATGTTCCACCTACAATATTTAAAGTACTTTCCCTTCATGTGTATTTACAAGGCGTCCCACGGACATGCCCGTGGGACGCCTTGTAAATTAATATCATGCCATAGCTAACTGTAAGAAGATAACGTGATCAATAACGTTCTTCAAGAATAGAAAGTACTTAAAAAAAAGACGGTTAAAATTGATCGTTTTTCAACACCGCGCCAATCGAAAAACATCGAAGCTCTCGAATGCTTCTGTTTATTTTCAAAATTAATATCCGCTTAATCCCTCCGCAAAATGTAACAAAACAAAAACCTACCTACTTAAGGCCTGCTCGTTAACTTTAGTATTGTTTTGACACCCCAAAGTTCTCCTTTTCGGGGAATAATAATGGAATACGTGATAAATCTTAGAGAATTTATTTCGCCGCCCATTACACCCGCAAATGTGAGGTGAATTCACGGCATTAGATGGATTCTTGAGCGAGACCGCTGCTTGAAGTTTTTGTATGTTGATAAAAGCTTTCGTGATCATTTTATTGATTTCAGAGGGGCTTAAGCGTGTCTAAAGGTTACGGTTCGCTACTTTAGAAAGCTGATGTGTACAATACTTACATCGATTTATAAATAACTCAAATTTTATAAGTATAAAAGGAACAGGAACAAAGTTGTCCTACACTCTATTTTATAGGGAGGATCTTACGACAAGGGGATGCCTTGTCTGATGGTCTAAGACTATTGTTGTCATTTATATAGGTACCTTGGTGCTTGTAGGATTTGTCAGTTGTGACTTACAAATGTTGCGATAGATGTCGACACAAAATGAGATTACAAATTGAAGTAGATGACTATTGACATGATTTTTATGAGCTGTTAAATTCGATTATTTTGTATATTTTGGATGGCTAATAGTAAATACTGTGCCACATCTTTTTATATTAACTTATTTTTATATTTAAAATATTTATATAATAGTTTGTATACTTTTACTAACATAAAGTGCATTGTTCAAAAAGATGTTTGATTTAAGATTATTAAATTATTGTAGTTTAATGAAATAATCCAAATTTAACTGAAATACAACTGAAACGTACTCGGAAGCTACGAAATATGTCCCACTTGAAAAAAGTAAAACACAAACTTTCAAATGTCAGTTCTCAAACAGTTAAATCTTA
Source organism: Athetis lepigone (assembly GCA_033675125.1). Classification (NCBI taxonomy): domain Eukaryota; kingdom Metazoa; phylum Arthropoda; class Insecta; order Lepidoptera; family Noctuidae; genus Athetis; species Athetis lepigone. Next base: position 15,917,527 of record CM066217.1, read on the forward strand.
CTTCGTACTACATTTTAAAATTCAAATAAACATGAGCACAAATATGAGGAGTCAGTACAAGAATATTTGTTTCATCCGCGTTCTGAATGCACATGAGAAATTGCTGTGTGGCGTATGGCCTTAACGATATAAAACAGGCAACGAGGGGACAGCACATTACATTTTATATCCTCCTTCATACGCTTTACACATAAATAAAATTGAAATATTAGTGTGTACTGTTAAAATAATGCAGCCTTTTACTATGTGTATATTGTGAAAAATTTCATTCATGAGTTGGCGCGTTCAAAGCCTAGCAAATACCTTCTAAGTTTTTAACTTTCCATTCATTTTTCAAGATTAATTATCTAAGACGCCAATGACTTCATTCGGTTTAGAATATACGTTGGTCCTGGTTTTCCGTTAGTCTTGGTTTTCATTCTCACGACTGCAAGCCGTATAACGAATTATGTTAACCAGGTACTAAGCTGAGGAGGTCTGATAAGCAGTAGTTTGCCTAAAACACTTGGTTTTCAGCTGAACCCGTTTTAATTTGGAACCTAACGGAAACCAGTTGGGCATTGGCTTTATGAAGAGGAGAGAGGAAGTCCAAAATATGAAAAGAAATCCTCTTTTTTGGACTTACTCTGTCCAAAGAAGAGATGAATCGATTGATGGGTCAAGAAATATATAGATAAGAAAGAAGTTAGTGATATCACGGCGTTGGATAAGACGACTTCGGAGAGGTTCTTTCGACCCGAAGTAGTAAAAACGGTATATAGGCAAAAATATAATAACTATCCTTTATTGTACTCCTGCTATCATTGAACTAAAAAAAAAAGAATATTGCTGAACTAATTTCCACTTTATTGAAGCTTGTTTCAAACTGAGAACTGCTAAAGTGAAGTTTTAATACCTGCAATTAATTATGAAGCGGCGTTTGTAAGTTCTTCTTAAGTTGAAAATTGACAGCTGATATTGAAATGACCTTAAAATTATTTAGAATAGGGTGTTTTATGCGAAAGTTTTAATCGAGTTTATCATTTATCTACTCATCAACTCCTATTCTAAAACCTTTCTCCTAATTGAATTAGAGTTTGCTTCTAGTGTAATGGAAGCCAATATCAGTGTTACTGTTTTGCATAGACCGCACCTATCAGACCTTCGCAACCCACTTAGTGGGTAACAAGCCCCTGGGTACCTTTAGTTAGACTGGCCAGACTCTTACACTCTCACGGCCATCTAAAATCTTTAAAAAAGGTTAGACTTGTTTAGTAAAAATTATTATCTACGAATGATAACCGGCACTGGGATTACGTATCTTGCAGAAGCCGAGCGATCGCGATAATTTAGCAATATAAACGTCAATTCGCGATAATTTAGCAATATAAACGTCAATTCAAAATACGTCATGTCAAATAGCAATCTGGCGATAGTGCTGCCTCTGTGGAGCAATTAGTTAACTAAAATATTCATTTTTCGTTTGGTGGTTTCGTATTTAGTATGGTTTTTAAGAGCAAAGTTAAGTTTTTTTTGTTAAAGGTGATATTTAATTAGTTCCAGTAATTGCTACTTTATCATTATCGTAGCAATAAGTGCATAAGAACAATCAGCAAACGATTAGCAATCGGTTCATACATAATACGATTTTTTTTAACGTTAAGCGATTATTAGCGCGGTGACCGCGCGATCACTGCGCAAATATTGCTGATTGCTGTTTCATAGGTAATAACCCCGCGGGACCAGCGACTTTACTTGTTTTAAAGCATTGGATGTCAGTAATAGAATATAATAGAATATTCTTTATTGTACACCAATAGGACAAAAACAGTAAAGGACAACACAAACAAATATGCAAGAGTACAATAGGCGGCCTTATCGCTGAAAAGCAATTTCTTCCAGGCAACCTTTGGATGGAATCAAATTATATAAAAATGGGTAAAGGGTAGTTAGTCTATGGCGTACATTAATATATATAGATATAAATATATACAGAAAGATATATATATATATATATATATATATATATATATATATATATATATATATATATATAAATCTTGAAGGACATGTTGCGTCCTACATGGCGTTATTTACCGATGATGCTGCGTCCTACTGACTTTGTGCGTCCGGAATACGGACGCAAGATTAACCGACCCTCATTTTTAGCCCAAGGGTCCCTTATGATCATTAGAATGCAAGGGCGAAAAATTGGCATGGACGTAATTCCATCACTACAATGCCTTTTAGCGTATAATATTGTTCCGCCATCGTCCGACTGAAATTTGGAGGGCGCTAGTGTTCAGCGTATAATTTACCACGTATACTTTGAGATCAGTTCACGGATCTTGTCGCGTCCATTGAATATCGTACTTAATTTGTAAAGTTTTTATCATGTTTTCGTGAAAACAATCTTGCGTCTCTTAAATATCCTTAAACGGGAACTAGGTGCGGTGTTTGAGAGGCCTATTCGGGGTTCACGAGGGACGCATGGCTCGAGGCGCGGGGCGGCGGGCTCCAGCGCGCTCGCGTGCCGAAGTTTGTAAACAAATAGACATGTGCCGGCCGTGATGTAAGCTTGTCACCAAAGTGAATTATTTGCAAGTGCGTTAAAAAAAGTGGTTATTTATTTGGTCTATTAATAGTTAGTGATTATAATAATATATGAATCACAATGAAAAGAAGTGCAAGGATTCTTAAATTGGCAAACCGTAAGTACTTACTTTTTACTAATTAAATGAAAATTATAACACAATTTATCTAATATAATAGGTACGTAAGTACCTATTTACATTCAAACATGTTGTCCTTAGTTTGCGTTAAATTGTCTGTGAGTGAACGTGTGTAGTCTGCAAAAATGGTTGTTGTGATTGATGTGGATACTTTTTTTAAAAGAAATGATTTTATACATTTTTATAAAGCTAAACTGCAATGGCCTTGGGATTCAACGCATTTCATTTTGCAAAATTGGTGCATACATTGTGATACGAGTATTAATATTACTAATTCAGTAGTTGATCACTTTGTACTACCCATGAATTTCGATGACTTTAAAAGGCTTTATAACTCTTCTTTCATGTGGTGTAAATTTTGCGATTATGCCATTTATAATCATTTTCCAGAAGACGAATGTTTCTGTAATAACCAGTAATAATCAAAAGGTACATATGCTTCTATATTACTTACTACCTATTTGATTCTTAGGTATATCGTAATATCATCCTACTTCGTACTAATACCTATTATAAACGCGAAAGTTTGTATACACTCACGGCTGTTATCCCAAAAGGGGTAGCCAGAGGCTTTTTTGCGACTTCACACAGTTCGCAGGGCGAGTGCGTTAGCCACTGCGCCTCGGAAGTTTAGGTATGGTGTTTGTGAGTATGGATGGATGTTACTCTTTCCCGCAAAAACGGCTAAACGGATTTGGATGAAATTTGGTATGGAGTTACATTACATCAGACAACGTCACTACAGTTAGGTACCTATATAAAATCTTTTTAACCCCTGACGCAAAAAGAGAGGTGTTAAGTTGAAGTGTTTGTGTGTGTATGCGTGTGTGCAAGCATGCGTGCGAACCTGAGTGTGTGTCTTACTTTTACAGGTTTTCTTGTTTTTGTTTTCTTTTGGGTCGAGGGTATTTAAATTTTTTATTGATTTATAATAATACAAATACACCTATCTGTTTTGTTTTCAGAGAGACAGGAAGAAAAAGAAAACCAACCAGAAACCTTACATGAGGTACGTATGTTTTAACTTAGATAAAACACGACTTACGTACACACATTTTTTTATACATTTCTTACCTGTCCAACTCCGGACTTACCTGTTCACACCAGCCTGTGCCTCTGAGCTTACCTGTTTATACATACTTACCTGTCCAACTCCGGACTTACTTGTTCACACCCGCCTGTGCCTCTGAGCTTACCTGTTTATACATACTTACCTGTCCAACTCCGGACTTACTTGTTCACACCCGCCTGTGCCTCTGAGCTTACCTGTTTATACATACTTACCTGTCCAACTCCGGACTTACTTGTTCACACCCGCCTGTGCCTCTGAGCTTACCTGTTTATACATACTTACCTGTCCAACTCCGGACTTACTTGTTCACACCCGCCTGTGCCTCTGAGCTTACCTGTTTATACATGCTTACCTGTCCAACTCCGGACTTACTTGTTCACACCCGCCTGTGCCTCTGAGCTTACCTGTTTATACATACTTACCTGTCCAACTCCGGACTTACTTGTTCACACCCGCCTGTGCCTCTGAGCTTACCTGTTTATACATACTTACCTGTCCAACTCCGGACTTACTTGTTCACACCCGCCTGTGCCTCTGAGCTTACCTGTTTATACATGCTTACCTGTCCAACTCCGGACTTACTTGTTCACACCCGCCTGTGCCTCTGAGCTTACCTGTTTATACATACTTACCTGTCCAACTCCGGACTTACTTGTTCACACCCGCCTGTGCCTCTGAGCTTACCTGTTTATACATACTTACCTGTCCAACTCCGGACTTACTTGTTCACACCCGCCTGTGCCTCTGAGCTTACCTGTTTATACATACTTACCTGTCCAACTCCGGACTTACTTGTTCACACCCGCCTGTGCCTCTGAGCTTACCTGTTTATACACACTTACCAATCCGTCTCTGATTTACCTATGTAGACGTACTTACCTATCCAATTATGAATTTACCTGTTCACATCAGCCTGTGTTGGTTCGAGTTTTTCCCAGCTGAATACCTAATAACTACTGCTGTCTATTCATTAACTTTACATTAGTCGCTCTTAAAAAAAAGAAAAAAGTACCTATGATGTCTCGTTCATCTTCAATTTCTTCGTTTAGTGTTGCTAATCATGTATTTTATTGTATGTATCTCTGTTTACAGGAATTATCTGATTCAAAATCTGGTTCAATATCTGACTTTTCTGCGACATGTTCTAATTACACTCCACCGAGACACGAAGTAAGTTTAACTAAAATACTTCATTTATTCATTAATAATAATATGCTAACGGCTGTTATCCCAAAAGCGGTAGCACTCCATAAGCCATGTCAGAAACCTTTTAGGTGGCTTAAAAATATCTGCGAGCGCCAATTCAGGATTGAGATCGGGACAGGTAATTTTGATGTTCAGCAAGGGATAAACAACACTTATATCTATATCACTAATCAAGTTGTTACCTTCATATTAACGAAGCAACAATAGTAAAGTGCAACAAAATATAATAAGCTTTTTTCTTGTTGCAGACCAGTTCTGATGATTCTTTTGGCAATGAATATGGAACTTCGAATAATTTAACACCATTAGAATGTGTTTCTAACTTCGATTCAACGGTAAAGGAGCCTATTAATCTTAATTATAGCGAAATTAGTCACATAAGTGGTTCTCCATGTAGTGTATTTGTAGAAAGGAAACTTCTTCAACGTTATAAAGCAGATGAATTCGTACCAAATCAAGGAATACCTCTCGATGTTAATAATTCCTTGTCTAATGTATCTTTCAAGCCACCTAATAACATAAGTTTAAGTGAAGTTAGTTGTATAAGCAGTTCTCCTTGCAATGCAATTGTAAGTAGGGAATTTCCACAGCCTTACAATGAATCAGAACCAAATGAAGAGATTGATATAAATTGTGAATCTCAAATAGAAGATAATTCTAATGATAGTACAACAATTATCCAAAGGCAAAAACCCAAAAGTTCAAAGGTTCGAGATAAAGATTATTGCTTTTACTGTGAGTCATTTGTTTTAAATTTTGCTCGTCATTTACTCCGACACCATATTTATGAAACTGAAGTCCAAAAAATTGTGTCAAAACCTAAAAAAAGTCTTGATAGAAAACGATTAATTGCAGCTCTACGTAAAAAAGGAAACTACCTTGTAAATTCAAAAGAGGTCACTAAACCGATGCGAAAATTCAAATTTACTGATTATTTGCCGTGTACAGAGTGTCTGGGATTCTATTCTAAAAAACTATTATGGAAACATAAAAAGAAATGTAGTGGTAAATCAGGAAGTAAAAACATTCAATCTGAGGCTCAAAATCTACTTATACGTCATCTTAAAATCGACGAAAAACTTAAGGAAACTGTATTTCCCCGAATGCGGGCAGACAAAATATCACTTATTGCAAAAAAAGATAACCTTATATGTGCTTTCGGATCTCAATATTTAAAAACTCACCGAGAAAAACATTTCGTTAACGTAGTGTCTAGAAAAATGAGAGAGCTTGCAAAATTATTACTAGAATTAAAAAAGATTGATCCATCCATTAATGACTTCTTTTCTGTCTTAAGACCAATTCATTATGATATCATTGTACAAGCAACCAAAATACTGGGAAATTATGACATAGAAAAAGATAGGTATGAGACACCTACGTTCGCAATGAATCTGTCCACCACCCTGAAACAATGCTGCAATATTGCAATAATGTGTGCGTTGAAAAAGCAAGGGCCTTACACGGAAGTAGATACTGGCAAAATAGAAGCCGACTTAAAAACTTTGATTCAACTTATTGAATCAAATTGGAAATATGATGTGTCTACCCAAGCTGCAACAGATTTAAACAAGAAAAAGTGGAATAAGATAACAATTGTGCCTTTAGCAAATGATTTAAAAATTCTTAAAGAATACCTAAATAAAAAATCCTTGGATGCTGCTATAAAAATTAAAGAAGGCTTACTAACTACCGAAACATATACACAACTATTAGAGACTGTGTATTGTAGGGTTTTATTATTAAATAGGCGCAGGCCTGGAGAACTTCAAAGAATTACAGTGCACGATTATTTAGAAAGCGACAATAATGATAATAATAAGTATGAAGAGTTTGATCGTGCGCTTACTGCCTCAGAAAGGATTCTGGTAAAGAAATTTAAACGTGTTGTCATTAGAGGTAAACGCGGCCGCGGAGTACCAGTTCTGTTTAATAAAGAAGTTCAAGATGATATTAAATTATTATTATCGATTAGACATATTTTTTTTGCTTCGACACCAAATCAATTTTTGTTTGGTAATCCCGGTTATAACAGTACAATTTATGGCTACAAAGTTTTGGAAAAGCATGCCAAATTATCAGGGGCAAAACAGCCTAAAGCAATATCCTCTACTAGGCTAAGAAAACATTTAGCAACCTTATCACAAATTTTTAGCATGTCTGAAAATGATATGGAGCAGCTGGCTACATTCATGGGCCATACTAATGAAGTACATAAAAAGTCTTACAGGTTGCCAGATGACGTATACCAAACTGCTAAGATATCAAAGCTTCTCATTCTTATGGAAGATGGAAAAGCCGACGCTTACAAAGGTAAATCTCTCGAAGAGATTGATTTAGATTTGAATGAGGAGCTAATTGAAGAGCCCGTGGACAACAACGAAATTATAGACTATGAACCTGAACCTACTTTAGATGCTATTTCTGATTACGTACAAACATATTGTAATTCAAATGACTTATCTCAGGCTGGACCATCTGGTATGCAAAATGATTCTCAACAACTTAATAATGAACCCGTGCCTCAATTAGGTAACGAAAACAAAATACGAAAAGGAAAAAAAAGGACGTTGGTACCTTGGACAAAGGAACAAAAGGATGTAGTTACAAAATACTTTAAATTTCACATAAAAAATCACCAACCGCCTAAAAGAAATGAATGTGAGAAACTAAAAGAACAACATGTAGATTTACTTAAGAATAAAGACTGGTTAAAAATAAAGGTATTCGTCCAAAATATTTACTCTAAGGCTAAGAAATGAGAGAAGAAAATTTATGTTTTAAAATAGTATGTTTGTTTCAAATATTTTTACTTTGTTAATGCATACCAATGGTTAAGATACTTATAATTATGTTGAAATTGATGGTTTATTTATTCCCGGTTTCTGAGGTCCATGAGGACAAGCTGTTTATTTATTCCATAACTTTATCTGATGTTTAGCTGTCATTAAACTTTGTTTAAAAACGATTTTACTGAAATAACGGCAATTACATAAGCAAATGCTTTTAAAAGCATTTTTAAACAAAGGACTTAATAAAGAATTAAAAAGGTGGTCTGTTTATCGAATTAATAATAAATGAAGAAATATCTAATAGCACCTCAGAAACCGGACATGAGACTTTTAGTTGTAGCCACTGATTTATTTTACTTATAATATAAAAATACATGTTCCATTGTAATTAAGACTGATTGATGTTCATAATTAAGTTTATTTTGTTATTAGGCAAAGGCAGATTTATGTTTAATTATTTAGTATAACTAAAATTGTTAAAATGTCAGTTAAAATGTTTTGATTTTTATGTTTAGATACCCATTTTTTTACAAAATTTTAAATTGAAAGAAAAGCTGCGGATGGAGTTTATATTTCTTTTAAGTAGATATCTAAAACAAGAATGACAACATTGGGTTGATAAAAACCCTACTGATTTCTTTTAAATATAGTATAAAAACATACATGTTCCATTGTAATGAAGACTGATTGATGTTCATAATTCAGTTTATTTCGTTACTAGGCAAGGCAGAGCAATGTGCTGAATGTTTAGATACACATTTTTTGTAAAATATAAAATAAAACATTAAATGTTTTATATTACTATATGCCTTTTATTCCGTATATTCACCTGCATAAATATGACTAGGAACTATTATATTATTCGTTCATGAAACTTCCTCTTTCTACCTTTGAACCTACATGTTCACACCAGCCTGTGCATCTGAGCTTCCCTTTTTATACATACTTACCTGTCCAACTCCGGACTTACCTGTTCACACCCGCCTGTGCCTCTGAGCTTACCTGTTTATACATACTTACCTGTCCAACTCCGGACTTACTTGTTCACACCCGCCTGTGCCTCTGAGCTTACCTGTCCAACTCCGGACTTACTTGTTCACACCCGCCTGTACCTCTGAGCTTACCTGTTTATACATACTTACCTGTCCAACTCCGGACTTACCTGTTCACACCAGTCTGTGCCTCTGAGCTTACCTGTTTATACATACTTACCTGTCCAACTCCGGACTTACTTGTTCACACCCGCCTGTGCCTCTGAGCTTACCTGTTTATACATACTTACCTGTCCAACTCCGGACTTACTTGTTCACACCCGCCTGTACCTCTGAGCTTACCTGTTTATACATACTTACCTGTCCAACTCCGGACTTTCCTGTTCACACCAGTCTGTGCCTCTGAGCTTACCTGTTTATACATACAAACTAACCTGTCACTCGTCAAAAATGATTATATTGCTTTTTACGATTTTGTAGACCACCAAAGTGAAAACACAGATTAATAAATAGTTACTACGTAACAGATACTTCACTCCGATACAAAAACCAAAATACCTACGCTATAATATAGCCTACAAAATCATAATAATAATACCAGTTGTTTGCAGCAAGGAGAAATGTACCATAAGTACGCACCAAGAGAGTTGAGATTCTTTTGCCCGCCGCGCGACTTACGTGTGTGCGTGTCGTCCAGCAAATCTGCTAGGGTTATACGTATGATGACAATGGTAATAAAACGAATGTTTTAGAAAAACAATTATTATTTTATTTGTTGATCAAATATTTTTTAGTTTGATAAATTGACTGATGCATATTTTTCGTTCCTTGAATTCCCGAGTAATATATTTTAGTGTCGAAAATATCCAAATCGGCGTGAATAATTTTAATAAATAATCAAAAGAGAAACAAGAGAATTGGGAAACAGGGGAATTGCACAATAATCACGCAATAATTACGTGGTTTCGGCATTTTGATAGTCAGCGCTGTACCCGTGACGCGCGAGCACTCAGGCGGGCGCGCGACAGCCCGGTGTTCGTTGTATCGTCGACGATACGCGAAGCGGTAGGCATAAAACGCGTGGCCTTGAGCGAGTGACGGACGCCTGGTGAAAATGCCTACGCTATACATAGGTATTGTCACTTTTGTATTTTTTTTTTTTTTTATTAGCCTATTCTGTCCCACTCCTGGGCAAAGGCCTCCCTCCACTTCTTCCATGTTTCGCGAGATCTCGCTTCCTCTTTCCAATTTCGTCAGAAACTGTCCAGTTCGTCCCGCCATCTCCTTCGTGGCCGGCCGCGACCCCGTCTCCCACTTTTGTATGCTAACTAATAATTATTTATTATATGTGCCTGGGAGTCATTATATGCCCTTATATATGTGGAAGCCTCTTGACTGATAAGCTGGATACAATAATTCAAAAACAGTATTCGGAACCAATTTGAATTCAATAGTAGATGGATGTTATTTAGTTATTATAATCATTATGATATATGCAGAGCATTATACGGAATTGATTTAAACATACAGTTGGATGGTGGCGTGAATGTGCATGCAGTGTTTTGAATGTATACGGAGATATTCAGTGTGCAAGAAAGATTTAAGAGTGAACGGACGCACTAATTCAGTTATTCGGAACCAATCTGAATTCAATAGTAGATGGATGTTATTTAGTTATTATAATCATTATGATATATGCAGAGCATTATACGGAATTGATTTAAACATACATTCGGATGGAGGCGGGAATGTGCATGCAGTGTTTAGTAGGTATACGCAGGTATTCAGTGTGCAAGAAAGATTTAAAAGTGAACGGACGCACAAATTCAGCTAGAAATATTTAATTTGAATATAACCATTTGACGTTTAAATGAAATTTGACGTCGACTACTGATATGATACTGATTAAAACATCTTACATACGCATTGAAAACATTAAAAATCTCATCACATTCAGTGGACGCCGCAGGGTGGTAGATTGTAAAGACGCAAGAAATCCTTCGCGATTTATATATATATATATATATATATATATATATATATATTTACTTATATGTGCATTAGATGTATATATTTATACATACTAATCATAAACAATACATAGATACGATAGAAGTAGTATATAAAATAAAATTGAATTTAACCGAGTGATGACAGTGTTAAAGAGCCAAGTAGTGATCTTTAACCATTTTTTTAAAAGTAGTTAGAAATGATGAAGAAGTAGTCAGTAATGGCATAGATAAACATAAAAACTACATTATTATGATTTGCCAAAGTCACGTCACTGACACGCACTTGGACGGCTTCTATCATAATCATCTATCTACAACAGCACCTACATTATAATCAATTTGCTACTAGTATCTGAAAACATGACTGACGTGTCTGACATCCCGTGCCTCGGAAAACAAGTAAAGCTTTTGCTCGCGGTGTTATTCGTAGGACTTTGACAGTCATTACGGGTAGTCAGAAGCCAGTCAAACCAAGGAGTATCGTGTCGCCAAGTAATTGAGTTGTGGAGGTCTGATAGGCAGTTTATTACTTAAATCACTGGTATCTAAATCCTGTTTGCCTGAAAACGATGGAGAAAGATGATGTTATAAAAATATTAGCGCATTAATTCTTCAAATCGATACAAACAGTTCGGCTGGCTTATTACCTATGAAACAGCAATCAGCAATATTTGCGCATTTGCGCAGTGATCGCGCGATCATCGCGATTAATCGATTAACGTAAAAAAAAACTCGTATTATGTAGGTATGAATCGATTGTTAATCGCTCGCTGATTTGTCCTAATGCACTTATTGCTACGATGACGATAAAGTAGCAATTGCTGGAACTTATTAAATATCACCTTTAACAAAAAAAAACTTAACTTTGCTCTTAATAACCATAATTAATACGAAACCACCAAATGAAAAATGCATGTTTTAGTTAACTGATCGCTCCACAGAGGCAGCACTATCGAATTAACGTTAAGTTATACGAATTGACGTTTGAGAAGCAATTTTTGCGCGAATATCGCGCAATTATCGCGATCGCTCGGCTTCTGCAAGATACGTTATCCCGGTGCGTGTAATAATATAGTTTTATTATTTTTCCTCTGATCCAATACCAAGGCAATCCTTTGCAGTAAATCATTGGTTATTAAAATGACGAATACAGACCCTCGTGTGTGACGTGCATCCAAAAACTGATAATATTGGCAAAAAGAATTTGGGTCGGTCTGTGGGTCAGATTATATAAATTTGCTCGTAGGAAAGATTTTAATCGAGTAAATATACTGAGTCGATGGAAAATTTGTAACTTTTTGAAATAGATTAAAAATTTTAACAGGTTTGTTAGCTTAGTTAGATAGAGATCGGTTTATTAAAAAAATCCCTGCTTCCAAATTTTGGAATATATGCTCTTTGGTTGTATTTACGGTTCATAATCATTTATTTCTCTAAGATTTACATAATCACTTATCGAGAAACAATGTTTTATTACTTAAAAATAATTATAAAAATCCAGGGCGCACGTCGCACAAACATTAGTTTGTTACTTTAATAAATCTGGGTAAACTAGTGGGTACATCGAAAAATACAAAAGATATAAAATACTTGAACGCGCTCGACCTTGGTCGAACGTTTTGTCTCAATGAGCACTATTATTAAGCACCGTGCACATTACACTAGGTGATATTTTATTTACTTAGGTTGAAGCCGTCGAAGATATATGCTCTTTCAATAATTTTTTAAAATGTAAAATTGTTTTGGTTTCTTTAATATTTTTAGGTAGGGAATTATAAAGTTGTGCTCCTTCATATTTGATGTTTTTTGTTCCGTGGTTTGTTCTAGGTCTGTGTAGTAGTACGAGGTCATTTGCCCGACGTGATGATCGTGATTGTATTTCATTGTTCTTTTTGAATATTTAATAATAATAATTTAATAATCTCTTAGTATATAACAAATAAATGCACTCGAAATATATATTGTGGATACATAATCAAAGATTCTATTGGCCTGTGAGAAGAATTTGTGAAAGTGATATTAGTGTTATGTAAGTATTTCTAAGAATATCTATTTTACGTTTGTTATTTTAATCCTTCGAACACACGTGATTTGAGACACAATAAAAAGACATTAGCAGCCCGAAAGCCGGCTGTCGGTTGGTAGTTGAAAGGTTAAGATCTTTCTTGTGTGAGTCTTTATGGTTATAACCATATGCTAAATGAATAAACAACAGCTACCATTTTAGTTATAACTAGCCGTTCCCGAGGTAACGCTCACATGAACCTAAGTCTAACGGAAATATGTACTGAATAGCGTGATAATTATAATATCCTGTGGACTGACAGGTTAATTTACGCAATACTGAACATAATCTCGCCCGTAGTATTTGCGTGTTGCTTGTGATGATTCAGTAGTTAAGCTACCCACTGTTGGATAAGTTGAGGATTCGGAACTGGAGAAGTACCAATTGACATTTAGATTTAAATGTATTTTTAAAGTTTATTTAAGATATGTCTGTTATCGGTAAAGAAAACTATCGTCAAAAGGCCCAGACTTAAATTAAGTTTATACAAAGTTAATATAAATACGAGTAATAATACAATATTATGCCCTTACTAATAATCACTGTGTAAAGTTATGCAATGAATAAAGCCTGTGTAACCATACATTTTTTGACGTATAAACCTGTCATAACTTTATGCAGCGTTTATTAGTAAGGTGCTTAGTCTATTACTTACTAGTCCATTAGCTCTCCTCATACAGAAAACGAGCATTAATTCAAACAAAGACTGATGTGATTTTAGACTTGTATTAATTACATGTCCAGAGGGCCCAGACAAGTGGCATTTTAGAATAGATAGTGAAAACATATATAGAACATAAGCTTTTGCTAAACAATTTGACATCTCCATAACTATTTATTACGGTGTTTTCTTGGACTGTTATTTGAGAAGTACAACATAAAGTTCATTGGAAAGGAAAGTGCAAATGAATTAAAAAGGTCACACGGCACTTATATTGTGTGGGATCTAGGGCTTAAAAAGTTTGTTTTAACTGTGTTTTGGCATAATAAATAATTATTTTTTCATTTATTTATTATTATTATTTGTTTGAATTTGAACCCACTTCTCATGACACTATATTAATATTTCTTTGTTAATTATTTACTACAATACGGGCTTTCAGTTCACCCAGAGCTTCTTTTTAACCAATAACGGCTTTTGATCCAACGAAATTACCTCGAAAATAAATATCAAAGTCAGTTTCATTTTCTTTTTAGCTTCAACATGAATTTCATCGGTGGAAATATTGGATGCACAATTGGAAATTCCAGTCTAGGACTTTAACAGCCAAATATGGTATGGTTTTTAGGATTCCGTACATTGAAAGGTAAAAACGGAACCTTTTCTCAGAAACGCGTCGAGATATCAAGCTGAAATTAATATCACATACTCAAGTTTGCTAATCTCACAAAGCAGTGAAAAAAATCAAATTTCTAAATCAACGTAATAAAAAGATACGGCTGTTTATATTGCATATTTATTCGTCGTGATGGCCTAGTGGTTAAGGCGCCCGGCTCTCATACAATAGGTCGCGGGTTCGAATCCGGGCAAGTACCAATGTGACTTTTTTCAATTCATATGTACTTTCTAAAGTTTATCTTAGACATCACAGACATCGGTGAAGGAAAACATCGTGAGGAAACCTGGACTTGTAGTTAATATAAGTCCGAAATCGCCAACCCGTCTTGAGCAAGCGTGGTGATCAATGCTCGTGCCTTCTCTGTATGAGAAGAGGCCTTTGCCCTGCAGTGGGACAGTCGTAGGCTGGTATTTATTATTATTATTATTTAATTTAGACATTTGCAAGGGAATCGAAACCTATAGGGTACTTTTCCATTGATCTAGAATCATGAAATTTGGCAAGAAGCATGTCATGTAGCACAAGTGAAGGAAAAACTCCGAAAACAGTAAATTTGTAATTATTTCACAAAAAAAAACACTATTTACGGAACCCTCGTTGCGCGTCCAACTCGCACTTGACCAGTTTGTTATCTTTTTACTCAGCGAGTGTGAAACGTCTATCAAAGTTGTGCAGGCTAGACTGTCGATACGTCATCGAGGGTCTGTGAAAGCCTGCATATTCCGCGCCATGATTGCCCAACGAACTAAGTAACGCAATGGCGGGTGCGAAGTTGTAAGCTTTCATGGGTGATTTTAATAGTGTTTTAGATGTAGATAATTTACTATTTTTTGTCTGTGGATTCACTCGCTCGATACTACTTCACTCTCGTTGGTCGCAGCGTGATATTATATACCTAACCTATAGTGTTTCTCGATAATGGGTTATCCAACAACAAAAAGTTTTTTCTAATAGTTGTAGGTCGCCAGCAAAAAAACAAACAGACTTTATTGCTATATAATATTAGTATAGATAAAATTATTAATTTTATCTATTTTATACAAAGAAAAACTAACAACAAAATTTGAATTCGTTCTTTTTATAACTATACTCTTTATTACCTCCGATCAAACAGTAATTTGAATTACTTTAATTTAAAGAAACTTTCCAAAATACTTCCTTGTTTGATGGAAATAAACTCTAAATTGCTATGAACATCCATAATGTATATAATAAAACAGACAATTTGTTGAAACAATTCACGTTTCATGGATGTTATGTTCGATATTAGCCGGAGAACCGTGGCAGGAAATGGCTGACCATCAGTTATTCTATCGTACAACTGCACATATCCGATAATTATCGTGTTTCTGCAAACTTATAAACCCAGATTCAACTGTTGTAATAAAATACTGAAGATATTTGCGAAAAATCTTGAAGATACTTTTGACTTCAGAATTAACCAATTCTATGGCAATTTCGAGAATTTTAGGAATCGAATAAATAAATATCTCTGGATAACTCACACACGGACATCTGATTTCAAACTGACAAAGTTATATTTTGGTAACCAAATAACTAATATACTTAAATGCTTATTTAATAAATAAAAACTTCCAAATTATAGATTAATTACACTCCGACACAGAACAAACAATCGTCACAGAAAGCTTGTCCTGGGTGGAAATCGATCCCACGACCTCTGGCTTAGCAGTCACGATCACTAACCACTAAACAAACGAACCCGTCGATTTTGAAAAGTTTGCTGCTTCATAGGTTTTGGTATGACATAGTGGGTTTCGATGAGCAATCAAAAGCCAATTTTAATAAAAAGGACTACAGCACAGCGATAAAAAAGTAGTTATAAAATAAGTAGTTATAAAACTTCTTATTCTAGATTCTAAATAAGTCTATATTTTACTCTATATTTTAAGTTTATTTTCGATTGTTATTTTAAGCATGCTTAAGCACTTCTTAGCCTGAGACACAGGTTTTAACCCAGTTCAGGCAAGTGCAACTAAGAATCAACGTTTAGGCATTTATAATTCACTTGTCAAATCACACCTATTATATCTCATAGACATTTGGGGAAACGCCAGTAAGACGAAGCTACAAGAACCGCAAAGAATGCAGAACAGGATCAACGTACAAGATTTTTAAGGAAACAAAACTGATGAATATCAAACAACTATATCGTTTAAAATTTTATCGGTTAAATGTATCGTTTACTAAAAAATCTGAGATATCCAAACGGAGTCTTCGTCGACCCAGCTTACTTGTCTATACTATGCTAAAAAGAACATCACTTTTAAAGGCGCACAATTTTATAATAATTTACCATCTTTTATAAAAAATGTACAAACTCATTCAACGGTTTTAAATCTAAACTATAATTTTAATTTTGTACTTGAAATGTAATTTAACACTATGCATGTATTAATGAGTGATGTTTATGACGTGTCAGTTACCTAGAATAAGTTTCACTATGTTATATTATATTCTCATGTAAGTGACTATTTGTGTCTTTATGGGAATAAATGATTTCAACCTAAAAACTACCTGAAGGCTTTTGAGGTTTAACAAACCAAATTCCAAAACTTTTATTATTATTTTTATGTTTTTTTTAAGTAACCAAATTATAAGGTAAATAGAAACGGCAATGGTGCTGATTCTCAAGTTTACCAACCTAACAAAATTAAAGTTAAATGCATCTTTCTCTTTCCATTTCTTAAAGAAAAGGACAGAAGATACATTTTAGTTTAATACTGTCAAATGAGACAGCGCCAGAAGAAAATTTATGCATATTTAGATCTAAATTTGACAGGACTTATCTAATATTTTATCTTCTGTCCTTTACTTAATTAAATGGAAAGAGAAAGATGCACTTAAATTTACGTTAGTTTGTGAATAAGAGAACCGGCACCACTGTAGTTTCGACTATTTTCCAAAAACTGACCCGTCAAACTCTTACCGAAAAATTTCTAATGTAAAAGTGTAAATCTTTATCTGGCCTGATTGGACCCAAAAGCCTCATCAGTCATGATACGATGACCAGGCATTTTATAGTAGTAGAGAGTAGGTGGAAAGAGAAAGACGGAGTGGAGATACCACAACTTTCTCACACTAGCTATCACCCGCGGCTTTTCCTGCGTGAATAACGAAACTTCTATCCCGTATTTTACCCCTTATGGTTATAATTTACAAAAAATGCTTCTTAGTGGACGTTTACTCTTCACAAAGAACATACCCTCCAAGTTTCATGTCTCTTGGACCAGCGGTTTGGGCTGTGCGTTGATATATTAGCCAGTCAGTCAGTTTAGCTTCGCCCGCGCGAAAGTCGAAACCGTCATCCCTTATTTTAACCCTTAAGGTGACGAATATCCTAAACTCACTCTTAGTAGATGAGGATTAGACCAGCGGTTAGGGCTATGCGTTGATATATCAACAGTCAGTCGATTAGTCAGCAAGTTTATCAATTCTTGTGATAACAAATTTGTTTAATTTCTTTCTTTCTTTCTTTCTTTATCATAATTATGTACATAGATTCCTGCACTTATCAGTAAAAAATTACCACAGTGTCCGACACCAACAAATCCGCGTCCTTCACCAATCATAAAAGAAAAAAGTTTACAAGATACGACTTACGTAAGCATATAGATGAACCCTCGTAGAACCTCGTTGTTCACTGGCTGCGCCCCGAGTTCACAATAGAAGTACCTCGCGCATTGTATCGGGTCGCACAGTAATATTCTTTTCCATCTCACGGCAGGCTTCTGTGGATTGTTCAAAACATATTGTTGAACATTTAAAGTAAAACGAACATTGCTTTGCTGTAATGGATACAGTTTAGTTTTGTACATCGGGGATGTAAGGGCTTGAGCAGACGGTTATATCTTAGACGGAAAATTGTCTTATAGGCAATCAAGGTTTTTGTTTTTCATATGAAACAAAAACCTTGATGGCAAACAAACTGACGGGTTACATCATGTTCAGTGGTCACCTCTGTCAGACATATGCAACATCAGAAGCCTCAAGTTACAATCTCAAACATAGTTTAAATTTCTCATGTGCCTGTAATTACACCGAGGCCCATACTCTTCAAATCGAAACTTTACAACGATGAAAATTTGGTACATTGTTGTATTCCCTCTGACAAACTCCTTCGCAATATAATCTACTATTAAACATCCGAACACACGTGATTTGAGACACAATGGAAAAACATTAGCAGCCCGATAGCCAGTTGTCAAAAATATAATTTTGTCGGAATACTAGCCTTCTTGAATATTGATAATTTTGGATTAATATGGAGGCACAGTATAAAACTCCTCCAATATTCTCCATAGAGGCTAAGACTGACACTGCACTACTTTTCATCAAAAATCAATCAGCGGTTTAGCTGTGAGAGTGTAACAAACAGGTATTTAAAGTGAAACGCAGTATGGATTAGAGGCACTTTTGACCGATTTTATAATGGAATTTGAGGATTGTGATTGGTTCTGCCGATAAAACAAATCTTTCTCGGTAAATGTAGGTGAATTGAGCTTGAAAGGAGCAGCGACCCTAGCTTTAGGTTGAGCACTAAACTGAGCTGGTTTACTCCGGACGTTCGACGTGAGTCTACGAGCAAACACTCGACGTACGTGAGTCAGTCAGCGCTGCTATTTTGAAAAACGGACACTCGACCGTATTGGGTACAACTGGAAGGATATTTTATGAGTTCCTGTTATCCCTGTAACGAGAAACCATCAATGGGGACAACAGGAAGAAAATTTTATAATTTTTTGCTGTCTCCATCATGGGGACAAAGACAATAGGGACAGCAGGAATACACCTACATGCCCCTCAGTCTGAGCGTAAGCACTATGCTCGGTGCACACGACAACGCTTTATCGTTATGATCTGAATGCGCAGTTGTTTTCTGCAGTTTATCGCACGCCCATTGAGTGTCGACACGATTACCACGTCTACACGTTTGATAAAACTGCACAAACAAACTGCACAGTAAAATCGTAGCGATAAATCGCTGTGTCAACCTTTCTCGTCACCTGAATTAAATGAAAATTTAACAGAATAGCACTGCTGAACCGTCACAATTTACGTAGTACTGAAAATAATTATTTCAGCGCCATTAATAACACGTGTGTGTGCTTACCGAAAAATCCGTTGAAACAGGATTCATTAAACGTTTATATTATGGTAGAAAGTTTGCGCTAGACTTTCAGACTTAGCGAAATTCATCAGAATTTTGTATGTTCAAATTATACTAATACCTACGTACAATTTCTTGGTGTCAAAGTTACGTCGGTATTTCTCGAAACCGAGTTTGTAATTATGTTATTTCCGTGCTAATATTTCGTTCGTTGTGTTTAGCTGTTCAAGAGTATGTAAGAGATATTATTCAGATAATAGGAAAAAGCCTATGTAGTTAAAATGATTAAATGACATCAATTTTGACTTATCACTAATATTATAAAGAGGAAAACTTTGTTTGTTTGATTGTAATGAACAGGCTCAAAACCTACGGGACCGATTTTAAAAATTCTTTCACCATTCGAAAGCTACATTATCCCTGAATAACATAGGCTATATAATATCACGCTATGTCCTACGGGAGCGAGGCAGTAACCAAAAACCTAACGTAATGCGGGTGAAACCGCTAGTAAATAATAAAATATAAAATTCCCGAATGTGTAAGGGGAAGGGCATCAAAAAACTCGTCCGCATCGCTGTCAATAGGACAGATGCCCAAATGGCTGGCACCAACGTGGCAACGGTAGGGCCGTGGGGGGTATGGCAATTCTAATTCTTTGTTCCAAGAAAAGGCTAGCCCTTTGGCCACGTACGCGTTAATAAATGTACACGTTAGTATTGTTTTTCCGCTTTTTTAAGCCAACGATGGGGCCGGTGTTTCTGACTCTAAGAGGTATCCAAAGATATGTCCAAAACAAACTCAGAGCTCATTTAAATGTTTTTAAGTCCTTACAATGGTATTGGTCAAATCTTGCGAGGATCATTGATGTCTAAGGTGCTCTCTTGTTGAGAGAAACACACATATTCGAGTGAATCTGTCCAGGCTGTGCAAGCATTTGTCAGTAATTGCTTAGCTCAACTTAAAGCGTATGGAGCACAGCTGTTAACTCAACAGCTATTAGTTCTTATGTGTTCTAAAGTGATAGTGTGCATAGTGTGCATAGACTAGGATAACTTTTTGTTTCCTGCGCCTTTTTCGCCCATTTGGATACAAACTTTCATTCTCTGTTTTACTCTTTTAGGGGCCGAATATAAAAAAAAAAATCGTTCGGTTTGAATTTATTTGCCTGCATTTCATTGAACACAACGTCAAACTAAGTCCAGTAGTTTAAGAGATAAGCAAGAAAAAACAGACAGCCCACCCAAAAATCAAATCATATTCTTATACTTACATTTGTAGCATATGTATTTTACTTTTATGCGTTTAGTAAAACGCTATTATTTTGACAATACAAAAAACATTTCAACTTTATGTCTTTAGAAGACATTTAGGCCTTGCATAAATATCCGTCGGAATATTTAAGAGGACGAATTGGAAATTTTGGCATCAGTGATCTCTATTTTTGTCAGTAATTACGAAACGAATAAAAATATGAGTTGGTGATCTGAACAGTTCATGATGAAAACCTTATTTTGTTAAAGTTCATTACATGATTAAGTAACTTTTGTAACAGAGAAAACAATATCAAACATACCTCTTTTTAAATAGAATTTCACATTTTATGGGCAAACGGGACCGATTTTAGCCTCTCAACTTGCTCTGTAGACAAGTCTATAACTACTCCTTAAAATTGTAAGAGGAATTTCTCAAGTTATCATTTCCGACTAAATAAAATAGCAAAAAGCATTTTGTCGTTTACGTCGTTTTGTTATAAGCTAATACGCATATGCAATCCTCGCCCCGCTGAGACGCTCAGTCCCCTCTTGACCATTGTCAGCGACGGGTCTGTGCTAGTCGGCTTCCGGACTGCATCGGCGATTGCGTGATCAAATTTAGCGGTTTTATTGAATAAGGATGGGAAAAATGAAAGAAAAATGTTCCAAAAGGAAAAGAAGAGCATGTCTTTTAGAAAAATGTGCAATTATGACGAAAATAAAGTATGTTTTCATAATGAATTGTGAAATGTGAAGCGGTGGTAGTTTACTATAAAAGATGACGTTCAAAAAGTCACTTTGACTGTGACTTCAATGATGTTTATTTTGGTGATAAAACTGAAACTATGGAGTCGTGAACTTGCAACAAAAATAAAGACAGCTTCCTTTTTAGGGTACGTATGAAAAATTCCTAAACGTCCTAACGTTTTGTAAAAGGTATACATAGGTAATATTATTATTACTAAAACACTTTTTCTTGTATCTTCTAGAAATGAAAACGACGCTCTACCGAATTATACAGAGTTGCAAAATGTGTAAGTTTTTATTGCTATGTATTATTCAATATTACAATCAATATACCTACGAATTCAACGATGAAGTTAAAATTAAAGGACTTCTTTTATTTTAGAAATGCTGATACTAATGACACTAATATATCACAAAACGAGAGCATTCCCACAGCTACAGTGAGTATATTAGACAATTTTGTCCTTTATACATAACCGACGTACCTATTAGTCGAAATATGTCATCTCTGAAGTTAGTAATAGGCCCTAATTTATTTATATTTTCAGATTAGCAGACAGTGTTCGAGTGATAAAGTTTCTACAGAACTGACAATTAAACGCACTACTGAGGCACCAGTAAGTAATCGTTTTATAAAACACAATAGATTGTCTGATTTTGTCGGAAAAGTTGGAAGCAGGTTTCAATGGTTGCCTAGATATGAGAACCAAAAAAATAATTTATAAACATAATCAATATCTGTGAAGTGATTGATGTAAATAAATAAATAAATACACAATGGGCAAGAAAAACATTTCCCTGCGCCATGCTATCACATTCCATGTACGATTTTGATATCTATTTTTTATATTTGTTTCAGAAGGTGCCGGAGGTACAAGAATAATAGATGTGAACCACTTTGTAACAGAACTTATAAAGTTCTCTGAACAGAAGTCTTTGTGGATTAGCCACATTAAAATTTGAGTCTGAACATCACGTAGACTTGTAAAATCGTCGTTGGCTGATGTAAACAAAGACGCCGTTGCTGGAGTTATGACTGCTGGTTGTGGTCAAGCACAGCTCAATCAAATTTTGTTCTTGAGTAGGTTTACCCAACATGTCCGATTTTACTAACAATAAAATGCATAACGATATCTGTGATGACTGGGAAGAGACTGCATGGAATGAGATGAAAAGGCTGACGATAGAGAAAAAGAAGCTGCAATAAAAGAAGGAGTGTCAATAAAGACGGTCCCTAATATAGACGTCATTGTAGATGGCTGTTGGTGTAAGCGATCTTACGGGACTAATTATGCGGCATTATCAGGGTGTGCAGCTATAATATTGGTAGACGTTTCGGCCAAGTGCTATATGTGCGTCAAAAATAAAGATTGTTGCCTTTATTGCTTATATTGTTGCATATATTATATGCAATCTGCGCATCTTCTTGATGTCGTGTATGGGGCAGAGGAGGAAGGTCCTTCACTATCCAGAATGTCGGCACATCTGAGAGAACACCGAACCAATAAGGATTGAGCGAGGCATATTTCAGTCCGATAGTCTGAGTCCATTGTGGTTCTGTTAAGCCCTGAATCCTATCAGCACATTGTTGGAGGGTTCCGGACTATCGGTTGCGCAGTGGTGGTCAGGCTATAATGGAAGCATTAGGCATCAACGTCGCCGACATGAAGCAAGCGTTGAAGGAGCGCTTCTTTGGCCGCCTGAACAAATTTTTAAAAAGTGTTTTATCATGCCGGTTTCAAATGGACTCAGACAGAACTGGACGCCCTAGATAGGAGGATCCGCAGTCTGCTGACCGCAAATCGGATGCATCATCCACAATCATCGGTAATGAGACTGTATATCTCACGGAAGTGTGGTGTGGGATTATTTCCTGAATGCTGACATGGGGATGCGTCGGGATGTGGTTTAGGTGCAAACCTGTATTAATGAATACTAATTAACACAGGGTGGTATGGCAGAGCAAGGAGCTCCATGGACGGTTTCATCGGGTCCTACATGGACCCGATATCCTAGCGTCCGTATCCTGGCTACGCTTTGGTGACCTCTTCGGGGAAACCGAAGGTTTTGTCTGTGCAATAATGGACGAAGTTATGATGACAATCAACTACCGGAAATACATTGTAAAGGACGGCATGGTTGACATATATGTCGGGCATGCCACCACCCCGAGGAATCCATCCATCACATTATTTCTGGGTGTTCTAGTCTGGCTAACGGAAACTATTTGCACAGACACAATCTTGTAGCCAGGAGTATTCATCAGCAACTTGCCTTGAAATACAGTCTTGTGCAATCAGAAGTACCGTAATACAGGTATGTGCCCGACCCAGTTCTTGAGAATGACCATGTCACATTGTACTGGGATCGATCTATCATTACTGACAGGACAATTGTTGCTAACAAACCTGACATAGTGGTGATAGATCGATTAGAGGGTCGTGCAGTGATTGTTGATATTGCTGTCCCGCATGACGAGAACCTCGTCAAAGCTAAGAAAGATAAGCAGACCAAATATCTCGACTTGGCTCGCGAGGTTGTCGACACGTGGGATGTGGATTCAGCAGTCATTGTGCCGATAGTCGTGACGGCCAATGGCATAATAGCAAAGAGCCTCGACCAACATCTGAGTAGGCTCTCGCTAGTCAGCTGGGTCAAGGGTCTGATGCAGAAAACGGTACTCCTGGACACGGTGCGCATTGTCCGGAGGTTCCTCTCTCTGGAGCCACTGACCACCGGTAGCTTAGGCCCTATTCCCAATGCCGGTGGGCTACTATTTTTAAATGTTTATTTTTGCATTGATATTTAAAAATGTAAATTATATATTGTATGATTAAATAAATGGAATAATAATAATACACACGAAGTGTAATTAATATGTGTATTATTGTAAATGATATCAAAGTAGAATAAATTATGTTCCTTGTTAAAATAAATAAACACACACACAGACACACACAATAATTTAATACTTACAAGGAAAAGGTTCCAGCCTTAGAATACTTATGTAAAAGTAAATAAAGATATTTTGATCGTATAAAATATTACAAAAAATTATTATAATTATTATAAAGATTTTTTAAAATATTTTACGGTAAAAAAGAAATGTGCTAATGTTTTACAAATAACGAAACTTTTAATTTCGTTATTTGAATAACACTAGCACGTGTTAGTTTATTTCTGAAAAGACAATCAATAAAAAAAGTCATAGGTAAATTCATAAAAAAATATATAAGACAACTCCAAGGTGACTATGTTCCGCGCCGCCAACACCGCGCGCCGCTCGCCAGCGCCATCTGTTGCAATGCATACGTTACTTACCGGGGTGTGTGCGGTTTGCGGGGTGCGTGGGCTTGTTTTTAGAAATTATTGTTGAACAATTCGTCGCCTTAAGAAATTGTTAGTATCCGTACCGCAGCTATGAACGAGCCTTATGTGTAGAACAACGTTTCGGGTAGTTAAACTTTACTCAGAATAGTGTTAATGTAGTGAACGTTTTGTTCGTGATGTCTTTCTGCAATTACTTACGGCTTTTGCCGTTAGGAGATACGATCCATTGATGTTGTACTTTTAGTAAGGTGGAAAAGAAATATTCGCTGAACATCATAATCTCTCTGGCCTTTTTTCAACAATGTTGGGGTCGGCGTCCAGCCTAACCGGATTCAGCTGGATACCAGTGTTTTACGTGGAGCGACTACCTATCAGACCTTCACAACCCAGTAACTGGGCGACAAGATACTTACCTCTTGGTTAGACTGGTCAGACTTTCCCGCGTACCTGTATCGACTGTCAAAGTTCTACGAATGACAACCGGGACCAACGACTTTACGTGCTTTCCGAGGCGCGGGATGTGTGTGATGCCCACAATAAAGTTTAGAAAGTACATATGAATTGAAAAAGTCACATTGGTACTTGCCCAGATTCGAACCCACAACCTCTTACACGAGAGACGGGCGCCTTATCCACTAGGCCATCACGACATTCTTCGCCAATTTATGACATATTTATGAAAAACTTCGTACTAGATCTCGTTCAAACCAATTTTCGGTGGATATTTATATGGTAGATAATATACATCATTTATATTTTTTTAGTTTTATCATTCTCTTATTTTAGAAGTAACAGGGGAAGGGACTGCATTTTACCACTTTGGAAGTGTCTTTCACGCAAACTGTTCAGTTTAGAAATAAATGTAATTTTTATACATAAAGTTGGTTTGGCTTTTAAGGTGGATTTAATATGTAGAGTTTTGAGAATTCAAAACTTTGGTGGCTTCGGGGCTTAGCGTTTAAAAGTCGTTTGAATTTGTGTCCAGTACCATAAAGGTACACGATTTTTTTTTTCATAAATTGTCATTAACAGACCAAAAGTTTTAACTAAAAATTTTCTTATCTCAACTAGAAAATGTTATTATCGCAATAAATTGAAACGTCAATAACACTAGCCATTTAACCGTGCCTCAAGGTGAGTTTATCCTAAATGCCAGATCTTAAGTTCTAGTTTTCAAATTACTTGGATAATTTGTGCGTTATTAACACACCAAGTTTTGATACTATTCGACTTAAACTGTAAGTCGATGTTAATAGCTTGTCAAAGATTGAACTGATTTAAGTAATGATTTACACGTTGATCTGATATTAAATTTAGAGGATAAAATAATTGGAATTTTGTTTCTTTTATGTAGCCTACTAATAGTAAACTGGTACATATTAAAAACTTTTTCTTTTCAGTTTAATAGATGCCCTTTTAGGGTCCCGTAGGAAAGTAACTAGGCCCTATTAGGCGTCAGACCATTATTCTGTCAGTAGGTTTTATCTCATAAACCGTGCTAGGAGGAAAGTTAAAATTTTCAGACTGTTTATTTTTAATACCACGAATAAAAATGTTTTTTTTTCTTAGGTTTATCGTTTGATCTTTATGATTTTACTAGCTTTTGCCCGCGACTTCGTCCGCGTGATTAATAGTTGTCGTTCTCGGGGAATTTCCGGGATGAAAACTATCCTATGTCTTTTCTCGGGTCCCAGACTATATCTGTACCCATTTAAATCGGTTTAATGGTTTAGGCGTGAAGAAGAGACAGACAGACAGCGAGTAACTTTCGCATTTATAATATTAGTACGGATTTATGGCAGTGGTTGAAAGAACGGTTCGTATTTGACCGGTATCTTAAATATTTTCATATAAAAAAACACTAATGAAGGAAATCTGCCTCAATTAAAGCAGTGCAGAATTCTAACATTTTCGTATAATGAGCATAAGAAAGAAATCAAATTGATAAAAATACACACACTATTTTTTATTTACTCACTATGCACACTTTTGATTATTTCAGTTTAAATGCTCCTAAAAATTTAATTAGTTTAGATGACTTATTTTAATAGTAGGTATAAATGAAAGCAAATGTCATTAAACCAACCAAGAACTCAAAGGAAGAGGCACAAAACTCATAAATGAAATACCCAGAACGTTGAAACACACGAAAAGGGAGTTATTAACAAATTAATATCATGATAGTTTTCTCTCTACCAAGAAATTATATTAATTTTACAAATGACTAACTCTATACGATCGTTTCATTCAACTATGCTTTCAAGAGTAGTTTGTATTGCATTCGATATCGAAATTGATAGGTATTCCAGGAAAGATAATTGATTATTATTGATATTGATGATATTTTATGATGATTTTTTTACATCATTGGACAGTAAACAAGCTGCCTGTCTATTAGTTTTTAAGTGTAGGCAATCTGCCTATAGTAGACGCACTACTTAACTGTGCACCTCGCGCTATGACGTAACGTTGACGGAATGCTGTCGCTATTAAACGAACGAGGCGAATAGGGGCGCCGCGCGGGGAAGCGGGAAAGGTGTCGCATTCCAGCGAGGTGCACAGCCCCCTTAGACAAGTGGCATTGTAGAATAGATGGTGGAATAGAATAGATGGTGGAATAGAATAGATTGTCAAATGTATGGAATTGACATATGACATCTCCATACATTTGACAATCTATTCTATTCCACCATCTATTCTACAATGCCTCTTGTCTAGGTATTCTGATATGTAAGTCGAACGGTTTGTAGAGAGAGCTCTAGAAAGCAAGATGTGTCTCATCTGCCCTTATACTTACAGATCCTTCAAACCGAAACACTTATTGCTCTTTTTCCATATACATGAAATAAATATCTTGGAATGAGTCACTCACTGCCAATAAATACCAACTTAAACAGAATCAGTACCTATGATCAGTACATTGGAAAAAAGACAACGTACGTACTTGTATTCTTTTTAAATATTTATAAATACAAACATAATTATTATGAATAATTTACACCCAGACACAACCAATAACACAAAATGTTGTGCTGGGCAGTTGGGAATTGAACCGACGCCGACGACCCGTGGCTTTGCAGTAAATGTCTTTGATTAATACTTCGAACACACGTGATTTGAGGCACAATAGACAGACTGGATAAAATGTCTGGCATAAATATTATTATTAGAGACTTCTCAATAAGCGTACGCGTCCCTTCTGCTTTTTGCGTCTGTTTAGCTTTCATACAAAAACATTGATTTCTATGGACATAGCTGAATTAGGCTAAATAAATGTGCGTAGTTCCTTAGTGTCCAAATAATACCCATTGATAAAAGGTTAGTGACCTCAATTCTTGCTATACGAAAAGCCGGCATAACATATCTTATTTCACTTACTTTAAGACTCTTCTATAGGTATTATCTCTTTACGTCATCTTCTATGAAACCTACGAATAGACGAAACGCGCCTTTATTTTCTGGGACAACAAACGCCTACCACCATATTTAATGTATTAAGTTCCTATACAGAAAAAGGATATAGTTCTATTTTTACCCGTTAATCTACTAATGGTGGGATGATGGGTAAACGACAAGAAAATTATACGG